>CM068367.1:795927710-797127710 GCA_034769895.1 Magicicada septendecula | reverse complement strand
GACAAGAATTATGAACTTAAAACAGTGGAATGAATTATTGAATACCAGATACTCTCAATTGCTAAAACAAACACACTTATATTACAACAGTTCTCTTTATATAATTATCCAGGACACATTGTATAGCCTACAAACAGTAATAAAAAAATCACAATAGTTTACAACACAAATAAACAATTGATCATTTGTCACTTTCATTAAAAACTGATGTCTAATATCATCCTATATGAATGCACAACCTACTACACCAACTTTCTAAAACTCAGCTGGTGGCAACATCCTAATTATCAGGCTAATGTGAGAAAGTTCCAGATGAATGCCAAGAGTGTGGCTCTAGAATATTCTGCAGTGCTGCTGATTAACAGTATGTGATCAGCATCACATAGAGTACTACGCATTTAAGCTATCTAATTGACTTGGTATTACAATATTAGTAAAATGTGCTTGTTAACCAAATAGTGTGTTGTTACTCCTGAAAATCCCATTTCACTAAGAGCATTTTAGAAGTCTGGTTATCTTTTATGTTTCACTCCACAAACATGCCTTTAGTTCAGCATTTCTTAACCTATTGGGCATGAGCCACTGCTGGGTCCCGAGAGGGCATTTGGAGGGTTGCAAAGTCAGGTTCGGAAATTTATTTACTGTGTCTTAAAAAACCTACTACATGTAAATAACTAAGATATATAATTTTAACAATTTAAATTCAACCTGTTTTGTACATAGTCTAAACTGTACATTTTTGTTATTCATGCTCTACAATTGCTTTTTACCAGCTCTGATGTTTAACTCTCTATAACCAGATTGAAAGTTGCTTCCGAGAGGGATACAGTGAATTCAATTGGATTCAAGACCCATTCTTGTATTTTGAAAGTTCTAACATGTTCTCAGTAAAACTAAATGAGCAATTGTGTGATATCATCTGTGATGCTGGGATTAAAACTAAATTTTTAGTAAATTATTTTGTATAGTTAGTGATAACATGAGACATGTCATGGACAACAAAATCCATAAACTTTTAGATTCTGATTTAACAAAGTTCTGGATATCTTTAAGAGATGAATATCCTGAACTTTCAGAGTTGCTCATCCCATTCACCACCTCATTCTTGAGTGAAATGGGATTTTCATCTCAAGTGAAAAGCAAGCACAGAAATAGACTTGACGCACACTCAGGTTTATGACTTAATTTAACCACTCTTGAATCCAACATACCCCAGCTTTTGCAGAAAAAGCAGCCCCAACTGTCACATTAGTAACGAATGATTAGTTAGGCAAGTAAAAACTCTTTTGTTTTTAACTTCAGCATGTGTTTATTAGAGCAAATTAGTCTCTTGAATTACATATTTGCTTTTCTATAATTAAGTGTATATATAATTTGTTTAAGCATAAAAGAAGCCTTAAAGTTCTCAGTGTTACCAAAAACATGATTATAAAGTGGGTGCACACCCCTACAAGTTTATTTAATTTTAAAAATCTAAAAGGTTAAGTTAGATAATTAAACGTAGACACAACCTCACAAAATCGTCTCTGTACCGTAATTATGTGCGATAAATGGAAACTAATTTCTGTACTTCCAATAAATACACCCTTTTAATAAAATATGTGCCAATAAACCCCAATAAAATATGCACCAATAACGAAGCCTACTATCTAACTTATCTAAGTTAGATAATTAAACGTTGACACAACCTCCCAAAATCGTCTCTGTACCGTAATTATGTGCGATAAATGGAAACTAATTTCTGTACTTCCAATAAATACACCCTTTTAATAAAATATGTGCCAATAAACCCTAATAAAATATGCACCAATAACGAAGCCTACTATCTAAGATAGATAATTAAACGAAGACACACCCTCCCAAAATCGTCTCTGTACCGTAATTATGTGCGATAAATGGAAACTAATTTCTGTACTTCCAATAAGTACACCCTTTTAATAAAATATGTACCAATAAACTCCAATAAAATATGTACCAATAACGTAGCCTACTAGGTTATACGTTCTAAATTGGAAGTACCGATAGGTTTTAATTCGAATAAATACAGCCTTTAATGTATATACAGCCTTTTATCCATACAATAAATACAGCCTTTGAATGTACACTAACAAAGGAAATTTTTGTTAAATCTAATTAATTTTAAAAATCTAAAAGGTTAAGTTACATTGTTAAACGTAGACACAACCTCCAAAACTCGTCTGTGTACCGTAATTATGTGCGATAAATGGAAACTAATTTCTGTACTTCCAATAAATACACCCTTTTAATAAAATATGTGCCAATAAACCCCAATAAAATATGCAAATAGGGTATAGGTCTACGTTCTAAATTGGAACTAGGTTTTAATTCCGGTACTTCGAATAAATACAGCCTTTAATGTTATGTACAGCAGCCTTGTATCCATACAATAATTTAATGTACACTAACAAAGGAAATTTTTGTTAAATCTAATTAATTTTAAAAATCTAAAAGGTTAAGTTGCATTGTTAAACGTAGACACAACCTCCAAAAATCGTCTGTGTACCGTAATTATGTGCGATAAATGGAAACTAATTTCTGTACTTCCAATAAATACACCCTTTTAAAAAAATATGTGCCAATAAACCCTAATAAAATATGCACCAATAACGAAGCCTACTATCTAAGTTAGATAATTAAACGTAGACACACCCTCCTAAAATCGTCTCTGTACCGTAATTATGTGCGATAAATGGAAACTAATTTCTGTACTTCCAATAAGTACACCCTTTTAATAAAATATGTACCAATAAACTCCAATAAAATATGTATCAATAACGTAGCCTACTAGGTTATACGTTCTAAATTGGAAGTACCGATAGGTTTTAATTCGAATAAATACAGCCTTTAATGTATGTACAGCCTTTTATCCATACAATAAATACAGTTTAAAAGTAATAAATCCCAAATGTTTAGTACCAAGCCACGTGTTGTTCAATCAAATATATTGGAACTTACCGTCTGCGGCTTTCCAGAAACAGCGTCTTTATAAATTTACATGTTTCGGGACCCTTGTCCCATCATCAGAATTTAAAAGTAATTGTGTATCATTTAAATATGATACACTAGTCAAACACTTAAAATATTAAAATCCAATATAAAATAACTTAATATAACATATTATAATATTTACAGCGAGTACGAAGGTTACCGATGTACATCGTATGAAAACCGACCGCGCACTAATTTATGTCTCGCTCCCACCACGACAGTAGCGCAAGGCAGTGTTGTACAATACATTTGATTTGAAGACCAATTTATCATTTAAAACATGCGGCTTGGTACCAATATTATTGTGTGCTTTATAAATTTCGTATTCTTCAAGAGCGTTCAAATATCGCCCTTTCTTACATATGTGAAGGGCTTTCAAATTAGTTTTAAAATTTGTGTAGCTATGATTTTCGGAAATGAGGTGTTCTGCAAATTTTGACTTGACACTGTCCAAACTGTGAAAATGTGTAGGCGGCCTATGTTCTATAAATCTTTTTAAAAAACCACGTCCTGTCTGGCCCACATAAAAAGCGTCGCAATCGTCACATATCAATTTGTAAACACCAGTTTTGTGATCAAGGCTGATGGTTCTGCGGACACGAAGATTATTCATAATACTATTAGTGGTCTTATAAGTGACCTTGATATTACTGGTTTTACCAAAAATTGACCCAAAGATCTGTGGCATAAGGTATGTGTACGGTGTTGCAATATATTTGCGTGTTGTATTTTCGCGTGTTTTAAGTCCGATAATGTTGCTATGTCCTTTCTTATGTTTTCGAAGGATGTTATTCACCATATTGACATCATAACCATTAGCGACAGCAATGTGTTTAATGGTGTCTAACTCTTCACGGTATTCTTTATCACCGAGGGGCAAAGATAAAAGTCTATAAATCATACTGTGGAAGGCAGCTAATTTTTGTGATAAAGGATGAAACGACTTAGCATGTATTACAATGTCAGTCGTTGTGGGTTTTCTATATATGTCAAATTGCAACTTTTTATTATTATTGTCCTTAGCAACAGTCAAATCTAAAAAATTCAGTTTACCATTTTCTTCACTTTCAAGCGTGAACCGCATTTTGTTATCGATATTATTCAAATGATTATGTAAATTATCAATTTGTCTTTGTGTACCTTTGTATATTAAAAAGGTATCATCAACATACCTGCCGTAAAATATTATGTTACTCCTGTGTTTGTTATTAGTAAGAATAAATGAATTTTCGAAATTATTTAGGTATATATCTGCAAGAAGACCTGAAAGTGGAGAACCCATTGCTAACCCATTTTGTTGTCTGAAAAATTGATTATTGTGGGTAAAGTAATTTTGATCAAGAACTAACTCCAAAATGTGCATCAATTCATTTATATTATTAATATCCAATTTATTAGTATTAATAAGGTTAGTCCTAAGTATACGCAAGGTCTCCGCTACTGGTATATTCGTATACAAATCCACAATATCAAAGGAAATAAGTTTGTGGGTCGGTTCAACTATTAAATTTTTAACTTTATTCACAAAGTCAACGCCATTAATCAGACTATGATCATTAATTATATGTATATTGTGTTTTATTATGGTGACTAATTTTTTAGCTGTTTTATACCCCGGAGCAGTGGTGAAACTTACTAACGGTCTCAAGGGGATAGCATCCTTGTGGAGTTTGGGTAATCCTGTTAAAACGGGTGCTTTTGAATTTATTGGTTTTAAAGATCTTCTTGTTTGTTCATCAAACAAATGGGTGCATCTGTTTATACATTGATTTAATTGTTTTACATAATTTTCTGTTGGGTCCGAATTTAGTAAATCAATGCTGTTGTTAATAATGAAATTTTGTATTTTATTGTTATAATCTTCACTGTCCATAATAACCACAGTATTGCCTTTGTCAGCTTTAGTGACAAGAGCTTTATTGTCAGATAATTTTTGTTTTAATCCTATTAAAATTTTCCGTTCTTTAATATAATTATTATTTGTTAAAGGAATAGAGGAATGAACATTATTATACCGATTTTTAATGATTGTATTAAATTTTTCGTTTATTAAGAAACGTGTCTGGTCTTGATCCTTCTGATCAACCATTGCCTTAACAACAGTCTCTGCATTGATAATTTCTGCAATAATTTGTTTGCGATCAAGACTCGATTTGTGTACAGGAAGATTATAATTCAAACCTTTACTCAATAAATCAGTTTCATTAGTATTTAAAACAAGGGACGTTAAATTCTGTAACCGCGTATGAAATTTGTGTTTACATTTGATATTGTTGGATGTCGGTAACTGATCATTCAACAACCTTTGTAGTTTATCTGATTGTTTTATACGCATTTGATAAACTATTCGCCTGACGTCACTGTTTATAAAATCCAGATAATGATTCAATACGGCTGGATGCGTGTTATCTAATAATTGTAAATGTAACTTGTATAATGTATAATTTAAGTTTGACTTTTTAATGTATAGAGATTTAATTTCTTCTTTAACTCTATAAATTTCTGCGTATTTTTTGGTTTTTGCTTCAGCAATAGATGAACCTTTAAGTCTAATAATAGCATACTTCGGTATAACCTTGTTCTCCAAACACGATTTGTTGAACTTAATGTGTAAAATGGTTTTGTGTAATTGGACTTTAATATTTTGAAATTTTCGTACTAAGTTTGCACGACTTGCAGTATTCATGTTTAAAAGGAATAAATCCCAAATGTTTAGTACCAAGCCACGTGTTGTTCAATCAAATATATTGGAACTTACCGTCTGCGGCTTTCCAGAAACAGCGTCTTTATAAATTTACATGTTTCGGGACCCTTGTCCCATCATCAGAATTTAAAAGTAATTGTGGATCATTTAAATATGATACACTAGTCAAACACTTAAAATATTAAAATCCAATATAAAATAACTTAATATAACATATTATAATATTTACAGCGAGTACGAAGGTTACCGATGTACATCGTATGAAAACCGACCGCGCACTAATTTATGTCTCGCTCCCACCACGACAGTAGCGCAAGGCAGTGTTGTACAATACATTTGATTTGAAGACCAATTTATCATTTAAAACATGCGGCTTGGTACCAATATTATTGTGTGCTTTATAAATTTCGTATTCTTCAAGAGCGTTCAAATATCGCCCTTTCTTACATATGTGAAGGGCTTTCAAATTAGTTTTAAATTTTGTGTAGCTATGATTTTCGGAAATGAGGTGTTCTGCAAATTTTGACTTGACACTGTCCAAACTGTGAAAATGTGTAGGCGGCCTATGTTCTATAAATCTTTTTAAAAAACCACGTCCTGTCTGGCCCACATAAAAAGCGTCGCAATCGTCACATATCAATTTGTAAACACCAGTTTTGTGTTCAAGGCTGGTGGTTCTGCGGACACGAAGATTATTCATAATACTATTAGTGGTCTTATAAGTGACCTTGATATTACTGGTTTTACCAAAAATTGACCCAAAAATCTGTGGCATAAGGTATGTGTACGGTGTTGCAATATATTTGCGTGTTGTATTTTCGCGTGTTTTACGTCCGATAATGTTGCTATGTCCTTTCTTATGTTTTCGAAGGATGTTATTCACCATATTGACATCATAACCATTAGCAACAGCAATGTGTTTAATGGTGTCTAACTCTTCACGGTATTCTTTATCACCGAGGGGCAAAGATAAAAGTCTATAAATCATACTGTGGAAGGCAGCTAATTTTTGTGATAAAGGATGAAACGACTTAGCATGTATTACAATGTCAGTCGTTGTGGGTTTTCTATATATGTCAAATTGCAACTTTTTATTATTATTGTCCTTAGCAACAGTCAAATCTAGAAAATTCAGTTTACCATTTTCTTCACTTTCAAGCGTGAACCGCATTTTGTTATTGATATTATTCAAATGATTATGTAAATTATCAATTTGTCTTTGTGTGCCTTTGTATATTAAAAAGGTATCATCAACATACCGGCCGTAAAATATTATGTTACTCCTGTGTTTGTTATTAGTAAGAATGAATGAATTTTCGAAATTATTTAGGTATATATCTGCAAGAAGACCTGAAAGTGGAGAACCCATTGCTAACCCATTTTGTTGTCTGAAAAATTGATTATTGTGGGTAAAGTAATTTTGATCAAGAACTAACTCCAAAATGTGCATCAATTCATTTATATTATTAATATCCAATTTATTAGTATTAATAAGGTTAGTCCTAAGTATACGCAAGGTCTCCGCTACTGGTATATTCGTATACAAATCCACAATATCAAAGGAAATAAGTTTGTGGGTCGGTTCAACTATTAAATTTTTAACTTTATTCACAAAGTCAACGCCATTAATCATACTATGATCATTAATTATATGTATATTGTGTTTTATTATGGTGACTAACTTTTTAGCTGTTTTATACCCCGGAGCAGTGGTGAAACTTACTAACGGTCTCAAGGGGATAGCATCCTTGTGGAGTTTGGGTAATCCTGTTAAAACGGGTGCTTTTGAATTTATTGGTTTTAAAGATCTTCTTGTTTGTTCATCGAACAAATGGGTGCATCTGTTTATACATTGATTTAATTGTTTTACATAATTTTCTGTTGGGTCCGAATTTAGTAAATCAATGCTGTTGTTAATAATGAAATTTTGTATTTTATTGTTATAATCTTCACTGTCCATAATAACCACAGTATTGCCTTTGTCAGCTTTAGTGACAAGAGCTTTATTGTCAGATAATTTTTGTTTTAATCCTATTAAAATTTTCCGTTCTTTATTATAATTATTATTTGTTAAAGGAATAGAGGAATGAACATTATTATACCGATTTTTAATGATTTTATTAAATTTTTCGTTTATTAAGAAACGTGTCTGGTCTTGATCCTTCTGATCAACCATAGCCTTAACAACAGTCTCAGCATTGATAATTTCTGCAATAATTTGTTTGCGATCAAGACTCGATTTGTGTACAGGAAGATTATAATTCAAACCTTTACTCAATAAATCAGTTTCATTAGTATTTAAAACAAGGGACGTTAAATTCTGTAACCGCGTATGAAATTTGTGTTTACATTTGATATTGTTGGATGTCGGTAACTGATCATTCAACAACCTTTGTAGTTTATCTGATTGTTTTATACGCATTTGATAAACTATTCGCCTGACGTCACTGTTTATAAAATCCAGATAATGATTCAATACGGCTGGATGCGTGTTATCTAATAATTGTAAATGTAACTTGTATAATGTATAATTTAAGTTTGACTTTTTAATGTATAGAGATTTAATTTCTTCTTTAACTCTATAAATTTCTGCGTATTTTTTGGTTTTTGCTTCAGCAATAGATGAACCTTTAAGTCTAATAATAGCATACTTCGGTATAACCTTGTTCTCCAAACACGATTTGTTTAACTTAATGTGTAAAATAGTTTTGTGTAATTGGACTTTAATATTTTGAAATTTTCGTACTAAGTTTGCACGACTTGCAGTATTCATGTTTAAAAGGAATAAATCCCAAATGTTTAGTACCAAGCCACGTGTTGTTCAATCAAATATATTGGAACTTACCGTCTGCGGCTTTCCAGAAACAGCGTCTTTATAAATTTACATGTTTCGGGACCCTTGTCCCATCATCAGAATTTAAAAGTAATTGTGGATCATTTAAATATGATACACTAGTCAAACACTTAAAATATTAAAATCCAATATAAAATAACTTAATATAACATATTATAATATTTACAGCGAGTACGAAGGTTACCGATGTACATCGTATGAAAACCGACCGCGCACTAATTTATGTCTCGCTCCCACCACGACAGTAGCGCAAGGCAGTGTTGTACAATACATTTGATTTGAAGACCAATTTATCATTTAAAACATGCGGCTTGGTACCAATATTATTGTGTGCTTTATAAATTTCGTATTCTTCAAGAGCGTTCAAATATCGCCCTTTCTTACATATGTGAAGGGCTTTCAAATTAGTTTTAAAATTTGTGTAGCTATGATTTTCGGAAATGAGGTGTTCTGCAAATTTTGACTTGACACTGTCCAAACTGTGAAAATGTGTAGGCGGCCTATGTTCTATAAATCTTTTTAAAAAACCACGTCCTGTCTGGCCCACATAAAAAGCGTCGCAATCGTCACATATCAATTTGTAAACACCAGTTTTGTGTTCAAGGCTGGTGGTTCTGCGGACACGAAGATTATTCATAATACTATTAGTGGTCTTATAAGTGACCTTGATATTACTGGTTTTACCAAAAATTGACCCAAAAATCTGTGGCATAAGGTATGTGTACGGTGTTGCAATATATTTGCGTGTTGTATTTTCGCGTGTTTTACGTCCGATAATGTTGCTATGTCCTTTCTTATGTTTTCGAAGGATGTTATTCACCATATTGACATCATAACCATTAGCAACAGCAATGTGTTTAATGGTGTCTAACTCTTCACGGTATTCTTTATCACCGAGGGGCAAAGATAAAAGTCTATAAATCATACTGTGGAAGGCAGCTAATTTTTGTGATAAAGGATGAAACGACTTAGCATGTATTACAATGTCAGTCGTTGTGGGTTTTCTATATATGTCAAATTGCAACTTTTTATTATTATTGTCCTTAGCAACAGTCAAATCTAGAAAATTCAGTTTACCATTTTCTTCACTTTCAAGCGTGAACCGCATTTTGTTATTGATATTATTCAAATGATTATGTAAATTATCAATTTGTCTTTGTGTG
This sequence comes from Magicicada septendecula, assembly GCA_034769895.1. NCBI lineage: Eukaryota > Metazoa > Arthropoda > Insecta > Hemiptera > Cicadidae > Magicicada > Magicicada septendecula. The sequence goes on along the minus strand of CM068367.1, from coordinate 797,117,980 downwards.
CCTTTGTATATTAAAAAGGTATCATCAACATACCGGCCGTAAAATATTATGTTACTCCTGTGTTTGTTATTAGTAAGAATGAATGAATTTTCGAAATTATTTAGGTATATATTTGCAAGAAGACCTGAAAGTGGAGAACCCATTGCTAACCCATTTTGTTGTCTGAAAAATTGATTATTGTGGGTAAAGTAATTTTGATCAAGAACTAACTCCAAAATGTGCATCAATTCATTTATATTATTAATATCCAATTTATTAGTATTAATAAGGTTAGTCCTAAGTATACGCAAGGTCTCCGCTACTGGTATATTCGTATACAAATCCACAATATCAAAGGAAATAAGTTTGTGGGTCGGTTCAACTATTAAATTTTTAACTTTATTCACAAAGTCAACGCCATTAATCAGACTATGATCATTAATTATATGTATATTGTGTTTTATTATGGTGACTAACTTTTTAGCTGTTTTATACCCCGGAGCAGTGGTGAAACTTACTAACGGTCTCAAGGGGATAGCATCCTTGTGGAGTTTGGGTAATCCTGTTAAAACGGGTGCTTTTGAATTTATTGGTTTTAAAGATCTTCTTGTTTGTTCATCGAACAAATGGGTGCATCTGTTTATACATTGATTTAATTGTTTTACATAATTTTCTGTTGGGTCCGAATTTAGTAAATCAATGCTGTTGTTAATAATGAAATTTTGTATTTTATTGTTATAATCTTCACTGTCCATAATAACCACAGTATTGCCTTTGTCAGCTTTAGTGACAAGAGCTTTATTGTCAGATAATTTTTGTTTTAATCCTATTAAAATTTTCCGTTCTTTATTATAATTATTATTTGTTAAAGGAATAGAGGAATGAACATTATTATACCGATTTTTAATGATTTTATTAAATTTTTCGTTTATTAAGAAACGTGTCTGGTCTTGATCCTTCTGATCAACCATTGCCTTAACAACAGTCTCAGCATTGATAATTTCTGCAATAATTTGTTTGCGATCAAGACTCGATTTGTGTACAGGAAGATTATAATTCAAACCTTTACTCAATAAATCAGTTTCATTAGTATTTAAAACAAGGGACGTTAAATTCTGTAACCGCGTATGAAATTTGTGTTTACATTTGATATTGTTGGATGTCGGTAACTGATCATTCAATAACCTTTGTAGTTTATCTGATTGTTTTATACGCATTTGATAAACTATTCGCCTGACGTCATTGTTTATAAAATCCAGATAATGATTCAATACGGCTGGATGCGTGTTATCTAATAATTGTAAATGTAACTTGTATAATGTATAATTTAAGTTTGACTTTTTAATGTATAGAGATTTAATTTCTTCTTTAACTCTATAAATTTCTGCGTATTTTTTGGTTTTTGCTTCAGCAATAGATGAACCTTTAAGTCTAATAATAGCATACTTCGGTATAACCTTGTTCTCCAAACACGATTTGTTGAACTTAATGTATAAAATAGTTTTGTGTAATTGGACTTTAATATTTTGAAATTTTCGTACTAAGTTTGCACGACTTGCAGTATTCATGTTTAAAAGGAATAAATCCCAAATGTTTAGTACCAAGCCACGTGTTGTTCAATCAAATATATTGGAACTTACCGTCTGCGGCTTTCCAGAAACAGCGTCTTTATAAATTTACATGTTTCGGGACCCTTGTCCCATCATCAAAATTTAAAAGTAATTGTGGATCATTTAAATATGATACACTAGTCAAACACTTAAAATATTAAAATCCAATATAAAATAACTTAATATAACATATTATAATATTTACAGCGAGTACGAAGGTTACCGATGTACATCGTATGAAAACCGACCGCGCACTAATTTATGTCTCGCTCCCACCACGACAGTAGCGCAAGGCAGTGTTGTACAATACATTTGATTTGAAGACCAATTTACCATTTAAAACATGCGGCTTGGTACCAATATTATTGTGTGCTTTATAAATTTCGTATTCTTCAAGAGCGTTCAAATATCGCCCTTTCTTACATATGTGAAGGGCTTTCAAATTAGTTTTAAAATTTGTGTAGCTATGATTTTCGGAAATGAGGTGTTCTGCAAATTTTGACTTGACACTGTCCAAACTGTGAAAATGTGTAGGCGGCCTATGTTCTATAAATCTTTTTAAAAAACCACGTCCTGTCTGGCCCACATAAAAAGCGTCGCAATCGTCACATATCAATTTGTAAACACCAGTTTTGTGATCAAGGCTGGTGGTTCTGCGGACACGAAGATTATTCATAATACTATTAGTGGTCTTATAAGTGACCTTGATATTACTGGTTTTACCAAAAATTGACCCAAAGATCTGTGGCATAAGGTATGTGTACGGTGTTGCAATATATTTGGGTGTTGTATTTTCGCGTGTTTTAAGTCCGATAATGTTGCTATGTCCTTTCTTATGTTTTCGAAGGATGTTATTCACCATATTGACATCATAACCATTAGCGACAGCAATGTGTTTAATGGTGTCTAACTCTTCACGGTATTCTTTATCACCGAGGGGCAAAGATAAAAGTCTATACATCATACTGTGGAAGGCAGCTAATTTTTGTGATAAAGGATGAAACGACTTAGCATGTATTACAATGTCAGTCGTTGTGGGTTTTCTATATATGTCAAATTGCAACTTTTTATTATTATTGTCCTTAGCAACAGTCAAATCTAAAAAATTCAGTTTACCAATTTCTTCACTTTCAAGCGTGAACCGCATTTTGTTATCGATATTATTCAAATGATTATGTAAATTATCAATTTGTCTTTGTGTACCTTTGTATATTAAAAAGGTATCATCAACATACCGGCCGTAAAATATTATGTTACTCCTGTGTTTGTTATTAGTAAGAATAAATGAATTTTCGAAATTATTTAGGTATATATCTGCAAGAAGACCTGAAAGTGGAGAACCCTTTGCTAACCCATTTTGTTGTCTGAAAAATTGATTATTGTGGGTAAAGTAATTTTGATCAAGAACTAACTCCAAAATGTGCATCAATTCATTTATATTATTAATATCCAATTTATTAGTATTAATAAGGTTAGTCCTAAGTATACGCAAGGTCTCCGCTACTGGTATATTCGTATACAAATCCACAATATCAAAGGAAATAAGTTTGTGGGTCGGTTCAACTATTAAATTTTTAACTTTATTCACAAAGTCAACGCCATTAATCAGACTATGATCATTAATTATATGTATATTGTGTTTTATTATGGTGACTAATTTTTTAGCTGTTTTATACCCCGGAGCAGTGGTGAAACTTACTAACGGTCTCAAGGGGATAGCATCCTTGTGGAGTTTGGGTAATCCTGTTAAAACGGGTGCTTTTGAATTTATTGGTTTTAAAGATCTTCTTGTTTGTTCATCAAACAAATGGGTGCATCTGTTTATACATTGATTTATTTGTTTTACATAATTTTCTGTTGGGTCCGAATTTAGTAAATCAATGCTGTTGTTAATAATGAAATTTTGTATTTTATTGTTATAATCTTCACTGTCCATAATAACCACAGTATTGCCTTTGTCAGCTTTAGTGACAAGAGCTTTATTGTCAGATAATTTTTGTTTTAATCCTATTAAAATTTTCCGATCTTTAATATAATTATTATTTGTTAAAGGAATAGAGGAATGAACATTATTATACCGATTTTTAATGATTGTATTAAATTTTTCGTTTATTAAGAAACGTGTCTGGTCTTGATCCTTCTGATCAACCATTGCCTTAACAACAGTCTCTGCATTGATAATTTCTGCAATAATTTGTTTGCGATCAAGACTCGATTTGTGTACAGGAAGATTATAATTCAAACCTTTACTCAATAAATCAGTTTCATTAGTATTTAAAACAAGGGACGTTAAATTCTGTAACCGCGTATGAAATTTGTGTTTACATTTGATATTGTTGGATGTCGGTAACTGATCATTCAACAACCTTTGTAGTTTATCTGATTGTTTTATACGCATTTGATAAACTATTCGCCTGACGTCACTGTTTATAAAATCCAGATAATGATTCAATACGGCTGGATGCGTGTTATCTAATAATTGTAAATGTAACTTGTATAATGTATAATTTAAGTTTGACTTTTTAATGTATAGAGATTTAATTTCTTCTTTAACTCTATAAATTTCTGCGTATTTTTTGGTTTTTGCTTCAGCAATAGATGAACCTTTAAGTCTAATAATAGCATACTTCGGTATAACCTTGTTCTCCAAACACGATTTGTTGAACTTAATGTGTAAAATGGTTTTGTGTAATTGGACTTTAATATTTTGAAATTTTCGTACTAAGTTTGCACGACTTGCAGTATTCATGTTTAAAAGGAATAAATCCCAAATGTTTAGTACCAAGCCACGTGTTGTTCAATCAAATATATTGGAACTTACCGTCTGCGGCTTTCCAGAAACAGCGTCTTTATAAATTTACATGTTTCGGGACCCTTGTCCCATCATCAGAATTTAAAAGTAATTGTGGATCATTTAAATATGATACACTAGTCAAACACTTAAAATATTAAAATCCAATATAAAATAACTTAATATAACATATTATAATATTTACAGCGAGTACGAAGGTTACCGATGTACATCGTATGAAAACCGACCGCGCACTAATTTATGTCTCGCTCCCACCACGACAGTAGCGCAAGGCAGTGTTGTACAATACATTTGATTTGAAGACCAATTTATCATTTAAAACATGCGGCTTGGTACCAATATTATTGTGTGCTTTATAAATTTCGTATTCTTCAAGAGCGTTCAAATATCGCCCTTTCTTACATATGTGAAGGGCTTTCAAATTAGTTTTAAAATTTGTGTAGCTATGATTTTCGGAAATGAGGTGTTCTGCAAATTTTGACTTGACACTGTCCAAACTGTGAAAATGTGTAGGCGGCCTATGTTCTATAAATCTTTTTAAAAAACCACGTCCTGTCTGGCCCACATAAAAAGCGTCGCAATCGTCACATATCAATTTGTAAACACCAGTTTTGTGTTCAAGGCTGGTGGTTCTGCGGACACGAAGATTATTCATAATACTATTAGTGGTCTTATAAGTGACCTTGATATTACTGGTTTTACCAAAAATTGACCCAAAGATCTGTGGCATAAGGTATGTGTACGGTGTTGCAATATATTTGCGTGTTGTATTTTCGCGTGTTTTACGTCCGATAATGTTGCTATGTCCTTTCTTATGTTTTCGAAGGATGTTATTCACCATATTGACATCATAACCATTAGCGACAGCAATGTGTTTAATGGTGTCTAACTCTTCACGGTATTCTTTATCACCGAGGGGCAAAGATAAAATTCTATAAATCATTCTGTGGAAGGCAGCTAATTTTTGTGATAAAGGATGAAACGACTTAGCATGTATTACAATGTCAGTTGTTGTAGGTTTTCTATATATGTCAAATTGCAACTCTTTATTATTATTGTCCTTAGCAACAGTCAAATCTAGAAAATTCAGTTTACCATTTTCTTCACTTTCAAGCGTGAACCGCATTTTGTTATTGATATTATTCAAATGATTATGTAAATTATCAATTTGTCTTTGTGTACCTTTGTATATTAAAAAGGTATCATCAACATACCGGCCGTAAAATATTATGTTACTCCTGTGTTTGTTATTAGTAAGAATGAATGAATTTTCGAAATTATTTAGGTATATATCTGCAAGAAGACCTGAAAGTGGAGAACCCATTGCTAACCCATTTTGTTGTCTGAAAAATTGATTATTGTGGGTAAAGTAATTTTGATCAAGAACTAACTCCAAAATGTGCATCAATTCATTTATATTATTAATATCCAATTTATTAGTATTAATAAGGTTAGTCCTAAGTATACGCAAGGTCTCCGCTACTGGTATATTCGTATACAAATCCACAATATCAAAGGAAATAAGTTTGTGGGTCGGTTCAACTATTAAATTTTTAACTTTATTCACAAAGTCAACGCCATTAATCAGACTATGATCATTAATTATATGTATATTGTGTTTTATTATGGTGACTAATTTTTTAGCTGTTTTATACCCCGGAGCAGTGGTGAAACTTACTAACGGTCTCAAGGGGATAGCATCCTTGTGGAGTTTGGGTAATCCTGTTAAAACGGGTGCTTTTGAATTTATTGGTTTTAAAGATCTTCTTGTTTGTTCATCAAACAAATGGGTGCATCTGTTTATACATTGATTTATTTGTTTTACATAATTTTCTGTTGGGTCCGAATTTAGTAAATCAATGCTGTTGTTAATAATGAAATTTTGTATTTTATTGTTATAATCTTCACTGTCCATAATAACCACAGTATTGCCTTTGTCAGCTTTAGTGACAAGAGCTTTATTGTCAGATAATTTTTGTTTTAATCCTATTAAAATTTTCCGATCTTTAATATAATTATTATTTGTTAAAGGAATAGAGGAATGAACATTATTATACCGATTTTTAATGATTGTATTAAATTTTTCGTTTATTAAGAAACGTGTCTGGTCTTGATCCTTCTGATCAACCATTGCCTTAACAACAGTCTCTGCATTGATAATTTCTGCAATAATTTGTTTGCGATCAAGACTCGATTTGTGTACAGGAAGATTATAATTCAAACCTTTACTCAATAAATCAGTTTCATTAGTATTTAAAACAAGGGACGTTAAATTCTGTAACCGCGTATGAAATTTGTGTTTACATTTGATATTGTTGGATGTCGGTAACTGATCATTCAACAACCTTTGTAGTTTATCTGATTGTTTTATACGCATTTGATAAACTATTCGCCTGACGTCACTGTTTATAAAATCCAGATAATGATTCAATACGGCTGGATGCGTGTTATCTAATAATTGTAAATGTAACTTGTATAATGTATAATTTAAGTTTGACTTTTTAATGTATAGAGATTTAATTTCTTCTTTAACTCTATAAATTTCTGCGTATTTTTTGGTTTTTGCTTCAGCAATAGATGAACCTTTAAGTCTAATAATAGCATACTTCGGTATAACCTTGTTCTCCAAACACGATTTGTTTAACTTAAGGTGTAAAATGGTTTTGTGTAATTGGACTTTAATATTTTGAAATTTTCGTACTAAGTTTGCACGACTTGCAGTATTCATGTTTAAAAGGAATAAATCCCAAATGTTTAGTACCAAGCCACGTGTTGTTCAATCAAATATATTGGAACTTACCGTCTGCGGCTTTCCAGAAACAGCGTCTTTATAAATTTACATGTTTCGGGACCCTTGTCCCATCATCAGAATTTAAAAGTAATTGTGGATCATTTAAATATGATACACTAGTCAAACACTTAAAATATTAAAATCCAATATAAAATAACTTAATATAACATATTATAATATTTACAGCGAGTACGAAGGTTACCGATGTACATCGTATGAAAACCGACCGCGCACTAATTTATGTCTCGCTCCCACCACGACAGTAGCGCAAGGCAGTGTTGTACAATACATTTGATTTGAAGACCAATTTATCATTTAAAACATGCGGCTTGGTACCAATATTATTGTGTGCTTTATAAATTTCGTATTCTTCAAGAGCGTTCAAATATCGCCCTTTCTTACATATGTGAAGGGCTTTCAAATTAGTTTTAAAATTTGTGTAGCTATGATTTTCGGAAATGAGGTGTTCTGCAAATTTTGACTTGACACTGTCCAAACTGTGAAAATGTGTAGGCGGCCTATGTTCTATAAATCTTTTTAAAAAACCACGTCCTGTCTGGCCCACATAAAAAGCGTCGCAATCGTCACATATCAATTTGTAAACACCAGTTTTGTGTTCAAGGCTGGTGGTTCTGCGGACACGAAGATTATTCATAATACTATTAGTGGTCTTATAAGTGACCTTGATATTACTGGTTTTACCAAAAATTGACCCAAAGATCTGTGGCATAAGGTATGTGTACGGTGTTGCAATATATTTGCGTGTTGTATTTTCGCGTGTTTTACGTCCGATAATGTTGCTATGTCCTTTCTTATGTTTTCGAAGGATGTTATTCACCATATTGACATCATAACCATTAGCGACAGCAATGTGTTTAATGGTGTCTAACTCTTCACGGTATTCTTTATCACCGAGGGGCAAAGATAAAATTCTATAAATCATTCTGTGGAAGGCAGCTAATTTTTGTGATAAAGGATGAAACGACTTAGCATGTATTACAATGTCAGTTGTTGTAGGTTTTCTATATATGTCAAATTGCAACTTTTTATTATTATTGTCCTTAGCAACAGTCAAATCTAGAAAATTCAGTTTACCATTTTCTTCACTTTCAAGCGTGAACCGCATTTTGTTATTGATATTATTCAAATGATTATGTAAATTATCAATTTGTCTTTGTGTACCTTTGTATATTAAAAAGGTATCATCAACATACCGGCCGTAAAATATTATGTTACTCCTGTGTTTGTTATTAGTAAGAATGAATGAATTTTCGAAATTATTTAGGTATATATCTGCAAGAAGACCTGAAAGTGGAGAACCCATTGCTAACCCATTTTGTTGTCTGAAAAATTGATTATTGTGGGTAAAGTAATTTTGATCAAGAACTAACTCCAAAATGTGCATCAATTCATTTATATTATTAATATCCAATTTATTAGTATTAATAAGGTTAGTCCTAAGTATACGCAAGGTCTCCGCTACTGGTATATTCGTATACAAATCCACAATATCAAAGGAAATAAGTTTGTGGGTCGGTTCAACTATTAAATTTTTAACTTTATTCACAAAGTCAACGCCATTAATCAGACTATGATCATTAATTATATGTATATTGTGTTTTATTATGGTGACTAACTTTTTAGCTGTTTTATACCCCGGAGCAGTGGTGAAACTTACTAACGGTCTCAAGGGGATAGCATCCTTGTGGAGTTTGGGTAATCCTGTTAAAACGGGTGCTTTTGAATTTATTGGTTTTAAAGATCTTCTTGTTTGTTCATCAAACAAATGGGTGCATCTGTTTATACATTGATTTAATTGTTTTACATAATTTTCTGTTGGGTCCGAATTTAGTAAATCAATGCTGTTGTTAATAATGAAATTTTGTATTTTATTGTTATAATCTTCACTGTCCATAATAACCACAGTATTGCCTTTGTCAGCTTTAGTGACAAGAGCTTTATTGTCAGATAATTTTTGTATTAATCCTATTAAAATTTTCCGTTCTTTATTATAATTATTATTTGTTAAAGGAATAGAGGAATGAACATTATTATACCGATTTTTAATGATTTTATTAAATTTTTCGTTTATTAAGAAACGTGTCTGGTCTTGATCCTTCTGATCAACCATTGCCTTAACAACAGTCTCAGCATTGATAATTTCTGCAATAATTTGTTTGCGATCAAGACTCGATTTGTGTACAGGAAGATTATAATTCAAACCTTTACTCAATAAATCAGTTTCATTAGTATTTAAAACAAGGGACGTTAAATTCTGTAACCGCGTATGAAATTTGTGTTTACATTTGATATTGTTGGATGTCGGTAACTGATCATTCAACAACCTTTGTAGTTTATCTGATTGTTTTATACGCATTTGATAAACTATTCGCCTGACGTCACTGTTTATAAAATCCAGATAATGATTCAATACGGCTGGATGCGTGTTATCTAATAATTGTAAATGTAACTTGTATAATGTATAATTTAAGTTTGACTTTTTAATGTATAGAGATTTAATTTCTTCTTTAACTCTATAAATTTCTGCGTATTTTTTGGTTTTTGCTTCAGCAACAGATGAACCTTTAAGTCTAATAATAGCATACTTCGGTATAACCTTGTTCTCCAAACACGATTTGTTTAACTTAAGGTGTAAAATAGTTTTGTGTAATTGGACTTTAATATTTTGAAATTTTCGTACTAAGTTTGCACGACTTGCAGTATTCATGTTTAAAAGGAATAAATCCCAAATGTTTAGTACCAAGCCACGTGTTGTTCAATCAAATATATTGGAACTTACCGTCTGCGGCTTTCCAGAAACAGCGTCTTTATAAATTTATATGTTTCGGGACCCTTGTCCCATCATCAGAATTTAAAAGTAATTGTGGATCATTTAAATATGATACACTAGTCAAACACTTAAAATATTAAAATCCAATATAAAATAACTTAATATAACATATTATAATATTTACAGCGAGTACGAAGGTTACCGATGTACATCGTATGAAAACCGACCGCGCACTAATTTATGTCTCGCTCCCACCACGACAGTAGCGCAAGGCAGTGTTGTACAATACATTTGATTTGAAGACCAATTTATCATTTAAAACATGCGGCTTGGTACCAATATTATTGTGTGCTTTATAAATTTCGTATTCTTCAAGAGCGTTCAAATATCGCCCTTTCTTACATATGTGAAGGGCTTTCAAATTAGTTTTAAAATTTGTGTAGCTATGATTTTCGGAAATGAGGTGTTCTGCAAATTTTGACTTGACACTGTCCAAACTGTGAAAATGTGTAGGCGGCCTATGTTCTATAAATCTTTTTAAAAAACCACGTCCTGTCTGGCCCACATAAAAAGCGTCGCAATCGTCACATATCAATTTGTAAACACCAGTTTTGTGATCAAGGCTGGTGGTTCTGCGGACACGAAGATTATTCATAATACTATTAGTGGTCTTATAAGTGACCTTGATATTACTGGTTTTACCAAAAATTGACCCAAAGATCTGTGGCATAAGGTATGTGTACGGTGTTGCAATATATTTGCGTGTTGTATTTTCGCGTGTTTTAAGTCCGATAATGTTGCTATGTCCTTTCTTATGTTTTCGAAGGATGTTATTCACCATATTGACATCATAACCATTAGCGACAGCAATGTGTTTAATGGTGTCTAACTCTTCACGGTATTCTTTATCACCGAGGGGCAAAGATAAAAGTCTATACATCATACTGTGGAAGGCAGCTAATTTTTGTGATAAAGGATGAAACGACTTAGCATGTATTACAATGTCAGTCGTTGTGGGTTTTCTATATATGTCAAATTGCAACTTTTTATTATTATTGTCCTTAGCAACAGTCAAATCTAAAAAATTCAGTTTACCAATTTCTTCACTTTCAAGCGTGAACCGCATTTTGTTATCGATATTATTCAAATGATTATGTAAATTATCAATTTGTCTTTGTGTACCTTTGTATATTAAAAAGGTATCATCAACATACCGGCCGTAAAATATTATGTTACTCCTGTGTTTGTTATTAGTAAGAATAAATGAATTTTCGAAATTATTTAGGTATATATCTGCAAGAAGACCTGAAAGTGGAGAACCCTTTGCTAACCCATTTTGTTGTCTGAAAAATTGATTATTGTGGGTAAAGTAATTTTGATCAAGAACTAACTCCAAAATGTGCATCAATTCATTTATATTATTAATATCCAATTTATTAGTATTAATAAGGTTAGTCCTAAGTATACGCAAGGTCTCCGCTACTGGTATATTCGTATACAAATCCACAATATCAAAGGAAATAAGTTTGTGGGTCGGTTCAACTATTAAATTTTTAACTTTATTCACAAAGTCAACGCCATTAATCAGACTATGATCATTAATTATATGTATATTGTGTTTTATTATGGTGACTAACTTTTTAGCTGTTTTATACCCCGGAGCAGTGGTGAAACTTACTAACGGTCTCAAGGGGATAGCATCCTTGTGGAGTTTGGGTAATCCTGTTAAAACGGGTGCTTTTGAATTTATTGGTTTTAAAGATCTTCTTGTTTGTTCATCAAACAAATGGGTGCATCTGTTTATACATTGATTTAATTGTTTTACATAATTTTCTGTTGGGTCCGAATTTAGTAAATCAATGCTGTTGTTAATAATGAAATTTTGTATTTTATTGTTATAATCTTCACTGTCCATAATAACCACAGTATTGCCTTTGTCAGCTTTAGTGACAAGAGCTTTATTGTCAGATAATTTTTGTATTAATCCTATTAAAATTTTCCGTTCTTTATTATAATTATTATTTGTTAAAGGAATAGAGGAATGAACATTATTATACCGATTTTTAATGATTTTATTAAATTTTTCGTTTATTAAGAAACGTGTCTGGTCTTGATCCTTCTGATCAACCATTGCCTTAACAACAGTCTCAGCATTGATAATTTCTGCAATAATTTGTTTGCGATCAAGACTCGATTTGTGTACAGGAAGATTATAATTCAAACCTTTACTCAATAAATCAGTTTCATTAGTATTTAAAACAAGGGACGTTAAATTCTGTAACCGCGTATGAAATTTGTGTTTACATTTGATATTGTTGGATGTCGGTAACTGATCATTCAACAACCTTTGTAGTTTATCTGATTGTTTTATACGCATTTGATAAACTATTCGCCTGACGTCACTGTTTATAAAATCCAGATAATGATTCAATACGGCTGGATGCGTGTTATCTAATAATTGTAAATGTAACTTGTATAATGTATAATTTAAGTTTGACTTTTTAATGTATAGAGATTTAATTTCTTCTTTAACTCTATAAATTTCTGCGTATTTTTTGGTTTTTGCTTCAGCAATAGATGAACCTTTAAGTCTAATAATAGCATACTTCGGTATAACCTTGTTCTCCAAACACGATTTGTTGAACTTAATGTGTAAAATGGTTTTGTGTAATTGGACTTTAATATTTTGAAATTTTCGTACTAAGTTTGCACGACTTGCAGTATTCATGTTTAAAAGGAATAAATCCCAAATGTTTAGTACCAAGCCACGTGTTGTTCAATCAAATATATTGGAACTTACCGTCTGCGGCTTTCCAGAAACAGCGTCTTTATAAATATACATGTTTCGGGACCCTTGTCCCATCATCAGAATTTAAAAGTAATTGTGGATCATTTAAATATGATACACTAGTCAAACACTTAAAATATTAAAATCCAATATAAAATAACTTAATATAACATATTATAATATTTACAGCGAGTACGAAGGTTACCGATGTACATCGTATGAAAACCGACCGCGCACTAATTTATGTCTCGCTCCCACCACGACAGTAGCGCAAGGCAGTGTTGTACAATACATTTGATTTGAAGACCAATTTATCATTTAAAACATGCGGCTTGGTACCAATATTATTGTGTGCTTTATAAATTTCGTATTCTTCAAGAGCGTTCAAATATCGCCCTTTCTTACATATGTGAAGGGCTTTCAAATTAGTTTTAAAATTTGTGTAGCTATGATTTTCGGAAATGAGGTGTTCTGCAAATTTTGACTTGACACTGTCCAAACTGTGAAAATGTGTAGGCGGCCTATGTTCTATAAATCTTTTTAAAAAACCACGTCCTGTCTGGCCCACATAAAAAGCGTCGCAATCGTCACATATCAATTTGTAAACACCAGTTTTGTGTTCAAGGCTGGTGGTTCTGCGGACACGAAGATTATTCATAATACTATTAGTGGTCTTATAAGTGACCTTGATATTACTGGTTTTACCAAAAATTGACCCAAAGATCTGTGGCATAAGGTATGTGTACGGTGTTGCAATATATTTGCGTGTTGTATTTTCGCGTGTTTTACGTCCGATAATGTTGCTATGTCCTTTCTTATGTTTTCGAAGGATGTTATTCACCATATTGACATCATAACCATTAGCGACAGCAATGTGTTTAATGGTGTCTAACTCTTCACGGTATTCTTTATCACCGAGGGGCAAAGATAAAATTCTATAAATCATTCTGTGGAAGGCAGCTAATTTTTGTGATAAAGGATGAAACGACTTAGCATGTATTACAATGTCAGTTGTTGTAGGTTTTCTATATATGTCAAATTGCAACTCTTTATTATTATTGTCCTTAGCAACAGTCAAATCTAGAAAATTCAGTTTACCATTTTCTTCACTTTCAAGCGTGAACCGCATTTTGTTATTGATATTATTCAAATGATTATGTAAATTATCAATTTGTCTTTGTGTACCTTTGTATATTAAAAAGGTATCATCAACATACCGGCCGTAAAATATTATGTTACTCCTGTGTTTGTTATTAGTAAGAATGAATGAATTTTCGAAATTATTTAGGTATATATCTGCAAGAAGACCTGAAAGTGGAGAACCCATTGCTAACCCATTTTGTTGTCTGAAAAATTGATTATTGTGGGTAAAGTAATTTTGATCAAGAACTAACTCCAAAATGTGCATCAATTCATTTATATTATTAATATCCAATTTATTAGTATTAATAAGGTTAGTCCTAAGTATACGCAAGGTCTCCGCTACTGGTATATTCGTATACAAATCCACAATATCAAAGGAAATAAGTTTGTGGGTCGGTTCAACTATTAAATTTTTAACTTTATTCACAAAGTCAACGCCATTAATCAGACTATGATCATTAATTATATGTATATTGTGTTTTATTATGGTGACTAATTTTTTAGCTGTTTTATACCCCGGAGCAGTGGTGAAACTTACTAACGGTCTCAAGGGGATAGCATCCTTGTGGAGTTTGGGTAATCCTGTTAAAACGGGTGCTTTTGAATTTATTGGTTTTAAAGATCTTCTTGTTTGTTCATCAAACAAATGGGTGCATCTGTTTATACATTGATTTATTTGTTTTACATAATTTTCTGTTGGGTCCGAATTTAGTAAATCAATGCTGTTGTTAATAATGAAATTTTGTATTTTATTGTTATAATCTTCACTGTCCATAATAACCACAGTATTGCCTTTGTCAGCTTTAGTGACAAGAGCTTTATTGTCAGATAATTTTTGTTTTAATCCTATTAAAATTTTCCGATCTTTAATATAATTATTATTTGTTAAAGGAATAGAGGAATGAACATTATTATACCGATTTTTAATGATTGTATTAAATTTTTCGTTTATTAAGAAACGTGTCTGGTCTTGATCCTTCTGATCAACCATTGCCTTAACAACAGTCTCTGCATTGATAATTTCTGCAATAATTTGTTTGCGATCAAGACTCGATTTGTGTACAGGAAGATTATAATTCAAACCTTTACTCAATAAATCAGTTTCATTAGTATTTAAAACAAGGGACGTTAAATTCTGTAACCGCGTATGAAATTTGTGTTTACATTTGATATTGTTGGATGTCGGTAACTGATCATTCAACAACCTTTGTAGTTTATCTGATTGTTTTATACGCATTTGATAAACTATTCGCCTGACGTCACTGTTTATAAAATCCAGATAATGATTCAATACGGCTGGATGCGTGTTATCTAATAATTGTAAATGTAACTTGTATAATGTATAATTTAAGTTTGACTTTTTAATGTATAGAGATTTAATTTCTTCTTTAACTCTATAAATTTCTGCGTATTTTTTGGTTTTTGCTTCAGCAATAGATGAACCTTTAAGTCTAATAATAGCATACTTCGGTATAACCTTGTTCTCCAAACACGATTTGTTGAACTTAATGTGTAAAATGGTTTTGTGTAATTGGACTTTAATATTTTGAAATTTTCGTACTAAGTTTGCACGACTTGCAGTATTCATGTTTAAAAGGAATAAATCCCAAATGTTTAGTACCAAGCCACGTGTTGTTCAATCAAATATATTGGAACTTACCGTCTGCGGCTTTCCAGAAACAGCGTCTTTATAAATATACATGTTTCGGGACCCTTGTCCCATCATCAGAATTTAAAAGTAATTGTGGATCATTTAAATATGATACACTAGTCAAACACTTAAAATATTAAAATCCAATATAAAATAACTTAATATAACATATTATAATATTTACAGCGAGTACGAAGGTTACCGATGTACATCGTATGAAAACCGACCGCGCACTAATTTATGTCTCGCTCCCACCACGACAGTAGCGCAAGGCAGTGTTGTACAATACATTTGATTTGAAGACCAATTTATCATTTAAAACATGCGGCTTGGTACCAATATTATTGTGTGCTTTATAAATTTCGTATTCTTCAAGAGCGTTCAAATATCGCCCTTTCTTACATATGTGAAGGGCTTTCAAATTAGTTTTAAAATTTGTGTAGCTATGATTTTCGGAAATGAGGTGTTCTGCAAATTTTGACTTGACACTGTCCAAACTGTGAAAATGTGTAGGCGGCCTATGTTCTATAAATCTTTTTAAAAAACCACGTCCTGTCTGGCCCACATAAAAAGCGTCGCAATCGTCACATATCAATTTGTAAACACCAGTTTTGTGTTCAAGGCTGGTGGTTCTGCGGACACGAAGATTATTCATAATACTATTAGTGGTCTTATAAGTGACCTTGATATTACTGGTTTTACCAAAAATTGACCCAAAGATCTGTGGCATAAGGTATGTGTACGGTGTTGCAATATATTTGCGTGTTGTATTTTCGCGTGTTTTACGTCCGATAATGTTGCTATGTCCTTTCTTATGTTTTCGAAGGATGTTATTCACCATATTGACATCATAACCATTAGCGACAGCAATGTGTTTAATGGTGTCTAACTCTTCACGGTATTCTTTATCACCGAGGGGCAAAGATAAAATTCTATAAATCATTCTGTGGAAGGCAGCTAATTTTTGTGATAAAGGATGAAACGACTTAGCATGTATTACAATGTCAGTTGTTGTAGGTTTTCTATATATGTCAAATTGCAACTCTTTATTATTATTGTCCTTAGCAACAGTCAAATCTAGAAAATTCAGTTTACCATTTTCTTCACTTTCAAGCGTGAACCGCATTTTGTTATTGATATTATTCAAATGATTATGTAAATTATCAATTTGTCTTTGTGTACCTTTGTATATTAAAAAGGTATCATCAACATACCGGCCGTAAAATATTATGTTACTCCTGTGTTTGTTATTAGTAAGAATGAATGAATTTTCGAAATTATTTAGGTATATATCTGCAAGAAGACCTGAAAGTGGAGAACCCATTGCTAACCCATTTTGTTGTCTGAAAAATTGATTATTGTGGGTAAAGTAATTTTGATCAAGAACTAACTCCAAAATGTGCATCAATTCATTTATATTATTAATATCCAATTTATTAGTATTAATAAGGTTAGTCCTAAGTATACGCAAGGTCTCCGCTACTGGTATATTCGTATACAAATCCACAATATCAAAGGAAATAAGTTTGTGGGTCGGTTCAACTATTAAATTTTTAACTTTATTCACAAAGTCAACGCCATTAATCAGACTATGATCATTAATTATATGTATATTGTGTTTTATTATGGTGACTAATTTTTTAGCTGTTTTATACCCCGGAGCAGTGGTGAAACTTACTAACGGTCTCAAGGGGATAGCATCCTTGTGGAGTTTGGGTAATCCTGTTAAAACGGGTGCTTTTGAATTTATTGGTTTTAAAGATCTTCTTGTTTGTTCATCAAACAAATGGGTGCATCTGTTTATACATTGATTTATTTGTTTTACATAATTTTCTGTTGGGTCCGAATTTAGTAAATCAATGCTGTTGTTAATAATGAAATTTTGTATTTTATTGTTATAATCTTCACTGTCCATAATAACCACAGTATTGCCTTTGTCAGCTTTAGTGACAAGAGCTTTATTGTCAGATAATTTTTGTTTTAATCCTATTAAAATTTTCCGATCTTTAATATAATTATTATTTGTTAAAGGAATAGAGGAATGAACATTATTATACCGATTTTTAATGATTGTATTAAATTTTTCGTTTATTAAGAAACGTGTCTGGTCTTGATCCTTCTGATCAACCATTGCCTTAACAACAGTCTCTGCATTGATAATTTCTGCAATAATTTGTTTGCGATCAAGACTCGATTTGTGTACAGGAAGATTATAATTCAAACCTTTACTCAATAAATCAGTTTCATTAGTATTTAAAACAAGGGACGTTAAATTCTGTAACCGCGTATGAAATTTGTGTTTACATTTGATATTGTTGGATGTCGGTAACTGATCATTCAACAACCTTTGTAGTTTATCTGATTGTTTTATACGCATTTGATAAACTATTCGCCTGACGTCACTGTTTATAAAATCCAGATAATGATTCAATACGGCTGGATGCGTGTTATCTAATAATTGTAAATGTAACTTGTATAATGTATAATTTAAGTTTGACTTTTTAATGTATAGAGATTTAATTTCTTCTTTAACTCTATAAATTTCTGCGTATTTTTTGGTTTTTGCTTCAGCAATAGATGAACCTTTAAGTCTAATAATAGCATACTTCGGTATAACCTTGTTCTCCAAACACGATTTGTTGAACTTAATGTGTAAAATGGTTTTGTGTAATTGGACTTTAATATTTTGAAATTTTCGTACTAAGTTTGCACGACTTGCAGTATTCATGTTTAAAAGGAATAAATCCCAAATGTTTAGTACCAAGCCACGTGTTGTTCAATCAAATATATTGGAACTTACCGTCTGCGGCTTTCCAGAAACAGCGTCTTTATAAATTTACATGTTTCGGGACCCTTGTCCCATCATCAGAATTTAAAAGTAATTGTGGATCATTTAAATATGATACACTAGTCAAACACTTAAAATATTAAAATCCAATATAAAATAACTTAATATAACATATTATAATATTTACAGCGAGTACGAAGGTTACCGATGTACATCGTATGAAAACCGACCGCGCACTAATTTATGTCTCGCTCCCACCACGACAGTAGCGCAAGGCAGTGTTGTACAATACATTTGATTTGAAGACCAATTTATCATTTAAAACATGCGGCTTGGTACCAATATTATTGTGTGCTTTATAAATTTCGTATTCTTCAAGAGCGTTCAAATATCGCCCTTTCTTACATATGTGAAGGGCTTTCAAATTAGTTTTAAAATTTGTGTAGCTATGATTTTCGGAAATGAGGTGTTCTGCAAATTTTGACTTGACACTGTCCAAACTGTGAAAATGTGTAGGCGGCCTATGTTCTATAAATCTTTTTAAAAAACCACGTCCTGTCTGGCCCACATAAAAAGCGTCGCAATCGTCACATATCAATTTGTAAACACCAGTTTTGTGTTCAAGGCTGGTGGTTCTGCGGACACGAAGATTATTCATAATACTATTAGTGGTCTTATAAGTGACCTTGATATTACTGGTTTTACCAAAAATTGACCCAAAGATCTGTGGCATAAGGTATGTGTACGGTGTTGCAATATATTTGCGTGTTGTATTTTCGCGTGTTTTACGTCCGATAATGTTGCTATGTCCTTTCTTATGTTTTCGAAGGATGTTATTCACCATATTGACATCATAACCATTAGCGACAGCAATGTGTTTAATGGTGTCTAACTCTTCACGGTATTCTTTATCACCGAGGGGCAAAGATAAAATTCTATAAATCATTCTGTGGAAGGCAGCTAATTTTTGTGATAAAGGATGAAACGACTTAGCATGTATTACAATGTCAGTTGTTGTAGGTTTTCTATATATGTCAAATTGCAACTTTTTATTATTATTGTCCTTAGCAACAGTCAAATCTAGAAAATTCAGTTTACCATTTTCTTCACTTTCAAGCGTGAACCGCATTTTGTTATCGATATTATTCAAATGATTATGTAAATTATCAATTTGTCTTTGTGTACCTTTGTATATTAAAAAGGTATCATCAACATACCGGCCGTAAAATATTATGTTACTCCTGTGTTTGTTATTAGTAAGAATGAATGAATTTTCGAAATTATTTAGGTATATATCTGCAAGAAGACCTGAAAGTGGAGAACCCATTGCTAACCCATTTTGTTGTCTGAAAAATTGATTATTGTGGGTAAAGTAATTTTGATCAAGAACTAACTCCAAAATGTGCATCAATTCATTTATATTATTAATATCCAATTTATTAGTATTAATAAGGTTAGTCCTAAGTATACGCAAGGTCTCCGCTACTGGTATATTCGTATACAAATCCACAATATCAAAGGAAATAAGTTTGTGGGTCGGTTCAACTATTAAATTTTTAACTTTATTCACAAAGTCAACGCCATTAATCAGACTATGATCATTAATTATATGTATATTGTGTTTTATTATGGTGACTAACTTTTTAGCTGTTTTATACCCCGGAGCAGTGGTGAAACTTACTAACGGTCTCAAGGGGATAGCATCCTTGTGGAGTTTGGGTAATCCTGTTAAAACGGGTGCTTTTGAATTTATTGGTTTTAAAGATCTTCTTGTTTGTTCATCAAACAAATGGGTGCATCTGTTTATACATTGATTTAATTGTTTTACATAATTTTCTGTTGGGTCCGAATTTAGTAAATCAATGCTGTTGTTAATAATGAAATTTTGTATTTTATTGTTATAATCTTCACTGTCCATAATAACCACAGTATTGCCTTTGTCAGCTTTAGTGACAAGAGCTTTATTGTCAGATAATTTTTGTATTAATCCTATTAAAATTTTCCGTTCTTTATTATAATTATTATTTGTTAAAGGAATAGAGGAATGAACATTATTATACCGATTTTTAATGATTTTATTAAATTTTTCGTTTATTAAGAAACGTGTCTGGTCTTGATCCTTCTGATCAACCATTGCCTTAACAACAGTCTCAGCATTGATAATTTCTGCAATAATTTGTTTGCGATCAAGACTCGATTTGTGTACAGGAAGATTATAATTCAAACCTTTACTCAATAAATCAGTTTCATTAGTATTTAAAACAAGGGACGTTAAATTCTGTAACCGCGTATGAAATTTGTGTTTACATTTGATATTGTTGGATGTCGGTAACTGATCATTCAACAACCTTTGTAGTTTATCTGATTGTTTTATACGCATTTGATAAACTATTCGCCTGACGTCACTGTTTATAAAATCCAGATAATGATTCAATACGGCTGGATGCGTGTTATCTAATAATTGTAAATGTAACTTGTATAATGTATAATTTAAGTTTGACTTTTTAATGTATAGAGATTTAATTTCTTCTTTAACTCTATAAATTTCTGCGTATTTTTTGGTTTTTGCTTCAGCAATAGATGAACCTTTAAGTCTAATAATAGCATACTTCGGTATAACCTTGTTCTCCAAACACGATTTGTTTAACTTAAGGTGTAAAATGGTTTTGTGTAATTGGACTTTAATATTTTGAAATTTTCGTACTAAGTTTGCACGACTTGCAGTATTCATGTTTAAAAGGAATAAATCCCAAATGTTTAGTACCAAGCCACATGTTGTTCAATCAAATATATTGGAACTTACCGTCTGCGGCTTTCCAGAAACAGCGTCTTTATAAATTTACATGTTTCGGGACCCTTGTCCCATCATCAGAATTTAAAAGTAATTGTGGATCATTTAAATATGATACACTAGTCAAACACTTAAAATATTAAAATCCAATATAAAATAACTTAATATAACATATTATAATATTTACAGCGAGTACGAAGGTTACCGATGTACATCGTATGAAAACCGACCGCGCACTAATTTATGTCTCGCTCCCACCACGACAGTAGCGCAAGGCAGTGTTGTACAATACATTTGATTTGAAGACCAATTTATCATTTAAAACATGCGGCTTGGTACCAATATTATTGTGTGCTTTATAAATTTCGTATTCTTCAAGAGCGTTCAAATATCGCCCTTTCTTACATATGTGAAGGGCTTTCAAATTAGTTTTAAAATTTGTGTAGCTATGATTTTCGGAAATGAGGTGTTCTGCAAATTTTGACTTGACACTGTCCAAACTGTGAAAATGTGTAGGCGGCCTATGTTCTATAAATCTTTTTAAAAAACCACGTCCTGTCTGGCCCACATAAAAAGCGTCGCAATCGTCACATATCAATTTGTAAACACCAGTTTTGTGTTCAAGGCTGGTGGTTCTGCGGACACGAAGATTATTCATAATACTATTAGTGGTCTTATAAGTGACCTTGATATTACTGGTTTTACCAAAAATTGACCCAAAGATCTGTGGCATAAGGTATGTGTACGGTGTTGCAATATATTTGCGTGTTGTATTTTCGCGTGTTTTACGTCCGATAATGTTGCTATGTCCTTTCTTATGTTTTCGAAGGATGTTATTCACCATATTGACATCATAACCATTAGCGACAGCAATGTGTTTAATGGTGTCTAACTCTTCACGGTATTCTTTATCACCGAGGGGCAAAGATAAAATTCTATAAATCATTCTGTGGAAGGCAGCTAATTTTTGTGATAAAGGATGAAACGACTTAGCATGTATTACAATGTCAGTTGTTGTAGGTTTTCTATATATGTCAAATTGCAACTTTTTATTATTATTGTCCTTAGCAACAGTCAAATCTAGAAAATTCAGTTTACCATTTTCTTCACTTTCAAGCGTGAACCGCATTTTGTTATTGATATTATTCAAATGATTATGTAAATTATCAATTTGTCTTTGTGTACCTTTGTATATTAAAAAGGTATCATCAACATACCGGCCGTAAAATATTATGTTACTCCTGTGTTTGTTATTAGTAAGAATGAATGAATTTTCGAAATTATTTAGGTATATATCTGCAAGAAGACCTGAAAGTGGAGAACCCATTGCTAACCCATTTTGTTGTCTGAAAAATTGATTATTGTGGGTAAAGTAATTTTGATCAAGAACTAACTCCAAAATGTGCATCAATTCATTTATATTATTAATATCCA
Organism: Magicicada septendecula; assembly: GCA_034769895.1. NCBI lineage: Eukaryota > Metazoa > Arthropoda > Insecta > Hemiptera > Cicadidae > Magicicada > Magicicada septendecula. The sequence continues at coordinate 797,095,402 of CM068367.1, read as the reverse complement.
ATTTATTAGTATTAATAAGGTTAGTCCTAAGTATACGCAAGGTCTCCGCTACTGGTATATTCGTATACAAATCCACAATATCAAAGGAAATAAGTTTGTGGGTCGGTTCAACTATTAAATTTTTAACTTTATTCACAAAGTCAACGCCATTAATCAGACTATGATCATTAATTATATGTATATTGTGTTTTATTATGGTGACTAACTTTTTAGCTGTTTTATACCCCGGAGCAGTGGTGAAACTTACTAACGGTCTCAAGGGGATAGCATCCTTGTGGAGTTTGGGTAATCCTGTTAAAACGGGTGCTTTTGAATTTATTGGTTTTAAAGATCTTCTTGTTTGTTCATCAAACAAATGGGTGCATCTGTTTATACATTGATTTAATTGTTTTACATAATTTTCTGTTGGGTCCGAATTTAGTAAATCAATGCTGTTGTTAATAATGAAATTTTGTATTTTATTGTTATAATCTTCACTGTCCATAATAACCACAGTATTGCCTTTGTCAGCTTTAGTGACAAGAGCTTTATTGTCAGATAATTTTTGTATTAATCCTATTAAAATTTTCCGTTCTTTATTATAATTATTATTTGTTAAAGGAATAGAGGAATGAACATTATTATACCGATTTTTAATGATTTTATTAAATTTTTCGTTTATTAAGAAACGTGTCTGGTCTTGATCCTTCTGATCAACCATTGCCTTAACAACAGTCTCAGCATTGATAATTTCTGCAATAATTTGTTTGCGATCAAGACTCGATTTGTGTACAGGAAGATTATAATTCAAACCTTTACTCAATAAATCAGTTTCATTAGTATTTAAAACAAGGGACGTTAAATTCTGTAACCGCGTATGAAATTTGTGTTTACATTTGATATTGTTGGATGTCGGTAACTGATCATTCAACAACCTTTGTAGTTTATCTGATTGTTTTATACGCATTTGATAAACTATTCGCCTGACGTCACTGTTTATAAAATCCAGATAATGATTCAATACGGCTGGATGCGTGTTATCTAATAATTGTAAATGTAACTTGTATAATGTATAATTTAAGTTTGACTTTTTAATGTATAGAGATTTAATTTCTTCTTTAACTCTATAAATTTCTGCGTATTTTTTGGTTTTTGCTTCAGCAATAGATGAACCTTTAAGTCTAATAATAGCATACTTCGGTATAACCTTGTTCTCCAAACACGATTTGTTGAACTTAATGTGTAAAATGGTTTTGTGTAATTGGACTTTAATATTTTGAAATTTTCGTACTAAGTTTGCACGACTTGCAGTATTCATGTTTAAAAGGAATAAATCCCAAATGTTTAGTACCAAGCCACGTGTTGTTCAATCAAATATATTGGAACTTACCGTCTGCGGCTTTCCAGAAACAGCGTCTTTATAAATATACATGTTTCGGGACCCTTGTCCCATCATCAGAATTTAAAAGTAATTGTGGATCATTTAAATATGATACACTAGTCAAACACTTAAAATATTAAAATCCAATATAAAATAACTTAATATAACATATTATAATATTTACAGCGAGTACGAAGGTTACCGATGTACATCGTATGAAAACCGACCGCGCACTAATTTATGTCTCGCTCCCACCACGACAGTAGCGCAAGGCAGTGTTGTACAATACATTTGATTTGAAGACCAATTTATCATTTAAAACATGCGGCTTGGTACCAATATTATTGTGTGCTTTATAAATTTCGTATTCTTCAAGAGCGTTCAAATATCGCCCTTTCTTACATATGTGAAGGGCTTTCAAATTAGTTTTAAAATTTGTGTAGCTATGATTTTCGGAAATGAGGTGTTCTGCAAATTTTGACTTGACACTGTCCAAACTGTGAAAATGTGTAGGCGGCCTATGTTCTATAAATCTTTTTAAAAAACCACGTCCTGTCTGGCCCACATAAAAAGCGTCGCAATCGTCACATATCAATTTGTAAACACCAGTTTTGTGTTCAAGGCTGGTGGTTCTGCGGACACGAAGATTATTCATAATACTATTAGTGGTCTTATAAGTGACCTTGATATTACTGGTTTTACCAAAAATTGACCCAAAGATCTGTGGCATAAGGTATGTGTACGGTGTTGCAATATATTTGCGTGTTGTATTTTCGCGTGTTTTACGTCCGATAATGTTGCTATGTCCTTTCTTATGTTTTCGAAGGATGTTATTCACCATATTGACATCATAACCATTAGCGACAGCAATGTGTTTAATGGTGTCTAACTCTTCACGGTATTCTTTATCACCGAGGGGCAAAGATAAAATTCTATAAATCATTCTGTGGAAGGCAGCTAATTTTTGTGATAAAGGATGAAACGACTTAGCATGTATTACAATGTCAGTTGTTGTAGGTTTTCTATATATGTCAAATTGCAACTTTTTATTATTATTGTCCTTAGCAACAGTCAAATCTAGAAAATTCAGTTTACCATTTTCTTCACTTTCAAGCGTGAACCGCATTTTGTTATTGATATTATTCAAATGATTATGTAAATTATCAATTTGTCTTTGTGTACCTTTGTATATTAAAAAGGTATCATCAACATACCGGCCGTAAAATATTATGTTACTCCTGTGTTTGTTATTAGTAAGAATGAATGAATTTTCGAAATTATTTAGGTATATATCTGCAAGAAGACCTGAAAGTGGAGAACCCATTGCTAACCCATTTTGTTGTCTGAAAAATTGATTATTGTGGGTAAAGTAATTTTGATCAAGAACTAACTCCAAAATGTGCATCAATTCATTTATATTATTAATATCCAATTTATTAGTATTAATAAGGTTAGTCCTAAGTATACGCAAGGTCTCCGCTACTGGTATATTCGTATACAAATCCACAATATCAAAGGAAATAAGTTTGTGGGTCGGTTCAACTATTAAATTTTTAACTTTATTCACAAAGTCAACGCCATTAATCAGACTATGATCATTAATTATATGTATATTGTGTTTTATTATGGTGACTAACTTTTTAGCTGTTTTATACCCCGGAGCAGTGGTGAAACTTACTAACGGTCTCAAGGGGATAGCATCCTTGTGGAGTTTGGGTAATCCTGTTAAAACGGGTGCTTTTGAATTTATTGGTTTTAAAGATCTTCTTGTTTGTTCATCAAACAAATGGGTGCATCTGTTTATACATTGATTTAATTGTTTTACATAATTTTCTGTTGGGTCCGAATTTAGTAAATCAATGCTGTTGTTAATAATGAAATTTTGTATTTTATTGTTATAATCTTCACTGTCCATAATAACCACAGTATTGCCTTTGTCAGCTTTAGTGACAAGAGCTTTATTGTCAGATAATTTTTGTATTAATCCTATTAAAATTTTCCGTTCTTTATTATAATTATTATTTGTTAAAGGAATAGAGGAATGAACATTATTATACCGATTTTTAATGATTTTATTAAATTTTTCGTTTATTAAGAAACGTGTCTGGTCTTGATCCTTCTGATCAACCATTGCCTTAACAACAGTCTCAGCATTGATAATTTCTGCAATAATTTGTTTGCGATCAAGACTCGATTTGTGTACAGGAAGATTATAATTCAAACCTTTACTCAATAAATCAGTTTCATTAGTATTTAAAACAAGGGACGTTAAATTCTGTAACCGCGTATGAAATTTGTGTTTACATTTGATATTGTTGGATGTCGGTAACTGATCATTCAACAACCTTTGTAGTTTATCTGATTGTTTTATACGCATTTGATAAACTATTCGCCTGACGTCACTGTTTATAAAATCCAGATAATGATTCAATACGGCTGGATGCGTGTTATCTAATAATTGTAAATGTAACTTGTATAATGTATAATTTAAGTTTGACTTTTTAATGTATAGAGATTTAATTTCTTCTTTAACTCTATAAATTTCTGCGTATTTTTTGGTTTTTGCTTCAGCAATAGATGAACCTTTAAGTCTAATAATAGCATACTTCGGTATAACCTTGTTCTCCAAACACGATTTGTTTAACTTAAGGTGTAAAATAGTTTTGTGTAATTGGACTTTAATATTTTGAAATTTTCGTACTAAGTTTGCACGACTTGCAGTATTCATGTTTAAAAGGAATAAATCCCAAATGTTTAGTACCAAGCCACGTGTTGTTCAATCAAATATATTGGAACTTACCGTCTGCGGCTTTCCAGAAACAGCGTCTTTATAAATTTACATGTTTCGGGACCCTTGTCCCATCATCAGAATTTAAAAGTAATTGTGGATCATTTAAATATGATACACTAGTCAAACACTTAAAATATTAAAATCCAATATAAAATAACTTAATATAACATATTATAATATTTACAGCGAGTACGAAGGTTACCGATGTACATCGTATGAAAACCGACCGCGCACTAATTTATGTCTCGCTCCCACCACGACAGTAGCGCAAGGCAGTGTTGTACAATACATTTGATTTGAAGACCAATTTATCATTTAAAACATGCGGCTTGGTACCAATATTATTGTGTGCTTTATAAATTTCGTATTCTTCAAGAGCGTTCAAATATCGCCCTTTCTTACATATGTGAAGGGCTTTCAAATTAGTTTTAAAATTTGTGTAGCTATGATTTTCGGAAATGAGGTGTTCTGCAAATTTTGACTTGACACTGTCCAAACTGTGAAAATGTGTAGGCGGCCTATGTTCTATAAATCTTTTTAAAAAACCACGTCCTGTCTGGCCCACATAAAAAGCGTCGCAATCGTCACATATCAATTTGTAAACACCAGTTTTGTGTTCAAGGCTGGTGGTTCTGCGGACACGAAGATTATTCATAATACTATTAGTGGTCTTATAAGTGACCTTGATATTACTGGTTTTACCAAAAATTGACCCAAAAATCTGTGGCATAAGGTATGTGTACGGTGTTGCAATATATTTGCGTGTTGTATTTTCGCGTGTTTTACGTCCGATAATGTTGCTATGTCCTTTCTTATGTTTTCGAAGGATGTTATTCACCATATTGACATCATAACCATTAGCAACAGCAATGTGTTTAATGGTGTCTAACTCTTCACGGTATTCTTTATCACCGAGGGGCAAAGATAAAATTCTATAAATCATTCTGTGGAAGGCAGCTAATTTTTGTGATAAAGGATGAAACGACTTAGCATGTATTACAATGTCAGTCGTTGTGGGTTTTCTATATATGTCAAATTGCAACTTTTTATTATTATTGTCCTTAGCAACAGTCAAATCTAGAAAATTCAGTTTACCATTTTCTTCACTTTCAAGCGTGAACCGCATTTTGTTATTGATATTATTCAAATGATTATGTAAATTATCAATTTGTCTTTGTGTACCTTTGTATATTAAAAAGGTATCATCAACATACCGGCCGTAAAATATTATGTTACTCCTGTGTTTGTTATTAGTAAGAATGAATGAATTTTCGAAATTATTTAGGTATATATCTGCAAGAAGACCTGAAAGTGGAGAACCCATTGCTAATCCATTTTGTTGTCTGAAAAATTGATTATTGTGGGTAAAGTAATTTTGATCAAGAACTAACTCCAAAATGTGCATCAATTCATTTATATTATTAATATCCAATTTATTAGTATTAATAAGGTTAGTCCTAAGTATACGCAAGGTCTCCGCTACTGGTATATTCGTATACAAATCCACAATATCAAAGGAAATAAGTTTGTGGGTCGGTTCAACTATTAAATTTTTAACTTTATTCACAAAGTCAACGCCATTAATCAGACTATGATCATTAATTATATGTATATTGTGTTTTATTATGGTGACTAACTTTTAGCTGTTTTATACCCCGGAGCAGTGGTGAAACTTACTAACGGTCTCAAGGGGATAGCATCCTTGTGGAGTTTGGGTAATCCTGTTAAAACGGGTGCTTTTGAATTTATTGGTTTTAAAGATCTTCTTGTTTGTTCATCAAACAAATGGGTGCATCTGTTTATACATTGATTTAATTGTTTTACATAATTTTCTGTTGGGTCCGAATTTAGTAAATCAATGCTGTTGTTAATAATGAAATTTTGTATTTTATTGTTATAATCTTCACTGTCCATAATAACCACAGTATTGCCTTTGTCAGCTTTAGTGACAAGAGCTTTATTGTCAGATAATTTTTGTTTTAATCCTATTAAAATTTTCCGTTCTTTATTATAATTATTATTTGTTAAAGGAATAGAGGAATGAACATGATTATACCGATTTTTAATGATTTTATTAAATTTTTCGTTTATTAAGAAACGTGTCTGGTCTTGATCCTTCTGATCAACCATTGCCTTAACAACAGTCTCTGCATTGATAATTTCTGCAATAATTTGTTTGCGATCAAGACTCGATTTGTGTACAGGAAGATTATAATTCAAACCTTTACTCAATAAATCAGTTTCATTAGTATTTAAAACAAGGGACGTTAAATTCTGTAACCGCGTATGAAATTTGTGTTTACATTTGATATTGTTGGATGTCGGTAACTGATCATTCAACAACCTTTGTAGTTTATCTCATTGTTTTATACGCATTTGATAAACTATTCGCCTGACGTCATTGTTTATAAAATCCAAATAATGATTCAATACGGCTGGATGCGTGTTATCTAATAATTGTAAATGTAACTTGTATAATGTATAATTTAAGTTTGACTTTTTAATGTATAGAGATTTAATTTCTTCTTTAACTCTATAAATTTCTGCGTATTTTTTGGTTTTTGCTTCAGCAATAGATGAAACTTTAAGTCTAATAATAGCATACTTCGGTATAACCTTGTTCTCCAAACACGATTTGTTGAACTTAATGTGTAAAATGGTTTTGTGTAATTGGACTTTAATATTTTGAAATTTTCGTACTAAGTTTGCACGACTTGCAGTATTCATGTTTAAAAGGAATAAATCCCAAATGTTTAGTACCAAGCCACGTGTTGTTCAATCAAATATATTGGAACTTACCGTCTGCGGCTTTCCAGAAACAGCGTCTTTATAAATTTACATGTTTCGGGACCCTTGTCCCATCATCAGAATTTAAAAGTAATTGTGGATCATTTAAATATGATACACTAGTCAAACACTTAAAATATTAAAATCCAATATAAAATAACTTAATATAACATATTATAATATTTACAGCGAGTACGAAGGTTACCGATGTACATCGTATGAAAACCGACCGCGCACTAATTTATGTCTCGCTCCCACCACGACAGTAGCGCAAGGCAGTGTTGTACAATACATTTGATTTGAAGACCAATTTATCATTTAAAACATGCGGCTTGGTACCAATATTATTGTGTGCTTTATAAATTTCGTATTCTTCAAGAGCGTTCAAATATCGCCCTTTCTTACATATGTGAAGGGCTTTCAAATTAGTTTTAAAAATTGTGTAGCTATGATTTTCGGAAATGAGGTGTTCTGCAAATTTTGACTTGACACTGTCCAAACTGTGAAAATGTGTAGGCGGCCTATGTTCTATAAATCTTTTTAAAAAACCACGTCCTGTCTGGCCCACATAAAAAGCGTCGCAATCGTCACATATCAATTTGTAAACACCAGTTTTGTGTTCAAGGCTGGTGGTTCTGCGGACACGAAGATTATTCATAATACTATTAGTGGTCTTATAAGTGACCTTGATATTACTGGTTTTACCAAAAATTGACCCAAAAATCTGTGGCATAAGGTATGTGTACGGTGTTGCAATATATTTGCGTGTTGTATTTTCGCGTGTTTTACGTCCGATAATGTTGCTATGTCCTTTCTTATGTTTTCGAAGGATGTTATTCACCATATTGACATCATAACCATTAGCAACAGCAATGTGTTTAATGGTGTCTAACTCTTCACGGTATTCTTTATCACCGAGGGGCAAAGATAAAAGTCTATAAATCATACTGTGGAAGGCAGCTAATTTTTGTGATAAAGGATGAAACGACTTAGCATGTATTACAATGTCAGTCGTTGTGGGTTTTCTATATATGTCAAATTGCAACTTTTTATTATTATTGTCCTTAGCAACAGTCAAATCTAGAAAATTCAGTTTACCATTTTCTTCACTTTCAAGCGTGAACCGCATTTTGTTATTGATATTATTCAAATGATTATGTAAATTATCAATTTGTCTTTGTGTACCTTTGTATATTAAAAAGGTATCATCAACATACCGGCCGTAAAATATTATGTTACTCCTGTGTTTGTTATTAGTAAGAATGAATGAATTTTCGAAATTGTGTAGGTATATATCTGCAAGAAGACCTGAAAGTGGAGAACCCATTGCTAACCCATTTTGTTGTCTGAAAAATTGATTATTGTGGGTAAAGTAATTTTGATAAAGAACTAACTCCAAAATGTGCATCAATTCATTTATATTATTAATATCCAATTTATTAGTATTAATAAGGTTAGTCCTAAGTATACGCAAGGTCTCCGCTACTGGTATATTCGTATACAAATCCACAATATCAAAGGAAATAAGTTTGTGGGTCGGTTCAACTATTAAGTTTTTAACTTTATTCACAAAGTCAACGCCATTAATCAGACTATGATCATTAATTATATGTATATTGTGTTTTATTATGGTGACTAACTTTTTAGCTGTTTTATACCCCGGAGCAGTGGTGAAACTTACTAACGGTCTCAAGGGGATAGCATCCTTGTGGAGTTTGGGTAATCCTGTTAAAACGGGTGCTTTTGAATTTATTGGTTTTAAAGATCTTCTTGTTTGTTCATCAAACAAATGGGTGCATCTGTTTATACATTGATTTAATTGTTTTACATAATTTTCTGTTGGGTCCGAATTTAGTAAATCAATGCTGTTGTTAATAATGAAATTTTGTATTTTATTGTTATAATCTTCACTGTCCATAATAACCACAGTATTGCCTTTGTCAGCTTTAGTGACAAGAGCTTTATTGTCAGATAATTTTTGTTTTAATCCTATTAAAGTTTTCCGTTCTTTATTATAATTATTATTTGTTAAAGGAATAGAGGAATGAACATTATTATACCGATTTTTAATGATTTTATTAAATTTTTCGTATATTAAGAAACGTGTCTGGTCTTGATCCTTCTGATCAACCATTGCCTTAACAACAGTCTCTGCATTGATAATTTCTGCAATAATTTGTTTGCGATCAAGACTCGATTTGTGTACAGGAAGATTATAATTCAAACCTTTACTCAATAAATCAGTTTCATTAGTATTTAAAACAAGGGACGTTAAATTCTGTAACCGCGTATGAAATTTGTGTTTACATTTGATATTGTTGGATGTCGGTAACTGATCATTCAACAACCTTTGTAGTTTATCTCATTGTTTTATACGCATTTGATAAACTATTCGCCTGACGTCATTGTTTATAAAATCCAAATAATGATTCAATACGGCTGGATGCGTGTTATCTAATAATTGTAAATGTAACTTGTATAATGTATAATTTAAGTTTGACTTTTTAATGTATAGAGATTTAATTTCTTCTTTAACTCTATAAATTTCTGCGTATTTTTTGGTTTTTGCTTCAGCAATAGACGAACCTTTAAGTCTAATAATAGCATACTTCGGTATAACCTTGTTCTCCAAACACGATTTGTTGAACTTAATGTGTAAAATGGTTTTGTGTAATTGGACTTTAATATTTTGAAATTTTCGTACTCAGTTTGCACGACTTGCAGTATTCATGTTTAAAAGGAATAAATCCCAAATGTTTAGTACCAAGCCACGTGTTGTTCAATCAAATATATTGGAACTTACCGTCTGCGGCTTTCCAGAAACAACGTCTTTATAAATTTACATGTTTCGGGACCCTTGTCCCATCATCAAAATTTAAAAGTAATTGTGGATCATTTAAATATGATACACTAGTCAAACACTTAAAATATTAAAATCCAATATAAAATAACTTAATATAACATATTATAATATTTACAGCGAGTACGAAGGTTACCGATGTACATCGTATGAAAACCGACCGCGCACTAATTTATGTCTCGCTCCCACCACGACAGTAGCGCAAGGCAGTGTTGTACAATACATTTGATTTGAAGACCAATTTATCATTTAAAACATGCGGCTTGGTACCAATATTATTGTGTGCTTTATAAATTTCGTATTCTTCAAGAGCGTTCAAATATCGCCCTTTCTTACATATGTGAAGGGCTTTCAAATTAGTTTTAAAATTTGTGTAGCTATGATTTTCGGAAATGAGGTGTTCTGCAAATTTTGACTTGACACTGTCCAAACTGTGAAAATGTGTAGGCGGCCTATGTTCTATAAATCTTTTTAAAAAACCACGTCCTGTCTGGCCCACATAAAAAGCGTCGCAATCGTCACATATCAATTTGTAAACACCAGTTTTGTGTTCAAGGCTGGTGGTTCTGCGGACACGAAGATTATTCATAATACTATTAGTGGTCTTATAAGTGACCTTGATATTACTGGTTTTACCAAAAATTGACCCAAAAATCTGTGGCATAAGGTATGTGTACGGTGTTGCAATATATTTGCGTGTTGTATTTTCGCGTGTTTTACGTCCGATAATGTTGCTATGTCCTTTCTTATGTTTTCGAAGGATGTTATTCACCATATTGACATCATAACCATTAGCAACAGCAATGTGTTTAATGGTGTCTAACTCTTCACGGTATTCTTTATCACCGAGGGGCAAAGATAAAAGTCTATAAATCATACTGTGGAAGGCAGCTAATTTTTGTGATAAAGGATGAAACGACTTAGCATGTATTACAATGTCAGTCGTTGTGGGTTTTCTATATATGTCAAATTGCAACTTTTTATTATTATTGTCCTTAGCAACAGTCAAATCTAGAAAATTCAGTTTACCATTTTCTTCACTTTCAAGCGTGAACCGCATTTTGTTATTGATATTATTCAAATGATTATGTAAATTATCAATTTGTCTTTGTGTACCTTTGTATATTAAAAAGGTATCATCAACATACCGGCCGTAAAATATTATGTTACTCCTGTGTTTGTTATTAGTAAGAATGAATGAATTTTCGAAATTGTGTAGGTATATATCTGCAAGAAGACCTGAAAGTGGAGAACCCATTGCTAACCCATTTTGTTGTCTGAAAAATTGATTATTGTGGGTAAAGTAATTTTGATAAAGAACTAACTCCAAAATGTGCATCAATTCATTTATATTATTAATATCCAATTTATTAGTATTAATAAGGTTAGTCCTAAGTATACGCAAGGTCTCCGCTACTGGTATATTCGTATACAAATCCACAATATCAAAGGAAATAAGTTTGTGGGTCGGTTCAACTATTAAGTTTTTAACTTTATTCACAAAGTCAACGCCATTAATCAGACTATGATCATTAATTATATGTATATTGTGTTTTATTATGGTGACTAACTTTTTAGCTGTTTTATACCCCGGAGCAGTGGTGAAACTTACTAACGGTCTCAAGGGGATAGCATCCTTGTGGAGTTTGGGTAATCCTGTTAAAACGGGTGCTTTTGAATTTATTGGTTTTAAAGATCTTCTTGTTTGTTCATCAAACAAATGGGTGCATCTGTTTATACATTGATTTAATTGTTTTACATAATTTTCTGTTGGGTCCGAATTTAGTAAATCAATGCTGTTGTTAATAATGAAATTTTGTATTTTATTGTTATAATCTTCACTGTCCATAATAACCACAGTATTGCCTTTGTCAGCTTTAGTGACAAGAGCTTTATTGTCAGATAATTTTTGTTTTAATCCTATTAAAGTTTTCCGTTCTTTATTATAATTATTATTTGTTAAAGGAATAGAGGAATGAACATTATTATACCGATTTTTAATGATTTTATTAAATTTTTCGTATATTAAGAAACGTGTCTGGTCTTGATCCTTCTGATCAACCATTGCCTTAACAACAGTCTCTGCATTGATAATTTCTGCAATAATTTGTTTGCGATCAAGACTCGATTTGTGTACAGGAAGATTATAATTCAAACCTTTACTCAATAAATCAGTTTCATTAGTATTTAAAACAAGGGACGTTAAATTCTGTAACCGCGTATGAAATTTGTGTTTACATTTGATATTGTTGGATGTCGGTAACTGATCATTCAACAACCTTTGTAGTTTATCTCATTGTTTTATACGCATTTGATAAACTATTCGCCTGACGTCATTGTTTATAAAATCCAAATAATGATTCAATACGGCTGGATGCGTGTTATCTAATAATTGTAAATGTAACTTGTATAATGTATAATTTAAGTTTGACTTTTTAATGTATAGAGATTTAATTTCTTCTTTAACTCTATAAATTTCTGCGTATTTTTTGGTTTTTGCTTCAGCAATAGACGAACCTTTAAGTCTAATAATAGCATACTTCGGTATAACCTTGTTCTCCAAACACGATTTGTTGAACTTAATGTGTAAAATGGTTTTGTGTAATTGGACTTTAATATTTTGAAATTTTCGTACTCAGTTTGCACGACTTGCAGTATTCATGTTTAAAAGGAATAAATCCCAAATGTTTAGTACCAAGCCACGTGTTGTTCAATCAAATATATTGGAACTTACCGTCTGCGGCTTTCCAGAAACAACGTCTTTATAAATTTACATGTTTCGGGACCCTTGTCCCATCATCAAAATTTAAAAGTAATTGTGGATCATTTAAATATGATACACTAGTCAAACACTTAAAATATTAAGATCCAATATAAAATAACTTAATATAACATATTATAATATTTACAGCGAGTACGAAGGTTACCGATGTACATCGTATGAAAACCGACCGCGCACTAATTTATGTCTCGCTCCCACCACGACAGTAGCGCAAGGCAGGTTGTACAATACATTTGATTTGAAGACCAATTTATCATTTAAAACATGCGGCTTGGTACCAATATTATTGTGTGCTTTATAAATTTCGTATTCTTCAAGAGCGTTCAAATATCGCCCTTTCTTACATATGTGAAGGGCTTTCAAATTAGTTTTAAAATTTGTGTAGCTATGATTTTCGGAAATGAGGTGTTCTGCAAATTTTGACTTGACACTGTCCAAACTGTGAAAATGTGTAGGCGGCCTATGTTCTATAAATCTTTTTAAAAAACCACGTCCTGTCTGGCCCACATAAAAAGCGTCGCAATCGTCACATATCAATTTGTAAACACCAGTTTTGTGTTCAAGGCTGGTGGTTCTGCGGACACGAAGATTATTCATAATACTATTAGTGGTCTTATAAGTGACCTTGATATTACTGGTTTTACCAAAAATTGACCCAAAAATCTGTGGCATAAGGTATGTGTACGGTGTTGCAATATATTTGCGTGTTGTATTTTCGCGTGTTTTACGTCCGATAATGTTGCTATGTCCTTTCTTATGTTTTCGAAGGATGTTATTCACCATATTGACATCATAACCATTAGCGACAGCAATGTGTTTAATGGTGTCTAACTCTTCACGGTATTCTTTATCACCGAGGGGCAAAGATAAAAGTCTATAAATCATACTGTGGAAGGCAGCTAATTTTTGTGATAAAGGATGAAACGACTTAGCATGTATTACAATGTCAGTCGTTGTGGGTTTTCTATATATGTCAAATTGCAACTTTTTATTATTATTGTCCTTAGCAACAGTCAAATCTAAAAAATTCAGTTTACCATTTTCTTCACTTTCAAGCGTGAACCGCATTTTGTTATTGATATTATTCAAATGATTATGTAAATTATCAATTTGTCTTTGTGTACCTTTGTATATTAAAAAGGTATCATCAACATACCGGCCGTAAAATATTATGTTACTCCTGTGTTTGTTATTAGTAAGAATGAATGAATTTTCGAAATTGTGTAGGTATATATCTGCAAGAAGACCTGAAAGTGGAGAACCCATTGCTAACCCATTTTGTTGTCTGAAAAATTGATTATTGTGGGTAAAGTAATTTTGATCAAGAACTAACTCCAAAATGTGCATCAATTCATTTATATTATTAATATCCAATTTATTAGTATTAATAAGGTTAGTCCTAAGTATACGCAAGGTCTCCGCTACTGGTATATTCGTATACAAATCCACAATATCAAAGGAAATACCCACAAACTTATTTCCTTTGATATTGTGGATTTGTATACGAATATACCAGTAGCGGAGACCTTGCGTATACTTAGGACTAACCTTATTAATACTAATAAATTGGATATTAATAATATAAATGAATTAATGCACATTTTGGAGTTAGTTCTTGATCAAAATTACTTTACCCACAATAATCAATTTTTCAGACAACAAAATGGGTTATCAATGGGTTCTCAACTTTCAGGTCTTCTTGCAGATATATACCTAAATAATTTCGAAAATTCATTCATTCTTACTAATAACAAACACAGGAGTAACATAATATTTTACGGCCGGTATGTTGATGATACCTTTTTAATATACAAAGGTACACAAAGACAAATTGATAATTTACATAATCATTTGAATAATATCAATAACAAAATGCGGTTCACGCTTGAAAGTGAAGAAAATGGTAAACTGAATTTTCTAGATTTGACTGTTGCTAAGGACAATAATAATAAAAAGTTGCAATTTGACATATATAGAAAACCCACAACGACTGACATTGTAATACATGCTAAGTCGTTTCATCCTTTATCACAAAAATTAGCTGCCTTCCACAGTATGATTTATAGACTTTTATCTTTGCCCCTCGGTGATAAAGAATACCGTGAAGAGTTAGACACCATTAAACACATTGCTGTCGCTAATGGTTATGATGTCAATATGGTGAATAACATCCTTCGAAAACATAAGAAAGGACATAGCAACATTATCGGACGTAAAACACGCGAAAATACAACACGCAAATATATTGCAACACCGTACACATACCTTATGCCACAGATCTTTGGGTCAATTTTTGGTAAAACCAGTAATATCAAGGTCACTTATAAGACCACTAATAGTATTATGAATAATCTTCGTGTCCGCAGAACCACCAGCCTTGAACACAAAACTGGTGTTTACAAATTGATATGTGACGATTGCGACGCTTTTTATGTGGGCCAGACAGGACGTGGTTTTTTAAAAAGATTTATAGAACATAGGCCGCCTACACATTTTCACAGTTTGGACAGTGTCAAGTCAAAATTTGCAGAACACCTCATTTCCGAAAATCATGGCTACACAAATTTTAAAACTAATTTGAAAGCCCTTCACATATGTAAGAAAGGGCGATATTTGAACGCTCTTGAAGAATACGAAATTTATAAAGCACACAATAATATTGGTACCAAGCCGCATGTTTTAAATGATAAATTGGTCTTCAAATCAAATGTATTGTACAACACTGCCTTGCGCTACTGTCGTGGTGGGAGCGAGACATAAATTAGTGCGCGGTCGGTTTTCATACGATGTACATCGGTAACCTTCGTACTCGCTGTAAATATTATAATATGTTATATTAAGTTATTTTATATTGGATTTTAATATTTTAAGTGTTTGACTAGTGTATCATATTTAAATGATCCACAATTACTTTTAAATTCTGATGATGGGACAAGGGTCCCGAAACATGTAAATTTATAAAGACTCTGTTTCTGGAAAGCCGCAGACGGTAAGTTCCAATATATTTGACTGAATAAATACAGCCTTTGAATGTACACTAACAAAGGAAATTTTTATTAAATCTAATTAATTTTAAAAATCTAAAAGGTTAAGTTTCATTGTTAAACGTAGACACAACCTCCAAAACTCGTCTGTGTACCTTAATTATGTGCGATAAATGGAAACTAATTTCTGTACTTCCAATAAATACACCCTTTTAATAAAATATGTGCCAATAAACCCCAATAAAATATGCAAATAGGTTATAGGTCTACGTTCCAAATTGGAACTAGGTTTTAATTCCGGTACTTCGAATAAATACAGCCTTTAATGTTATGTACAGCAGCCTTGTATCCATACAATAATTTAATGTACACTAACAAAGGAAATTTTTGTTAAATCTAATTAATTTTAAAAATCTAAAAGGTTAAGTTGCATTGTTAAACGTAGACACAACCTCCAAAAATCGTCTGTGTACCGTAATTATGTGCGATAAATGGAAACTAATTTCTGTACTTCCAATAAATACACCCTTTTAATAAAATATGTGCCAATAAACCCCAATAAAATATGCACCAATAACGAAGCCTACTATCTAACTTATCTAAGTTAGATAATTAAACGTTGACACAACCTCCCAAAATCGTCTCTGTACCGTAATTATGTGCGATAAATGGAAACTAATTTCTGTAATTCCAATAAATACATCCTTTTAATAAAATATGTGCCAATAAACCCCAATAAAATATGCACCAATAACGAAGCCTACTATCTAACTTATCTAAGTTAGATAATTAAACGTTGACACAACCTCCCAAAATCGTCTCTGTACCGTAATTATGTGCGAAAAATGGAAACTAATTTCTGTACTTCCAATAAATACACCCTTTTAATAAAATATGTGCCAATAAACCCCAATAAAATATGCACCAATAACGAAGCCTACTATCTAACTTATCTAAGTTAGATAATTAAACGTTGACACAACCTCCCAAAATCGTCTCTGTACCGTAATTATGTGCGATAAATGGAAACTAATATCTGTACTTCCAATAAATACACCCTTTTAATAAAATATGTGCGAATAAACCCTAATAAAATATGCACCAATAACGAAGCCTGCTATCTAAGTTAGATAATTAAACGTAGACACACCCTCCCAAAATCGTCTCTGTACCGTAATTTTGTGCGATAAATGGAAACTAATTTCTGTACTTCCAATAAGTACACCCTTTTAATAAAATATGTACCAATAACGTAGCCTACTAGGTTATACGTTCTAAATTGGAAGTACCGATAGGTTTTAATTCGAATAAATACAGCCTTTAATGTATATACAGCCTTTTATCCATACAATAAATACAGCCTTTGAATGTACACTAACAAAGGAAATTTTTGTTAAATCTAATTAATTTTAAAAATCTAAAAGGTTAAGTTTTATTGTTAAACGTAGACACAACCTACAAAACTCGTCTGTGTACCGTAATTATGTGCGATAAATGGAAACTAATTTCTGTACTTCCAATAAATACACCCTTTTAATAAAATATGTGCCAATAAAATATGCAAATAGGTTATAGGTCTACGTTCTAAATTGGAACTAAGTTTTAATTCCGGTACTTCGAATAAATACAGCCTTTAATGTTATGTACAGCAGCCTTGTATCCATACAATAATTTAATGTACACTAACAAAGGAAATTTTTGTTAAATCTAATTAATTTTAAAAATCTAAAAGGTGAAGTTGCATTGTTAAACGTAGACACAACCTCCAAAAATTGTCTGTGTACCGTAATTATGCGCGATAAATGGAAACTAATTTCTGTACTTCCAATAAATACACCCTTTTAATAAAATATGTGCCAATAAACCCCAATAAAATATGCACCAATAACGAAGCCTACTATCTAACTTATCTAAGTTAGATAATTAAACAATCAGAATGATCACAGTTGCACACCACTATATAAAAATTATCCCAATTAGCGCTTTCAAGCTTCACAGCCCATCGTCAGATTGGAATAGACAGGAAATAGAGTATGTGAAAACAACCCCTTCACCCCGTTCCCCCACCCTGCTTACACACAACAAGCTAATATAAATGACCCTTCCCCACCCCCTAAACCCTGTCCCACCATCTGTAGAGTTACATATTTTTTCTAGCAAATTCCTTGTGTTTCAGTGGTGTGTGTGTGTGTGTGTGTGTGTGTGTGTGTGTGTGTGTGTGTGTGTGTGTGTGTGTGTGTGTGTGTGTGTGTGTGTGTGTGTGTGTGTGTGTGTGCATCCTTTTAAACTACCCTCTTCCTCTCCACACACGTGGGTCAGTCATACACCCTTATTTTAAAACATCCAATTAGTACTATGCAAAATAATTCTTAATCTTATCTATCTGTCCTCTATCATTTGCTTCTTAATCATGTTATAAAATATTTCTTCATTATCAAATTTAATTTTAATATTAATTAAATTGTCTAACCCTTTTTCTCTTTCTTTCAATATTTCTAACTCCTCTCTAAGCTTCCTTTCAACTGTGTTATTCACTACTTTTACAATTTCGTATTCTTCCAACGGATTAACAAACTTATGGTTGTCTTCTATGAAATGTCTTGCATATAACGAATTGGTTGTTCTATTACCTTCTCCACGTTTGTGGTCAGACAACCTGCATACGAATTTTCGTCCTGTCTCTCCTAGGTACACCTTGTTGCAGTCTTTACATTTTAATTTATAAATTCCGCTTTTCTGTAATACTGGAATTTTTTCTATATTCTTATTCCTTATCTTATCAAATACCGTTTCACATTTTTTAATAGCTATATCTACTCCATATTTATTAAAACATTTTATAATTTTTCTAGTATGTGAACCTATGTATGTCAATGACCCTGCATAATTCTTTTGTTCTGGTTCTATTTTATCTTTTTGTATGTTAACCCTTTTCATAACTTTATCCACTATGTTGGTGTTATAATTATTATTCCTTACAATTCCCTTTATCGTTCTTAACTCCCTATCTTTTGATTCGGTCTCTTTTAAACACTTCTGAGCTCTGTAACAAAATGAATTGATTGCCGCCATTTTATATCTATATGGGTGGTAAGACTCTCTTGGTATAATTATATCAGAATACGACTCTTTCCTAAATATCCCAAACTGTAGTTTCTCATTATCTTTAATTTCTATGTTTAAATCTAAGTAATTTATTTTCTTACCTCCTATCTCTTCTTTAAATTGTAAGTTTTTATCCTTATTATTTACCTCATTTATAAACTCATGCACTTCTTCTATGCTTCCTTCCCAAATTACTAATACATCATCAACGTATCTAGACCATAATTTTATATTGTTTTTATACTTAGTGGAAGTTATTAATTGCTTTTCAAAATCATTCATGTATATTTCAGCAAGAATAGGGGATAATGAAGACCCCATAGGTAAACCTTTTTTCTGTATATAAAACTTGTTATTAAACCTAAAATAGTTCTGATTTACACATTCTTCAATTACTTTCATCAACTGCTTTTTATACCTGTATTCTCCCATACGTATCTAGACCATAAAATTATGGTCTAGATACGTTGATGATGTATTAGTAATTTGGGAAGGAAGCATAGAAGAAGTGCATGAGTTTATAAATGAGGTAAATAATAAGGATAAAAACTTACAATTTAAAGAAGAGATAGGAGGTAAGAAAATAAATTACTTAGATTTAAACATAGAAATTAAAGATAATGAGAAACTACAGTTTGGGATATTTAGGAAAGAGTCGTATTCTGATATAATTTGCAACGAATCACAGGATCATGATAGGCGGGGCAAGTCATATATTACACAGACAATGGACATTCTTATTATATTCGTAGATGGTTAAGTTTGGTTGTTATCAATTGTATTTAGTAAGGTTATGGGTTTAGTTTAGTAAAACTGTGCATTATTATTTATGGTGATTCATGTACTGTGTTAGTGGAATTGTGCGCGCGTGCGCGATTGGGAAACGTTTCCCGTGCGGTGCGTGAAGTATTATCGTTGTTTTGACATTAGCTGAACTGAGACGTGTGTATCACTACAATCCCTATACCTGTCGGACTATTGTTTACGTTCATGTATATTATTAATATGTAGGCAGCATGCATGAGATACGAGTAGTCTGATTACCGCTATGCATGCTGTTACAAGGTAAATGCACTCTAATGCATGAAAAGTGCATTGTCACTTTTACTAACCATGTGACTTCCATCCACCAATAGAATGCTGACTGGTGGTTGGAAATTTTCTTAAGCCTGTCGTTACACAGGCAGTTCTTCTACGCCATCTACCGCGAACGGGTCGTGCACTCCTTGTACAAGAATTCTACCGCTTGCAAGGTGCTGTAAAGCCTATTCGTCGTTAGTGAAACGAGAAGGCTCAGAACTGTGTATGTAGTACATCTGCACACAGTAGTGTTTAAACGCATTACGCGTATAATTACGATAGTTCTTCTACGCCATCTACCGCGAACGGGTCGTGCACTCCTTGTACAAGAATTCTACCGCTTGCAAGGTGCTGTAAAAACTATTCGTCGTTAGTGAAACGGGAAGACTCAGAACTGTGTGTGTGGTACATTTGCACACACCAGTGTTTTAACGCATTGTGCGAAAATTTACAAGCAGTTCTTCACTGCTGCTACCGTGAACGGTACATACAATTCCTTGTACAAGATTATACCGCTTGCAAGGATCTGTTAAGACTTTTCGGGGATAGTAACGCGTGTGTCGCATAACAATTGATTTTATATCTTTACGCACGATATTAATATTGTAGTATTACGTGTGTAAGAAGTGAGTGTAACTGTTCCACTGTGCGAGATTTTCCGCAGTGACAGTAGTATAAATTGTTACGCAATAGTTCCATCAAGACGTTTCCGTGCTAGTGCAAGATTTCCTCATAGGGTGGTCTGCTGATCGTGGTAGACCTTTGTATTCGCGAGAACACTTGAAGAAGCCGGAGAGGTATAAGCTCAATATACCGTTATTAGATTAACTCACTGTCACCTGAGATATTACTTGGTCTTAAACTCTATATAAGTTTTGCGAGTAATAAAATCCGTAGTACCGTGGTGTGCGAAGTGTCGGATTCAACGTGGGAATTGCAGGACATCAGCCCAGCTGTTATAGGACATCAGCCCAGCTGTTACAGGACATCAGCCCAGCTGTTACAGGACATCAGCCCAGCTGTTACAGGACATCAGCCCAGCTGTTACAGGACATCAGCCCAGCTGTTATAGGACATCAGCCCAGCTGTTACAGGACATCAGCCAAGCTGTTACAGGACGCCAGCCCAGCTGTAAACGTTTCTGTTGAAACGTCTGTCATTTGTAAGCCACGCCTGACGAACCAACTATACCGCAAAGACCGGCCCTTCTCTTCAACAACATCATCGTGGGAGTCTTCTTATGTAACGTATCACGTCTTGCGTATGAACATTATTTAACATTTTAAAAGAGAGACTCTATATCATACATTACATTCTGTACATTTCAAATATACCATATAAACTATAACTTGTGTTTGTACAATAAATAATCTTAAACCCTCCAATATAGACTTGTAATTTGAAATACACATACTATCATATCCTATGCGCCAATAGTTTAGTAATTTGTGTTGTCGCAAATTATACCAAGAGAGTCTTACCACCCATATAGATATAAAATGGCGGCAATCAATTCATTTTGTTACAGAGCTCAGAAGTGTTTAAAAGAGACCGAATCAAAAGATAGGGAGTTAAGAACGATAAAGGGAATTGTAAGGAATAATAATTATAACACCAACATAGTGGATAAAGTTATGAAAAGGGTTAACATACAAAAAGATAAAATAGAACCAGAACAAAAGAATTATGCAGGGTCATTGACATACATAGGTTCACATACTAGAAAAATTATAAAATGTTTTAATAAATATGGAGTAGATATAGCTATTAAAAAATGTGAAACGGTATTTGATAAGATAAGGAATAAGAATATAGAAAAAATTCCAGTATTACAGAAAAGCGGAATTTATAAATTAAAATGTAAAGACTGCAACAAGGTGTACCTAGGAGAGACAGGACGAAAATTCGTATGCAGGTTGTCTGACCACAAACGTGGAGAAGGTAATAGAACAACCAATTCGTTATATGCAAGACATTTCATAGAAGACAACCATAAGTTTGTTAATCCGTTGGAAGAATACGAAATTGTAAAAGTAGTGAATAACACAGTTGAAAGGAAGCTTAGAGAGGAGTTAGAAATATTGAAAGAAAGAGAAAAAGGGTTAGACAATTTAATTAATATTAAAATTAAATTTGATAATGAAGAAATATTTTATAACATGATTAAGAAGCAAATGATAGAGGACAGATAGATAAGATTAAGAATTATTTTGCATAGTACTAATTGGATGTTTTAAAATAAGGGTGTATGACTGACCCACGTGTGTGGAGAGGAAGAGGGTAGTTTAAAAGGATGCACACACACACACACACACACACACACACACACACACACACACGTCTCTCAGCATTAGTGGCACAAGTTCATACACACGTACAAGTGGCAACGTCAGAGTTAAACACGCTACAACATAGATCTTTTACCTCTGATTTTGACAATTTCATTAATTTTTGTATACACACCAACTTATTATGGATACACTCGATATCCATTGTTGTGGCAACCGTGCCACGCTTATTATAATTCGTGAACTCCATACACACGTTGCCACAATACGTTCGTATCCATGTCGTGTGTATACAGCGTTGCCAATTTTCTTCGGGCAAAGCGCGCCAAAACTCGCTCATAGCAACAAGACACTTGCAACTTGTTTACTGCTGATACTATGTTGACAGTCTACAAGATTTTTTTTCTCGTTGTCATGCGGGTCTTTGCTTAGTTTGCGTGGTATAACCATTACGCTTAATTTCCTTAAATGTTTTCCAACGAATAAGAGCAAATGTTTTAAAATATTCTGAACATTACTGATTAATAAGTGCATTGTGTTTTGCATATTTTTATTTATTATTTAATCTTGTATTAAATATAACAAAAGCTTATATTGTAAAGTACAAACGAAGAACGTATTTTAGTGGAAAGGGTGCAATTATTTCAAATTTTGTTTAGTTAGAGTGTCAATGACAACTATATTTTTAGATAGTTTTCCGTATAAAGAAGTCTGTGCAGTTTTGAATAATATAATAACAATTGTGTTTTTGTCCCCGTTCTTTTATTATTACAACGCTAATAGAGAAAAATATTCTCATGATTGAAAACTCAGTGGTACAACGACAGTAGCTTACCAGAAATTTACACTTTATAGTTTAGATTCTTTAAGTTATATGCGATTTTCAGATGAAGAGCGTAAAATTTTGTAACTAACTGGTGGTTTGGTGGAGCAATAACGCCAATTTATTGAGAATGTTTAAAGTTATTTCAATGAAATGAGACACAAATTTATTAAGAATTCCTTTTATTTAATATTTCAATAAACTCAGAAACAAACTTTATTCCCACCAGTTTTGCGCTGTTAGTCGTCGGTGATAAAAGTAGCCTAGGTGGTTGCATCGTTCTTTAACAGTATTTCTGTGTATACGACGTTCTTTGTATATGCCGTATCACCATCTTGGCATAGATCGAGTCTAAACTGCAGTAGGCCTACTCTGTCAAAATCCCCTGAAAGTAAACACAGCTCAGCTTTGGTTGATCAGGTTGCAGTTGTCGTTTAACGGACACTCAATAATTCACGTTTGAGTTTCTAAACATATTATTTTATTTTATTTATAAACTTATTATTTGAAATAATTTGCATTATTTCCATCCAATTAATTTTGCCAAATACATGGTTAACAACTGAATATTTCTTGCATATAAATCTGCTGGGAATATTAAAAATATTTCCATCGTGCTGTGTTTCCATCACAGGAAAAGTTCTGTTCCCCAATCGAAGTTTCCACTCCACAAATTGTTGTTCATTAGCACTGGCACACATATTTTAGGTCAAATACAGTATGGTTATAAAGGTCAAAGTTTTGTTTGTTTGTCCCGCCTTTGGGACTAACGTTAAGACCTGTCGGAAGTATCCACTAAAAGTATAACTTTTCCATCCATCTGAACTATACTTAATAATGGATGTCTCGAAGTATACACCGAACTATACACTTCATTATGTTTCAAAGTAAATGATCCATACTGCTACTGTAGAGATCGTTGACATCTCATCAATTAGAATAACTGACTCTTTGTGTAGAAATGTAGCTTTTCCTGACATAGTCTTAATGGAGGAAACTGAAGAAGGCAACACTGGAACAAGAAGACCAAATAACTAATGGAGTATAATTCCTGCAACCGAAAATTGCGCAGGTTTGCATGTCCATTTTGTTACCAATGCTAAATGAGCCTGTTCCCTAACAATATTCAGAATATTTGCGAATACGTAGGTCATGCTACGTTCTACTGCGGCTTCTAAGAAGAACAGCTTCTCAATTGTCTCGCCTGCTATGGCCTACATAATTTTATTTACAACTAATTTTTTTTTCATTTAATTTGCTATGTATATTAGCACCATGACTGGCCTCTTCATTCATATTGCGTACAGGGTTAATAAGCATTGGATTATTTGGTATTGGCAAGCCGATGCTCCTGCACTCCAAACCATTACTTCTTAGAATGTAATGTATATCCTGCAATGCTGCATTTTCAGCTGCATTTCCTTCAAGGGCCTGCGTATCGTCTACATTACTGTTTTGATAATCGTTTACACTTGAAACGGTAATGTTGGTTTGTAGAAGTACCACATTAATGAGAACAACTCTCGTAGTTGACACGACATGTACAGTATGTGCTCTGCATTTCCTCCCAACATTTGTGCGAATCTGTGTCAATTTCAAGTAACCCACATGCAAGAGCCTCTCCTTTGTATGGCTTATAAGTTGCGTATGTATTGCTGTAGCTGCGTGGACATTCGAATGATGTTCCTCCTTTAATATGAAGTAGTAACATACGTATGTAAAATCTGTTATGATCGTTTGGTGCGACAGTGTACATTCTCCCTACCATTTTGCAACCATCTCTCTTTCCTGGAGTCCATTTGTTATCAGCGAATCCGTAAAGTCCTGAAATGCCACTATACAGGAATTGACAAGCACAGGGATCGCATTGATTAAAATAAAACCATGATTTCATCAATGTTGTGCGTTTTGTTGCAGGTCCTTGGATTGCATTCTCATCCCCTGCCCTAATACACATTATAATATCCATTTCAAGCATAACTAAGCGAACGATTGTATGTGACTGATCATGCATTTATTTTGAATGAAGGCACAGAATATCTGATGAGAGCTAAAGTATGGCATATTCGCGTATGTTATAGTTACAACATATCCAGTTAATGATCGTCACTGACGCTTCTTACGAATTGCATACATGTTGAGTCACATTATTTATACATGTATTGGAATAGGTTTTCAATATTGATGTGAGCATTGTACTGTAGAATTAGGAAGCGATTGTAGAGAACGAATCACGATTATCAAATTATATATTCCTTTTAGTTCAACAATTCCGTCATCTCGTCTCCGGTACTTTGGATAACCATTGTTATTTTCAGTAGTCGAATGGAAAAAGTTGCTCGGTTATTATGTGTACACATTCTATCAATCATGCAAGGAACATTAGGATTACGAGCTCTACAAGATCCATGTATCATAGTCGAGATAACAATTTTATGAATCCTTGGAAAACTGACTGGGTCAGGTATTTCTCCGCACAAAACTTGGGGGAAGCATGAGGTAGTGTATTAATCCACGTTTCTGGGATTCAATAATAAATATGTGTAGACAACAACTGCTCACAAAGGGTGATTTTTTAGTAAGTCATTTTTATCACTAGTTGAGTTTGCAACAAACACTCCAGAAACCTATCACGACGATCGGCAGATTTTTCATTTTCACCAAGTTAAGAAGTTATATCTGTCCATTTCGAATTGCAGGTCATGGTTAAAAACCTGTCCAGTTTTCCAAATTTTCGTACTGTGCGATCGCCATCACATCCTGGTACCGAAGAATCATGTTACGTAGTCTGCTCCTTCATGTTCGATAACCTCGGCCGTGTAATGCGTAAGGATTATTAGCCAGAAAGCTGCCAGGATTGTGAGTAACGAATGTTGAAACTCTTCGTTTTCATTACGAACAATACGTATGTCATATTCTGCCAAAGAATAAGGTTTGTCGCCAGCAAGTGGTAAATAATCGGAAATATATCTGTGAATCTGTCCCTAAAGTTTTAAGGAGTAGAAACCTGTACCAGGGATATTTTTTCATGACCAAAAAGTAAGAGAATGCCCTCATACTATTATATTTCCGGATGTTTTGGACAAAATTAATGCTGTTAACATTGTTACATGTTCCTAATAAGAAAAAAGGTATATCTTGAAGTAAATTTATTTATAAATATTAAATGTATTATATACATCAAGAAACGGACTGTAGCAGAAAGTGATTGAATATATATATACCGTATATATATAATATTTAAAATTTATATTTATTTTACCTCAAGATGTTATTTTTCCCCTATTTTGGAACATGTTTCGGTACCCTTAGTGTTCCCATCATGAGCCTCCCAATTTTGAAAATTGTGTAGTACGGTACCTGTGTGCTGGTTGGCGGTTGTTATGGCTTCCCGTTGGTTTTTGGTTTTTTAATAAATATTAAATATATTATATACATCAAGAAATAGACTGTAGCAAAAAGTGTCAGCCATGGCACGATGTTTATTAAAACAGTAAATTAAAAATAAATAACTATTGTATGTATTTTTTATTTCCCAGTTAAAGAATTGTCGAATTAGATAAACTGAAATATTGATTTAGTAAAATACAGTACGTTTTTAAGTAAAAAAATATATGATTTTCTTTTTGAGAGGCAAGGTTGAATTTTCGTATTGTTTTTTATGAATCATCATGTCAAACATGTCAAGCATGTACGCCAGCTGCTTGGTGACAGAGCATACTAAACACATGAAATATCTTGGTTTCATAATAGACAGTAATCTCTCGTGGAAATGTTTTATTTGTAACCTGAAGAAATAGTTATATACATTCTTACGAAAATTCTATTAGTTACGAGATTTTTGTCCCGAAATAACTATTCCTCGATAACATCCAGATAAGTCCTGTGATCAATTCACGGCCGTGTAACTGGTTAGTTCGAATTGCTTACTACAATTGTCATGTGTAAAATTTTCGTACTGATGACTAACAAAAATGTTTCATGAAGGTATGCAGCAATTGTTGTCAGATGTGGTATTATCAAGGAGAACTATGTAATATGAGACATCAGCTGTCTTGTGTATACTACGCACACAAGCCAGTTGAAGACATAATACGCAGTCCTGTTCGAATAAACAAACTCGTATTCATTCATTGTCCGGTCTTGGATAAGTAGTCACAACTGTTGTGTGAATATAAACACCAGACAAGTTGAACAAAAGAAGGCAATGCTTATATCCGCGTAAAAACGAGTGATATTTTAAAGTAATAATGTGCATTTTAGATCATTTATTTACATTTTCTGATAAAAAACCTAATTTTCATCATTAAATTATACGTAACAGTATAACAAGTATTTACATTACTACTCTTACTTTATTACATATTTACACAAATATACTCCAGAAATATTTCAGTGTTCACTAAGTTTTATAAGAACAAAAGTAATGTTCTCTTAGTTTAGTGTTCATTAGTTTAAAATGCTTTCAGCTTAGCAAATATTCCGTTGCTTAATATTCCTTATTAAGTTATTAGTATTAAGTTTATGGCCTGGCTTAAACGCGCGAATACAGGCGCGCGCGCGATTATACACACATATAAACTCATGACATTTCGACAATCTGATGTTGAAGACTCCAATCGTGGGTATTTTATAGATACAACCTTTTTAGACTTGTGCTTATTGTGGGAAACATATTGTACAGATACCGTAACGTTAAATGAAATGTATTTACTTTATTCAGCTGTTAAAATAAGATACTTAAATTGGATTGCATTTTGTAATGTATTTGTATTTTTATTAAGTATGAGCTACAAAGTTTAATTTAAATTAAGATTAAAAGTGCCGTTGATTCACAAGAATTTACTGTCATGTGTTCTTCTCTGATACGCTTTAAATAACGAAAATCCATATCCTAAAATTTACAATTCAGGTCAAATCAGGTAGTAATCCAGTCCAGTTCTCGATGTACCACTATTAAAGAAGGAACATAATTCTTATTAAAAATAACGAAACTTTTTAGACCTGGTATTACTAGATGGTAAGTAAATAATCAAAATGTTTTATACAATTTGTAGGTTCCTTGTTATTCAGTTCATTCTATTTATCATCAAGTTAAAAACATTCGCTAGCATTTTTTTATTTAATTCCTTCAAAAAAAGAACACTCGGGAGAAAATTTTTAAAACGGTTCGAGTAGTTTTCAATATTGTTCTTTTGGAAAATAAGGGCATTACAGTCTGTGTTATGAATACCAATTTGTTTTACGCCCTCAAAAGAAACAATACTGTGTATTCATTAGATGTGTCTGTAATACTGGCTTGAGCAGAAGCATGACAATCAGAAGCCTCTGATGTAATAACGTGTTTAATTACGCAGCACTTTCCGAAACTATATCTATGCGCCAATCAGATTATACCTTTAGTGAGACAAGATAACAGTTTTGAGTACACGTTGTCGCTGTGTAGTCACAATTAGTATTCATGAATCCCAGCTTTAAGTGAATCGGCCTATCGTGTTGTCGTCATTTTGCTGTCGGTATAGTCGTTGTTTCATGATGTACAGTAACATGACAACAACGTAACTACACACATAAATAAATAACCATTGATCCCGACTGCCATCCTTTTGACCGAAGGTGTATTAGATTTTTAACTGTTTACACAATGATCTTTTTTACTTTCTTATTTGGCAATGAAAGTACTGTAATTGATAATTAAGTTCTTTATTTGGGATCAGATTGTAATTTCGTGTAGACCTAATTACGTAGCTGTGGCATCTATTAATACACGTCCAACATTTTTTATTACAAGATGTGTAGCATGCACAGAATTAGCAGCAAATAAATACCAAAACTATTAGCTTATTATAACTTTATATTTTGTAACAATTTGTTCGTATGCTTGTCATGTACTAACATTAAAAGTTATAAATACGTTTTTAAAACAGTGATTTCAGTAAAAGAGTGTAGAAATAGATAAATAAAGATACGTGTAACACAATACAGACAGAAAACGGGACTACACAATTAAGAGACAAGTATCCTTAAATAAGCAAAGTCAAAATACAGCAATGTAGGTACGACACGAATAAATACGTAAATAAAATCTCAAAGGATTAAAAACACATAGAAACAAAATAACAATTATAATGTATTTTATTTGTGTGTGTGTGTGTGTGTGTGTGTGATATATATATATATATATATATATAGAGAGAGAGAGAGAGAGAGATAGAGGGTATGTCTTCGGAGGGAGGGGGAGAAAGGAACGTTGAAAAACTCTTGTTATGAATGCTTAAGCTTACAAATTGTTATTATTATTATGTTCTTACTATAAAATGTTCATATTATTTTAACATGATTTTCTGGACATGTTTGGTGGAACGTAAGAACAGACAGCTGATGTACAGTTGCATAAGTTCAGACGTAGATGTGTATATATGTGTCAGCCCAAACAGTAGTATGTTTTGTAAACATACACGCTGTGCCATTAAATCATTAGGAATGTTATTTGACCTTGAGTCGGTACTCAACGTTGGCGGGATTCTGATGAATGAGAAATCTTGTCTCTGTGCTGGAGTCCTGTGGTGTTACGCTGAATAGACACAACACATTATCACTCTACACAGCAGTGGCTGACGTGTATTAACCATTTCTGAGTTCGGGATACCACAACTCAGATTAAACTGTACACAATGTTTGTAGAAAAGACGGACGTGTGTGACGTAGACGCCAGTTTGCAAAATGCATCATCGTTCCCGCCAGAAATGTTTCTCGTTTATCTTGTCTCAGCCAAATAAACATTACTATGAGTTTACCATATTCAAGTGTCCTTCATATTTCATAAACACTTGAGAAATTTTATTGTTTCTAACAGAGGTGTCCGGCAGGTGTAAATGTACATAACCTACTTGGCTCATTCTTTAATAAAAATGAGGGAAAGAAATAGAATGAATAAGGAGAGAGAGAGAGAGAGAGAGATTGAGCGAGGGGGGGAGTGAGAGAGAGAGCGAGAAAGTGAGAGAGAGAGGTACACAGACAGAGGGGAGCTGTATACATTTTTTACCATACTTCATTTAGTTTAGAAGTCACATGACATAATTTGTATAAAACATCAATTAAACGCGCGGCCAGAATGTCGCATCCTATATATAATGCGACACAATACGTCACGTTTGTACAGTTCACATAAGTTCCTTTTTGATAACTACTATATTACTTTTTTGTAATATTTACTTGAGTACGAGCATTAACACAGAATTTGCGTACAAAAGTAAATAATACGGTTATTTAACAGAATATGAAATTCATTAAATGATTATAAAATATACATTATAATATATAATATAACTATTATGAACATGTAGCCATCATTAATTAGTAACCTAATACGAAGCACAAGTAGGCCTACATAGACTTATACCTAGCAACATCAGCGCTCACATTACAGGCCTACTTAGTACTTAAATGAACGATTATAACGCGATGTAACACATTTGTTATAAATTATGAAGTATTATAAAATATAAAGTGCCCTGAGATTGTGTGATATTTGCGATGAAACAAGACCTTCGCTTTAAACTAAGGGATAAAAGTGAAACGAAAAAACTTGAATTAACATTCATTCATCAGCGTTGTACACATCCGTATCTTACTGAAATGGAATACAAAAGTGTTAATAATTTTCGGTGTTTCATTAAAAAAAAAGGGTATCAGAAAATGTGTTTGAGACTAAAATATTCTTCCGTTATCAATACAATGTGTAAAGTATGATGGTAATATGTTAACAAATGTAAAAGGATAAAGAAACGTCACCTTCAGATGTGGTAGAAGGAATTGCAGAGCTACAACAAACATACATGATTACACTTTTTCAGAATAGCGCGTGTTCCTGCATTATCTGTACTGTGTGTGTACTTGGATTTTGAAATATCAAATTTCAGTCATTTCAAAACAGATCGACATAAACAGGAAATCTACGCAAAAATTAATAAATAAATAGATCCTTACTGTCTGGTTGATAGACAACAGCTCAAAAATTGGCGGCCCGGGAGATACTGAAATTGATGAAAGTGTGTTTGCTTGAAGGAAGTACAACAGAGGCCGAATAACCAAAACTCCGTGGGTACTTGGGAGCATTTGCAGGAGAATAAAGAAATTGTTCCTAAAGGTGGTGGATAAACGTGATGCAAACTCACTATATTGTGTAATTTTAAATAATATGGAACCAGGAACCACTATAGTTGCAGATATGTGGCACGGGTACAAGTCGCGAGTACCCATACATACCCAAATGTATGGGTATAGAGGCCTACTTCTGTCTGTGAACCATTCGCTTAATTTTGTATGTCCTCGCAATTCTGCTGTTCACACACAAACGGTCGAGAACTAATGGTCCAAAATTAAGCGTGATACGCGGAGAAGAGTCAGCAGAATGTCTATTAGTACATTTCAGATGTATTTGATTGAATATATTTGGAGAAAAGTGTTTTTCTGCAGAAGAATGGTTTAATGAATTTTTAGCGGCTATTCATTATTTTTACACGAAATTTTTAAATTGAATATACAGTAATTTGTGGTCAATAAATTTAGCTATAGTACAAGTAAATTAGATAAAATCTAAAAAATAAATAAAATTAAAAAAATTAAAATAGATGTAAAGCAGGTATCCGACGACTTCTAGTACCCTCAACCCAAAACATTTTAATATTGTATGTGTGTCTCTCTCTCTTTCCCTGCCTGCGTCTCGCGTCATCTTGCTGTTATCTCTAACACAAATAGAACTAATATAATACAAACTTTTATCCTATCTCACAACCCTCTGTCTTCCTCCTCTCCGTCTGTCTCTAACACAAGAAGTAATTATTTTTATGTACATTTTTGCACATTTGATCGCTCTCCTTTCTTCTATCTCTCTCTCTCTTTTCTCCCCCTTCATTATATCTCTTACTAATAAACATAGAACTCTTATTACCAAAAAAATACGTACAGTAGCTTTCTGCCATTGTCTGTGTGTCTGACTCTTGACTCCCATTTAGCGCTCTCTCTCTCTCTCTCTCTCTCTCTCTCTCTCTCTCTCTCTCTCTCTCACACACTTTTATCCTTTTACTAATTCTCTCTCTCCCCCCTCACGCTCTCTCTTTCTCTCCATCTATCTACCTATCTACCTGTCTGTCTGCCTATCTAACTATCTATCTATTTACCAATCTCAATCCCAAACAGAACTATAGACTATTAAGAACTACAGAACTACAAACTAAAATTATAAAATTTTGTTAACCGCAAAACTGATACAAATAAATGTTTTATAGCATTACTTCAAAATACTGTATGTATAATGATGAATATTGACAAAAAATATAACTGATTATATTTGTTATATAACTAGTATATGTTTATTACGTTTGGCAATACATTTATTACTTTTGACTGCCAATATGCGTAGGAAATTTCTCTAGTAAATGAGATCAACGTTACATTATCGCCCGGTGTCAATGCATGTGAGAAAATATTAACATCACCGTTAATTACGTTATTTGGTCCGACGAGAAGTGGTCAATTTTTACATAATTCGAAAGGCCAGTATGCTACGTTGGCATGCTTCCTAAAACACAATAATTATATTACCACGGTTAATAGAATTGGATAGTGAAGTTTAAAAATTGTTGATAAATATTTGACACTACTAGTTAAAATTATGTTGTAAAGTTAGCGGGTGAACGAAGGAAAAAAAATAACTGCCAGGTCATTCGCCTGCAGTTAGTCACTCTTTCATAAAAACAAATAAGCCTCTACGAAAACTGTGCAATACCCGGGGTTGAAAACTGGCAAACGTCGCTGGAAGCAAAAACGGCGAAAATTCGAAAAAAGTATACATTTCAGATGCTTAATTGTTGGGAAATATTGAAAAAACGCCCTATTGTCGTAATTATGAAAAGATGCCATAATGACAGCGTTTGTACAAAAAAATTATTTGCTTATTTTAAGAGTATATTGAAATATAAAATGCAAAACAAATAACATATTCACAAGAACGTAATGTTACAATAAAATTTCAATATACTCTTCGTTTTCAGGTAGACGCCAAAACGTATACATTTTGAAAAAACGCCACTTTGATACATTTTTATAGAAAAATGTACACACACACACACACACACACACACACACACACACACACACACACACACACACACACACACTGTAACGTTCTGCTTATATGTGAGGCATTCACCACTTACGAGTGTATTGTAATTACCAGCTTCGTTAATTCCGCCCCACAGTTGTACGCCAATTCTGTAACGTACCGCTTTTATGTGAGGCACTTTAGCGAAACGTACACCTTTAGTCAAGCCCCAAATGTTGGGTTCGCCAATTCTGTAACGTAAAATGAGCAGTCGCTATTTTCCAAGCCCCGCGATGGAAGCCAATTCTGTAACGTGCGGCTTAATGTGAGGTGTGCACTTGCGAAAGTGTTATTATATGCCTCACGCAGTATGCGTCACTTTTGAATTATACTAACTGACGTTTTAAAAGGTATAAATAAAGGATTTTGTTTATCTTGTTTTACTCAATCTAAAAGAAATCGAGAGTGTGTGATTTGGGGTCAAGGAGGTAATTTGTTCAGCCTTATGCAGAAGAGAGAGTAAGTATCATTATTGCCTCTCAGTTGTGACGATTTCTTCTGTATGTTGTGCTGAAATTTTCATTAACTACCCACTACAATAAATTATAACACGTTATAATTCAATATTAATTTTCAATAATATTGCTTTATTGATTATTGACTTTTGTCTCCTGCCACCAAAATATAGGTATCACAATTAATCTTATTTGAAAAAAAACATCATCTCGACTTTACCGAGTAAACATAGATCTGTCTAAGGAACAAAACATATATGTTGTTATTTACCCAATATTACGCTATAATAAAAAACATCAGTTATTACATAATTCTAAATAATTCCCCAGGGTTCAGGGTGAATTCTTTGTGTTATGAGAGTGTCAGAAATGGATAATTGCTACGCTTTACAAATATCAAAAAATTAATAAATAATTTTGTTTATTTTTCAAATATTACGTAGTTTCCGGAATTGCCGTAAGAGAGCAGCATGTATTTGTTTACTTTGAAAGAAACATATGATAAAATGAATATTTTTTGTTCTATTTCACTGTTAAAAAACGAGTTTTCTTCTGGACTTATTACGAAAAAATGTTTATATTACCTCGCTCCGTGTTGTCCTTACTGGATTGAAGTTTTATTCTGTGATGAGGTACGTCTTGCGTTATTATTTCCTTTTCGTTTGGAGTATTTTCTGATTGTCTACTGGAAGTAGGCCGAACTATATTGGATCCTCAGAATGTTTTCATCCACTGGTTTTTAATGTATATCACCATTTAATTTGGATTCCTCAGGTATAATTAGTTAGTATTCACTTTGTTTATTACTCTTGCGTGAATTTCGCCTCCTCCAACGTCCAAAAAAGGTTATTTTTTATAATTTTTGTCGCATCGTTTCTTCAACTCTCTGGTTTAGTTCAAAATTTTTATATCTATTAACAATACTTGTTATTTTTCATCACTCTTAGTAACACATAGTATTTTTATTATGTAGGCAGTTTGTGATTATTATAAATTTATATTTTATTTATGGAAAAATAATTCCCTTCCATTCCGGTTTCTTTACTAATTTAATTTACATAATATGTTTTGGTTAATTTTTTTTATGACATTGTATATAAATATTTTATCATTTTATTATCATTAAATAAATTTATATATTATTTATTTTAATGAAGAAATTTGTGTTAGTGGTTGAAATCACAATCAGAATGATCACAGTTGCACACCACTATGTAATTGGGATAATTTTTACATAGTGGTGTGCAACTGTGATCATTCTGATTATTATTTATTTAGTCTCGAATAGTGTCCATACCCGGTACTACTTCCGGTTGCCATTTCCTTCATAGGATTATTTTAATTTATATTATCTTTGGTAGTTAAAATTTTTATGTCTTTTAAAATTAACCCTGGGTTTTCTTACAATCTAACACAATTATTTGAAACAATATAATATTAACTTGGGTATAACAAATTGTGGTTCATACAATATAAATTACAATAAATAAATAAAATTACAAAAATCAATTAGTATTATTACATACTACTTCCATAGTTTTATCCTATCCAAAACATACAGCACAGTTTAGTAATACATTAATTTCACTTTGGTTTTTCACCTCAATGGGTACACTAGAACTCACTTCGCACTATATACCACTCGAATTGTTTATTATGTTGAGTGATATAATTAAATTTTGAGCGAGCTTTAGTTTTACCCATTTCTGACTTTTATTCTCATGATTTACTTTATTGGGACCGGGTTATGTACCGTTACAATATGTACCATTTATAAATATAAAACATATAAATCATATAGCCTTATATAAAAAACAGCTTTTATAAACAATAGATTTTAAATTTGTATAACTATTTCTTTGCGAATTCTGTTCCTGAAGATGACAGTAATGTATAATAAAACTGTTGAAACAGTGTAATAAATAGTAAAAAACATATTCTTGTTGAAAACAAAATATTATTTATTTTTTAATGTAAAACTATAAATCTGGTGTTTATGTTTGACATAATGATATGTTCAACACTACAGGGTATCTGCGTACTGTGAAATATGATAGCTATTTTATATTTAATTAAACTTGATACTTTAAGAAAAACTGCATTTTTACCAAGGTCCTGGAAATATGACCTGAAGAATGAGCCACTTCCGAAGGTCGTACGAAGTACATAACTTCCGCAAATTTGTGTCCCTTACTGAATTATAGCGTATATTTAGAATTCCAAAACAGTAAATTCTAAAAAAAAAACGCTGGAATATCTTGAATGTACGACAGCCATGGTTGAAACTTTCAACATCAGAAGTATCAAAATCAGATGAAATTTTTTGCGCATATACATAAGTAAATTCAATAATTATAAATAATAATACGAATGGAGTAGAAGTAATAAAAACAATAATTTTGTTTAAAGGATGGCCTCCACATATCCCCTTATAGCCTCCTTAAAGATTTCTATCTAACAGGGAAACAGAATTTATTCTGATGCAAAGAGAGCGCATATAACACACTGCTATTCTTAATTTCTCTCTTCAGAGAAGCATCTTTTCCTTTCTGAACATCGAAAATTCTCGCAATGCTGAATCATACTCGTTTTCTTAAACTTTTTATGCTCTGTACTCTTTTGCTTTAGGCATTTTATTTCCTCTATAGTAAACCACTAAACCTTACCCCCTGACGAATACCGACTGCTTCGCTTATGTTCGTGTCTTTCCGTAAAAATGTTCGTACAGGTTGATTGCGTTTCAGTACAGCTGGCAACCTGACACATACTGAGAAACAAATATTTATTGAGCAACACGATTTTTACGGAACTTCCTTCGCGCCAAATTATGACGTATACAACTGAATGTTTATTTATGTTTGTATTGTTTAAAAATGCTTACCTCGTTTGTCATTTCCACTCAGAGCTGATACGCTCCGGTTACGTAAGACTGTACACACTTCGAAAGCAGCTGATCCAGGATGAATCGTAATTGTTCACAGACGCGCGACAATCATTGGAACGAAACACATCGATAATTATTAACAAGAAACTACACTATTAAATACATAGTCCTATATGCACATTAAGTACACACGCCTGAATATTTAATAATTTAATGAATAATGTATAATGATACTTCAACTAACAAATTTAAAAATTATTTAAAATTCTGTTTAAAACTTAAAAATTATTTGAAATTCTTTTTAACTTTATAACAATCATTTTTTTGCAGCAGCAGCGACAGAGCAGTGTTCTGTATGTCGGTTTCATTGGGCTTTACCATAACAGTACCGTGTGTTAATTTCTTTTTTTTTTGGTGCAATAAATTCTCCTCTGGGGCACGATATTTCTTTTCTAAGAAGTCGAAGAGCTGGGCATATTTTTAACTGCAACGCGAGAGCGAATTGCACTTAATGTCGTTTTTAAAGTAGCAGTTTCTCGTTTAATCACTTCCAGTTCTTCTAATATAGCTACATCGTTAACTAATTAAATTAAATCCCCTTTGAGTGATTCTTTTTGAGTCTCCATACATGTCAAAAACTTTCTCTTTTGCTGACCTGGAATAAAATTTCTTGTTTTTCCGTCGTATCAATTTCGTTCTCCGGATGCACAAACAACCGATCGTCACCATCGTCTTCATTATTGTTAACATTCGACTGCAAACTACGCCCTGCTTTGTTAATCCTGCAGACAGCATGAATATGTTTACACATATTCCACTTAATACATAAATCTACATACGTGCATGAATATTTATGTACACACACATCACAGTCTACACAGATCAAATTACATTTGCACTGCACATCATTTTCATGTACTAAATATACCTCTTTCATGCCAGAAGATGACGGTACTTTCACCCATTGTCTGTTTCTTCTCTGATAATTAAGTTACTGTCGATTTCTGTAATGGACTTATGTCTTTTTCTAATGTCTTTCAACTTTGTAGTTAATTTGGCTATGCTTAAGATAATAGGACTATCAAACAACTTATCGCGGACGAAAGACATTAGAGCAACTATAGCTTTGTCCAAATGTTTTACATTTTTGCCGTGTGTATATATATATATATATATATATATATATATATATATATATATATAATCACGTTTATCCATCATTAGCTAAACATGCAAGTTCTGACCAGAGAAGTTCATCTTTTTGAGACCCCATATATAAAAGTTACAAGTAAGCTTAGACATTTTATTCTTACATATTCGTAATCAGCATAAAAAACCGTAAAAATATATATCCGTTTCAAGATAGTTTGTTGAAAAAAGTTGAATAATAATTACCCTGTTAACTTTATCGTTACAAACGACTCACACGTGTAAAAAAATGCATTACTATTTTATCACGGATATCGGTTTAGCTTTTAGTGATGAAAAATATGCACAGTGTTGCCACAAAATGTATATAAAGTCACGAAGGTCACAACGTTGCCAAGTCTACTGAACGTAAGCAATTCCTGCAATATTAGCAGGTGGTGTGTCTCGGCTGTTTATACAATTACTGCTTCCAGTCGCCTACGTTTAATTCCTGTATACGATCTTAGTTATTTTTAATTTCAGTACCGTAGTAAAAATAATCTTTGAAAGACGTAATCAACTATTTTTCAACGCTGTTATTAAAAAGTGGGTTAATCATTCAATGACAGAAAACATATAAGGTATAAAATGTTGTGATCACTTTATTCACACGTTCTTTTCTTGACACGTAAATAACTATATACTAAATAAAGATATAATAAGTATATCTTCATTGTACATTAGTATAATATGTAGTTAAGAGTACAGTGTACAAATGCAAATGCTAAACCAATAGAAACGTCTAAAAAAACACGTTCTTCTTCTGTGTATCTTCTGTAATTGTTAATTATATTAATTGAGATTTTGGCTACTTATAGAGATTTAATTACTGAACACAATGCAGTTTTCAGAATTGCTGTATATTTATTGGTTTTGAAGTTATCGCAGGTTGAACTGCAAAAATGGATTGAATAAAACTTACTCATGCGGCCGCGTGTTTGACGACGAAGCTAGAGCGAGATAGTTGCTTATTATACCCTTTCTGTCTAGCGTACGGCGCAGCGCACAGTGTCCCTTTCAATACAGTATATTTAATGTATCTTTTAAATGTCAATAAATTTCAATGTAGATAATGTAGAATGTAGAAAATGTAGATAAAGAAAATGATTATGATATTGATTATAATTATAATAATTGGAAGCTTGTTTCAAATATATTATACTACATAGAAATGTTTATACACGCACTCATGCGCGCACGCGTGTGCACGTACGCGCACCCACCCACGCAGGCATATTATATATATATATATATATAAAATTTGTGATGTTTTCAATTTGTTTCTTCTGCAAGTAGTATAATTTCGTATATTCTTTTTAACACCTGACGCACATTTCACTGAAAAATATCAGTATCATCTGAGGTTTCTAAGTAAATTAATAACAATCGAAATAATTCTATTAATATAAAATTAACGAATAATAAAAAATTCCGACTTAATTTTACATCTTGTGCCATTTTGTCAATGTTATATGTGGACAGACTTGCTTACTTTTCTATTAAATGTAGAAATAGATTTTACCATTATTTTTTGCCGTAAACCATTTAATCTTGTTGTTTAATCCTTTTTCTATATGAATAGCTCATTACAATTATTGTTAATATTTCGTGTAAACAGCAGAGAGATGCTAAGTAGGACATTGCCTCAGGTAAGATTGCATGGTAAATCAAGACTCGCGCGTATTTCTTCCACCAGTCGGACGTCACGCGGCAAAAACAGCTGATCGCTAGGTTAGCGCGGGAAGCCGGAATGGCCCCCCCTGTGTTGTGGCTATTCAGCGCTAACACCACAAGATTTCTCATTCCCGTCAACATGAGTACCTACTCAAGGTCAAATAACATTCTTAATGTTGTAATGACAGACGTGTACGTTTACAAAACACTGTTTTGGCTGACACATATATACACATCTACGTCTGAACTCGCAACCTCTTATTTATCAGCTGGCCGGTTTTACGTTTCCACCAAACGTGTTCCAGAAAATCATATTAAAATAATATGAATATTTTATAGTAAAAACATAATAAAAATAATAATAATATACAATTTAAAAAGTTAATACACTACCTCTTATTTATCCTAAGTTTTGTGCCGTATCACTTTTCCAAGGATTCATAAAATTGTTATCTCGAATGATACATGGATCTTGTAGAGCTCGTAATCCTAATGTTCCTTGCATGATTGATGGAATATGTACACATAATAACCGAGCAACATTTTACGTTAAACTATTGAAAATAACAATGGTTTTCCAAAGTACCGGAGACGAGATGACGGAATTGTTGAACTAAAAGGAATACCGTATATCATTTGATAATCGTGATTCGTTCAATACAATCGCTTCCTAATTCTACAGTACAATGCTCACATCAATATTGAAAACCGATAAATACATGTATAAATAGGCTTACCATACGTCCCGGTTTGACCGGGATTGTCCCGGTTTGACGACCTGATCCCGGGGTCCCGGCCAGTTTGTCAGTTGTCCCGGTTTGAAAATTGACGAGAGTAGTTTCCGTCCGGGCGAAGACGTTGTGCAAGCTAAGCTCCCGATTTTTGGTTAAATCAATAGAAAAGAGAGTTTGAAAGATTAAAAGTAATTTTTCATGAATGGAAAATTCAAAAGCTGCAGTAGTCACTTTGCACGAGTATACACATTCAAATGACTTAGGGAGCACAAAAATCCTAATGTGTGCTACACTTGCTTTCCTTCGAAAAGATGTAGAATGTGGCTGGTAGTATATCCATGGTCAAGTTCCAGAGGAAGAGAAACTCGATTAATTCTTTAATTGTTTCGTAGAACAATAGCTAGACAATGATTAGTGCCACAGGAGTTACGGAACTGCTACTTCCGACGTCATACAATGAATAATACCGTACAAGCACGCATCAGAAACTAAACAGCCACGTTGGAAGACCACATCCAAGAATAAAAAACATTATCAAATGTTTATAATCTGAGGCAGAGAAATGTATTCAGAACACGATGTAACGATGGAGTGAAATTTTTAAGCTATGAAAAGGACGAAAAAGTATACTGAATTGGATAAACTAAAAGATATGAAAAAGATTCTGAAGTTGGGATGTTTCTCAAGATCACGTCGTCCGTTCTACAAGTTGACTAATAAAAATAAATAAAAAATAACCTTCCTTTTTAATTTAGAGAGAGAGAGAGAGAGAGAGAGAGAGAGAGAGAGAGAGAGAGAGAGAGAGAGAGAGAGAGAGAGAGAGAGAGGGAGCGGCTATGCAAGTGTGTGTGTGTGTGAGTTTTATAAAAATTGTAACTTGGTAAACGTAGTTGGTAACAAAAAATACATTTAACGAATTATAAAAACATAAACACAATACAGGGTGGATGTACATACATCGTTGTTTGTGTGTTCGCAAGTGGGAGGTACTCTCACGTATCAAAAATTAATTACGTGTCTTATCTACTTGAGTGTTCGCAAGTGAAAGGAGTTGCAAGTGCCACTGTTCGTAAGTGGGAGCACACCATCGTCGGCCGGATACGAAAAGCAGATTAATTTACCTGGTTTCTTCGAGACAAAAGCATCAACATGAATCAAAAAATTTAACTTGCAACCATTATTTTAGTAAAACGTAGATGATTGTGGGTATCATAGCTTAGGCTTTTAGAGCATAGGCTTGTACATTTATCTAGGATTTACATTATGTAGCTGATGATAGAAGTTCAAATGCGAGTTCCTGGTCCCTAAAAACATGGGTATCTCAGCTGGGAGAGTGAACTCCAAGACAAAATACTGATCCTTCAAATGTGTGCGTGTCGGGTAGGTATAGGCCTACTCTGGGCTCCTTAAAAAAGCTACTGCTAAAATAACAGTGATTTGTTCTAATTTTGTTTGCTACATAATAAGGTGACGCCGTATAACATTAAAATTTGGGTTTGGCAAAGATTATCAGAATTGGCACATTCAACAATTAAAAGTTTTGTACGAATGAGCAGAAAATAATGGTATTTAAAAGGAACTATAAAGACATATCTTATGGTCATAAACAAACCGTAGAAGAAATTACTATTGTAATCAGTATAGTCATATTTGGACAGGTGTAGAAAAATATGGAGAAGCCTGTACAGGTGTGTCGGTGCTGATGGGAACACACATAAAAACGTTTGTATGAGATTAAACGTATGTATCCAAGATAAATACCGTTTTATCTACAACAGGTGGCTTCGAAATATGAATTTGGGGATTTCCCTTTTATTTAGGGGGAATTGTTATAAGGTAAATACAGTACAACCTGTCACATCCGGACGTATCTCCAAACTAATTTTTGCAATTCTGTAATTGTTAATTATATTAATTGAGATTTTGGCTACTTATAGAGATTTAATTACTGAACACAATGCAGTTTTCAGAATTGCTGTATATTTATTGGTTTTGAAGTTATCGCAGGTTGAACTGCAAAAATGGATGGACTAAAATTTACTCATCCGCCGCGTGTTTCACTAACGAAAGTAGAGCGAGATAGTTGCTATTATACCCTCTCTGTCTAGCGTACGGCGCAGCGCACAGTCTCCCTTTATGTACATAAATATGTAGGAAAAATAAGGAAAATATGTAGCTAAATATGTAATATTTAAGAAATATGTAGTATTAAAATACTTTCACATCAACAATATAATTTACATTTTACGAGAACATAACAGTGCCCTCTTTGAAAGGTTTTGAAAATAATAGGTGCTTCATTTTAAACTTTTTAAAATCACTTTCAAAACATGCAAATATATTTTGAGCAAAGTCAATGTAATCCATAAAATACTAATCAAGTTCGGGGCTGACACTAATCACCAGTTAGATTACCACTTCTGTTACAGAAAATAAGTTAACCCTCAGAATACACAGTATCTGAAAGTTCAACTCTTTGTTGAAGAGTTTACAATAAGACAGCATGCATAAGAAATGAATTACTTTTCAATTGTTTATTGTACTTTAGAAAATTTATGAAAACATATTTTAGAAAACAGTATTAAAAAAGAAACCTTGATATTATAAAATTAACAACAACAAAGTATTTTACCTATGGATTTCTGTAGTATAGGACATGAGTATAAAGTAAAACATTGAGAATTATTAACTATTTAACAAAGTATTTTACTAGGAGAGTTGAAATTACTATAAAATTAAAGGTAGATTTTGACTTGAAAATCTATATTGTATATATATATATATATATATATAAAACTCTACTATAACTCTGCATAAGAATAAAGTGTCCATGTAAGTTTTTTTTTCCACTGTTTAGTTGCACAATTAATTATTAAATACTTTTCTATATTGTCTGTTGACATGGACTGTCTTCGGTCTGAGAGTATGTTTTTATATATAGAAAAGGATCTCTCGACATCACATGTCGTCACCGGCGCATGTTTATATAGAGGAATCGTACTTGGAAGAATATTCTCAATCGATTCTACAGTTTCGCCGTTACATATGCGATAAATGGTATGTAAAGTTGAGTAACCAGGGTTTCTATTCAGCACAGCATTTAATTTAGTAGAAACTTTGTCACCGACTTCACCCTGCACAGCATTTAACTTGTTAACTGCTTCTTCAACTATTCCTATGGCCTCTTGGAGAGTCAGACCTGCAGTCTCCAGTTTCTTGATACAACTGAAATGCGTTTTGATGTACGAAACTGAACATATCACCTTAGAGTTGTTGAATGCAGACAAGGATTCGCTCGCTGACACTGCAGAATCGGGAGATAATGTTTCCACCACATACTTCACAGCTTCAAAGTTGTCACTGTAGAAATTTACGGCTTCGATCCAGGTTCCCCATCTTGTAATTACGGGTTCTGGAGGCAGAGGTGTGTCAGGTAGCCTTTGTTTGTAGCACTGGATACGGTAAGGAGCTTTCAAGAACACCTTTTTTGTTGCTGATATTAATGTATTTACTTCGGGGAAAAGGTCTCTGACAGTTTCAGCTACTCGATGCAATCCATGAGCCAGGCATGTAACATGTAGTAGGTTGGGGTAAAACACATTTAGAGAATTACCTGCTTTTAACATGTATGCTGCTGCATCTGTATACAACAGCAGTACCTTCTCTTCTTTAACACCATTTGGCCATAACAAACTTGGCAAAATACAGCTTTATCGTCAGTTGTAAAAGCACTGTCAATCTGTACCCATGATTTTAACTTAGATGACAAAGATGATGCGGTCGGTGCCATGATAAAACAAGGATATTTGTATTTAAAACTCTTAAGAACTTGCGTTGAACAATACCGCACAATATATTATTTAAGACGTCTTTTGTCCAACAACGAGAATCCGCCAAGGCAAGAAACAAGCAAGCGCAGAAGTGTAGGCGAAAGACAAAACACTGACTTGACAATAACTTCAACACACCACACTGCACGCCAGATTGTTATTTACGTGTAGGCTTACACTCCGAGAGCGTCGATAATACTGGCGTCAAAAATCACATTGTGCCCTACAATAGCATAGAGTTATATAGATATTTGTTTGTTTAGGTAGATGGAATCCGTTGCGAGAATTGCAAGATCTGCGAAGAGTATTTATTTACCGCGGACAGCACGTTCTTTCCCCACCGACCCCGCTGAACGTGCGAACAAAACGTAAATGAGTGGGGCCGCGCATACCATTCTCATCTAACATCCCGTGCAAAATGCCTTACTTGTCGCTTGAGCTCGTAAAAAATTTTACTTCTTGAAAGTAGAATCTATGTGTGCAATTGCAACAGATGCAATATTTTGCCT
The DNA here is from genome assembly GCA_034769895.1 of Magicicada septendecula. Taxonomy (NCBI): domain Eukaryota; kingdom Metazoa; phylum Arthropoda; class Insecta; order Hemiptera; family Cicadidae; genus Magicicada; species Magicicada septendecula. The sequence goes on along the minus strand of CM068367.1, from coordinate 797,051,103 downwards.
TTTCTTGTAATAAATTTAATTGGACCTGATTCTGATTAATTGCACATTTGCGCATCTGAGTAATGTTGTTATAGGCCTAACTATTTTTTGCCATTTCAATTTTCAAATTGAAGTAAAGTATAGTAAAATATGTAGAAATATGTAAGATGGAGTGAAATATGTAATATGAACAAAATATGTAAAATTAAACTCGCGGATAAGACACCTATTGGTATGATTCGCCGATATCTGGCTTTTCCGTGTAAATGTGCACTCAGCATTCAAATATGTAATTACATAAAAATCCGGGCCTTAATCATCACCTACACCTGCATAAATATGAATGTAGGGGCTACTCATTACATAGTAATGAGTAGCCCCTACTCATTACTATGTAATGAGTAGCCCCTATGAGTATTCACTTCCCCTTCCTTTGTATTTTGATTTGACAGCATTACAGGATGTTTACACTACCTTGTAAGCACGTATGTTTCCCCTTCTGTTTTGTCCAATATACAGTAGATTTGATAGAAATTTTAAATGAAGAAGGAAACTGCTACTTGGTAAATTAATATGTATTGTGCTTTTAAAAGGAAAAGAGAGATAGCTACCGTTTTTCTAATTCTATCAGTAGGATAGAAAACAGATATAATATAAAATGTATGAGACCCCATTAATATTAAGTATTTATCTCTAAATCACCAGTCGATTGTCTCAAAATAATGCGAAAAATTGCGAAAGAAACTACCGTGTAGTTATTTTTATCTCGCAAGGGTGTGTACGATGAACTATAGAAAAGAAACTTGTAGATAAATGTTTTTAAACAATGCCGTTTGGTTGCTAATCCCCGACCTTATAACTTTTTTATATACTTGCTTTTGTATAGAAAAGTCTTATGAAGTGAAAAGAAATTAGTAAAAGAGAATGGAAAATTCCAGGGTGAGGAAGAATATTTAACGTTACGAATTATAAAACGAAGGAGATATTACAGCTGCAATAAAGAGCAGGCAACGAATTATATCAAGGGCTCAAGAGAGAAGTAACGCAACGGAAGGCTGATTGGAATTCCTCAACTTAAATGTGAAGGAGGTATTGTATAATATTAATACTACCTGTAACTACCGCAGACCTTCCTTTGTCATAAACCGTCTCCTCACCATTCCCGATGGACCTCCTCCCAGAAACCCCCGCCAACGGAGAAATAGAAATAATTAAGTCTCTTCGTCATACTTACTACACCTGGCTTCCTTATTGATAACTTAACATCTTAAATTTTCCTATCTACCTATCCGGTCTTTATCCCTCTCCTTTGTGCCTCCCCGCCTTACCTTGACGCCTCTCTGACACCTCCCTCCAGCTTTGGCGTCCTGCGTTACTCGACTTCGTCTTGGCTGTCGTTTGACTTATACTTTTATTATGGCTCTACCATCACCCATTTGGCTCTGCACACTACGTAAACACACAAATACACATCCATACACTACACTCTATCCTGAATGCCTCCACCTACTTCGCCACCGGTCCGCGCTGCGCTGGCGTGCGACTCCTCTAAATCTCCAATCGGCGGAAGGGTGCTTGCCCCAGATCAGCCTGAGTCTTATCCTCTGAGACAAGTCTCAGACAACGCAAAAAAAGGTATAATATTATAGCCTACTGTCTACTATGACTGTGAGACGCGAATATGACAGCAGATACGCAAGAATGTAGGAGGCTACAGAAGAATAAAGGAACGGTCCAACTTCGGATATTATGGCTTAAGTAATCATATTAGAAAGGATTATTACAATTTATTTTATACACCACACAATATATGTGATAATTTTAATTTTTTATTTATCTATAAATTTTGAAACGAATTAAGACCTGTATTAACATCAACCGTTGTGTATATAATTCTTTTCACTCAGACTTTTCACAAAGTTTAGTGATATATTAAAACCATGTGTAAGATAATCAATTTTTGTGAAACCTATAATATACCCATTAAATAGTGTAGACTAGACAAGTATGATAGTAGCTTAATACAGTCTTTTTTCCGGGATGAAAGGGAAATTATAATATTGTGCGCTTAAGAATGAAACTTTTTTTGTTACTAGACCAACGTTTATGAAAATCTATTTGGCTTCATTTCTCAGATTGTAATAAAATTGGAATCAATTATAGCCTATATCAAATTAAAAATTTTTGCCAAAATTATTTGTTACTAACCAAGTTTACTTTATTTTCTTAACCGATGGATTTTTGCATATCAAATTCCGTTTATTAGACATCGATTTTTCAATATAAAATTGGTCTCTAGATTACTGATTTGCGTTAATGCGTCCAAGAAAAATAGTAGTTTGATAAACCTTATTACTAAGTTTTAATGTTTGTTTACATACGGCGTTTTCAAGAAACTGTAACAGTGTTAGAATAAATAGGCCTACTAAAAAATTTGATTACATACCTGCACCTAGTTTCGTATACAGAAGCAGTGTAAAAAGTATTTTGTAAAGCTTTCTTACAAAATTATAACATAACTGAAGCCCAAATGATGTTTAAGATTTTGCACGTTAAGTCATATGAAGTTTACTTAAGAACCTGTTACGTTCAGACTTCCTGAGATACAGTTATTGAGAAGAACAAGAGTAACAGAAAGAAAGAGAGAGAGAGTGAGAGAGAGGTCAAAGTACATGATGTTTACTACAGTTGGCTACTTATAAGGAACTTGAAAATAATTAAACTTATTGTAATGTAGAAAGTTAACGAAACATGAACCAAAAGCGAGGATTATGTGCAGCAGACTCAAGAGTTTTATTAACAGGATCCAAACAGCCTTTGGTGAAACGATTATTACGTTAAATAATTTATTCGCAATTAAGAAGTGGTACATTTTGAAGAAAGGAAAAAACCGAGGATGAGGAACTTATAAGTTGCTATTAAAATATGTAACTTACCTTTTGGATACCTAATTATTTTACAAGCAAGTTACGGAAACTATAAAAAAAAATTAATTCTTAATATATAAGCCTTCACGTATTATTTCAAAAAAATTAGATTACTGCTCACTGTGATATACGAAAAGCAAAAATATAATTAATGTAACATTACAACTCTGTAAGATATAAACTCTTCTGCTTCTGCAGGTTGTTATTTATATTATTGGTACTTGTAGAAATTTTTATTAATCAGAATGGTGAATAAATTTCCAACGGATGGGAGTCAACTTGAAACATGTTGCTTCGGTACTACTGTATACCAACAACTGCATAACTATATTCTTACAAATGATATTCGGTATGAATGAGAATAATTAAAAATTCGTAATTCTCTCTCCCCCGTCTCTCTTCTCCCCCTCACTGTTTCTCTGTCAATTTTCCCCATCTACCTCACTAATAGGGGCAAACCTCACTACTACCTTTAATTAAACATGACTACCTCACTATTAATTTCCTTTTATTTTCATTAAGTTAGCACGGCAGGTCCTTCTGCGACTGCACCCAAAGCGCGCCTCTTTAAGTGTTTGTTGAAATGTTACACTGCTACAAACAGATTACTCAAGTTTGAATGTGTAATGTGTACAAACACAATGAATGATTAAACAAACAGATATAAACAAACAGTGAAGGATTGTGTGTAACACTGAAATTGTTGACAAAAAGAAGAAACTGTACGAGTTGGCGCGCGTGCGTGTGTGCGCGCGAGAGAGAGAGAGTGAGTGAGTGAGTGAGTGAGAGGGCTGAAAGAGAGAACATAGGCAGAGGTAAAAAAAATCTGTCGCATTAAATTCACGCCAACAACATTCTTAATGTCGTAATGACACAACAGGATGTAATTTCGAAACTGTTAATTTCCTTCAAGTGTGTACTAAAGTAAAGAATGTTACAATTTATAAGTTGGTAATTACACCAGGTAATGCTAACAACCAGTAGCCTACTGATTCGAATGTGTGTGTGAAGAGGGCTTTTGAGTCTGATAATAACGCTATTACCTACTTGACACAGAAATTCCCGTGTCACCTGCATTTTGTATTATGCAAACGTTCGGAGGATGTAAATTTTTCAACCACATTGTTGGAGTGCCAACCTTTAGAATGAACCGTTGTGGCGGAATGCAAGATTGATTTAAAGAATTCAAAAATTCTTGGAGATAGTACACTATATTTTCAATATTAAATACGGTGTTAATAGATTCTTCGGACTTTTTATTATCCCCAGAAAAATTTTCCAAACTTGTATCATTATTTTCCTTCACAGATTCGATTCTTTGGGAATAACCACTTGTAATTTTTATCAAGTAAACACTTGACGTTTTGCACAGAATTTAGCAATTAATACAGTGTTGTACTATTTACTATGTCCCAGTTTTTCGTCAATTTCTGTGAAGCTATAGTCATTAGGAACACTACCGTCACTGAGGTGCAGTAAGTTTGTAGAAAAATCACCATCTCCTCCTCCTCCTCCTAAATGGGCTCTCATATTGCTTTGCAAATTTAGTCTGAATAGCATTCCACATCGCCGAGGACTTTAAACACACTGAGACAATATCAGCGCGGGTTCCTCTTGCAGTTACCGGTAATCCTCTGAAATAACAAATGTTACGCTACCCACTAATTTGTTACAATTTCTTAAGTCTTGGAGAGTTTGATTGACCGTTTCTATACAGTCCACAAATCGCCTTCGTTTTACCGTTCATGATTAGTTTCCGTTTTGATCGCTCTTTCTTTTGTCATGCCTCCTCTTCAATACGAATTGCTTTTTTAATAGGAGTCAGTGAGAATACTTGACTTTTTCTTCTTGGCGCATTTCTATTTTATTTTTGCAGTCGCTTTCGGATAAGGGCGAATTTATTCTGGTGTCAATTGTGATAAGGTATTAGCAGATGTCTCGTTTATTTCCGACGTGGGAGGTCCGGCTACTGTGGTCTCTTGACAATCTTTTGTTGGTGTTAATCTTCCTTCATAATTACTTTTGTCTCCTATCTCTCTGTCAATTACAGGTGAACACAGAAACTCTTCGATACTGAATATATTTTCATTTAATGGCCAAATTCCAGTTGAACTAAAACCTGCTGTCAGTTAGATGGTGTAGCTGCCTTTGAAAGAGCATCTTTTGCTAGCCCAGGTATGTAATGGTTTTACCTGGGTTTATTGTCATCCAGCTCTCAGCGGCTGCACCGAAACAGGCCATATAAACACTTGTCTAATGGCTGAAGTCAGATTGTAACGGGTATGAGGTATAAACTGTTTCATAAATAGTAAAAAAAGAGAGGCTGTAATTTATCTTGATGGATGTGCTACTCCAATACAACCTGCTGGTCCATAAATAATCAAAGTGATATCTACATAACACTCTGTGGATATAACGATAAGTGGTGGTTTCCAGCTGCCATCTATGAAAATACCACTGGTTTCACCCTTTTCCAAAAGGGTAACCCTGCTGACTTGTTTATTTCCCTTCAAACTGACAACTTTGTTAGGACAGTGCACTGTCGTTATGCTGCCTGGTTTCCTTCACATTCCAAATATTGTGACAGTAAAAATGAAGGCGACTTATCACAGAATTCCAATATTGAAGAAAGTTTTATGTTATGTTTATTAAAACTAAATGCTATTGCAAAACTTGTTGCTTCAGCCTCTCTAAAAGACAACCTTGAATGTCGCTGCATGAAGCCAGTAAAACAATCTTTTACCGGCCCAGTTCACCAGAAAATCAACATTATTTGCAAACAAGTATTCCTAGGCTAACATACGAATATTCTTAGGGTACAAACCATAATAACTAACAGAATAGTGCAGATCATAACACAGAAATCTGATTTTTCTTTTTGTTCTTTCCTAAATACAAGTTGTGGAAAACGCCGAGTCTTTGTAGGGTTTGTGAGCTACATCGCCCCAGAAAGTTTTTCACTTGTACGTTTGAACCAAATATGAAAAAAAGAAAACAGAACAAAATGTTTTACTTACATTGTACCAACATACCACTTTCCTTCTGGTGAAATTGAAGGTACACCTTTAATTTTAAAATTAGGAATTGATATTAGAAATAACCACTAATTACCAATAGTAAAGACTGTAAAAGATAAACAAAATGTAATCTAATAAGAACCAATAGATATACCAGTACTACATAAAGTCAAATAAATCAAATGTAATACAGAAACACAAAACCGACAATAATCCATTGTTGTATATTATAACTATATGCTTGCCATAGAATGGATGCATGACGAACAAAATTACTTGTAAACTTATCATAAAAGAGTAGGAACTAAACCAACAACATTGAATGAGGCAGAATACTATTCGAATAAGTAAATTCAAGGATTATAGCCACCCAAATACTAATAATAACCATAATAATAAATAAACCATGTTGACAGCTAGATGCAAGTAATCTTGGTTACTTTAAACCAAAGCAATTTTCAGTATAAATGCAGAATGAACTACTGCACAATAATAACAGTGCTATCAAAACAATGATAAGAGATATTCAAGCAATAACGAGAATAATTTGATAGGATTACAACCCATATAAAAAGGTAACTTCCTAAAGTATAGTAAACTCACTTAACAAACTATAGTTAAGGTAATAAAACCACAAGATGAAGAAAAAGGACACTATCAGAAGTGACAATGACCAATGCAGTATGCATAGGCCATAATAAAATGTTATTAACTATTAATGTTATAATAATATTAAGTATCATGTACATGTTGTGTTTATGTTAGTGTCTATACAGGAAAGTACAGAGCAACTCACCGCAGCTAATAATAGAAGAGTCAACGCAACTTCTTCAGAATCGAACTCATGAAATGGAACAAAAAACATTCTAAACTATTTAAGCAAAATTAATAAACGATGTCAAAGAGTAAGTAAACCGATTTATTCATATCGGATTCAATAATAGATTGAATTGGGTAGAATAAATCAATAAACCAAAAATTAATAATAAAAACCAAAACGTTAAGAATAATAATAAAACAGACAATCTCGTCGTGCTAAAATGTTCATACACACTTTTTAAGAGAAAATTACTTAAAACTTCGAATCTAACAAGAAAAATATTGTGTCGAGTATTCATAATGCAAACCCTTAGATATCAAATATGAAATGAAAATATAAGTACCAAGTAAAATGTATATTCTATAGCCGGCAGAATAAGGGAAGGACAAATAAAATAGAGGCAGGATATCAAGAGAATGGAAAACATGGGACTACCTAAACAAGTAATAAGATACAGACCTCAGGGAAGACGAGATATAGGTAGGGCAAGGAAAAGAGATGCCTTCAGTGAAGGCAAAACAGGCTGTAATCCTATACCTTGACATGGAGAAGATTCCTAATACTTAATAGCACACTTAAGAACAAAATATTGGTATGGAGAATCATACACGACTTCCATGTTCTAAGATTTATATTTAAAATAATTTTCGAAATGAAATATTTCCATTGAAACTACTTCTTTCTACTTACTGCTTCAGCCACTTACTGTGGGCACTAACGTATACCACCTCACGTTATCGCACTTGATTTTCACTGATGATGGAAGTCGATGGCACTGGCGAAACGTCTGGTTTTGCAGAAAACATTGGTCTACGGCCAAACAGGCCGGGAAGGAATTTTAAAAACAAACTGCTTCTTTGTTGTCAATAACGTAGTACATATATACAAAAAATTATCAGGTAAACTATTACGTTACAACAAAAAAATGTTTCAGGTAAACTACCCTTTCCCCGTAACCGATCTTCACCAAAATCAATAGGCCTTGAGTCCTCTATAACTCGGGCACATATGTAAAAAAATATCTGATTCTGTTTGAATTTACGGCAGTTATCGTTCGTCATGAAAAAATTTCTCTTGTTACAACATAAAATATTGCAGGTAAACTACCCCTTTATCTTAACCGATCTTCACAAAAAACAATAGGTCTTGAATACTCTACAATTCAGGGCTGTATGCAAAAAATTATTTGATTCTGTTTGAATTTGCGGCTCTTATCGTTTGCCATAAAAAATCTAGACAGACACACAGACACTTTTCGATAAATTACTTTTTTTCATGTTTTGAGGGTAGTATAATCAGAATCTGCAAAAATCTCTAACACGATTTTTTTTGCCATCACCATACTTCCATTTCCTTATGGAACATGAAAGTAAAATCAAAGTAAAATTCTGATGGCAACAAAAATCAAATATTCTATCAAAAATTGGGGATATACATTTTTGGTAGGTATTTGGTAGGCCTACTTGCATTGCACAAGGAATGTGTTATTTTCAATAGGTTATTGATAAAAAAAAACTTACAAGTACATTGATTTTTATTACAAAATTTATACAAAACAGTTTCAATTCTAAGGTATCAATAATTAATAATTATTAAGGATAATGAACAAATTATTTCTTCATAGAAGATACATAAAAACATTGCAAAAATAATACATATCAGACAAATATTATTACAACAAAAATACCACACAGACATTTGGGCTTTGTTACTTTATCAGTAACTATAAGATTACATTCATAAAGTACATAGAATATTTATTTACAAGAACATAATTACAAAAAGTGAAAACACCTTTGATGAAATAAACATTTTATTTATTACATCAAACATAACTAAACTCAGATGACAATATAAATGAACTAAATATAGGTTTTTCTGCGAGGGAGTGTAGGATTGATTAGGGGTTCAATTAGTTGAAATTATTAAAAAAAAAAAAAGCATAAACTATAAATAGAAAAACTAGACTGGTATGTTTACAACAAAATGAAAACTTCAAGTTACATTTAAGAGATATTCCGTGTCAAATCAACAAGTGCTACAACCTGACCCTCTTAGATTTATTTGAAATTAAGTATGCATGTAGTATTCATAAATAGTAACACAAATCAATTTTTTCACATTTTTCTGACGAAAGGTTACTGAGTAATGGGTGCTCAAAAATGAAAAAAATAAATAAAATTTTTGACTTGCGCAACAATATTGATTTGTTCACAACTTGTGTTCTAATTAAGCTAGAACAATGACATCGAGTTCATTTGAAAGCTCTTTTAAAGGGCTTTCATATGATATAAAACATAATTAGTTGAAAATATATATATTTTTTATAAACACATCATTATTGCATTTACTGAATTTTGAAAAACTGTATTTTTAAAATTCTCAAAAAAATATATGTGAAAGATATTGTTTTCCTCTACATATTCTGAAAGTTTCAACTTGGGATGAGCATGGGATCACTATCAAAAGTAATTTTATGTTTATCACGATTCTGTAAAACGTCATTCAGATCGGTGAATTATTATTATTTTTATTTTCCTACCCGTGACAATTTTTCAGAATCATAGTTGGATTTATTACTTGGCCTACAAAATTGTACTTTTCTTTCATACAAATAACTGTGTTTTAAAGCTTAGCACTAGCTAAATTAATAGCTCAAAATTAATAAATTGACCTACATATCTAAAATATATATCTTAATACAGTGATCCAGGTTTTCCGTGTACAAGCAAAAAAATCTCATTTTAAAGACTATATACAAAATGGTTGGTTGGTGTGACTATCTCCCATCTGTTTAGTATTTTGTCATCGGATAATATTCAGTCAGCTGTTGTCAACTGTTGTTGAAAGTGACCTGTACATTTTCTTTTGGTGTGACATAGCCTATAAAGTGAAAAAAATGTGATTAATTCTGAAATGTTGTGTTTTGAAATTAGCTTAAAGGTACTTTTGTACAATTCTCACAACAGTGTATAAGTTTATATGCCTACAACCAGTTAATATTGTAACGAGACATATGAGCCCAAATATTTCAGTAACCCAAAATATTAACACATGTCAATAATTGAGTGAAAGAGACAAACCAAGTGTTTCTTCTAAAAGGCCAAGCATGAAACTACATGAGCTACTCATCACCAAGGATAAACTCACAACAATAAGAGTTAATAAAACTAATGGTAACTAACAAGTGAAATAACATTATAAGAAAAAGAAGATGCACCAAACAATGGTTGTACCACAGGAACCAACAACCCAATAGTTTTCGGTCAGTAAGGAACCAATGAAGACAAGGAAGAAACATACTACGAGAAAGACACCTAACAACCATGGTATAAAATATAGATTCCAAGAGCCAGTCAACTATAGAACATCTTACCCGTATATGCAATGACTGAACAACTTACAGATTGAAGAGATGGACAAGAACTGACTAACTGAGATGACCAATATTGTAACGCAACAGAAATGCTAGCACTCAAGTTACATAAAAACAAGGTTCACAGAATAATAAACAAGTCAATATTTAACCCCATGATAGAACAAAGAGCTAATAATTATATTTATAATCATAGATACAGGTAAATAAGGATGCAAGGTAATATTAACAAGAATAACCGAACCTGTAAGTTAGACAATAGTTGATGATATATGTTTAATGAAAAACAAACAAAAAATGAAACAATAATTTACTAATAGCAAATAAGAATTTTGAGTTAAGAGGTATTATTTTGTGACAACAAATGTTATGATAAAGTTTATGTTATGTTATACCAAATATGTGTTGAGTTAATGAAAGATAATGAAACAAGATGTATTATTCAATGACTGTTGTAGAATGAAGTGTGAAGCAGCTAATTAACGTTAATAGATTTGAATTTTCTTATATGTGATCCATAGGTCAAGATAAAATTGTTATTAGATATGGAAAAAATAATTGTTTATGTAAATGTTAATAGTTAAGATTTAATTATATGTATGAATTTATGTAAAAGGGGCTATAGATGTGTACCAGTTATAAACACAGGTAGATCTGTTTACAATAAAAGGCCTAACAGCCAAAACCACTATATAACCACTCATAACATAAAGGTTAGGTACATCAATTAATAATAATTAATGAATACGATTTGAAGAGCTAGAAAAAACATTAAATTAATAATGATATATAATAAAATTTATACAAATTATGATAATACCATAATGCCATGATATCGATTAATAACATTTAATATCGAAAGTGGATTAAATATAAAAAAAGGAAAAAAACCGGCTTATATCAAAAAACCAGCAGAATATGTGTAGAAAATAATAAACCAACTATCGGTAAAGTTACATTCCGATAGGTTAGCAAATTGATAAGGAATAGACAAAAAATATATGAAATAAACACTATATTCAAAACATGTGGAAGGAAGAAGTCGTGTGTTGCTAGGGACGACAGAAGAAGAGGAAGTTGTTAATTTGACAATAATTGCTTTGATGATCTGAATGTGATGAGATTAAAAAACCCAAGAATTATCTATTTAATCGGAATATTTTAAATCATCAGACACGATTATAAAACACAAAATCCTAATGACAATGTTTATGACTATCACCAGTACAGTTTAATCCAAATAACACTACAGTATGAAATCACAATAGAGAATAAATAACTGGATTATACAAGGAAGAACTTGAACTGTCCCATATCCGAAGGGAATTGATGATATATTAAACCAAATAGAAAGAATTAACAGTATCACAATTAATAATATTCACTACACCAGAAGTTATAACCTTTCAAAAACACGGAACAACACTAATTGCTTCAACCAAGAGAAGAACGTATTTGGATCCTGGCGTTGCAGAAGAAGCATCAATCGGGCTGTAAACCAATCCAAGCTGTAATTCCGAAGTGGACAGGAGAAGAATTCCATTCTATTAAATCGAAGAAAGAAAATCGTACGGCATAATTGTCCAGAACAGTAAATTTATCAATCAACCGCCTACACGATTGGCTTCGTTCTAGTCTGGTAAATTATTATTATATTAATCATACTAACTACACAACACTTTAAATTTGTAAATCTTGCATTCTTATCTATGTATTTTTAATCTTCCCCACAGTTACAAGAACCTTCACACCCTGAATTAAATTAATTACAAATTAAAACACACTATATAACTAAATTTAAATAAAGTATCAGAATAATCAACAATCGATTCATACAATCTATAGCTCAAGCGTATGTTAATTAGAACATATATTATTCAATGTTAAAGAAGTAAACAAATAAAGAACCTTTATATATTGGCAAAATCTTGTTATTTGGAGTATGGTTTAATGAGCTAGGAATAAAAAAGTAACTGAATAAGTATAGAATAATTTGTTAACATAAACATTGAAATAACCTATAAGTTTCGTTGAGCCGATACTACAGCGCTTATAGCGGAATTATCTGACACCAAAGAGAGAGAGTAAAAATACAAAATTAGACAGAATTCTCTTCAAGGTATAATAGGGTTGAACGGAATTATAAAATAACTCATTAATTATTTAAGTTACAGGTACACAAACACTGATAGTTTTTAGAGAGCTAAGTTAATAATTAATTACTTACATCAATACATCCCACAACTCCAAATATCTCCGAGATTTACATAATTAAAATAATTCAAAACACATTGGCATAGGTGTATGTACAAATTGACAAACACAACAGTGGGGTTTTAAGGAGAGGAAACCCATTCCTGTACAATATACAACAGATAATATTATAAATGTATAGGACAAGATATGTTATAAAAGAATGAAAGTAACTAGACTGTTAACTGAATAGAAGCTGTGAATAAAAGCATAGTAACATGTTATGCATAGCACCCATGTAACATAAAGAAGTATTAAAATTGTCTCATAATAATAACAAATATTACTCAACTAGTCAAACAATCATGTAAGATAAGAAAAGGCAATAACTAAAGAGTTATTAGTTATCATTAATAAAACCAAACTTGAGAAAATAAGGTTAAAAGAATGTAAATTTGTATCAACCTAACATACACATTGTTGGTACAAATTTCACCTAAATTCACATCTATCAGTAGGAAAAGCCTACCTAAACCAAAATGTTTTGTGCCTTAAACCAAGAAGAACTGATAAGCTTTCTACAGGTACCAATATAAGATACCCAAAATGGATTTTAAATAAGAATTTAAGTAAATAAAGTGAACCAAAACCGACCAAAAGGGGATTCACTAAGTAAAACGTGAACAAAACCACTTTATAATACCAAATAGAAGTAAAAGGTTAATGTCTATACCACAAGTAAGGTGTAATGCCACTATTGTAATAGTATAAGAATATTATAAGAAAGGACATAATGTATTATAATCGTAATTAAGAACACCTGTCATGTGACACTAGGTGTAAATAATGTTAGTCAATGATATACACTAAGGGACAGACCAGTGTACAAAAAACACTAAACCAATTATAAAGAGACTACTATGATTAAACTATTGTAACTAAATAATAGTAGAAAGAGATAAAAGAATACCAAATAAGAATGGAAATAAGTGTACACCTCATAGTGCAAAATAGAGGTCAGAGAGAGATAACTATATAAGAATACAGCAGTTCTATAAGGAGAAATTTACCTCCAAACTTATAAATTTTGCACAATCATCTGGCGATATAAGAGCTTCTACAACAATGGACTCTGTAACAAAGAAAGAATTTTAGCTAACAGAGAAAAATAATTATCATTGCCAGTATCAACAAAAGTGCAAATTACTAAATGAAATAATTGCAATTTTATGGGAAATAATGTTATTAAACTAATTATGTACTTTATTAAGAACTTTTGTTTTCCAGCAGCTTCCAAAACTCTTTATATAAAAAATAATATAAACAAACTTATTTAGAGCTTCTAACAATACTTATCTTAAAATTATCATATGATTATACTTTCCAAAGGAAGCCCCTGATTTGAAAGCATTGACACATAATACTACTAATTAAAAATGATTCCAACTACTATGTTACTAAATTTTCTCATTTAAAATGTAAATGGGACTGTTAATAACTTTATATTGTTGTTATTAACAAGACAAAAGAATCATTAATGGCTATTTTATCACAAACTTCAAAATCTCCTATAAAGCTTGCTCAATGAAATAGGACATTCCTGATGCAGAAAATTAACTTTGCCATAACACAAATTAAATAGGCTAACACCCAAACAAAAAAATGCTTTGAAAACAAAACATTAATGAAATATGGTATGAATTAATTGTGCTACATTCAAAGCTGATTTTCTTAATTGATTTAAAGTACCTATACAAGTCTAGTTTGTCAAGTAAAGATAATTTAGGTAAACCTAACACTACATATGAAACAAACATTAAATCAAATATGCTAATGTTACAAAATTCACAAACAGAAAAAAAAAATTTTTAATTATCTATAGGCTAAATTGCTTTGATTATATTACCTTCTCCACTTCATATGTTTTCCACATCAATATCATCTGATGTCGATACTACTGATGGTGCAATAATAGTCATTTTTTCCCAGTCAATTCTGGAAAGTTCAGGAGGAACCTGAAAGATCATTACAAAACTCATACATAATTTTTCACTAAGTTAATAATTATAATAATATTAAGCTAATAATTAAGAGAATAATTTATTTTCTTAACCTAGCACAATATTTGTAGGTTAGCACTATGAATTTACAAAAAGTTAATGGATTTTGTGTAAATTTCTAAAAAAAATTAAATTTACAGCATAATCTAGTAGTTATTTTATAGTAATCTATTTTAATTTAAATGAACTCAAGTCACTATTGCTTGGTTACATCCCTGCACTGAAGATTCCTGAAAAAGATTTCTAATATAATCACACAAACTCGAAAAACAAAAACTGTTCAAATGATTAACATTGAATAATATAATCCTGATTATAAAGTTAACTAGAGTTTAAGGGGTGATTTTATACACCGAATATAAGGTAACATGAATAAATTAACACTGAACTTACTACGTTCCCAGTCAAATATGAAAGTAAAGTATGAAAATATATGTAGACATGCACTATTGGTGTAAGTTCTGGAGCTAAAGATAATTCAACTGTGACACAGAACTTAGTCTATTATACTTAACACCCAGGCCTATAAACTTTTGATCTTTTTCTAAAAGTAATTAATTTTATTTCAGAGTTAGGTTAGGCTTACAGGCTAATCCGCAGTAAGTTTAGCTAAATCAGTTATATTATCATAGGCCAGACTTAATCTAAATAAAATTATTCTGTGTAAAGGTATCAGTAACTTGATATTTATACAGAATAAGCATTTAATACAGAATACATATTTCATTTAACTGGAGTCAGTTCCCTCACAGGGTCTTTTTCAAAAATGGGTTAATTAATTTTATATTTTTAGTTGATTAGAGTTAAGGGGTGCTTTTATACACTGAATATAAATAACAATTAAAACTATATGTACCTTTTTTTGCTGTACGTCTCCTAGGCCTACTTTCACAGTCATCTGAAATGTAAAATATGACATTTTTTAACAATACGAAGAATAAAATATGACAATTGATGTAGGCATGCAAGTATCTGGAGCTAGAGACAATTTACTGTGATAAAGAACTTAGCCTATTATACTTAACACCCAAGCCTACATAACACAAACAAATTTTGATTTTTTCCTAAAAGTAATTCATTTTATTTCAGAGTTAGGTTAGGCTTACAGGCTATTCCGCTGTAAGTTAATCGGCTAATGCCCTGCTAGTTTGCTAGTTTTGTTAACATAATTAATCACTAACTAACTAAGTGTGTTTGATATTTATGTAGCATAAGGTGACGCGTATATGACAGGTTTTATTAATGCAGTAAAGGAACAAATCTAATTTAAATAGTCTTTGTATTATTTTGGAATTCAATTTTTTAAAGCAAATGATAATACCTTATGCACCTTTGTAAAGGTTTTTACTTATTGGGGATAAGTGAACTGAATTAAAACATCAAACAAATGATTTTTGTTTCACAATCAAAACAATACACCTACTGTATTAAATTTATTATGGCAATTCTATTTACCCTAAAACACTACAATACAAAACTCCAGAATTTTTGTTTTTGTATAAATTGGCCCGCTAATAATGAAAAAATAAAATTGTATTAATTAAATTAGAATGCTAACTTGCTCAATTATTAAATTTTGGGCAGAACACAGTGCTATTAGGCATAGTTGGTTCTATAACAGATACGTGTTCGACAAAGTAATCTAGACATGAAACATAACCTAACGTATTTCTTTTATGAAAAATGCTGAATTTGAAAGTATATTTAGAGTAATATAGCTGGACTGAAGAATTAAATAAAATTTGTAACTAGTTAAATACGAGCAGAGTTCAAATTAAATATATTATAGTAAGGCGTACCATCTTGTGTTAGGTAGGACCACATTTTACGAATAAAATGATTTAGAAATTGGATACATTACACATATATAGGTAGGCTAGAGTAGACAAAATAATTGTCAGACTTACAGGTCTTTATATATCTATAATAAAGAAACTTTATTTAATTAAATTGCTTCAGTGCCTTACAGGGACTTTTTTTAAAAATTAGTTAATTACCCCTTGGGTAATTATGAAGATTCTCATCAATGCTGATATTGCGCTGATATATTTTTATTATATTCTTCTATGTTATATAAACACGAGAAAAATAATTTTAAACGGCGGTCGAACCTATTTACGGAGACAAAAAATTAAATTTTTACTCCCATAAGAACGCATGGCGTTAGCCTAGGTATATTGTATTAATTAAATTAGAATGCTGATTTGCTCCATTATTAAATTTTGGACAGAACACAGTGATATTATGTATAGTTGGGTCTATAACAACCGGTAGGCCTAGTGTACAACCCAAAGTAAGCGAGACATTCATACATAACCTAACAGCTAATTTCCTACAAACAACGGAGAACATACACTAAATAAATGATCATCTTACCTTTCATTATTATTCCTAGCGCCTCCAACATATTTTTACTTCGACTTGCAATCACAAACACTTCATACGAATTACAAAATTCTGTCCCACACACGTTAGAAAACTCAACGAATTACCGCACTAGACGACTAAACAGAATAAATTATGGCAGGTCCAATATTTCGTTATACCAACTAAACAGAATAAAAACACACTTTCCTCTGTAGTGTCTGTCTTTTTTACACATGTTACAAATTTTATAGAATAATTATTACGAATGCCAATATGGCCGACTAACTACTAGGGATGAGCATCGCCAGAAAACCATCGATGTTTAACATCGATGTTAACATCGTAAAGAGTACATCGATGTTAAAAAAACATCGGTATGAAAACATCGATGTTTTAAGACTTCAAACATCGATGTTTTTATGCCAATGTTGCAATTCAAATAAAAATTATGCTTTTTACATGTTTGTAATAGTACAAATAATTGGGGATGAATAATAAATAAAAATAATTAAAGAGAAGAATAATATACCCGATACTTTACTCACTTACCTTATCAGAACCAAAAGCCCTTGGGTCACCACCACATTTTGACAGGCGGAATGTGGAAACCTCAACACTGTACCCGAGAAAACAATTTAAATACATCTAACTTCCCCGTATCAGATTTTCCAGGGCCGTTGACAAACTCGTTGAGAACAGGTTATGTAAAGGCGAGGTGACGTTAAAATAATTTAACTCACATTCATAATTAACTAAATCTGGTCATTATTATTTATTATTATAATGATTATAAAGTGTGAACAAACATACATAAAACCACCTCCTTTAACAAAAACAGAAACCTCTTTAAATCTATGTCAGGTTTGTTTACTCCTAGTGAAAGTTTAAATTAGTACGTATTCCCAAAGAGAGATAGGCCTATAAATTCTCTTATTTTCTTTTAAACAGTAAAAGCTTAATAAAATCACAGTGTACAGTACCACTGTTAATACGTTTAGCTTCAATTTATTTATTGTAACAAATTATACAGGTATATGGTATATAATAACAGGTATTCGTAGTTCGTACCTTTTTTTTTTGGAACGGTTACGTTGGTACCTGTAACTTTCGAATACAGTGTTGCCAGGTCTTCCGAAATTTCGGAAGATCTTCATATTTTTTGTAATATTCCAGAAAATACGAAATTTGGTGTAAATCTTCCGAATTTTTTCCGACGCGAGTTTCGGTGAGAGTAGGGCACGAAGCTGCGATTCGCGCGATAACGTACCTGAAGTTAACTGCATCCGACGCGGGTCATTTTCCTACTCTCGTTTCAGTGCAATGTCGCATTTCTAGAGTTTTGTTTTTCCGTACGATATGACGTCAAATCTAGTTTCCTTGCAACCGTAATTATAATTGCTTTCAATAAAAGTTTATAGAGGTCTTGTCCAAAATTATAGTTCCTTCCTCCTGTCACAAACAATTATGACCACCCATACACAATGATGTAATAGGCATTTTGCAATATCCACTTATTTTACCATACTGCTTATTCAACAAAGAGTGACTAATCCTTATTGTTTAGTCTCAAGCTGACAGAATCGCACGAAATGACTGCACCTGAATAAACAGATACTGTAATTCTAGCCTACACCAGGTCATAATAACGTCAAGTCGCCGTGATAAACATGAAAATATGTCACTTTCCGAACTTAGTGAAAGATATGCAGGAACTTGACACCGAGTGGAGGATGCTGAGAAACACAAAGGTAGACATAGACAGTGAAAATCCAACAGAATTTTGGAATGCCGTGAGTAATGTGAAAAAGGGGGATAGTTCACCAATGTTTCCGAAGCTGTCTACCTTTATGCGGTCACTTCTGTGTTTACCCCATTCATCCGCAAGTATTGAGAGAGTATTTTCTACTATAAACCGTACGAAAACTAAAATCAGAAATAGACAGAGCACCCAAACGATCTCCAGACTTCTGCATACTAAAAGAAATACAAAATCTGCAACCTGCTTATGATTTCAAAGTTGACGCGGAGTTTACAAGTTTGGTGAACAACAGTATCTACATGACTGGCGGGGAAGAAGAAAAAGTGAAGGAGGGGGAGGTTTAAAATATAAGACAACGTTGGTGTGTTAAAATTATTTTGTGATAATAGTTATGTATACTGTATATATTCTTTTCATCTAAGCTTACTACATTTTATTGAGATTTGACAAAACAACTTCCGAAATTTTCGGCAATCTTCCGAAATTTTCATGTCAAATCTTCAGAAAAAATTTTTTTAGACCTAGCAACACTGTTCGAATACTAGTTTAGTGCACCTCTATAAAGAACAGAATATGAGATAAAAAATAATACAAATAATGTACATGGAAAGACGCGTACAATATATAATTCATTTTAAAAATACCTTTAACGTTGCAATATATCTTTCGGGTGGCATAATTAACTGGTAGATAATTATGAACGATGCCGATTATATTAAAAATTCAAATGTAAACTATTTAAATGATGTTTTAGTGGATGGTTAGTGAGGATCGGTCACTAACCATCCACTAAAACATTCACTGATTGACGGTCACTAAAAATTTAAGGATTTATTTAAATTATGTTCTAACACTATTGCAATTAAAAGAGAAAAACACTACACCCAGTATGAAAAATAACTAAAAAATCTAAAACTAAATCAGAATGAAAACCAAATACGACTAACGTAAAGAGTAAACCGTTATTTCGTACGTATGTAAGCTAAAGTTAATTTTGAAACTGTTGAAACCTATGTAACGGTCTCCTATAAAATGGGTTTGTTTAGTTTTACCGTATTATTACGTCACTACATAGCTCATATACATGGTACTTATCGTTTACCTAGCGTAGGGAGCAAACTACGTAGCCATTAATATCTAAAATAAAAATTTGTTGATTTAAAATAAACTAAATTTAACAATCAACTTAAAAAAAAGTCTTCATTACAAATTAAAAAAAGTGTTCAAAGGAAAACATCGAAACGAAACCATCGATAGTATGAAAACATCGCAACTGAACCATCGATGGTAAAAACATCGAACATCGAACGTTAACCATCGATGTTTTTGGAACATCGGCTATCGATGCTCATCCCTACTAACTACCCATATTTCATTATATACATTTGTATATATCGAACAGGTTGTCTGGCTTCAGCGTACAGCAAAAATACGATGTATAAAAATTTGTATAAGTTTTTCGTACGCTGACACACCATAACTTGGGCAAAATAACTTCTTCACCTAAAGATGTACTTATACAAGTTCCTCAAATTTGTTTTAGATACCCTGGGTAAAAATTGGCGTGTGATGAAGAAATTATGCGGCGCTAAGTCTATATATATATATATATATATATATATATATATATATATATATATATATATATATTGTAACGTTACATAATCCAGTCCCAATAAAGTAACTCATGATAATAAAAGTCAGAAATGGGTAAAACTAAAGCTCGCTCAAAATTTAATTATATCACTCAATATGATAAACAATTTGAGTGGTATACAGTGCAATGTGAGTGATAGTGTACCCATTGAGGTGAAAAAACAAAAGTGAAAGCAACGTATTACCAAACTGTGTTGTATGTTTTGGAAAGGATAAACTTATGAAAGTAGTATGTAATAATACTGATTGATTTTTGTAATTTTATTTATTTATTGTAATTTACATTGTATGAACCACAAATTGTTATACCCAAGTTAATATTATATTTTTTCAAATAATTGTGTTAGATTATAAGAAAACCCAGGGTTAATTTTAAAAGACATAAAAAATTTAACTACCAAAGATAATATAAAATTAAAATAATCCTATGAAGGAAATGGCAACAGGAAGTAGTACCGAGTATGAACACTATTCGAGACTAAATAAATAATATATAAATTTATTTAAGGATAATAAAATGATAAAATATTTATATACAATGTCATAAAAAAATTAACCAAAACATATTATGTAAATTAAATTAGTAAAGAAACCGGAATGGAAAGGAATTATGTTTCCATAAATAAAATTTAAATTTATAATAATTACTAACTGCCTACATAATAAAAACTATGTGTTACTAAGAGTGATGAAAAATAACAAGTATTGTTAATAAGTATAAAAAATTTTGAACTAAACCGGAGAGTTGAAGAAACGATGCGACAAAAATTATAAAAAATAACCTTTTTTGGACGTTGGAGGAGGTGAAATTCACACAAGATTAATAAACAGAGTGATTACTAACTAATTATACCTGAGTAATCCAAATTAAATGGTGATATACATTAAAAACCAGTGGATGAAAACATTCTGAGGATCCAATATAGTTCGGCCTACTTCCAGTAGACAATTAGAAAATACTCCAAACGAAAAGGAAATAATAACGCAAGACGGACCTCATCACAGAATAAAACTTCAATCCAGTAAGAACAATACGGAGCGAGGTAATATAAACATTTTTTCGTAATAAGTCCAGAAGAAAACTCACTTTTTAACAGTGAAATAGAACAAAAATATTCATTTTAACATATGTTTTTTTCAAAGTAAACAAATACATGCTGCTCTCTTACGGCAATTCCGGAAACTACGTAATACTTGAAAAAATAAACAAAATTATTTATTAATTTTTCGGTATTTGTAAAGCGTAGCAATTATCCATTTCTGACACTCTCATAACACAAAGAATTCACCCTGAACCCTGGGGAATTATTAAGGATTATGTAATAATTGATGTTTTTTATTATAGCGTACTATTGGGTAAATAACAACATATATGTTTTGCTCCTTAGACAGATCTATGTTTACTCGGTAAAGTCGAGATGATGTTTTTTTTCAGATAAGAGTAATTGTGATACCTATATTTTGGTGGCAGGAGACAAAGGTCAATAATAAATAAAGCAATATTATTGAAAATTAATATTGAATTATACGTGTTATAATTTATTGTAGTGGGTAGTTAATAAAAATTTCAGCACAACATACAGAAGAAATCGTCACAACTGAGGGGCAATAATGATACTTACTCTCTCTTCTGCATAAGGCTGAACCAATTACCTCCTTGACCCCAAATCACACACTCTCGATTTCTTTTTAGATTGAGTAAAACAAGATAAACAAAATCCTTTATTTATACCTTTTAAAACGTCAGTTAGTATAATTCAAAAGTGACGCATACTGCGTGAGGCATATAATAACACTTCCACTACACCTCACGAAAAAAGCAGGACGTTACAAATTGGCGTACAACTGTGGGGCGGAATTAACGAAGCTTGTAATTGCATAACACTCGCAAGTGCCTCTAAAAAACAGGACGTTACAATATATATATATTTAATTGTATTATGCATTCTTTCCATATGCATGTTGGTGTTCAGGCCTCCTTGAAGTCGATGGCAGTAGGCCCAAGACTGAATATTTTTTGAGTACGTTTGTTCAAAATAAGTGCCGAATTCAGAAGTGTCTGGATCATCAAGTAGTCGCCTAATTGCTTCAGGCAGAATTTTTTCGAATGCAGAAGAGTCTATCTCCTGCATTAATGTCCTGACTATTCTACTATAAACGTAACCCTGCTTCTCTTTGCTTTTTACTTTGGAACTAATATTCCTTCTGCAAGCCCTGTCAACGTGCCAAGTGCAGTACAATGCCATTGCCGGAGCTTGCATTGTTGATATCCACGCATTATAAAAGCATTCATCCAAATCGGACATAAACACTTTCGGTAAAACTTCGCCTACTTCTGCCTTGATTACTGAAAAAACAAAGAAAGCACTTTTTCGTCAGTTCGATTTGATATGAGAAAAGCACAAGGAAATCCCTTTCTCATGTCGTCCAAAACAAGTAGGGTTATTAGTTAAAAACCGTTACTGTTCAAATCGTGGGTGCCATCAATGCATATGCAATCACTGCCATATTTCTTCAGTATTTCACTCTGTACATTGTTCATTATAATTAAATAACTCGTCTTTTTTTAAAGTTTGGTCAGTTTCTCTGACGACCCCTTGAAGCTTATAAAATAATACACAAGGCTGATCATTGGAAATTACCTCATTGACTAACGCTTCAACACTTGTACCATCTTCTTGACGTCTCACCGACTTCGAGCATAAATTATATGCGTGCTCCATGTTGTACAGGTCTTGCTTCGTTAATAAATGAATTCTTTCTAATTTACAGCCTGTAACAGAATCGCGTATTTTATTAAGTATTGCTTGAAGTGGTATCTGATTTGCAATATCCACAGCTAGACTTTTTCTTTCGTTGTCTGTAAGACCTAAATGGATTAAGTCATTTAGATGACCTACATGAGTTGACACTTATGTAGTCTTGCAGGTACCATCTTCATTTTCAGTGACGCGAATTCATAAAGGACAGACAGCATTGATTTTGTTGCTTCTCTGTAATTTTATGTGCCGTTTACCTTTACTTTCAGACACAAATTTTTCGGACCTACGGCATACATTATAGGCCTAATGTCTCTTTGTGCTGTCGGTAGCAGAATGAGTGCCACGCTTTTTAACGTAACTTGAAAATGTTTCTTTTTCAGTCTCTTGTTTATACTCCAAGAAACTTTCTAAGAACTTAAATTCTTTAATTTCAGACTTTACTGATATGTTGTGCTGGAATTCGAAGTGTTCAAGTAATGCTTGTTCCTTCCCTGCTGCAAGAACACATAAGGGGCACTTAACTTTATTCGGTGCTGATACCCCTCTACCGTGGGATTCGCGTTCATGACGCTTCAATGTGTATCCGTGCTTAAACTGTTTTCCACAGATGTTACATTGTTGTGTACGTGACTTCAAGTTGCTCAAAACCGGCATTCCACTGTTTACTTCTTCGGGATGTAATTTCGAATGCTGGTTAAGATTATCTACATTTTCACAATCCTTACCGCACTACGAAAATAAGTATTGTTTAAGCTCACTGATTTTAATAAACCAAAAATAAAAAGGGTATAAATACTAGATTATGGAAATCTAAAAAAAATCACAAAAAATTAACAAATGAATATCACACAACAAACTCGATAAACACACGCACGGATAATGTAAATGAAATAAAAATGTATATTATAAAACGAACTACGAAGACATCTGATACTTACAGTGATATTAAAGAATAAAATTATAATTTATAGATGATCGTCGCACACTGTTAATTAACACACGCACAGATAATTAAACTGAAGCAGTAAAGTAATATTTTAAACTTGAACTATTGTCATGCTGGTGTTACTGTACTATAATTATCGACACACTATTACTTAACACACGTACAGTAGGCCTATATTAAACGGCACGTTGTGTCTTTTACGGTACATTTCCCGCCTAATTCAACATCGGAGTATTTCGTACCTGCTCATAGCATTGGGTAAAAATTGGATATTCGCTCCTTACTCAGCTCTACGAAGTGATATGGAAGTAAACGAAGCAGTTGGTATGCGTCAGGGACTAAGGTCTAGTTAGAAAACCAAGCTGGATCCTTCTTTTACAATAATTTCCTTACTGATACGTGCTTTGTAATAATAGCAGACAAGTTCTTGTTTAGATAGTAAGCTGCTGCGTCAATATCACAAGAGTGTGTAGACTTTATTCCAGTCAGCTGTTAAACAGCGTTACAGATCTTTTTCGGTAATCTCAATTCTAATTCTCATTGGTACAAGATTCAATGGATCGCAGTAACTCAGAAAACAAGGCCTTGAAATCAAGTTAAAAGTTTATTTAAATATTTAAGAAAGTTCCCGCCTTGAAATGAAGACAGAGGCTCGGGCAAAGATATTGAAGGGTAGGGACCAAACGAATTGGGTGAGAGAAGTAACCTTCAACTCTCGCCTGATAGCATCATATCTGACAAACCAGGGAGAGTTTGAGATGTACCAGAGGACCTGGGATTGGAAAGCTTCCAAACAGGCGACAATGTTTGGGCTGAGTTATGCCCAAAAGGCAGAGGCTGCAGATGTTAATATTGCTCTGAGAAAGATCAAATAGATGGTGAGTTTAGTGCGCACAGGCACTGAACTCCGATGAGTGAGAAAGGGATATATTTTGGGTTTGACGCCGCAGGCACACTGGAGACTCAGGGAGACGTGGGTTTCAAAGCTTAGGCGCCAGTCAACAGTGACGTCCAAGTATTTTACAGACCGTTTCCATACGATTGGACTCCCTTCTAGGGAGAGAGACTGGAAGCGGGAAGTAAATTTACGAGGAAAGGCGATCGCCTCGGTTTTCTCCACATTGATCGCCATTCTCCACTTACAAAGCCAGTCTGGAAGTTGGACGAGCTGACGTTGCACCAGGCAAAACTAAGGTTCGCTGAGCTAGCATGAAACATGGCGTCATCGCATAGAGCGATAAATGACTCCAGGCTGTACAGACAGGTCGTTCGTGTACAGAAGGTACAGAACGTGGCCTAGGACAGATCCCTGAAGAATGCCTGCGACGATCGGTCGAACGGATGGGTACGACGCGTACTCTACAGACGCGGTCGCAAAGATAAGATCGCAGAAGATGAACGAAAGAGACAGGGAGAGGGGATTGGGCTAGTTTGTAGAGAAGGCCTTCATGCCAGACTCGATAGAAGGGTTTACTCATGTCGAGCAATACAGCGACGGAGGACTGACGCTTGTTCTCGGCGTCCGTCAGTTGGGTAACAACCCTGACGAGTTGAAGGGTCGTCGAGTGCTCTCTGCGAAAGCCGAATTGCTACTGCCGAATGAAACCATCCAACAGGGGCGCATATCGGCTGTGCAGGTGCCGTTCGAACGCTTTCGAGATGACTGGCAATAGAGATATTGGGCGATGATTCTCGGTAAGTAGGCCTATACGCAGCTTACGAGGTTTGGGAAAAATGGCGATTTTTGCACGTTTCCACAGACTGGGGAAGTGACACAAAACGGGCCACAACAACAATTATAAGTGTCACTTACTGCAAAAATCACACAATCTCAAACACACTCAACTGTCAGTTAGCAAACGCAAACAAAAAATGCTCGCCACAACAATAATTAGATTTATCGCTAACGATTAACATTACAAAACCTCAGCAACACTCAGGTGTCAACCAAAAGGAACTTGCTGCCACAACAAAAATTCGTACGTATTACTTAATAGCAGCGATTACAAAAGTCATCTGTGTATTATCTCAACTTCTACATGACACCAGATACACTGAATGAACTGTCTTTGTTTCAACAGCTGACTCGTGACTAAAGACAATCCGTTGACCTTATAATCTTTGTTTATACACTACCGTGTCTTCATTCTTCTAACTTTAAAAAGTTCAAAAGAAAAGTATCGCGTATATTAAACGTTTTTAAAAACTGTAATGTAGCCAACGAATTTAGTCAATGTTGGGAGCCGAGGTGTGCATGCGATATGTGATGCTGAGCGATACGAGCGCGAGGACCAAAACCTGCGGAATAAAGGTCGGAATTGCAAATGATACATAAAATTCAATTAGTGGAAAAAAATCAAAGACGGCAACAATTTGTTAAAGAAATTTAGGAACAAGTCAAGGCAACGTAGTGAAAATTATGGAGTCACAATAGTGCAGCGTACAATAATTAAATATGCACTGGACACAAGCGTGAGAGAAGCAATCAATCGCGCGAGTATGTTGAGCGAACATGACTAGCAGATAGATGAAAGTTACAAAACTAAAATAAAAATGTTGTTTGTGAATAGGACAGGTTACTAACCCTTTATTTTCCTGTAATGACTCTGTGATGATTGTGTAAGACTGACTAAATGAGATGACCAATTTAGTCACTTGCGGTGTATGTACAATAATTCATAATTGTCCGCAAGATTACATAATAGAGCTACTAAGCAGATTTACTGAATTATATTATCAAACAGCACATGGTGGCAGAAAATATTTAAATAATATTTTGTGTAGTTTGAAAACGCTAGTAACGCGTTTTATTTATCATTTCAACATACGTTTACTTCCATTAGAAATTACACAATTTATAAACTCTTCGTAACAACTCATTTGTTTCTCTGAAATCAGCTTAAAATCCCGCCAAAAAGTAGACTGTGTTTACGTCTACTTGAATTGCTGCTGGCATTGAATGTTTTGTGTAGGCCCTATATACTGAGAACGTTTCGTGTTTATCTGAACTGCTCTACTGAATAACAGCTGCTCATTTTACACTTCTACTGTTTCTTCAAAACGCAAATATTGGAGATATAACAGTCTGATTTACTTTGTAAGTTTTGTAAAAGTCAATAAAATTATATAATATGTAATCAATGAACCATACAATACTGCAGTATCAAAATATGGTTATTAATTTACTATACAGAAGGTTATTATTTGAGTTTAAAACATACGAAGACACTAAAACATGGCTCTATTTCCACTTAATTGTATCTATTTTTTTTTTTTTTTTTTTTTTTTTTTTTTTTTTTTTTTTTTTTGCTAAACGTTTTAGAACCCACTGTCACAGAATAGAGTATGTGCTGAAAAAACTATCAAATAACCATATAACCCTCAAACTGGAAAAATCCAAATTTCTGTCTGATGAAGTGCAATTTTTAGGGTTCAACTTGTCTGGAAATGGGATAACACCATCACAAGAAAAGGTTGAGTGCATATAGAAGTTTCCAACACCTAAAAATAGGAAACAGCTCCAATCATTTCTCAGTCTATGCAATTATTACCGAAAGTTCCAAAAGAATTATTCTGAAATGACAGCCAAATTTTCACACCAACTGTCATCTAAGAACAAATGGACGTGGGGAGTCGAACAAGACACAACACTCCAACTGATTAAAAACAAATTCATTGAATCAGTAAAGTTATGTCATCCTAATTTCACTAAACCATTCTATTTAAATTGCGACGCCAGTGACATTAGCCTTAGATCCGTATTGTACCAGGAGGATGAAGAGGGGAATCATTGCGTGATCAGTTTTGCAAGTAGAGTGCTAAACAGCAGTGAAAGAAATTATAACGTCACTGAGAAGGAATTGCTGAGCGTTGTATTTTCATGTGGAAAATTTAGAACCTACATATTGGGGTACCCGATTACAGTAAGGACAGACCACAAGTCCATATCATTCCTTAGAAATTGTAAGTTAAGTCATGGAAGATTGACTAGATGGAGTTTGGTATTACAGGAGTACGATTTAAATTGGGAATATATCCCAGGCAAGAAAAATGTTGTAGCAGATACTCTGTCCAGAGTGAACATTAAAGATCAGACGTACGAAGGAGAAAAGGAAACTATTATCAAAATATACCACATAATTAAAAGCAGAACTAACTTGGCCAACATCATGAAGGAAATGGAACGACAACAAGCACAAGATTCCAAACTAAGCAAAATTCTATCACGCTTAACAGACAAAGACGACCATATATCCCAATTTTACTGCAAACACCAAGGGATACTTATCATAAAAACACTAAATAAATTCGTAACATGGAAAATAGCAATACCTCAAGCCACAGAGAAGGACCTAATTCTCGATTACCATGAGAGGTATGGACACATGGGCGCATTAAAAGTAGTAAAGGGCTTACAAGAGCATGTATACATGAAAGATGCTAACAGAAAGGTATGGAAATGCATAAAACAATGTCACATATGCCAACTAGTGAAGGTCAACAATGACAGAAAGGAGGGCACCATGATACCTATAACCACCTCTTGTAAATTGGAGAAAGTCTTCGTTGACATATGCGGACCATTTCCGTGTAGTGGAGGAAAGCACCAATACAAATAGCTCATTATTGTATTTGACCACTACACAAGGTTCACAAAGCTTCACCCCATCAATCGTGCCACTACCCAAAAAATTTTAAATTTAATACTAGAACCATACATTAATGAAGTGGGAATACCCAAATGCATCATTACCGATCATGGAACGCAATTCAAGGGAAATAGATGGAAGAACACTTTACTAACCCATGGAATAAAAACGTACAAGACATCAGTGTACCATCCCAGCAGCAACCCTGCCGAGCGAGTCTTGAGAGAAGTGGGGAGAATTCTCCATACATATTGTTACGAGCAACACAATGAATGGTCTAAATACATACCATCAGCTGAAAACTTTATAAATTTATCGCACCACCAATTTATTGAAACACCACCATATACTGCAATGTTCCAAAGACCACCACCAAGAGAAATTACTTCTCTAATTCGATTTCCAAATGGCGAAGAATATCAATTCGATGACATGCAATTTCACAATAAGATACTAGAAAAGACTGACAAGATCAGACGAAAATATAAGCAAATACAACCGAAACCCATACAATATCAGATTGGAGAGCAAATATTACTCAAAAACAGAGGATTACCAAGCACCATGGAAGGGATAGCCAAGAAGCTATTGTTACTTTACACAGGGCCCTACATAGTAAGTAAAGACAACCTAAACAACACATATGAGATCGTAGACCCAAAGACACAAAGAAGAAAGGGGACATATAACCAATCCTCTATGAAAAAATATTATTAAATGAGAAAAAACATCCTGAAACCAATTAATAAATAACTGCTGTTAAAACAGTAAGAAAAATAAAATAAACAAATAATAATGAAAAGATCATGTATACCATACCCACTCATAATATCGCATCACTAAGAGCTAAAGAGAGTGAATAAAAGAAAGAGATTATAATTTGAAATAATGTATTGTATAACTAAATAATAATAATGTGGAGAATCCTACAAATGATATTTATTTTATAGTCGCACTAAGACTACTATTATGATTTTATTAATGATTGACTGTAGATAAGTCCAGCAACCAAATGTGTATTTTACGGCGGAGCAATGGAGTCAAAAGTACCCCTCCGATCCGATTCAATATAATGTTAGGGAAAAATGTTAGGGAATTAGACATCAAAGGGATAAGAATATTAAACTAAAATACGATACAAAAATCAAGAAGAATACTGACACTCAAAAATAATAAGAATCTATAGCTCAAAACTAACCAGTGATTAAGAAAAAAAAAAAAAAAATGAAATAGTGATTGATAATTTCAATCAAAAACCTGAACGATATTTGCTGAAATAATCAATTTTAGTGGCAGGGCAATATGTAATGGTACATATCTTCACCTAACAATAATGAAGATACATAACAAAATAAGTTATTTAAAATAATTAACACTAGAATAAAAAAGGATGAATCAGAGATTCAAGAATGGGTGATTCATAAATAATAACACGGTCAAACGTATTAAGGTAATCAGAAAAGTAACCTCTAATAATAAAAAAGTAACAAACAACTAACCAAAATGTTAAATACGATAATACCTGGCGATTTAACCACAATGACCCAATAGATGGTAAGTGAGAGAGTAGCACCAGCCCCAAAGACCAAGAATATAAAATAAAATATGACAATTGTAAGTGATAACTGGAACTAGCCACCACACTAACATAAGAGCGTGGAAATAATAAGAATAATGATGAATAAATAATTAGCCTGAAAGTATGAAGATATAATCAGCCACAACACCAAGGAAGTGATATATAAAATATGGCAAAGTGAAATAAACACAGTGAAAGAGTACGAAACTAGTGTTAAACCAAGAAAAAAGACTAATCAATGATAAATTGTATATAATAACGATGATTTTAAAAACAGACAAGTAGTCTAAAAGTTAGAAGTATTGAATTTTTAAGGACTTAAAACGTAGAAGGGTACACTAACCCAAGCAAATAGAGTAAACTAGGACAAATCGAACTAACACGACACAAACCTATTAATTGTATAACCCGACCAGATAGAGTGAGAGATAGTAAGTTATAATGATGATGAACATTGTAAAAATAAAAATGAGAAAGAGAATTTTAAGTAAGCAATACACTAATTTTTGCCCACCAGTAACACTTAATCCATAATGAGTGCAAGGTGTTATTATTAATATCCCTAAAGTGAAAATAAACTCCCTTAATAGTGATAAACACTGATAAGACAGTGATAAAAGTTTATAAGTGCAAAAGGTGAGTGAGAGCTAATAATGGCTAAACACAGGAAGGACTGTGATAGTTAAAAGCAAATATAAGTGGACACCAAAATGTAACAAAATAAACTAAAAGTAGTAGGATTTAGTTATCAATAGTAATGACTAATTATCATGTTTTAAATTTTTATCAATTAAGATTATTAGTGACAATTCATATTATTACATGAGAGTAAGAAAAATAGGCTATTAGAGTGTCAATACACCGTATAGAGAATTTCTGAAATACTGAAAGACAAAAACAAATGTTATTAATCCAAAATTTATAAGGGAAAGACAATTAATAAACATTATAAGATTTTAGTAAAAGCATAGGAAAATATAATTAGATTATCTAGTTAATGACCCAATGTCATATAAGATTAGTGATAAGGAATTATAATTTTGTTCAAAGAGTTAACTAATGTTTATATGTTTCTTGTTTGTTAATACTAGGTAATAATTATTACTCACTAAAAAGTATGAGTAGGTGAGAACAATGAACATTTCCAGTAATGAAAAGTAAATAATTATATTATAAAGAATAAGAATTATATCTATGGAATTGTTAAACCATAAGATTTTATGTTATATGTTATGTGATAAATAATGAGAAATAAGAGTTAAAAAACAAATAAAAACCAAACAAGAAACAAGATATATACAGACAAACACAATAACACTAAAAGGCAGTTATGACAATAGACAAGCTAGAATATGAAACAGTAAAATCACACATAATTACAGAACAGACTTAAAACCATTGAACAAATAACCAAAATCATGTATTAAAACCAATCAGGACCCATACAAGGGGAAAATGAAATGTAATATCAGTAATTAAAGAAAAATAGCCAATTGCTGTTTAAGCCTAGGCAAATTCCCAACTGTCAAACTACAAAAAACTTCAATTTTGAGAATTAAACACTGACATTAGTAAAACTAAGCCATATAAACTATAAAATACAATTAGACAATCATGTTAAGACAGAAATATAATAGTAATCATGTAAATTAAGAAAACAGTGTAAATAAACAAAATCAACAAAACTGTCAAAATGTTGATACCTAAGTAAATTAAAAACAATAGTATTGGATGTCAAATTAATCCTTGAACTAAAATATGAACAGTGGTAATAATATTTAATACTTAAAGGGTAATACTGAAGATTAATTACATTCAGAAGATCTGTAACCATTTTAAATAAAAATTCAAATATCCTAACAATGGTCTTAAGCCAATTTTAGCCAATCAGGAATTTTTAGTTACCATGACAACAACCGAATATTGACTAATTTCAGTTAGGAACATAAGAATCTGTAGTGACGCTTAACTAGAGAGACGCCACACCGTGAAGGGCCCAAATTTTTGACTTAAAACAGTATAAGTGTCCACAATTTGATGAAGAAGGACCAGACCAACCGATGAGAGGACATTCCAACCAACCTAGACCAAGGACCAGCTCACAATTAATCCAGATGACTGTAATATATGGAATTTAACAAGAAGAAGACGCCGGACATCCATGAAGCCCAAGATTGAAGAAAGAAGACTCGACACCAACCAATTAACCTACGTTGACTACTGACAATACACCTCCTATCTACTAACGTTAAGTATTGCTGAATTCATTGACTTCTCATAAAACAAATTCTCTTTCAAATTTATAACTGAACCGTGAAACTCTCACTATCACTCTAAGTATTATTTTTCAAGAATTGATAAATAAAAAAGTAACTTGTAAACACTGAACAAATGATAACCTATGTACTACACCAACGACACTGTCACACATTTTAACACAACCACATTGAATTTACAGTAAACCTTGTTTGATTTTAATGCCCACGAACATTAAGTGATATATTATAATATGTTATCTTGTTATAAAAACTTCTGTATCGTACTTAAAAGGACTCTATAGGCAGATTTATTTTGTAAATAATAACCAACGCTGTCTTGCATCTAATAGAAACATTGTACTGCCAACCCAGCAATCCGCTGAGTGAACGACTATATTTTGCCGAGGCTAAAATTATTATATCAATTACTATTTTGTATAAAGCGTTAACAAAAATTAACAGTTCAGAGCCTAAATAAAAAGTGTGTACCGAGAACAACTGTCCAGTATTTATTTATAGAGAATATTATGTATGTTTTGTTTAATAGCAGTGAGTCAATACAACCAACATTATTCAAGTTGGCAACATGTTTTCCCCCACTCAAACGAGAATCGGTTTCATGCCAGTCAGCGAATGATTCAAATTTACACTAGTGCACTGTCAAACCATACAGGTAAAAACTTTGAATTGTTTTCTCGTAAAACAATTTGGCGCCTATTGGGAGTTACAAAAGAGTGAGAAGGGACAGGTAAGGCACACAGGCTACCAGACGCTTTTCATAATAACGAGTGAACCACTAAATACATTCGCTAAAACACAGTAATAAAACTTACACTTCCAAAACTAAACTTAAATTAAAGACTGACGCCAGGTGTATTAAAATATATATATATATATATATATATATATATATATATTAAATAATAAAAGGAAAAATCAGATTAAAAAGAACTATCTCATAAGAAAAAAATAAAAAGTAAAGACAGCCAAAATACATATCAACTTAGAGCTCAACCAAAAGAACCAGGTATATCAGGGTAAACCAAGCCAATAATATAACAAAGACGAATGTCAGAAGCAATTAGTTCACCCACACTAAAAGTATGAGCTGAACTAATCACTTTTACAGGGAGGCATTTGTAGCACAACGAAGTTTTTACATCATTTTACAAAATAAGGTTATATAGGAAAAGAAGGGAAGAAGTCATCTGGAAGGAATAATATCAACTTAAATAAAAGTAGCAGGGAAAAGTAATTACAATCATCAATAAAAGGACTTAACAGAACTAAACAAATCGATTCAAAGAATTCACATATAGTCAATTTATAGCCAAAAAGTGTTAAAAAACAAATAGTATGAATATCATATCAATATAATAATTAGTAGACCCAGTAAGATACGGAGTAGTGAGGAGTAACAGCCCAGGACAAATAATAATAGCAAAATACCTAAAAAACCTATTGTAAAGACAGAAACCTCTACAGCAGCAAACCACATAAATGAAAGAACTTAAACCATATTAGCTATACCAATTTAGAACCAAAACTAATAAATTAAGAGAATCCAATACAAATAATCAGAATAATGTAAACTTAATTATAATTAAAATAAATGTGATTAAGGGGAACACCCCAAACCAGTTTTAAAAAAAGACAACAAAAAGACAATTATAAATATAAAGTTTTAATGTGTTTATTTATATAATTATTTTGTGTTATTATTTTTGTGTATACTAGGAAATACTAGATGTTAGTATATAAGAATTTATTGTATTTGAACCATGTTAATTAATGTTGTATTTTTGTAAAGTAAGGAAAGGCAAAATAATAATTCAAATGACCCATAAATAGTACATCAAAAAATATAAAACTAATAAGATGAATTCATAATAACATTGCTAGTAAAATTGAAAATTGATGACCAAGACAAATTCAACTTTGACCATATAAACTAAATCAGAGAATATAAATTTATAGAACCTAGATTAAATTGATATAAATTATCATCTTCAGAATACAAATATTTTATCCTAATGATAACAACAACATATAATAGTGATTAAAGGAATCAACAAGTAAAATTGACTTAAATGGTGATTGTACAAGAGAAGGCCTAACAGCAGTAAGCCAGCACTAGTAAAATGCAAATAACTTGTTAAATATTTAAAATAATAGCCAGACATAAAAGGTAAATTACAAGGGTGTAATTAGTAATCAAGTGTGAGTAAAATTGTAACATAAAACCTATTGGAAACCATTTAATAGGTATTTATGTGAATCAACATAAGGCCTATAGTTAAATTTCAAAGAATGTAATTCTGAAGCTTAATTCAAACCAAAACTGGTCAAATTTAGTATTAACTTGTGTAAAACAAAAGCAGGAATATTGTTCTATAATTAGAATTACATAAAAGTACTAAACAAATAATTTATAGCCAATTAAATATAAAATATGACATTTTTTTTCAATAAGATTGAATTATTTGATAGGAACAGCTGATTCATAAACAATGAGAAATGATACCAAAATCTTATAGAATTTTATATATGAAGGAACAAATATCAGTTAGTTGATTGTTAAAAGCCAAACGAGACAGACATGTCAGAATACATCTCAGAGAATTGTGAACGGAAATTTTTAACTAACACAACCAAGATACCGTATGAATTTATAAAAAGATAAAGAGAAGATAAATTAAAGTAAAGGATACTATAATATCAGTCACTGAAACCATAAAACTAAATTAAACAATACTAAATCAAGCTGTCACTACGTATAGACACGACTGAAGAACGAAATTAAACTGATAACCAGAAAACGAGTGAAGGGAACCATTTGACACAACACAACTGTTACCGAACAAAATCCTTTGGATGAACACAACTACACACTACAACTTGTGAAGATTCCAATAGCGGCATCATGGAAGAGGAATTAAACAACTAATACATTTATTTGGAACGAAATCTTGGAGCTGAATTTGCATAGTGGATCAACTCATCAAGGCGGCCATTGTGATTCCATTCGAAGGGGCTGATGGGAGCGTGACGAGTGACGTCAGAGAAACCATCTGTATCGTAATATTAACATTTTATATACATTATATTTTATTATTTTGTCTGTTTAATGAATAAGTTTTTAATAATTTGTAAGTATTGAATTCTCTTGCCTTTCCTGACTATTTCTACAGTTAAAAGAACCCTTATGCTATTGAATATTTATTTATATGTAATAATCGAACTGGAACTTAATCTCGAATCAGACTCGATCCAGTCGCGGCAATTCAAACCATTACTTTGAACCTAATAAACTTAATTATTGTTTAAACGTTGTTTTATCAATGATTATTTGAGTCATAAATTAAATTACATTAATTATTAAATATTAACATGAACTTCTGAAGGAAAGGAACGAGCAGAAGGAGAAGTACAGATACTGAATCGGCCGCTACATGCAATCGGTTTGGCCACGATAATCCATTTAATGTGAAGAAACAAATAATTCTTCATCAGAGCTAACACAGTTATTAAACAGTATTTTTTCATAATTGAACATAAAACAATTAAAAAATTAAATTAATTAAATACATAATAAAAAAGAAAAAAAATTTTAGAAACTCAATAATAAAAATTTTATTATAAATAATTATTTGTAATTAACATTGGTTTTATTACAATATGTACATAACACATGGTTCCAAATATTTTAAATCTATCAACAGTAGCTATTTTTCCATTCCATAACTCATAAGGAGTTTTATTATTTTGTTTTGTTGGGCCTGTTCTATTAATTACATGTACAGCAGTATTCATTACTTCTGCCCATAAGAATAGAGGTAAGTTTGAATTTGAATATAACATTGATCAAGCAGCCTCTACAATGATTCGGTTATCGCGCTCTGCAATTGAATTTTGTTCGGGCGTATATGGAATATTAATCGAATATTTTATACCTTTACTATTTAAAAAAGAGATCACAGCTTTATTATCGTATTCTTAACCACCATCAAAATGAATTTCTTTAATATTTGTTGCAAATTGATTCTCAACCCCGATACAAAATGATTTTAGTTTTTCTATTACTTCAGATTTTTCTTGAATAAAATGAATTTCTCTATAACTTGAAAAATCGTCTTTAAAAGAAACAAAATATAACTTTCTACCGAGAGACTCTACTTCCATAGGACCACAAACGTCAGTATAAATTATTTCGCGAGTTTTAGTGGCACGATTGATCTTTTATTGAAAAGGCAATCTATGATTTTTGCCATAAGCGCAACCTTCACAAAAGAAATTTTCATCCATAAATTTTATATTTAGATTTTTCAAAAAATTCTTCACATGTTTTACATTTTGATGGCAAAGTCTTTCGTGCCATAATTGTAAAACATTACCGTTGGCAATGCTCGATCTACTCTTTTGTTCTACCACGTTACATTCTTTTGGAATTAAAGTTTGAATGTCTAATTTTAGCAAACTACCAGGCTCATATTCGGAACCAGTTACAAGAATTCCATTACCATGCTTTTAAGTACATCTCGTAGCATTATGTGTTATTTCATAATCTATACCCCTTTTACCCGCATATTTAACAGAAAACAGATTATACATTGAATCAGGAACATATAATACATTATAGATAGTACCTTCTACTCTTTCACTATTTTTATAAGTTTCAAAGTCAATATTACCTTTACCATATGCAGACATTGTCATACCGTTGCCCACTATTACACTGACTGGTGTTGTATATTCTTCGAACGTTGAAAACCATTCTCGATGCTTCGACATATGATCCGTCACACCCGAATCCACAATCCATAGATCATCCCGATTGCCACAGCTGCCTTTGTCACCTATTAGTGCTATCCTCGATGTTGATTTCTTCTGTCCAGAAGACGAGTTACTTCTTTCTTGATTATTCGACCATCTTCACTGTCCATTATTCTTATTCATGAAGCAATTGTTACTTTTATGACCTTTTCTTTTGCACGTATAACACCTGAAGCAGTCCCTTTTTAAATGACCTTGTCTTCCACAATTATAACACTGCTCTTGTTTCAAATCATTCCTCTCATATTTATAAGAGTCATTCTTCTGTTCCTCATGACCGATTTTCAGATTAGCTAGCAACGCTGTCGTCTCTTCATGTACTTCCTTTTGCTCTTGTAATCTAAATTCTTCTGCCATCAAGCGCTCAGTCAAATTTTTGAGATTCTTCTTATCGTCAGATACCGAATCCCAAGCACTGTGAAAATGATTAAACTTTTGTGGCAAAGATGTTAAAACACGAGTCATCACCATAGTCTTTTCAATTTTTCCCCCGAGATTTTTCATTTTTCTAGCCAACTGTTCTATTTTTGAAATATTATATATAACACTTTCACTCTCTGTCCACTTAAACTCAAAAAATTGTTTTTGAATCATCGACAGATTTTCATCAGATTTTAGATCATATGCTGTATTCAATTTGTCCCACACCTCCTTGGCAGTAGAACAACCCATTATAAGTTCGAGAGGCTTTCTCTCCACTGTTGTAACAATTAACTTTCTGGCAATTTTGTCCGCCTTCTTGAACTTTTCCAACAACGCGTCACGATCTTCTGCACCTGCAGCTGGCTCGGCTAATCTTCCTTCGCAAACATCCAGCACATCATCATCCTCTTCCATCAATGTGCGTACTACGAAGTGCCATTGATGCCAATTATCTTTGTCTCGAAGTTTTTCAATTTTTATATTCGGTTCCATTTTTGCACAAATATTTTATACTTGCACTCCAATTACACACTGCACTCCGATTTTAAAATGCTACTGGGCCCATAACCTGTTAAGGTATGGGTAAAAATAATGAATAATTTAAGTACAGGAGCAAACACACACTTTATTGAAGGAACAGTTTAGTAGCAAGTATACATAAAATGGACACACGAAATACACATTACAAGAGCACATTTAAAACTGAACTGTACTTGTCGAGGGCATCTCTATTTATATAGAAAAACAGCTTCCAGATCTTTCCTTTTATTTAAAACTTCGAGAACATTACTTTTCTAGACTAAACCGGTAAACCAAAAATGGATTCAAACATTTTGATTGATTAAAAATTGTGTATAGGTTTTAAAATTGAAATAACTGCAAATAATAATAATGCAAATAATTTTAAAGTAGCTTTTTAAAAGTGAAAACCGGTTCAGGTTGTAAGGTAGAATTTTGTTTTTACTCATAAAAAACTTTGTTTTCCGAGTCGTTAATGAAATAGTTGTATTTGCAAATAATAGTTATTTCAACCTTTGTTATTATGTTGCATACAAAAAATTGTTTAAATATAAATAATAAATACAGCTCTAAAACTCAATTTACAATTACCCTTGACATCTTAGAGGTACTTGTAAACAAGTGTTTTCTTAATCCTTTGAAATATTGAACAAAAATAGTGACAACTGTAAACTAGTTGACATTGTACTATTTCATGTGTTTATAATCCTAACTGCATGTTTACAATTACCCTGTCTTCGTCTCTATGGAAAATAAATGGAAACAAGTTAATTCAAATACTATGTATATTAAAAATCATAAATAAATAATAAAGAAATGTTGTTCTGTTACATAATGTAACAAGTAAATGATAGAATAAAAGTTTATCATTGTTCAAACACTTCCAGGGAACTCGTAGACAATTAGTCTGTCAATTTCCTTTATTTCTGGATTGGGCAAACTTGTCAATATTTGTTAAAAGCTAACAGTACTTTCATCATTTTCTTTTAATGTAAACTTTGTAGAAATTCCATTTTTGCTATGTGTACATAGTTCTGGAAAAATTAGATAGGCATAAAATTTTGTTTATTGTAAACTGTATTATGTTTGGAAGTATCCCAAAGTTAATTTAATATTAATAATATCAATCAATGGGTCCAGTCTACTTTTTTAAGGCTAGGAGAATCCTTGAAAAGTTTGCAGCATCACTAGGTCATGATGGATCTAATAGTCAAACTTCAGTTTGCTGTGAAAAACTGGCAGTAGCATTTCATTGTCTCAATTTTTGTCATTTTTTGTGCTACTGTAAAGTGTTCACTTTTTATTTACACTTAAGTCATGCCGTTTGTATTTTACATTTTTACACTTTCTGTCAAGCTACTGTAAAGCTACAGTAAAATATAAAATTTTAGTTTTAAAAAAATTATCAAACAAAGCACTTGTCTGTAATGAACAGAACACTGTGTAATAACAAGTATATGAGAGTTTTATTTAAGGTTATTGCTGGCTCTCACATCCTACCTTCCAGTACTTGCATATCATCCGTCAGAACAGTGAATAACTCAACAGGATACTAAGTCATTCTTACTACTGTTCAGGTGCATTTAGCATGTACACCAGAGGCAGGTTTATGCATAGGCAAAGTAGACAACTGCCTACGGGCAGCAAATTTTGTAAAGGTCATTATGTTGTTTTTATACCTAAGAGATGTTTCAAATGCCGCTCCATTTTGTCTCAATATGATAAGAAGCTTTTAAAAATATATATTGTTTAGTAACCAGGCTTATTACATAAAGAGAATAGTTCATCATTTACTTCTGATCTGTATATGAAGTAGGCCCTACATCGTTTTTTCACAATTACATTTACATACATTATATATGTGATACTTCCATTATATTAATTATTTAACTATTAATTTGTTTACATTCAAATTTTGAACATCCTTTACCAACTCTGTAATTTGACATGAGTGAATGTCAATAGATGCCACTAGCTGCTAACAGACAGACTATGAGCATAGCATAATTTCATACCCAACTCTAGTGCCAATTGAGCTCCGACCTGCCGAGGAGGGAAATAAGAGGTCTACACATAGTACATGTCCGTTAAACACCTGTTGTATTTTACATAAATCGTTAAATATATATTCATCAAATAAATTAATAGGCAAAAAGTGATAAGTGAAAGGATGATTATGTCAAAAGGTGTGTATATAATGTATTTTAATTTATTATGTTATGGTAATATTAGTGGAATGATAATATTCTACCACTACTGTATTACAGTATACAAATGTAGTGATATATCTTGGCACAATACTATGTAATAAATTTGGATAAAAGGCTCATTTCAAATAGAAAGGATAGCTGGTGTGATCAGACATAACAGATTTGTATTAGTTTTTTGAGAATTTATTCCTATCAAACTGCAATAAGCATATTTTCAAACCTTTATGGATGTGTGTCATGTAATTTACAGATTGCACCAAAAGAAACAATTAAAATATATCTTTTCAATTAAACAAAAATTGGTCTTGTAATATGAGTCGGTAATGCAGCAGGAACTAATAAGTTAATTGCTATTACAAAATGCCTTATTCCTTTTTCATGATGATCAGATTTTGCTATACGCCTGCATAAATAAAAATTATTAAAATGCTTAACTCTCAACACAAAGTATTGAAACTATTTAACATGAAAAGTTCATCATGTCACATATTCTAGTAACAAGGTAAGTTTTTGGAATAGTGTTTTAGCTGAATTTATACACTAGGAGGACACTCAACATTTAGTTTGTGTGTGTAACTCTGATTAATCAAAGAGAATTATTTGTGTAAATTCAAATTTAGTAATACAACTCTACTACCATAAAGGCCTGGAATGCTATGCATTAAAGAATTGTAATGCGCAAACTGTCTGTAGTTTTATGTATAACGGTTTTTAGTTAACAGGTTGTGTGTGGGTGGAGGTGGAGGGGATTGGCGCTGGAGTTTGAATTATTTTGGTGTTTTTTATTACTGTGTCAAATAGTGTGATTGATTTGAATTGTAATTGGTCATTGAGTATGTTGTTGGGTTGTGTTTTGTTGTGTTTGTATATTTCAAATTGTTCTGTGGCATTAAGTTTACGACTTTTGGGTAGGAAGTGTAAAATTTCAAGGTTGCTTTTATATTGGTGTAACTATGGTTTTCTGTCAGGACATGTGTGGCAAATGTGGATTGTATGTTATTATTGGTTATTGCTTTGTGTGTTCATAAAATCTGGATGAAAAAGATCTTCCTGTCTAGCTTATGATCACAGATGACAAAAATAATCACAGATCAAATTACTTCACATACAATAACAAGATATACACTCAAACAGAGGGGCTCCCTATGGGCTCCCCCATCTCAGGTATACTAGCTGAAATATTTATACACCATTTAGAACAAGAACATCTCATACATAACAACAAATATACCAACAAAATCATATATTGGCATAGATATGTAGATGTCATAATATTATTATTCAGAGGTAATAAAAGACAAGTAGAACAATTCCACAAATACATCAACATGATACACCCCAAACTCAAATTTACCATAGAAATAGAAAAAGACAATTGCATTAACTTTCTAGACCTAACCATCACCAAAACAAACAATACACACACATATAAAATCTACAGAAAACCAACCACAACTGACATGGTCATCCACAATACATCAAATCATCCAACACAACATAAACAGGCAGCCTTCAATCATATGCTACAAAGACTCACTAGAATACCAATGAATAAACAAGACTATAAAGATGAACTTAACACCATAAAATACATAGCCCTACAAAATGGATACAACCAGGATTTAATAAACAAATTACACAGGCAGATCCAAACAAAAACAACAAACCACAAAATAAAAACAGCACACAACAAAACTAATACATCACACTCACATACTACAACTCTAACACACACAGAATCGCCAACACTTTCAGAAAATACAACTACAAAATAGCATACAGAACCAACAACACCATCAAAAGGTACCTCAACGGCACAAACAAAAACACTGACATATACAAAAAAAACAGGGGTTTATAAATTAAAATGCAACGAATGCGAAAAATTCTACATATGCCAGACAGGAAGATTTTTTTCATCCAGATTTTATAAACACACAAAGCAATCACCAATAATAACATACAATCCACATTTGCCACACACATCCTGACAGAAAACCACAGTTACACCAATATAAAAACAATTATCTTGTTGATTCATTCTCTTCGTTCACTTTATTAAATTTATTAATATATATAAACTTTCACGTATTTACTTATTATTCGTTGTCACTTCCCCAAACGTTTCGAGGTAATGTTCCTCTTCCTCAGTGGGAATAATACTGAATGTCGATTACAGAATAACCGTTACGGACTATAGGTGTGTGTGGTGGGGGTTGATGGTGGGAAGGGATTGGCGCTGAGGTTCAAATTGTGTGTTTGGATCAGTGTATCGAATAGTGTATGTGATTTATAATGTAATTGTTCATTTAATATGTTGTTTGGTTGTATCACTACAACCAAACAACATATTAAATGAACAATTACATTATAAATCACATACACTATTCGATACACTGATCCAAACACACAATTTGAACCTCAGCGCCAATCTCTTCCCACCATCAACCCCCACCACACACACCTATAGTCCGTAGTGGTTATTCTGTAATCGACATTCAGTATTATTCCCACTGAGGAAGAGGAACATCACCTCGAAACGTTTGGGGAAGTGACAACGAATAGTAAGTTCATACGTGAAAGTTTATATATATTAATAAATAAAAAACAACCTTGAAATTTTACACTTCCTACGCAAAAGTCGTAAAGTTAACACCACAGAACAATTTGAAATATACAAAGACAACAAAACACAACCCAACAACATACTCAATGACCAATTACAATTCAAATCAAATACACTATTTGACACAGTAATAAACAACACCAAAACAATTCAAACTCCAGCGCCAATCACCTCCACCTCCACCCACACACAACCTGTTAACTAAAAACCGTTATACATAAAACTACCAACAGTTTGTGCATTCCATATTCACACTCACTGAAGAAGGAAAACACCACTCCGAAACGACATTTGAGAAAATACAACAAGTAAGTTCACAGTGAAAGTACCAACATCTACCTTTCTACAGTGGATTATTATGACCTTCTTTTCAGGATACTTTATTTATCAAAATTAAGCACTTTATTCTTGTTAAAACGTAAAATGTTGCTGGTAAACTACCCCTTTCCCTTAACCGATCTTCACCAAAATCAATAGGACCTGAGTCCTCAACAATTCAGGACTGTATGCAAAACATTATTTGAATCTGTTTGAATTTGCGGCTGTTAACATTTACCATAGAAAAAATTCTACACACAGACACTTTTCAAAAATATCGGTATGGAGAACTATACATTACTTCCATGTTCTAAGATTTATATTTAAAATCATTTTCGAAATGAACTATTTCCATAGAAACTACTTCTTTCTACTTACTGCTTCAGCCTTAACCACAGTACTGTGGTCACTAACGTATACCACCTCACGTTATCGCACTCGATTTTCACTGATGATGGAATTCGATGGCACTGCCAAAATGTCTGGTTTTGCAGAAAACATTGGTATACGGCCAAACAGGCCGGGAAGGAATTTTAATAACAAACTACTTCTTTGTTGCCGATAACGTAGTACATATTATATAAATTAAATTGTCCCCTCCACCTTCAACTATAATTTTCATTTATAGAAAATTACCCCCACCCCATTCAACTAGCCTCTTCATTTATAGATATTTCATCAACGTTTCTACAGTGGATTATTAAGATCTTCTTATCAGGATACTTCATTTATCAAAATTAAGGACTTTACTCTTGTTACAACAATAAATGTTTCAGGTAAACTACCCTTCCCTGTAACCGATTTTCACCAAAATCAATAGGCCTTGAGTCCTCTACAACTCAGGCACATATGTAAAAAATTATTTGATTCTGTTTGAATGTGCGGCAGTTATCATTCGTCATAGAAACAATTACTCTTTTTAAACATAAAATGTGGCAGGTAAACTACTGTTT
Source organism: Magicicada septendecula (assembly GCA_034769895.1). Taxonomy (NCBI): domain Eukaryota; kingdom Metazoa; phylum Arthropoda; class Insecta; order Hemiptera; family Cicadidae; genus Magicicada; species Magicicada septendecula. The sequence continues at coordinate 797,006,873 of CM068367.1, read as the reverse complement.
TTCCTTAACCGATCTTCACCAAAATCAACAGGCCTTCATTCCTTTACAATTCAGGAACGTACACAAAAAAATATTTGATTCTGTTTGAATCTGCAGCAGTTATCGTTTGTCATAGAAAAAATTACTGTTGTTAAAACATAAAATGTTGCAGGTAAACTACCCCTTTCCCTTAACCGATCTTCACTAAAATAAACAGACCTTAGGTACTTAACGATTCAGGAACGTATGCAAAAAAATATTTGATTCTGTTTGAATGTGCGGCAGTTATCATTCATCATAAGAAAAATTACCCTTGTTAAAACATAAAATGTTGCTGGTAAACTACCCCTTTCCCTTAACCGATCTTCACCAAAAACAACAGGTCTTGAGTACTCTACAATTCAGGGCTGTATGCAAAACATAATTTGATTCTGTTTGAAGTTGCAGCTGATATCGTTTGCCATAGAAAAAAATTACCCTTGTTAAAACATAAAACGTTGCAGGTAAACTACCCCTTCCATGACTTTTTACTTCCATGTTCCATAAGGAAGTGGAAGTATGGTGATGGAAAAAAAAATTGTGGTCGAGATTATTGCAGATTCTGATTGTTCTACTCTCAAAACATGAAAAAAAGGCATTTTTCAAAAAGTGTCTGTGTGTGAGTCTATCTGTGTGTCTGTCTGTAGATTTCTTTTTCTATGGCAAATCATAACAGCCACAAATTCAAACAGAATCAAATAATTTTTCCCATACAGCCCTGATTTGTAGAGTACTCAAGACCTATTGTTTTTGGTGAAGATCGGTTAAGGGAAAGGGGTAGTTTACCTGCAACTTTTTTTTAATCAAGGGTAATTTTTTTCTATGGCAAACGATAACAGCCGCAAATTCAAACAGTATCAAATAATCTTGAGATATTACACTCCTTGCCTAAAAGTCGGAAACTTAACACAGCAGAACAATATGAAATATACAAACACTAAACAACACAACCAAACAACATACTTAACAACCAATTACACTTTAAATCACACGCACTCTTTGACACAATTATACATAAAACATACAATAATTCGGATCCCCGCACCTATTCCCTCCAACCACCCCCCACACAACCTACCAACCAAAAAACCATTACAAGTTCCGGACATCCTGTCTCACACCGCTGACGAAGGCGCACATCACTCCGAAATGCGTACGGGAAAAAACAAAGTAAGTTCACAAGTGAAAGTTTAACAATCAATATTAATCAAATAATGTTTTGCATACAGCCCTGAGTTGTAGAGGACTCAAGGCCTATTGATTTTGGTGAAGATCGGTTAGGGGGAAAGGGTAGTTTACCAGAAACATTTTTTGTTGTAACAAGAGTAAAGTACTTAATTTTCATAAATAAAGTATCCTGATAAGAAGATCTTAATAATCCACTATAGAAACGTAGATGAAATATCTATAAATGAAGAGGCTAGTTGTACAGGGTGGGGTTAATTTTCTATAAATGAAAATTATAGTTTAAAGGGGAGGGGATAATTTTTTATATATGTACTACGTTATCGGCAACAAAGAAGTAGTTTGTAATTAAAATTCTTTCCCGTCCTGTTGGGCCATAGACCAAAGTTTTCTGCAAAACCAGACATTTCGGCAGTGCCATCGACTCCCATCATAAGTGAAAATCGAGTGTGATAACGTGAGGTGGTATACGTTAGTGACCACAGTACTGTGGTTAAGGCTGAAGCAGTTAGTAGAAAGAAGTAGTTTCCATGGAAATATTAAATTTCTAAAATGTTTTTAAATATAAATCTTAGAACATGGAAGTCATGTATTGTTCTCCATACTGATATTTACTTCCATGTTCCATAAGAAAATGTAAGTATGGTGATGGCATAAAAAAATTGTGGTCGAGATTATTGCAGATTCTGATTGTACTACCCTCAAAACATGAAAAAAAGTCATTTTTCGAAAAGTGTCTCTGAGTGTGTCTGTCTGTCTGTGTGTCTGTCTATCTATCTATGTATCTGTAGATTTTTTTCTATGGCAAACGATAACAGCTGTACATTCAAACAGAATCAAATAATGTTTCGCACACAGTCCTTATTTGTAGAGTACTCAAGACCTATTGTTTTTGGTGAAGATCGGTTACGGGAAACGGATAGTTTACCTGCAACATTTGTTTTTTATCAAAGGTAATTTTTTTCTATGGCAAATGATAACAGCCGAAAATTCAAACAGAATCAAATAATGATTTGCATGCAGCCCTGAATTGTAGAGTTCGCAAGGTGTATTGTTTTTGGTGAAGATCGGTTAAGGGAAAGGGTAGTTTACCTGCAACATTGTATGTTTTAACAAGGGTAATTTTTTTCTATGGCAAACGATATCAGCCGCAACTTCAAACAGAATCAAACAATGTTTTGCATGCATCCCTGAATTGTAGAGGATTTAAGGTTTTTTGATTTTGGTGAAGATCGGTTAAGGGAAAAGGGTAGTTTACCAGCAACATTTTATGTTTTAACAAGGGTAATTTTTTTTCTATGGAAAATGATATCAGCCGCAACTTCAAACAGAATCAAATACTTTTTTGCAAACCTTTCTGAATTGTAGAGGATTTAAGGTTTTTTGTTTTTGGTGAAGATTGGTTAAGGTAAAGGGGTAGTTTACCTCCAACGTTTTATGTTTTAACAAGGGTAATTTTTTTCTATGGCAAACGATATCAGCCGCAACTTTAAACAGAATCAAATAATGTTTCGCATATAGCCCTGTATTGTAGATACTCAAGGTCTGTTGATTTTGGTGAAGATCGGTTAAGGGAAAGGGGTAGTTTACATGCCACATTTAATGTTTTTTACAAGTGTAATTGTTTCTATGACGAACGATAACTGCCGCACATTCAAACAGAATCAAATAATGTTTTGCATGCTTCCCTGAATTATAGAGGACTCAAGACCTATTGATTTTGGTGAAGATCAGTTAAGAGAAAGGGGTAGTTTACCTGCAACATTTTATGTGATAAGGTTAATTTTTTTCTATGGCAAACGATATCAGCCGCAATTTAAAACAGAATCAAATAATGTTTCGTATACAGCCCTGAATTCTAGAGTCTCAAGACCTGTTGTTTTTGGTGAAGATCGGTTGAGGGAAAGGGGTAGTTAACCAGCAACATTTTATGTTTTAACAAGGGTAATTTTTCTTATGACGAATGATAACTGCCGCACATTCAAACAGAATCAAATAATTTTTTACATACAATCACGTTACTTTACGGTGGCCTCTCCATAGCTGTGCGAAAAGTGGGGGTAGCAGGGAGACTCAGTGTGCTAAGTTGTAACACTTCATTTCAAAAACGTCTGTCTTACTGTTGCTACAGCCGGCTGTATGGGTGCCCTTAACTATTTAATTATTACAACTCGGGTTTTACACATTGTTGACATTTCCGGATTTCATTCAACTAACTACTATTTATATTCATTTTGTTTTAATTGTCTCCAAGTCACGTTACTAATATTTAGAATTAATATTAGGCAATTACCTGTATTAACTTCCGTCTTGTGACTTCTTTAGTTTTTTCCTTAAAACAACGCATTTCGAGAATAAATTCTCATCATCAGGTTTTTAAAAAATTATAAAAACATCAAATTCACCCAAAAGGGGTCGTTAACTATTTAAAATACACAAACACAAAAAACACCACACATAACTAAACACCGACACAGTCACGGCACAGTCCGATGCGCATCGTCTCGCCGCCAACGACCAACTGTTGCACTTTGTCTTATACGACCGTTATCATTGCCCGCTGACCCATCGATATCGATGTCCGTGTTGTACAGCAGATTCGATCGGAACGAAACTTTGTCATTAAGTAGCTGGTCCGTTTGTAACTTAGAAGCCCTGTATATCTCATATTCCTCCACAGCGTTCATGTATGCACCCTTTTTACAATTATGAAGCAGTTTAAAGTTTGTGTGGAAGTCTGAGTACTTATGATTATACAGCATTAAATGCTGAGCGTAACTGGATCTAGTTTTCGAAATATCACTTTTGGGCAGGTGTTCTTTAAAACGTTCGGCTGACGGCCTGCCCGTTTGTCCTATATAGAATTTGTCACAGTCATCGCATTCAAGCTTGTACACTCCAGTTTTCTCTTCAGCCGGGATATGAGTTCTTTGTCCCAAACGTTTTTTGATGTTATTTGTGGTTTTAAAGGCCACTGCTATTTTACGTTTTTTCAGCTCATTCTTTACAATGACTGGTAGTACATTTGTGTACTCAGTTACTATAAATTTAGTATCTTCTTTAGATGGGCCGGTTAATCTGCTTTTACTATTGATTTTTACCGAGTGTTTTCTTATAAGCTTGTCTATGATTCCACTGTTATACCCATTAGCGATAGCTATACTTTTGATTATATTAGTCTCTTCCACTCTGTCTTTTTGCTCAAGGGGAATAGCAAGCATTCTATGAACGAACGCGTTGAAGGCTGCCATTTTTTGGGAATATGGATGGTACGAATCAGCATGAATAGTAATATTCGTGGTGGTGGGCTTTCTATAAATTTTGAATCTAAAACGTTTGGGACAAAGAACTCATATCCCGGCTGAAGAGAAAACTGGAGTGTACAAGCTTGAATGCGATGAGTGTGACAAATTCTATATAGGACAAACGGGCAGGCCGTCAGCCGAACGTTTTAAAGAACACCTGCCCAAAAGTGATATTTCGAAAACTAGATCCAGTTACGCTCAGCATTTAATGCTGTATAATCATAAGTACTCAGACTTCCACACAAACTTTAAACTGCTTCATAATTGTAAAAAGGGTGCATACATGAACGCTGTGGAGGAATATGAGATATACAGGGCTTCTAAGTTACAAACGGACCAGCTACTTAATGACAAAGTTTCGTTCCGATCGAATCTGCTGTACAACACGGCCATCGATATCGATGGGTCAGCGGGCAATGATAACGGTCGTATAAGACAAAGTGCAACAGTTGGTCATTGGCGGCGAGACGATGCGCATCGGACTGTGCCGTGACTGTGTCGGTGTTTAGTTATGTGTGGTGTTTTTTTGTGTTTGTGTATTTTAAATAGTTAACGACCCCTTTTGGGTGAATTTGATGTTTTTATAATTTTTTAAAAACCTGATGATGAGAATTTATTCTCGAAACGCGTTGTTTTAAGGAAAAAACTAAAGAAGTCACAAGACGGAAGTTAATACAGGTAATTGCCTAATATTAATTCTAAATATTACTATTTATAATTCTACTCAGTATTACTCAAAATTGTATCAAATATGTGCTATTTGTAATACCACAACAATGTTATTTGTTACATAATGCAAATAATAAATAATTACTAGTGTAAAGCAAGCAAGTGGAATACTAATAGAAGAAATAGAGAAATATAAATCTAAAATGACCATAAATATGCTTTATGCAAGTGCTGCTAAAATAGGATCTAAATGAAAAAAGTGGGTAACCAAGCATGTTTATAAAAATATGCATACTTTATATAAAATATCACATAAAATCGAGCCCATTAATTTTTCTTGCATTTAATACAATTATTTATACAAATTTTAAAGTTAATATGTAAGTAATGATATAAGTAACTTAGCAACTTATAAAGAAGTATATACGAAGTCAGAATGAACTGGGAATTCAGTATCATTCTCCAAGTCCGGCGATGTTTCTCTGTCCAAAATTGCTTCAACATCGGAGATGTAGCTGCCATCATCTGAAGAAGATTCAGCGCTTGATAGGTCATCGTTGTCGTCATCGTCATCATCATCTTCTTTTAAGTTAATTAAAGGCCTATCTTGCATTTCATCTATTAATCCTTCTCTTTCCAAATATTCGTCTTCAATTTTAATTACATGTTCATACACTGATGTCCATTGTTGTTCTTCTATTGATTGGCATGCTTGCCTAGTTAAATCTATTAGGTTTTTATTACCAAAAGTGGTGTTGTTTTTTGCAACAGAGTGTTTAAGTTGAGCCCAAATAAGTTCTATGGGGTTTAGGTCAGGATGATACGGAGGTAGACGAATAACAGTGTGGCCGTGATTTCCTAAAATACTATCTATTTTATAGGGTTTTTCTAACAGTTTATTCATTTTTACTAACTTATGTAGCTCTGGTTTAAACATATTAGGTGTAAAAGGAATTTTTTTATTAGATACCCACTGCACTAACTCACTTTTTGAAGAATTTGATGTAGGACATTTTTCAGATTGGTAATTGTGGTATGGTACATTATCTAATATTAACACTGAGTTTTTTGGTAATCCCGGAATTAGCTTTTCAACTACCCATTTCTCGAAATTTGTACTATTCATATCCCCATGATAATCACCTGTTTTCTTTCCCGTTTAAAAACCAGTAAGGCACCATCGATGAACCCTTGATCAGTACCCGCTTGAACTATTATGAATCTGTCTCCTTTATTTAACGGTACACTCGCCCCTTCACCACTTTCGTCCTACCACAACTTTTTTACTGCATGAGACGTGTGTATATACGTCTTATCTGTGTAAACGATTGGCCAGTTTTCTGTCCTGAATTGTTTTATTTTCCTAAGGTATTCAATTCTTTTTGCCCTTATCTCTTGATGTTCATTTAATACACTTCTCTTATTTCTAATCTTCTTCCACTTAAAACCTAAGTTGATAATAACTTTCCTTAAACATGATAAGCTACCTTGAAAGTTCACACTAGACTTCAGAAGTTGATGAAGTTTTCGTAGCGTAGGATATGTTTTTTGTGTTGACGTAAAATTGTAAATTGTTCGTCTTATCACACATTTATCAAAATCATCAGTATTAGATTTTGTTGACCTCCTCTTTCTTTCTTTACGAGGTGTTATAAAGTGTGGTGACTGTTCATTTTCTATTGTTATACCCTCACTTTTAATACGGCGAATCGTTCTTTCAGAAACTCCTGTTGCTGACGCTATTAGTTTTTGAACCTTTTTTAGTGGAATACTAATTCCATTTTTTTCACTTTCCATAAATTTACATACAGTACATTAGAAATGATTTCCCGAGCTTGGCTATGCACAATCTTTTTACCTAACTTCGATTTAATAGGAGGCATTTTTTCTGATTACGTAATGAAATAAAATGTACTGTAAAAGTAACAATACGTTAAGTAAAATAAAATTCAGTTTAACTTAATGTGATGTCTGAAAACACAACCACAGACAATATTAAATAATATTAAAATGTAATTAGATTATTTATCACATGTCACAGTCCCAAACTAAACACTAGTAACGATACAAACTAAATAATTAAATGAAATACAGGCCTACACAGTAAATGTTTTTGGAAACGCATCAACACTTATGCACTCAGTGAGAAGTGCCATTACACTGACAAAAACAGCGTTCTGCGCACACTGCTTACACCAAGGTTGGCGGCCGTCATAAAGTACACAAGTTGTATGTGCCTGAGTTGTAGAGGACTCAAGGCCTATTGATTTTGGTGAAGATCGGTTACGGGGAAAGGGTAGTTTACCGAAACATTTATTGTTGTAACAAGAGTAAAGTACTTAATTTTGATAAATAAAGTATCCTGATAAGAAGATCTTAATAATCCACTGTAGAAACGTTGATGAAATATCTATAAATGAAGAGGTTAGTTGAATGGGGTGGGGGATTTTTTTTATAAACGAAAATTATAGTTGAAGGGGGAGGGGATAATTTTTATTATATATGTTCTACGTTATCGGCAACAAAGAAGTAGTTTGTTATTAAAATTCCTTCCCAGGGTGTTTGGCCGTAGACCAATGTTTTCTGCAAAACCAGACATTTTGGCAGTGCCATCGACTTCCATCATCAGTGAAATTCGAGTGCGATAACGTGAGGTGGTATACGTTAGTGACCACAGTACTGTGGTTAAGGCTGAAGCAGTAAGTAGAAAGAAGTAGTTTCTATGGAAATATTTCATTTTGAAAATGATTTTAAATATAAATTAAATCTTAGAACATGGAAATCATGGATGGTTCTCCATACCGATATTTTACTTCCATGTTCCGTAAGGAAATGGAAGTATGGTGATGGCAAAAAAAATCTTGGTCGAGATTATTGCAGATTCTGATTGTACTGCCCTCAAAACATGAAAAAAGTCATTTTTCAAAAACTGTCTGTAGATTTTTTTTCTATGGCAAACGATAACTGCCGTAAATTAAAACAGAATCAAATACGTTTTTGCACACCTGCCTGAATTATAGAGTACTCAAGGCCCATTGATTTTTGGTGAAGATCGGTTAAGAGAATAGGGTAGTTTACTTGCAACGTTTTATGTTTTAAAGGGTAATTTTATTTTTATGACGAATGATAACTGCCGCATATTCAAAGAGAATCAAATAATTTTTTGCATACGTTCCTAAAGTTGTAAGTAGTGAAGTTCTGCTGATTTTAGTGAAGATCGGTTAAGGGAAAGGGGTAGTTTACCTGCAACATTTTATGTTTTAACAAGGGTAATTCTTACTTCCATGTTCCATAAGGAAATGGAAGTATGGTGATGGCAAAAAAATCGTGTTCAAGATAATTGCAGATTCTGATTGTACTACCCTCAAAACATGAAAAAAAGCCATTTTTCGAAAAGTGTCTGTAGATTTTTTTTCTATGGCAAACGTTAACAGCCGCAAATTCAAACAGAATCAAATAATTTTTTGCATACAGCCCTAAATTGTAGAGTACTCAAGACCTATTGTTTTTGGTGAAGATCGGTTAAGAGAAAAGGGTAGTTTACCTGCAACTTTTTTATATTTTAAAAGGGTAATATTATTTTTATGACGAATGATAACTGCCGTATATTCAAAGAGAATCAAAAATTTTTTGCATACATTCCTGAAGTTTTAAGTTCGCAAGGTCATTTGATTTTGGTGAAGATCGGTTAAGGGAAGGGGGTAGTTTACCAGCAACGTTTTATGTTTTAACAAGGGTCATTTTTTCTATGACGAACGGTAACTGCCGTAAATTAAAAAAGAATCAAATAATTTTTTGCATACATTCCTGAATTGTAAAAACCTGAAGGCTTGTTGATTTTGGTGAAGATCGGTTAAGAGAAAGGGGTAGTTTACTTGCAACATTATATGTGATAACAAGGTTAATTTTTTCTATGACGAACGATAACTGCCGTAAATTCAAAAATAATCAAATAAGTTTTTGCATACATCCCTACATTGTAGAGATCCCAAGGTCTTTTGATTTTGGTGAAGATCGGTTAAGGGGAAGGGGTAGTTTACCTGCAACATTTTATTTTGTAACAAGAGAAATTTTTTCATGACGAACGATAACTGCCGTAAATGCAAACAGAATCAAATAATTATTTACATATGTACCTGAGTTATAGTAGACTCCAGGCCTATTGATTTTGGTGAAGATCGGTTATGGGGAAAGGGCAGTTTACCTGAAACATTTTTTGTTGTAACAAGATTAAAGTACTTTATTTTGATAAATAAAGTATCCTGATAAGAAGATCTTAATAATCCACTGTAGAAAGGTTGATGAAATATCTATAAATGAAGAGGCTAGTTGAACGGGGTGGGGTAATTTTCTATAAACAAAAATTATAGTTGAAGGGAGAGGGGATAATTTTTATGTGTACTACGTTATCGGAAACAAAGTAGTAGTTTGTTGTTAAAATTCCTTCCCGTGCTGTTTGGCCGTAGTCCAATGTATTCTGCGAAACCAGACGTTTCGGCAGTGCCACTGACTGCCATCATCAGTGAAATCGAGTGCGATAACGTGTGGTGGTATACATTAGTGACCACAGTACTGTTGTTAAGGCTGAAGCAATAAGTGGAAAGAAATAGTTTCTATGGAAACATTTCATTTTGTAAATGATTTTAAATATAAATCTTAGAACATGGAAGTTATGTATGGTTCACCATACCGATATTTTCATGTTTTGATGGTAGTACAATCAGAATCTGCCGTTATCTCGATCACGATTTTTTTCGCTATGACCATACTTCCATTTCCTTATGGAACATGGAATTTAAAATGAGTATTCTTTAATTTATAGTTCTATTATTAATAAGAATCCAATCCGTGTATGTAAAGTGATGTTTCTCAACATGATTTCTATACCCAATACAGTTGCTATAAATGCTTCAAAGAAAGATAAGCCAGGTGGGCTTGTAGAATTAGATCAAAGAGGGTAGCACATTCCTGGTAATAAAACTCCTGAAATTGTTGTTAACACCATTCAAAAGCATATTTCTTCCTTCCCGACCTATTGTAGTTAACTATAGCAGAGAACAAACGACAAGAAAATTTCTTAGGTACAAACTTAACAAATGAAAAAATGTAATCCTTGTATTTGCAGTATTGTTTACAATAGAATACTGAAAAACAACTTATACCCAAAAAATTGTTGTATGCAGATGTATTTAACAAAAAAATTCAACTTATCTTTTAAACCACCAGGTTTAGACACATGTGATATGCATGACTTTTATATTGCAAAACTTAAGGGTAATTTATCTGAAGAAGGACAAGGCAAACTTAAAAGTGACTACAGTTTACATTTCACTGAATCAAAAAGGCTATATGAAATGAAGGTAGTACATTCAGACATAAAAGATACAAAAGTTAACATAAAGCAAAAGTTCTGACTGCCGATTTGCAAAAGTGTCTAGCACAAATTACATTACATTACATTTACATTATTCCCCCTTGATAACAAACAGCAAAAGTTTTTATCGACGAAAACTCTTGGACCTTTAACTTCACAACATATGATTCGTCTAATAATTCTGCTCTTTGAATAATGTGGGATGAAGCCAAAGGAGTTAGGAGGGGGGGGAATGAAATAGCTTCATCTATTTTAAAGTGGGCCAAATGTAACATACCAATTCTGAAGTTGAGTTGATTACAATATGTTAAGTTAATTGCTGTGGCCAAAACAAAAATTTGTCAGTAGTAACGATTTTCTTTTGGATTATGCACAAATACACCTGAGTAAAAGTTATAAATCAGAAACTTTTGTTAAAAGGTCATACACATATGGAAGTTGACAGTGGATGCACTACAAACTAAATAGTGTGAGCTTTTTAACTCCATGGGACTGGCAGCAATTCATCTGTCAATGTTTCAGTAAATATTGTGAGTACAATATGGAGTAACAAGACTTCAAAGGCTTGAAATCCCTTTATAAATTGAAATTAAATTCACCTTTCATAATCCGAAAGTGTGACACAAATAAATATCAAGTATTGCTGTTAAGATGTGTACATCTGCAGGTAAGGCAAGAAAGTATTGGTTCCCGTTTTTTCAAAACGGAAGTAAATATGAAAAGGAATATCAGAAAAGGAAGTGTTACTTTTCCAAATATTTTGCAAGTAGCAAGTAGAACAATAAAACAAATTTCAACACAAAAATATAATGATTTACTATAAATCTTCCGTTTGTTACCTTCAGAGTGTCGCACTTTCTACAGAAGTTTAAGATATAGCAGTGGCAATCCAGACTATCCAATGGAGATGCTTCTGATGAAGACTGATTTTGTGATAATGAAATTTGTTCTTTTTTAGAAATATTGAATTTTAAACTCTAAATAAATTGATTCTTTTTCAGATATGTACGTTTTACATTCTGAAAGTGTGTTATGTACTAATGAGATTTTCTGTGATGCGTAAGCCTACTTAATTTTGAAAAAGTATTCTTTTGCGTTTTTTTAATGTAAATGTAAACATTTTCCATATTTGTAATAATAACAACTAAAAAACGTTTTCTTATAAACTTTCATTCATTTAGTTAATGTAATGATTTTTTGGTTTCATGTAGTAATTAAAAAGGAGTAGAAAATTATGTATTTAACTAATATCTAAACACTGGCCTAGTTTATAAGATTTATGTTCAATAAATTACGCTATGAGAAACTGAGAATATAATTTTTACTGATTTTTAAAATATCATTTTACCTTTATTTTTGCCACCTGAGGAGATGGTGTCATTTAGAAATCTACTATAAATTTTGTTTGTGTAGTGGTATAAAACACCATGTCCATTAAAATGCTTGAAAAAAGATAATTACATATTTTTTCAATTTCTCTATTTAGACTGAATAAAGTGTTCTATTAAAATTTAAACAAATGGCCAAAACTGTTATAACTGTTAAAAAAGTTGAGTAAACAAAGTAAACAAAATTGTTTTTTAGCTGTCCTGTAAAGTACTGTGTATGTGACATGGTGTATTATGGCTATGGTGCACAGCGATTATATTACCATTTTAACAGTTTAAACATGTGTTATGCTAACAGTAATTCTGAGGACTCTCATACCAGCTGATCTGTGAAAGTTGGCTGTAGAAACTGAAACATTACTATGTTTTAGAAACTGTTGTAAAGCCTTATCGCAATGCTCACAGCATAGCATTTCCGTTCTTATTTTGATAGACATGCGTAGACATGTATTTGGTCTCTGTAAGTTTGTTATGACATATTATACATTATATTTTAACTAAATACATAATTTCAGCAATCATCTGGAACATGTTTTCTTTGCCTTGTGCACCATACCTCCATGACACGTTGCCAAAAGTGGAGTTGCAGATTGCATACTACAAGTACTAACAAACATGTTTAGAATTAAACACAATTGTATATAGAAATAATGGGAATTTAACTTGATAAATAAGGATATAAGACTGTAATGTGTGTATAGATTGACCACTATATATATTGCAAAGGTGTTGTTTTAAATATCACTATAATATTGACGACTCGGAACACTAAGTGTTCCGAGTCGTCAATATTATAGTGATATTTAGTTAAGTAACGGACACGTCATGGACAACGAAATCCAAGTGTTGTTTTAGTAAAGGCAGCGTGTGTTGGTCTGCAGTAGAGTTAATACACTGTTTGAGAGATGTGGTAGCGTAGTATTAATAGTGATAGTGTTACATACCTTGAAAACAGAACATGTTTGTGTGCAAATTGGAACATGCTGTAGCAATTATCTAAATAAAAACTAGGCAATAATCGGATTATCTGGATTAAAACAAGCATTCATTTGTATATTCTGTCACTTGTGACAACCCATAACAGATGAGAGAAGTCAGACTGACTTTCCAGACTTAAATCACAGAGTGGGATCCAGCCTGTATTGAACACATTACTGCAAGCTTACATCTATTACCTTCTCCCAATTGTATTTGTGATATCAGTTTTGAGTGTCTGAAAGAGTGAAAGTGGAATGTCCAAAAGTCGAGGACCTCCTGCATATAAGAATTAGTTCTAGCCTCAAACCCCAACCTGGAGGGGTGTGATTTTTAATCAAGGCTTACTCTCCTAGATGAGTTACTTTCACCACAGTTTCAGAGTCCCATCTACCCCCTTACTTGCAGTATCGCAGCCAGATAAATCTAAATTTGCTTACTGCCTGTGATAGCCAAAAGTGTGAAGTCAGTCCAGGACCATTTCCTAAATACCCTAACCTGCTACTGATGGATACCGCTGGATTCTATCAGGAATTTTATTAACCTCCTGGTCTAGATTATTCCAATCTTGGAAACTTGTGACGATCAGTCCCCCATTAATTTGAAACAAATGTACTAACTTTCTGAAGTCTCTTAATCCCAAAATATATGCTTTTATTGAAATATGTTGTTCTGAAATAATGTAAAAAAAAATTTACATTATGAATACTAACGCTACAAATACTTCATGCTGGGACTATTACTTCATTACAATTACTTCATAATAGTCTCTCACTTAAACTGTGGTAACCTAAACACAAGCACTGGGCTTTAACAGGATCACAATATTTTGAAAATATTATTGAAAATTTGGCTATCTAAAAGCACGAAAGATCATGTTCAATTTGTTGTACAACTGATTTTGGTATAAAGTGTTACGCATTTCAAGAAGGTTTACTTTAAATTCCATCTGTGCACCATGTATGCATGGTATTGCAACTGTGTACCCCCCATTTTTTTAATTAATTCTATTAATACTGATTGTGTTGTTGAATATTTGTTTCTTAGTTACGTTTTACTGTAGGCAAATTACATTTTTTTTCTATACCTGTTTTTCACTAACAAATATGATAGTATGTTACACATATTCATACATACAAAAACAACGTATTTCAAATTTGTGAAAGAGGCACCAAAACTCAGGCTGTCTGGGCATAAAAGTTTCTTTGCAGGATCCTGTAACAAATACAGATACACTAAATAAATATATTTTTATGGATTATAACAATAATAGTAAATAACTGTAAAGTTTACTAGGAAATCAATTTAATAAAATTTATTATGCAGAATACACAAACATAAAACTTGGAAATTTGTTTTTATCAGTTATATTGCAGCTTTATGGTATATTTCCTTGTCACAGCATTGCAGGCATTACCATAGAAATGTTTATTCCCGTTAGTCAAATAACAAAATAATTATCTGACTCGGATTATTTTTTTTTAATTTTATTGATGACAGGACACTCACAAAAATTAATATCTTACTGCTGTGCTTACCACTAAACATGCATTGTTAATAATAATACTAATAAAAATACTTTTTTAAGATGGTAGGCGGAAAAAGTTGCTGAACATATGTCTGGAAGGGTGCACACTTCTGGAGTCTGTGGGTTTGGGTATTATACCTGACCTATTAAAAAACCACTTCCCTCTCCTCTTCTGGACACTAACCTGGTACTGTTTGACATATTACTTCAGGCTAGGCCTATTGTTCTTCAACCCTAGGGCTCACTTCTGGCATGTAATCCTTTTTATATATTTATGTTATCCATGTCTATCATTTTTGCCCTGGAACTATTGTGAAGCATGCCATACAGTTCCAGTTATCCTCCCTTTGAAACATCACTTTGACAGTGTTATCTAAGGAGATCTCCTGCCTAATATCCTCTTGCAATGATCTCCGGTATTACTCCTATCTTTTGCAGATGAAGGAGTCGCTGTTGCTGACATTGTCTGTGGCTCCTGGGCAGTACAGGCACTCTTGTGACTCAGGCTTTCCAACATTCTTTGGATAAGTTTTAAAATACCTGTGTCCAGTCAGAAACTGTGTAAGGTAATAGTCCATCTCCCCATGCTTCCACTCATGGCTACATCTGCTTGATGAGCTTTCTCATCCAGTGACATCGCTCTTCTTGCTCGCAAGTGCTCTGCCAGCTCTCCATCATCTGGCTTTGTGTCTCTCAACATGCAGCTTCACCACCTACCTCCTGAGAGTAATAATATCAAACGACATCATAAAAAATACAATAAATATCTGAAACCCTTAAAAAAAACTATCTTTGATTTAATCTCTGCACAGTTTTTTGTCAGCACTATCTTGTCCAAAGCCAAGGCCTTTGTGTTGTCGATGACAAACATTTCCAGATCAGTGACTTTCTTCTGCCCTTTGAACTTCTTAAATAGCTTTTGTCCTGCTTTAAGACAGAGAATAACTTTCTGTGACACTACTGACTGCATCGTCAATGGCTAGATGTAAATTCTGTGAAGTACAGTGAATATGACTTCAATTTTACAAAACTTAGTTGTAGATATCAGATTAGTTTCACGGATGTACAACAGCAGTTCTTTGTGATGTTTCTATCTGCAAAAGTAATTTTCCTCCTACATACATAATTTTATGCAGAACATAAAATATGCCCCAAAATCATTACCAGTAAACACGTGTGACTATAAGGAACTTAAAAAATATAAACTTCATAAACAGAAACAGCAGACAGACATACCAGTGAAACTTCTGCAGGTATCGTTGGAAACAATTAACACAAGATATCTATAAAATTCTTGGCTTACACTGTATACTTAAAATACAATTACAGTGTATAACAATGGAAAACTTGCCTTTATATGAATTTTCAAATGGTGATTTTTTTTGACATCATGGATTCTGGTCAGTGTAAAAAAAAGGCTGATTTTCTCTATAACTCTTTATTGACACTACTTCAACATAGAGTTTTGAAAAACCCAGCCACAAACATAAACGGACAGAAGCAGAACAACCCACATGGTCTGGTATCGTGATGTAACATCTGACGCAAGATGGCGCTCAATTATATAAAGCAAAGAAAAGGAAGGACTTGAAACTTGAAATACAGCATATCATAGCAGCAAACTGTGGAATCACTATTATATGTAACCATGTTGAAATATTTCTTCAGAAACCAAAATACTGTTACGACGGTCTACTTGCTCGTCATAGGTACAGTGGAAAACAAAATACAAGACACCAATAAAGTCACTAATCACCAGCTTTAATTTTCGCAGTTAAACATTTCGTAATTAACAACACTGTCTCTTACAACAAATCAAATAAAAATTGTTCACACGCAATAAAATGTCAACTAATATTAAAACAAAATTGTATTACAATATACCGCCCGATTATAAAACACAGCACTTCACTAATATCCACTTGAACGCACACAGTAATATCGCCCGATAATCACATATATACGCCCGACAATAAACTCGAACCGCACTGTAAATATATCGCAACTATACTGAAAACTAAGGCCGCTGCCGCCTTGTATTTATACATCCACGCACAGACCAGAAGAATCCAAACTACGCCTTTTCTCTAAACTACGACGTAATTAATTGCGGCCTTGACACAGTCCGCGCGGCTGGCGGCTTCCAGAAAAGTGTCGTGCATGCGTCGAGAATCACGTATGCCACACACATTAGAGCGAGATTCTTCTGGAACATTCGACAAACACGTAGATTGTTCTGTAATGTCGTAACACTGCCTCCTCCTTAAGCCTGTTCGTCCCGAACTGGCAAACCGTCTCTGAAGTAATACTCGACCAGGCGATCGAGGTGGACGTCCTTGCGAAAGATAATTCTCCGGTTCTTCGAATTCAGTCTCGTGTGATCCGAACATCACGTTCCCAGGAATGCGAGTCTTCCGCTCAATCACTAGTTTTGCTGGAATCACTCCCGTTGCGTCATGTACTGATGACCTACACACCACTGGCTGATCCAAGTCTGTTTGGTTCTCGTCAACAACCTCTTGCGTAACCTCATCTTCAGCCACTTTTCTCTCGAACGCTTATATCAGCTCAGGAACAAGCAAGAGTTTTGTCTCGACACCCATAGTTGGCTTTCCAATCACTTCTTTTGTCGATACACTTATTTGCATTTCCTCTGCTAGTTCTTCCTCCATTTCCGCTTGCAATAGGGAGAGTTCCTCGCATACACGTACGTCTACCTTTCCTAGCACCTTGACGGGGCTTCCAGTCACAGTCTGTATTGTACAAGAGCTAATTTGAGGCTGGCGGTTGCTGACTAAGTCAGGGTGCACAATGGACACTGTTGCGCCCGTGTCAACTGTAAATGTTGTTGGTTTACCTTCCGCAAATCCATTAACAATCAAGTTTCCACTGGTCTTATGTAGCGTGGAAACTGTGTGCTGTTCTGGGGCTTTACTTCTTCAATTGATGCGATCACTCCCTTCTCTCCGTATCTTCTTCTCCCAACAGTCTACCTGTAGATGACCACGTTTTCCACAGTTGTAACATTTCGGTCTTCTGTCTTTTTCAAATCGTTGCGAATCTCTTGAACTTTTGAATTGTTTGTCCGACAATATTGTTTTTCTGCACCCATTGTAACGGCAATGTGATACAGGGATCTTCTGACTGCAATGTGATGGCACAAACCCATTAATGTAGCGGGACGCTGACTTGGCAGCTTCAAACTCTAGGGCGTGAACAAGAGCTTCTGAGCTATTTCGGTATCTTGCCATTCGTAACACTTGCTGAAGTTCACAATCTCCGATGCCATCAATAAATGTCTGCACCGCAAACCTTATTCGAAAATCTTCTGGTGCTTCAGGATAGGCCAATCTAATCAGTCTGTCGATACTTGCTTCAAACTCTTGAATACTCTCCCCGCAACGTTGTCGTCTTATTCTCAACTGAGCAGTACACATCTCGCAAATGTTTATCACTATAACGATATTTTTTCACAGTGCACCATGTTATGACATTAGTGTAATTTATGTATTATTATATGTTTATCTAGTTAATAGTAATTATAAATATTTATTTGTATTGAGTATGAAGTAGAGACAAAGTAATGCCTCATATAGAAATTTTTGTAAGTAATATAGCTAAGGCGACAGACCGGCGACAGCCAACAATAACTGTAACTTTCTAAAGTCATAAAGTAGAGGAAACGCATTGTTCGCGAGAAAAACTTAAAGTGTCAGATACTGTTAGTTTTTGACAAATGTTAACCTTGAAAGTACAAAGGCAACCACTCCTAAAATACTTGTTTAGCGGGTGTAAAACAGCGTCAGTTTCAGTAGCGAGACCACGTGCTGAAATCGGCGCGCTCGCAACTTAAAAAACCAATGACAGAACGCGTGCCTTGTGAGCGCCAATTTTTTAAGGCTCATGAGTGGACGAATTCAAAGTTCCCGGTCAGGAAACCAGCCCTAAGCCTAAAAGGGAAATTTGAGTAGAACAGGAGGGAATAGAGACTTGGTACTGATTATAAATATTACCTCAAGCGCGCCCGATCGCTCTCTTAGTTAATTTCTCAGCTTAGAGTCACGTATATCTGAAGTCGTGTTGAATACAATATTTATATCAAATAAAATGTAAAGACACTTATAGTGACATTTACTATTTAAAGTCATGAATTAGATTAATAGTTCGGGAAAGACAAAGTGAACTTACATTACAGTTTAAATAATAATTGATGGTGTATTAGTCAAATCACTCTATAATCAAAGAGTAAGTGAAAGCGGAATGGAGATAGGAAGAGAGTCTTCAACGCGAGTGACAATTTAAAACAGTGCGAACCTGAAGCAAGAAGAAGTGTTATTTAATTAGTGATATTAGAACGATAAACAACCAGTATTATTTTCTTGTGCGCGTCAGTCGTGTGCGATAATTAAAAAGTACGGTATGTGTGTAAGATCAGCGAAAGTGAAAGTGAGCTTATTAAAAGCAGAGTATGTGTAATGTATAGTGATAAATGACCACGCAATTCAGCGGAGATTCGGAATGGATAGACTCTTAACAAGTAAACTCTAACATTTCTCTATACCCATTTATTAGAATATATCAAATGTAGTAGAATCGTCTATATACCATAAAATTCCGTCTCATTTTAAAAGAACTTACGCGTAGCTGGATGCTAAATTAAAATTACATCTTATGACTTTAGAAAGGCATTATTTATTAGTATAATTCAAATTTGAGATTTTATTTGCATTTTAAATTTAATGATGAACAGAAGATGATAAATTGTCATAACTGAAGTTGAATATAAATACATATATTAATCTTACTTATAGATGTTGACGATTATTGAGATGCTTAACGAATAATGAATATTTGATTGATATATTTTATGTTTAATTGTAATCTCTTCTATGAATATTTTATACTTATATTTATGTATGTCATATGTTTATCCTATCAAGTTAGATTATTTGATTAATTTATGATTTAGGAAGAACCAAGTAAATTAAATGGCATGTAGTTATAATATGAAGTAGTTGGTTAAGTGATTTAAAGCGTCTGTTGACAACATAAGCAATATACAAATGTATTTATCGATTTCTATGATTCTTAATGATAATTAAAATATCTTATGTTGTTTATTCATAAAACACCCTGAGATAGTATACATCTCTGGCGCCCAGCAACTTTACACATTATTTTAATTTTAATATTTCCATATTAAGTAAACATATTTACATAAAAACAAAGAAACGCCGGAAAACGGATCGAGACTTTCGTTTATGTAATATTTGGTGGCCCAAAACGTGGAGCGAAAAAACCAAATGTAATATTTGGTCGCCCAAAACGTGGAGCGATAAACCCAAATGTAATATTGGCTGCCCAACTGGTGGAGCTTAATTATTATAAATGAGCTCGGCAGAATGAGACGGGATATAGACGATAAGTAGATTAAAAATATGTGTTAGAGTAAGTAGATAAAATTAAATGTTAACTAGAAGTAAGCTAAGGAAATCCAAATTAAATAATAATACAAACAGTAAAAGTAAAATGGCTGATAATAGTGATAATAACGGTGGTTCTGAGGTTGAGTTTGATGTTAATAATCAAATGGGAGAGAAAGGATGGGGTGAAGCTACGGAAAGCGAAAGCCCGGAGGTCTCTTCAGAGACGAGGGGACAACGACAACATGATGAAGTACGAGCCGAAACAGAACAAACACAGTCACAAAATGAAACACAACAACAAACACCTACAAACATAGATATAGTCGCGTTATTACAATAATTCACACAACGATTAGAACAGAGAATGACAGAAAACTCTAAACAATCAGAACAACGTATAACAGAAAACACTAACAAAAACTTAGCACAACTATTCGCAGAAAATAATAGAAAGAATGAAGAAAACACCAAACGTTTACTAGAAGAAAACAATAAACAAATAGAACGGAACATAACAAAAACAATGACAGAAAATATAACACGTATAGAGAAAAGAATAGACGAAATAGAACGCAAGATGGAAGAAAAATACACACAACAAACACAAGAGCACAAAACACAAACAGAACAACAAATACAGGTAATACGGAACGAAAACCAGGAAACTGCAACACGGATACGTACAGAGGTCAAAGATGTCGTGAGAGATGAGGTAACAAAAGTGCGTACGGAAGCGAAAGATCACTGGGAGAAATGTGAAGAATCGCTACAGCAACACCAAGCTAGTGTCGCACATGAACTCAGAACTATCACCAATAAAATAATCACACACAAAAAGAAGAATGAAGAACAGGTCGAACAACTCAAAGAGTGTTACGAAAACAACTGTTCGTCAATCGAAGAAAAGATCAGCAAGATAAAAGAAGATATGCGTCATAAAATAGCGCAGATTGAACGCACACCGAGACATCAAGGAGTGGTGGTGGAACACACAAAGAACGTAAACTTCAATGGAGAAGGGGAGTACCCCGTGGAGTTTGTGAAAGAACTGGAGGCGATACACCGCGAATACTATCAGGACGAAGATATAAGCTGGATCGGGAGGCACTTGGACGAAGAAGCAGCAATTTGGTGGAAACTAACACGTAGTGAGGTGAACACCTTTGCTCAATTCCAGACGGCATTTACGTCCAAGTACTGGAACCAGATGATTCAGGAGACAGTTCGTGATAAACTGGAATTCGGTAGGTATAGACCAGTGAGCGGGTTAAGTATGACTCAGTACATGGAGAGGTGCATACTACAGAATCGGCAGCTAATACCTCCAATCTCTGACCAGCATTTAATTCGCAAACTGGCTAACCACTACCACAGAGATATCGCAGTGGCATGTATTACGAGGGGAGTGCGGAACATCACAGAGTTTCAAAACTTGCTAATGGAATTTGCGGCATTGCGACAAAGGAAGACTGGAGCTAACGGGGAATGCACTTTGCAAGTTGAGCCTAAGCAGGAAGGAAACATAAATCATGCAAATCACCCGTCAGAGAATAGAACAGAACGGCACAAAAACCAACGTCATAAAGGACCTTGGAGACATGAAGGACGAGCGAGAGAGGTGAATGAGAGAGACAGAAGATTACCGAAGCGGGTATACGAATCCCAAATAAATACAATTGCCTCGACCAGCGGTATACAAACAACGAGCCAGGTAGACAGTAGTACTAACGCTCAAATGAACGGAAATACCCAGTCAAAAAACTAATTAACGATTATTTTAGTGATAAGGTAGAATTAGAAGCTAGCTATAAGATAATTAATACTACATTCGTAGATATAAGGGACACTGATGGAAGAGGAGTCACCATAAAAAGAAATTAATAAAATTAAATGTCCCGAGTTGGATGTACTACTAAATGAAATACCAGTAAAGGCGCTGATTGATACTGGCAGTCAGATTAATGCGGTATCAGCAAAATGGTATCATTTGAACAAGAAGCGTCTGGGTAATATACCTGTATTGAAAATTACAAATTTAATTATTAAAGGAGCAGTTGGGAAGAAGTCAAACAAAATCACACAACAAATCATGCTCGCAATTAAGATTGGAGAGTATGTGGCTGATGCGGTATTTATAGTTGTTCCCAACCTCATCAGAGAATGTATAATCGGTATTAATTTGTTACAAGAAGGTAGGTGCATAATCAATCTTCCAAATAATAAAATACTATTTCAAAATAGCAACGGTAGCGAAGAGAAGCCCGTAATTGCGGAAATAATGACGGTAGCACTCGAAGAAGCAGAAGAGGAAATTACCAATGCAATCCAAGAGAAGTTAGACGAAACATCCGGGATTGATTCGAAAACAAAGGAAGAATTGAAGAGAATCCTAAACTCAAACCAACAAGTATTTCGTGAGCTGCCAGGAAGGATCAATAAGTACGAACACAAATTAAAAATAACTGACACAACCCCTTACTATCTGAAAGGGTGGCCTGTTCCACTAAAATACCAAAATGCTGTGGAAGAAGAAATCAAGAAAATGGAGAAATGCGGCGTAATAGAGCGTGCAAACAGTCCATATGTGAATCCAATGGTGACGGTAGTAAAGAGAGATCAAACAGTACGACTATGTCTTGACGCAAGGAGGATCAATTCGGTCACTATTCCAGATCACGAAGGAACAATACCGATTGACCAGGTGTTGGCGAGCTGCGGACGAGTAAAGGTAATGAGTAGCATTGACCTAACCAGCAGCTTCTGGCAAATTCCACTTGCTGAAGAGTCACGGGACTACACTGGATTTCTGACAAAGGAAAATGTTACAGATATACTGTCACACCATTCGGGCTGAAGACGAGTTTGGGGAGTCTAACACGCGGGCTGGATAAGGTATTGTGTGAGGAAGTGAAAAAATTTACTATATTGTATGTGGACGATTGTTTGTGTGTGTCGGAAAATATTGATGAACACTTGGTACACTTAAGAATGTTGCTGAAGAGAACCTCAGAAAAGAAAACGTCACGGTTAATCTCAAGAAGTCTAAATTCTTCCGTGATAGAATTAATTACTTGGGGTATGAGTTAACTACTAATGGGATCAGCACTTCTACAGAGAAAATTTCTGCTATTATGGAGTTTCCGAGACCGAAAAAACCCGAAACAATTAAAGGGATTTCTTGGCCTTACAAGTTTCTATAATAAGTTCACCAGCAAATATGCGGAAGAAACCAAATCACTTCTACAGTTGTTGAAAAAGGGTACTAAATTCAAGTGGACTGCAGAATTAGAAAATAATTTCAACGAGATAAAGAAACTATTTGTCGACACGGTTATGCTAAGACATCCGGACCCGAACAAAAGGTTTTACTTACAGACTGATGCAAGTATGCAATTGGGGGTCAGCTGTATCAGATCGATGATGACGGAGAAATAGGGGTGATAGCATTTACCAATCGGGTTCTTAGAGGAGCCGAGTTAAATTATTTTACGACCGAAGTAGAACTACTCAGCGTAGTTCATTGCCTAAAGAAATTTAGAACATACGTATTAGGACGACCACTAACCATTGTTACAGATAATAAGGCATTAACATGTATGCAAAAATGCCAATTAAGCTGTTCACGTATTACCAGATGGATATTAGCAATCCAAGAATATGATTTTGAGGTAGTACATTGTAAAGGCAGTGAAAATATCGTAGCAGATGTACTCAGCCGAAATCCACACGATGTACTAGAACATAATATACCAGATGGTGACGAAGAGACCGAAATCTATGCGATCGACATCAAGCTGGGTAAGCAGTTAAAGAACCAGTTGAATAACATTACAACGCATCAAATGAACAATATTAAAATAAGTAATATTATTAACCGATTGAGCAAGAATAACAAGAACAAATTGATGAAAATATACCAAGTATACAATCATAAATTGTACCGCAAGGAGAAAGGGAGATGGAAGTTAGTTGTAACGCCGTAACCACCAGAAAATAACATAGAACTGATACTGATTTTACAACTTTACATTTATAATTGAAGAAGTGAGAACCGGTAGTGTGCTCATATTAAAAAAAACTCAACAATTAATTCACTGGCTATGGCAGTAAAAAAAAATTAATGAAAATTTACTTATTACAGAATTATTAAATAGTTAAATAATTTTTATAAAATGTATAATAAAAATTTTATAATGTAAAACCTAATAAAACATATTTGAGGCGTTCATAGAGAATTGGGTTGACCTCAGGCACGGCCATGCGCCCGAACCATATCCAACAAAATTTAACATGTCAGAGACCTGTGGATGACGCACCAACAGGTGACGGCCACAGGTTAAAGCACCCCCAAACCTTTAAATTATTAAAAAAAAACAAATACCCATATATATATATAATCAAGAAAATCCCCAACGAAAGTACCCCAGCACCCATGCATGAATATTTAACACCTATACGAATCAGTAACCTACAGTTCCGCACATTTTTACAGTAAAAGAAAAATTTAACATAAAAATCGGCTGACGCATGACCCCGTCTGGGTTTACACTCATTCTGGGGGCGTAAGCATTCGTAAATTAAAAACTGATAAAGTTTATCACTCTAATGTCCAACAGGACTTGTGCACCATCTAACGGGAGCCATTCCGGGAATAAAGTCACATGTTATAAATTGTAGCGGCCGAGATATTTTTTAAAAACATAAATGTCACCTGGTTATAGTCCAGCACTGAGCATGCGGGTTCTGTGGCGTTTTGTCCAGCTCTTCCTCCCGGCGGCCAAAACGGAAAGTTGCTAGGTTAATGGCACGGGTGGCAGTTGTTCGGCCACCTCCTGGAGCGAATCAGGTCGTCGTCTTAATCAGGAACCCGGAGAGTCACGTAGCGATTATCTATGCATAGTGATAGATAATTTACAAAGATCCAAAATCTCAAAGCAGCCGGGAGGAACAAGAACAATCACCGTCAAGCGCTGGCCGTGAACTGGTTTGAGCAGCGACCGAAAAAACGTTACGCCGCGCTGACCCCAGAGCGCGCGCGAATCAGCAAGCGAACGTATTACCAACTTTATACATACCGTCACTGTAATTGATTAACGAAATCAGTGCTTAGGCCGTTCGTAACTTTTTATTTAATTAACGGAGCCGGGTTCTCGCCCAAACACGGCACACACCCACTCCAAAAGGGCAACATGGTTGCCCAACTAGAACTCAGGGGTACCCTGCAGTGTACCCCCCCTTATAGTCTATAAAACCTGAGTTGCTATCGGCATCCTCCCCAGTCATGACTCCCGGGAGAGCAGAGGCAGGAAAACGAAAGAGCAGAAGAAGACATGTAACGTGTAAGTGTGCTGCCACCGCAGGCTGACCTGATCAGGGTCAGCCTACGGCAAGAAACGACAGAGAAGAAAAGACGAAAGAAAGTACGGGAGCTCCCTGAGTACTGACCTCCCGAGACTTGCCCAACTTATGTTCCGAGACACCGATACAACCACAACAGGGCGTCATGCCCTATAAATACACAGGGGGACTAGCCCAAAACCCCAAACAATAACCGTACCTCATAATTACAGCCTACATCTCACAGGACCAGGAGGAAAGGGGGGGGTTTGGTCTCCATGACCCAATAATTTCATTTACATGTATATATTGTAATATAATATATAGTTATCTGGCCACTATTTCTTATTTTGTGCCGTTTTGTATTACTATATATTATTTTTATATTCAGTTTTATTAAATTGTATTATTTCTTATTAAATTCTTTATTTTTCCGGTTAATTATTATTAATTACTTAGTATTTATCATTATTTGTTCTTATTCAACCTTCGTCGGTTTGGTACATATTAATTCAAAATAATGTTTTGGTGAAAACCAGTTCGACGTGGTTGTCGACTCGGCTCATATAGGTTATCACCTCTGTTGGTTCTTTCCGACGATATTCAGCAATTAACTCCCCTTTCTCCACCTGAAATTCCTTAACTAAGTAATTTTTTATAAATAAAGCTCTGGTTTAATTCAATTAATAAATTGTTTATTAATTTTTTCTTTATTCTTTATAAATCGTATTACGACTCACTGGGCGACTGAGTCGTTTGGCCCACATTCGACTCTCTGATTCAGTTCGTTAGTTACAGATTTCGGTTTTATAATTTATGTTAATTTTCTCAAGGGTCCTTTTATACTGCTATTGAAAAGTTAGAAATGCTTAAGAAGTACAATACCTCACAAATATTAATAAAGAATCTTACTTACTATTACAAATAATGTCAAACGGTTTGAATATAAATTATAATTGTTTATTTGAAGACCGAAAGCTTCCCCCAAAACTGGCGTCGCTCTGAACTAGTAATGTCAAACAAAATTGAAGCTTTCTCGCCTCGTCAAATATATGAAATTAATCCTTTCCAGTTTTCTTTTAAAATATTTAAGTTTATTGATAGTGTTCACTGAAATTATGCCAGATTCTGTGTTTTCCTTCACCGTGTTGGTGTGTTCAAGTGTTCGTGCAGTTTCCTTGGTGTTTGTGAATTCGTAAATTATGTGTGTAGTTTGGTTAAAACTTACCAACTTCAAGCAGATTTTTTCGTTTATCTTGCGTTTATTAGCGTATGGAGTGCCTCTTACGTGTATTTTCGGTTCTTGATAGGATATTTTCTATTAATTTGTATTTATTTCCTCTTGGTTTAAAAATTTTTCTTGTTAAAAATATTTGGTTTTCTTTTGGTCAACTCAGAATTGATTCCAAATATATTTTATCACTCGGTTATACGGAGTTAATCTTTTCACTTTCAGATGTAACAACTTAGTAAATCGTTCCTCTTCTCCCTTCAACGAATTTTTTACCAATTTTTCTAATTCCTGATTGGTTGATTCTGCTACAACTTGGGATTATGGGATTTTGTATTATTTCAAATAACTGATTTCTTACCTCCCAGTACAAGTTACGCCCTAATTATTAACTAATTTCGCTTAATTTGATTTACATAATTGTATTCCTTACTTAATAACAAACAATTTGATATCCCTTTTGCCATAATTATATTAATTAATAGGTAAACTCTTTCATTTACAAAAACTCGGTTTATAGACCCTTTAGGTATCTGATTTTCACAAAATCATGTCAAACTTCTTTAAGTTTCTTATTACATTGTATCATTACTAAAAAAGAACATCCACTTAATAATCATGACTTGTTTTTGTTAATTAACATTGATTTGCTTTTTGTCATTTGACTTTACTAGGTACTATTTTTAATATTCAAACCTTCTGCCTAGGTCATGCTTCTTGTTCAGTTTAACATTTTCTGAAACATTGTTTAGCGCCTTCTGATATTCCAAAAAATATGTTTACTGTCCTGAAAGATAGCTTATTTGTTAAATCTGTTGTTTGATACTAATTTACATTATTTTGTTTTTCTATTAGGCTATTAATTTTGACAATAGTTGGTTGAATGTAACAGTGGCCTATGTCATGGTTTCACATTAATTACAATGCTACATTTTAGGTCATTAATCTCTTTTTTTTGTTAGGACCCTTGTTACATACTACTAATGCTTAACTGTTTGATTACATTTGAATTATATGTTTTCTCATCCTCTTATTATTCTAAGACAAATTATAAACATTTTAACTTGGAAGCATGGTTCCATGACTTATATACTACTTAATACCTAACATAAAATTCAACTTTTAAACTAACTTTGCATTAGTTAACCTACAACATTGGGAACCCTATATAATTAATTAACATAATAACAAAACAAACTCCTTTCAACTCTTTCTACCTATCTAATGTTTAGTTATTTCTAACTAGGTTCATTTATCATTCTTTTATGAATGTTTTTATTCACTTTTGTGATTACCATGAAATGACAATTGTCCTTCACTTTCATAGTAATATTGTAATGTGTTCAGGGGTGTGTGGAAAAATTAATTATCAATGTTAAAGTTTAGTTCTATTATACTTTCATTACCACTTAATTTGTGATGGTAGGTTTTGAATACATTTGTGTTATCATGTGCTTTGTCCATGTTTATGCATGTCACACATACACTGGTATTGTTAACCTGATTATTGTTGATTATATTTTGGTTTGTTTACTCACCATTTCACTTTTATAATTCATCTCACTATTATTCCATTTTAATGTAATTGTTTACTATCGATTACATTCGTTTGACTACACTACACATTGTAGTGCATCTTCACATGTCACTTCCACTGATTTTTACACTGTTTGTTGTCATGAGAAGAATATAACTAGATCATCTAGTTGTTCTTGTCTGACTATTGACAATTACCCTTCCGTCATCACATCACTTTTACAACTTAATTTTATTAACAATGTTTACTTAAAAATATTGTACACTGGTTTTTTAGTTTGGTTTCTGTATTGTACTTCAGGGGTTCTAGATTGTAATGTAATTATATTTATTTTGGCTTTTATGTATTAAAGGTTCCTATTTTGTGGGTCCCCTTGATTTGTCGCATTACAATATATATATATATATATTCCCATAATCCGATACATGTGTGCTCCAAGGGCATTGCCAAAACATACCGTGTTAACCAGGTCCACAACCGGTCCCGTTGACACGGCAGGCTTCACACCACTAACTCCCTTTTTTTTTTTACTTTTCTTACTTTTCTAATTTTTTTTTTTTCAGGGGAAGGTTAGGGAAATCGGGGAGATGGAAAGGGCAAGGATCATTGAAAGGTCAAGACCTGGGACGAAAGGTAAGGACATGGCTCCCTCCGGAAATAAGGACGAATGGAGAAAACCAAGGCTCGCGCAGGCAGGGGCGCATCCCTGAAGTAGATGAACACCACCGGGACCGTGGGGAACATCTACCCGCTACCATACCATTCTACCTTCCCCCCAGATCACACACCTCCCCGAATAACATCAATCCCTACATAAATGGAGACCCACAATTCCCCCCTTTTCTATCAGCCCGTCCACCCCTTTTGACAGGGTTTTAATTTCGAAATGTGTGTGACGATCTCTTTTGAAGTACGTCCCGGTTCGCCTAACCTAGCCGTCACCGGCGACGCGAACCCCAAGATACGATATGGCCCCGACCAGCGGTAACACAGTTTGGCGGCTCTCTTATCCGCTGCTGAGCTGATCGGGTGACTCTGACAGTAGACTAAATCCCCTACCTTAAAGGGATTCGGAATACGCCCCTGATTATATCGTCTACGGACGCGCTCGTGTGCACGGAGCAAATTCTTCCGGGCCTCTTTCCACCTATCTGCCGTCTTAATGTCCGGATTACTTGGCAGAAGATCTTCTATGTTCCACAAGTTAGCCAAGGGAAGCGTTGGCGAGAAACCAAACATAACTTCGAATGGAACAGCCTTATGGCTTTCATGTAAGGCCGTATTGAATGCTAATTGTAACCACTTCAAATTCTGGTCCCAACAATTTTGCTGTTCAGCATGATAAGCAATAAGCATTGACCTGAGATTCCTGTTGAATCTCTCTGCGTGGGACGGCTGTGGGTAATAGGGGGAAGTGGTTACATGTTTGATACCATTGGCGAAGCACATTCGCCGAAAATCGCCTGAAATAAATTGTGGACCATTGTCCGAGACAATGATGGCCGGAAGACCGAAGTGCTGAAACACATGATTCTGGAGCGCGCTTATGGTTAAACGAGCCGTTGCCTGCCGTAAGGGCAGTAGCCAGGCAAACTTCGAAAAAGCATCCACACAAACAAGCAGGTAAGAATTACCTGACTTGCTACGTGGGAAGGGTCCAACGTAGTCTATGAATAACTTCTCCATCGAACTGCTCGCCACATCTGATGACAACAACCCTAACTTGGTGTTCTGGGCAGGCTTACTCAAGCCGCATAGATGACAGCTCTTAACCCTTGTCGCAATGTCCCTATCCATGCCCTTCCAGATGAACTGTTTCCTAATGCTGGAAATGGTCTTCGAAATCCCCTTATGTCCACCTACTGGGGAATTGTGGTAGTAGCTGAAGACCATGGGCACGAGTTTGCTAGGCAGCACTATCTTCGGGGCACGTCCTTTTCTCTCTCTGCAGCATAGGACGCCCTTGGACAAGAAGTAAGGGACCTGTACGTTACCCTCTTTTAGATTTTGGATGATCGGACCCAACTCTTCATCATCTAACTGATGGGGTAACACATCAGTAAAAGCTAAAGGAAAGTCCAGTAAAACGGAACAGGGTTGCTCAGGCTGGGCTTCGCTGGGTTGGGAAAACATACGGGACAAAGCATCTGCAACCACATTTTGAGTTCCCCAATTGTGTTGCACCTTAAATTTAAAGGATGAGATCTTGACCACCCATCGTCCAATCTTACCCAGCTGCCGGGGATGAGCGAGAAGCCAAGAGAGAGCCTGGTTGTCGGTCTTGAGCAGGAACTCAGCATGTCACAAGAAACGCCTGAACTTGTCTAGAGCGTAAACAACAGCTAAACACTCTAGCTCATAGACTGAAGACTTCCGTTCTTGTTGGGTCAATGTTCTGGATATAAAGGCCACAGGCTGCCTAGCCCCATCCACGACTTGGGACAGAACCGCCCCGAGCGCAATCGAACTCGCGTCCGTCTGTAAAATGAAAGGTTGGGAGAAATCAGGCATCCTCAGCACCGGGGGGGGGGGAATGATGGCCTCCTTCAAGGTTTCGAAGGCCGTCTGTTGTCTTTCCCCCCATAAAAATTTGGCGCTCTTCTTCGGAGTTCATTCAGGGGGGCCGCGATCTTCGCCGCGTTCGGAATGAAGCGCCGATAGAAATTTACCATCCCCACAAATCTCGCGATGCCTTTGGCATCCTTCGGTGGGGGAAAGTCCCTGATTCCCTGTGTTCGCTCTGGATCCACAGTGACACCTCTATGGGAAATCAGGTGGCCCAGAAAATAAATTTGGGTCTGGGCGAACTTCACCTTTTCAGGGTTGACAGTGAGGCCAGCACCTCTCAACCTGCACATCACCTCTTCGAGATGACCCAAATGCTCCTCATAACCCTTGCTGTACACCAGCAAGTCGTCAAGATAGTTAAAGACGTACTTAAACTTGACATCGTGAAAAACGGTGTCAAGTAAACGGGTGAGTGTTTGGGCCCCTACCGCTAGACAGATGGGAATCCTGGTGTACTGGTAGAGGTTCCACGGAACACAGAATGCCGTGTAGGGCCTACTTTCCTTCGTCAGCGGGATCTGGTGATATGCAGAATTGAGGTCGATGATGGTGAAATACCTCGCCTCACTGAACCAATCGAACGCGGAATGAAGGTCAGGAAGTGGGACCGAATCTACCTCAATGTTGGCGTTGAGTTTGCGGTAGTCGATCACCATCCGATGTTTACCTCCAGGCAGGGGCGTATATTCTAGGCTAGCTGCGAAGCCCAAAGATTAAAGCACAAAAATATCTATTAGGAATTTGCATAAAATTGTTCATTTTATCGAAGTCAGACGTGTTTCCCTCACGTGTTTACTTCTGTTTCGTAGTAGCGTAATTACTAATTACAGATAATACAACTTCGCATATAACGGCGCCTGAGTCGCTGCAACTTGCTTTACTCAGGCTTCGCAAGTAACTTGCGAAGCCTTTCCTCGTCACGATTCAATGGCGTTGCTATGACAACGGTGAGGGACTTGGTGGGGGCAATGACATTTATCGTAGGCTAGGCTTCGCTCCTTGGAGAGCTAGCCAACAGTGTGAGACAGTAGACCGTGTGGCACGCAAAGCAGTGGTTCATTTTAAAATTAGTTATAATTTTGTGAATGATATTTTGTGCTGTGCGGTTTGAATAATAAATTAAGATGAGTGATATAGTTAATAAACTATTGACAAAGACACAATTTGATCAGCTTCCGTATGAGGATAAGCTTCAAATTGTAAAGATAGGTAGGCCTCAGCCATCCCTTCTAGAACTTAAAAGTGAACATTAAGAAAAGAACAGTGTATACTAGATGTTTTAGTAACTACAAAAAATACCCTTGGTTAACTGGATCGAGTACAACTAATAAATTGTACTGCTGGGTGTGTTTGCTTTTTTGGACCGATACAAGTCCTTGGAATAATACAGGATTTAATAATTTAAATTACAGTATTTGGTAACGGCTTGTGATAAACATGAAAAATCACTTAGTCATATACGAGCATTCAATACGTTACAGACATTCGGTTTTCAAAGAATCGATCATTCCTTTAATTTAAAGAAGAAGATTGCTGACAGTCTACATAATGAAAAAGTAAAGGAAAATAGAATTATTTTAAGAAGACTGATTGACGCAGTAACATTCCTAATTCCTACGGAAGCAAGAATGTCCATTTAGGGGCCACAATGAGTCTAGCGATTCAACAAATAAAGGCATGTACATAGAACGTTTGGAATTTTTATCAAGGTATGAGCAAACAATAGCGAACCATTTAAAAACCGCAACAATTTTAGAGGAACGTCACCGGTAATACAAAATGATTTAATTGACGCAGTAGGTAGCGTAATTACAGACAAAATCAAATCAGAAATATCTAATGCAACATTCGTTGCAATATTACTTGACGAGACAACTGACGTAACCAATAAAAGTCAATTATCAACAGTTTTACGATTTGTCGATAATGAAGGAAACTGTCAGGAACGATTTTTGCATTTCACTGACGTCAGTTTAGACCGAACTGCACAAGGATTGTTCCAACATGTCACCAAGGTTGTGGATGATTTAGAATGTTCAAAAAAACTTATAGCCCAAACTTTCGATGGAGCAGCTGTTATGGCCGGTCATGTGTCTAGACTTCAAACCTTGGTGAAAAATAAGTACCCATCAGCAACTTTTATTCATTGCTTAGTCACAGGATGAATTTAGTTTTGTCAAAGTCTATAAATTTTGTAGCAGAATGTAAACGGTTTTTCATCACTTTATCAGGAATACCTAGCTTTTTTTCACATTCTACAGTCCGCACAACTGCTCTAAAAAACTTTATGGAGAAGAAACTACCGAGAGTGGCACCAACAAGGTGGAATTTCTCATCAAGGCTTGTAAATACTGTCAAAGAATATAGAAGGCCTCTTATCATGTTCTTTTCATCAATAGAAGATGAACCCGGTGACTGGACAGGTGAAGAAGTGAATACTGCTTCAGGCTTTATTTGTTTTTTACGTAAATTCGACACTAGATTTCTTCTTCTTAGTTTCAGCAAAATATTTGCAATTTCTGATGTTCTGTTTGACATAATGCAAAAAAAATGTTTGGACATTTCTTACTGCATGAACAAAGTCAATGAATTCTATGATACTCTGCAGAAAATTAGAGATGAGGATTTTGATCTTGTATGGACAGAAGCTACAAGTAATTCTGAATATGAAGATAAAGAATATGAACCAAGACACAAAAGACAGAGAAATGATGACCGTTCCAAATGGCAGCGTATTTTTAACGAAATTCTGGACACAGTGATGTCCCAGATAAAATTCAGGTTTGAGTCCCAAAAGGATCTTAAATTCGTGTCTTTATTGGATTCAAACAATTTTGATACATTTTGTAAAAGTTTCCCACAAAATCTGATGACAGAACTTAAAGAACCATATAGTTCATACTTTGACATTGTTCGCCTCAAAAATGAACTAAATGTGATTTATACTCTAGATGAGTATAAGAAAAAATCAGTGAATGAGATTACTATTTATATGAAACTCAATAATTTGGACATAGTGTTTAGTGAAGTGTACAAACTAGCAGAATTAACATTGACATTTCCATCTACAACTGCAACTGTTGAAAGAAGTTTCTCCGCTCTAAAGAGGATTAAGAATTACCTCAGAGCCACACAAGGACAAGTCCGGTTAAGCAACTTGGCTGTTATATCTATTGAGAAAAACATTCTTCTTAATATGAAAAAGTGGTCAGAAGAAACATTTTATGAAAGTGTAATCCTGAAATTCACACAAAAGGAGAGAAGAATGGAGTTCTTGTTCAAATAAGTCTACACAGAGCCGTCGTCGAAGTAAGTCAAACTTTCTTCAGTATAATTATATATTATTTCCTCATGATGTAATGATATAGTTCTTGCTTTTTGTAATCTTTTGTAATCTTTTATTTGTTTCACTACCGCCGTCCGGCCCTAGTGGCTTCGGCGGAACAAATGTATGCTATAAATAAATGAAGTATTGAAGTTCTTTGCTTCCTTTTGTCTTTCTAATGATGCCATTTCATAATTATTGTTGAAGTATCAGTCATTATTATATAAGTTAGAATGCATTGGCATGGTGTCACAAAATCACATCACTTCAAAAAGCTTCAAATGTGAACGAGGGGGACCCCCTCCAGTGCATTTTCTTCAATTCTAAGGTGAGCTAGCCCAGGTCTCGAACTCAGTATACGCCACTGCCTCCAGGTTTGGGCACTAGGAACGCCGGACTGGCATAACTGGACTGAGAAGGTTCAATCACCCCTTGGTCTAATAACTCCTGAACCTTCTCCCTCAAGATGCTCATTTTTGGAGGGGCAAATTTATAAGGGTGGGAGCGCACCACCTTGGAGTCTGTTAGGCGAATCTTATACTCCAAGAGATGTGTGAGCCCAAGGGCCGGAGTTAGCACAGTGGGGAAGCGCTCACACAACTGATCTAATGCTGATTGCTGGGACTGGGAGAGGTGGTCTCTAGATGTGTCGGGGCACTCAACCTTTTGGATATCCTGCCTAGTCCTCTGATATCCAAGGAAAGGGATTACAACTCCCCGATTAAATCTAAAATAGCATTGGTGCTCTTTGATGTCGATTACGAGACCACTTTTACAGATGAAGTCGGCACCAATAATGCACTCAACTCCCAGAGCAGGAGAAACCAGAAAGCTCCACACCCAAGAAAATCCCTCGATCTTAAACTTGAATGAGACTACCCGGGAAATGGGCAGAATTTCCTGGGATGTTGTCCAGCACACCACGGAAGACTGTTCCGACCTTTTTATTAAACCCTGTCTCTCAAGGTCCTCGCACACTCTAGATGATATTATTGATCTTGCTGACCCGGAGTCGACTAAGGCTCTGAGTTGACTCCTCTTCAATTCTAGCAGCAAGAAGGGGCATACAGAAGTGGGCCTGGAGATGGACTGGAGGACCTTGATGCCCGAAGAACGGGGACCTACCGATGGCCTGGAGGCGCGTACCTTCGAAGACCCCCGATAGAGAGGGGAAGATGACCTCCGATTCATCTTCCCCTGGTTATTTAGTTTTTTGATCTGGCTCCCTTCGGGGAAGGTGCAGCGCGGGCACGACCCTCGGGGCAATTCCGGCTGATATGCCCCGGTTTACTACAATTATAACATCTTTGAACGACACGGCCACGGTCATTGCCGGAACTAGCAGCTCGAGACTGGGATTGTCCGGACCATCGTTCGCCACCGCCAAACTCCAAATTACGAGCCACACCCTGACCTCTACATTCATCGTTTAACTGGATAGCCTTGGACATAACACACAGTCGGTCCAGGTCTGCAAAACAACGCGGATGTTCAGCGAACAGCAAGCGGGACCGTTCTTGGGGATTTACCCCCTACAAAATGATTTGGATAATTTCAGGCTAGGACAACCCCAATCTAAGAATCTTGGCCGCCTCTCTTATACTGGCCATAAACTGAGCCAGCCCCTCGCCATTGGCCTGTACTCTGTAAAAATACTTCTGCCGAAGCCTCTCGCGCAGTCGACCCGGGATAAAGGCGTCGAGCACCTCCCCATGAAAGGAGTCTATACTACCGCCGTCCCTGAGGGCCTGAATCACCCGCTCAGCCATGGAGCCCCGGCAGTAGGGGTAGATGAGCTCGAGTAGAGTTCGATCCGATACTCCGGGAAAATCAGCTAGCTGAAAAAATATTTAAAAAAAATTCAAGAGTTTATCTGCGTCCAACCCGTCCACAACCGGGAGACGTTGGACGACCTTGGCAAGGGGGTTCGGGAGCTTATGGTTAAAGGAGTCTGCCATCCCTGAGAAAGCCACCGGAGGCGCCGCTAGTTCTGGTTCCCCGTGGGAGGAGAGAGCGGGGGTCAGCTTCGTTGGGATTTGTTGATTCCTCGAAGGCTCCTGCAGGGCTGCTAACACTTGTCCCCTGAGGGCCGTAAGAATGGTCTCCATCTCGGGGCCCAGCGCTTGGGCTTCCAAATTCTGTATCCGCGTAGCTAGATGGTTTAGGCGCTGGCGCACTCTCTGCTTGACCCTGGAAGTTGGTGCGGCTGACTGTAGGGCTTCTGCCAGATCCTTCAGCTCATGACACTTCTCTTGGCATAAATCCATCTCCGCCGACACGTCACTGATCTTCACGTGCGACGCCCCATCCCCTGCGGCAAGAGCGTCCCTCAATTGCTTTCTCAGGGAAGCCACGTCCCCTTGTGGTTTCTTACCCCTGGACCGGACCTCAAACTCGAGCTCATCCTTCACGTAGAGGTCCACGTTCACCGGATTCATTTTTGAGCCGCCCGAGTCCAATCACACACAACACACACAACAACAATTCACAAAATTCAATAATGAAGACCTTGAGTACTGGCTCTTCCATCAAGAGGACCCCCGGGTTCCCTAGCGCTGCGAAAACCTGATCCACCCCAGAACCAACCTTCCGTCAGCCACCACACTCAAGAGGAGAAACACATCAGACACTAACATAGACCAAACAATCCACACCACCGAACACCTACCACAACATATAACGTTTCAACAAAGACATTTATTACAAACTTCAGAGACTAAATCTTGTCGGTGACGATACCGACTTCCGGCCGGGCCATACCGCATCCTGCTAACCCCACGCGCTATTACTTCCATAACCATTTATAAGGCAGCCTATTCCCCCGTGATCTCCGGTATGGTCCAGTCTCAACAACAACAAAAACCCCACTAAAACGCATGCCACGTGGCGGCATCAGGTTTACAATTCCAAATCAAATAACAATTATTCATTGACAATACATATACACATAAAATACTAAACCTGCCATTGCATCTACCTCTGTATTCATCTTCAAAGTTTTTAAGGTTTGAAGTTTTCAAACTATTTCCGAGTTTGCAAGCCCCGTCACATCCAAGGATCCAAGGGCTCGACCCTAGAATCAACCACGCTCTGCTACCATTTGTAACCCCTCTTTAAAAATTTTTTTTATGCTTTATAAAAAAATAAAAAAATCCTTTTTTTTTTTTTTTTTTAAGAGAGGCCACCAGATATTTAAAAACTAGGCGGAAGGCCCTAGAGAAGCAAAAATGCGCTGGCTCCAGTGAGACGGGACTTGCAATTAAACTCGGCTGTTAAACAACAATAACAATCTTTATTTTAAATTCTGAGTTGTCGTGCAATTAGTAACAAATTCAATATCATTCAATAATTCAATAAACTCTTAAAATCCAACAATTCACTATTAATATAAAATATACAACTCTTAAACCTTATTTCAAGTTCAACCTCAATACAAATATAAAATTTAAATTTCGAAAATACCATTTAATGTAAAATTACAACTTTTAACTTTTAGTTCAATGTTAAAGCAAATATAAGGTTTAGATTTTCATTACTTGATTTCAAATTTAAATGCAAACTTCAAAATTCTTAATTCCTCATCATTCTAAAATCTTCTTGATATCTGTACATAGGTATAATCTCATAGTAATTTGAATATTCTCAACATCATTTACATAATACTGTAATGATCCGGATTCCTTAAACCTAGCATATAATTTACGTAAATAGCCCTTTACACATACTCAATATTACAACACATACTTTCATATAAATACAGATATAAATACACATAGAAAACATATATACATATATATACCCCACACACATGTTCACCTGGCCGACAGCCTATATATGAATTCTCATAATAAAAACCCATGAACCCCACAAGAACATGATCGAAATAAAAAAAACTGGATTAATTAGAAAGACTAGAATTCGGCAATTTCAACTGCCCCAGCAGCCTTAAAAACTTCTCATTTAAGAAAACAATTCTCTTAACTCGTCAGACTATAACTGAGTTAAAGCCACAACGAAATAATTACAAGTATTAGAAATGGCCAAAATCAAATTGGCCATACAGCCCTAACAACTCTTAAGTTACAAAACATACAAAAATTTAGGTTTAGTTCCCCCAAATAGTAAGGTGCCATCGCAAGGTCAACATGACTGCACGGTCTTAAAAAATGAATATTTCTCAGCTTCTTTCATGCTCTTACAAAAATACAAATTTGAGCGAAAAAACCCAGTGGGACGTAACCACCAGAAAATAACATAGAACTGATACTGATTTTACAACTTTACATTTATAATTGAAGAAGTGAGAACCGGTAGTGTGCTCATATTAAAAAAACTCAACAAATAATGCACTGGCTATGGCAGTAAAAAAAATTTAATGAAAATTTACTTATTACAGAATTATTAAAAAACTAAATAATTTTTATAAAATGTATAATAAAAATTTTATAATGTAAAACCTAATAAAACATATTTGAGGCGTTCATAGAGAATTGGGTTGACCTCAGGCACGGCCATGCGCCCGAACCAGATCCAACAAAATTTAACATGTCAGAGACCTGTGGATGACGCACCAACAGGTGACGGCCACAGGTTAAAGCACCCCCAAACCTTTAAATTATTAAAAAAAAAAAACAAATACCCATATATATATATATATATATAAAATCAAGAAAATCCCCAACAAAAGTACCCCAGCACCCATGCATGAATAATTAACACCTATACGAATCAGTAA
Source organism: Magicicada septendecula (assembly GCA_034769895.1). NCBI lineage: Eukaryota > Metazoa > Arthropoda > Insecta > Hemiptera > Cicadidae > Magicicada > Magicicada septendecula. The sequence goes on along the minus strand of CM068367.1, from coordinate 796,968,272 downwards.
CCTTCAGTTCCGCACACTTTTACAGTAAAAGAAAAATTTAACATAAAAATCGGCTGACGCATGACCCCGTCTGGGTTTACACTCATTCTGGGGGCGTAAGCATTCGTAAATTAAAAACTGATAAAGTTCATCACTCTAATGTCCAACAGGACTTGTACACCATCTAACGGGAGCCATTCCGGGAATAAAGTCACATGTTATAAATTGTAGCGGCCAAGATATTTTTTAAAGGCATAAATGTCACCTGGTTATAGTCCAGCACTGAGCATGCGGGTTCTGTGGCGTTTTGTCCATCTCTTCCTCCCGGCGGCCAAAACGGAAAGTTGCTAGGTTAATGGCATGGGTGGTAGTTGTTCGGCCACCTCCTGGAGCGAATCAGGTCGTCGTCTTAATCAGGAACCCGGAGAGTCACGTAGCGATTATCTATGCACAGTGATAGATAATTTACAAAGATCCAAAATCTCAAAGCAGCCGGGAGGAACAAGAACAATCGCCGTCAAGTGCTGGCCGTGAACTGGTTTGAGCAGCGACCGAAAAAATGTTACGCCGCACTGACCCCAGAGCGCGCGCGAATCAGCAAGCAAACGTATTACCAACTTTATACATACCGTCACTGTAATTGATTAACGAAATCAGTGCTTAGGCCGTTCGTAACTTTTTATTTAATTAACGGAGCCGGGTTCTCGCCCAAACACGGCACAAAGTCTCGTTCCGTTTTTCTGGCGTTTCTTTGTTTTTATGTAAATATGTTTACTTAATATGGAAATATTAAAATTAAAATAAAGTGTAAAGTTGCTGGGCGCCAGAGATGTATACTATCTCAAGGTGTTAGTTGAATAAAAAACAATGTAGTTTGGATGCTAAGATATTTTAATTATCATTAAGAATCATAGAAATCGATAAATACATTTGTATATTGCTTATGTTGTCAACAGACGCTTTATATCACTTAACCAACTACTTCATATTATAACTAACTACATGCCATTTAATTTACTTGGTTCTTCCTAAATCATAAATTAATCAAATAATCTAACTTGATAGGATAAACATATGACATACATAAATATAAGTATAAAATATTCATAGAAGAGATTACAATTAAACATAAAATATATCAATCAAATATTCATTATTCGTTAAGCATCTCAATATTCAACTTCAGTTATGACAATTTATCATCTTCTGTTCATCATTAAATTTAAATTAATGCAAATAAAATCTCAAATTTGAATTATACTAATAAATAATGCCTTTCTAAAGTCATAAGATGTAATTTTAATTTAGCATCCAGCTACGCGTAAGTTTTTTAAAATGAGACGGGATTTTATGGTATATTGACGATTCTTCTACATTTGATATATTCTAATAAATGGGTATAGAGAAATGTTAGAGTTTACTTGTTAAGAGTCTATCCATTCCGAATCTCCGCTGAATTGCGTGGTCATTTATCACTATACATTACACATACTCTGCTTTTAATAAGCTCACTTTCACTTTCGCTGATCTTACACACATACCGTACTTTTTAATTATCGCACACGACTGACGCGCACAAGAAAATAATACTGGTTGTTTATCGTTCTAATATCACTAATTAAATAACACTTCTTCTTGCTTCAGGTTCGCACTGTTTTAAATTGTCACTCGCGTTGAAGACTCTCTTCCTATCTCCATTCCGCTTTCACTTACTCTTTGATTATAGAGTGATTTGACTAATACACCATCAATTATTATTTAAACTGTAATGTAAGTTCACTTTGTCTTTCCCGAACTATTAATCTAATTCATGACTTTAAATAGTAAATGTCACTATAAGTGTCTTTACATTTTATTTGATATAAATATTGTATTCAACACGACTTCAGATATACGTGACTGTAAGCTGAGAAATTAACTAAGAGTGCGATCGGACGCGCTTGAGGTAATATTTATAATCAGTACCAAGTCTCTATTCCCTCCTGTTCTACTCAAATTTCCCTTTTAGGCTTAGGGCTGGTTTTCTGACCGGGAACTTTGAATTCGTCCACTCATGAGCCTTAAAAAATTGGCGCTCACAAGGCACGCGTTCTGTCATTGGTTTTTTTAAGTTGCGAGCGCGCCGATTTCAGCACGTGGTCTCGCTACTGAAACTGACGCTGTTTTACACCCGCTAAACAAGTATTTTAGGAGTGGTTGCCTTTGTACTTTCAAGGTTAACATTTGTCAAAAACTAACGGTATCTGACACTTTAAGTTTTTCTCGCGAACAATGCGTTTCCTCTACTTTATGACTTTTAGAAAGTTACAGTTATTGTTGGCTGTCGCCGGTCTGTCGCCTTAGCTAAATTACTTACAAAAATTTCTATATGAGGCAGTACTTTGTCTCTACTTCATACTCAATACAAATAAATATTTATACTTACTATTAACTAGATAAACAAACAATAATACATAAATTACACTAATGTCATAACATGGTGCACTGTGAAAAAATATTTGGTCGCCCGAAACGTGGAGCGATAAACCCAAATGTAATATCACTTTTCCGTAATTCCAGAGCTTTTATCAAATCAATCGGCATAGATATTCTGGCTGTCAGGTGGCACTTTCTGTAGTGTTCTGCAGCGGGTTCTTTTAATGAGAGAATTAGTGAAACTACCTTGTCTTTCTCTGTCCAATTATTTGCGCACGCAGCTTCTTCAATCTGGCGGAGGTACGTTGCCCAGTGACTCCTTCTGTCAAAGGTTGGAGCTTTGCATGAACTGTCCCTACTGCAGGCAAAGTGACTTTCTCTATTAACTTATTTTCTGTGTCTTTTTCTGTCTTTATCATTGGTACAGTCTGTTCACAATGTTGTTTTGGTTGTATCTTCAGGCACTGCTCGACTTCATTTTTAATCTGCTTTTTTATATTTGTAATCGAGTCTTCTATTTTTGTTGACACAGCTTTTTCCACACTCGTGACAGATCTTTCTACTTCAGCTAATTTTAATGTCGTTGATTCTTGTACCTCCGATATTTTAGTAACTTGTTTATTAAGCTCACCTCGTAGGAGACCCAACTCTGCGGTACTGTGTTCTACATAGCTTCAAAAAGAGCTTCCGTTTTATCTTTTTGTCTTTCTTTTGTTTCTAGCATTAGTGCTTTCTGAAGTTCCTCAGCCTCTTCTCTTTCCTGCCTGCATTTTTCATCCTGTCGTTTTTCTGCTTCTTCTCTTTCTTGTCTTCATTCTTCTTTTGCCTCTTCTCGTGTCTGCCGTAGCAGCGCTTGGAAAGCTTCCATCATCTGACTGGCATCCATTGTTTACCGATCAGTTACGAATTACCTCGTCTCTTATAAAGTGTCCACTGTTTCCACTGTTAACCGTTCTATCCCACTTCTGACACCACTGTTACGATGGTCTACTTGCTCGTCGTAGGTACAGTGGAAAACAAAATACAAGACACCAATTAAGTCACTAATCACCATCTTTAATTTTCGCAGTTAAACAGTTCGTAATTAACAACACAGTCTCTTACAACGAATCAAATAAAAATTGTTCACATCCAATAAAATGTCAACCAATACAATACACAATTGTCTTACAATTATACCGCCCGATTATATAACACAACTACACCTCGCCACAATAACCACTTGAAGGCACATAACAATCACTTGTAATCGCCCGACAATAAACTCTCGAACCGCACTGTAATTTATCGCAACTATAACTGAAAACTAAGTTTCCAGGTCAGAGCTGTTGGGTTGCGCGTCGTGAGACGACCCAATGGTATCCTAGTACCGAGCCTCCTATGAGGGGCTCCTGCCTAGTGGTCCTGTCCAGACGGAATATTGATTAATTAGTTTTTAATGGTCGTTACAACGACATGCTCGTACTAGGTCGACTAGTACAGTATTTGTCGAGGCCGTTTCCAAGATTCACCTGGACGTATTCGGTACTTGCCAAGGCCAGCTATGAGTGGGTTTGTCTGGGTCCTCGCAGCTCGGACGTAAAATTTACGTGCAAGTCGCCTTGCGGTGTCATCCAAGGAGCGGACACCGAGTCCTCTTCTCAGGAGACGAGAAGAAAACCGATAGGGGACTTTGGCCGCTAGCCGAAGCCCTCTATCGAGAACGCTTTGCAACCTTCTTTTATGAACGGTTGCGAGGTAGCCCCAGACGGGAAGAGCGTAGGTAATGATCGGGAACAGATACGCGTTGACAATCAACTTACCCAGCTTGCGGGTCATAGCCTTGTTGGCAAGTATTGGAAACAGTTGCGCGAGACGAGCGGACGCTTTCTTTCGCATCGTCTCAGCGTGGGTACGCCAGGTGAGCCGACGATCAAGGTGGACACCGAGGTACTTAACTTCCCTCGACCAGGGCAGGTACGTTCTACCGAGTCTCACTCGGCCTCGTGGTTCTTTCCGGCGCTTTGTGAATAGCACCGCGGAGCTCTTGGTTTCGTTGACGGCAACTTTCCAGCTTTCCGTCCACGTCGAATACGCATCGAGTGCGCGCTGAAGTCGTGGGATAGCAAAGTCTGCGTTCCGATCGGCGGTATAGACCGCCGTGTCGTCGGCAAACAAAGCCATCTGGACTCCAGGCTCTCTGGGTGCGTCGTTGACATACACGGAGAACAGGAGAGGCCCTAGCACGCTACCTTGAGGTACCCCGGCTGTGATACGTCTCTCGGAAGAGACGTGGTCGTCTATTCGCACGCAGAAAGTCCTCTCCGTCAGAAAGCTAGCAATCAAGCGAAGGTAGCAATCTGGGAGCTGGATTTCCCGGAGCTTGAACAAGAGCCCGTCGTGCCAGACACTATCAAAGGCCTTTTCCACATCTAGGAAACAGGCGACAGTCTGCTCTTTCCGACACCCGGCGTCCGTGATGTATTCCACCAGTCTCATCAGTTGATGAGTGGTGGAATGCCCCACACGGAAGCCGAACTGTTCGGAGACCAGTACATCGAAATTTCTTAGATGATCTAGTACTCTCCGTTGTACGAGACGTTCGAGGACCTTTGACGTGGCTGACAGTAGACTAATGGGCCGGAGGTTGCCGGGACGGGAAGCGTCCTTTCCCTGCTTCGGGATCACTATAACCGTCGCCTTACGCCATTTCTGGGGAAAATAGGCCAGTCTAAGACACGCGTTGAACAGCGCGACCAAGAAAAGTACTCCTCGCTCCGGGAGTCGAGTAAGAGCGGCGTTCGAGACGCCGTCCGGGCCAGGAGCTTTTCTTGGCACGAGTTCAACGAGCCGATCTGTGACCTCTTCCCTAGTAATGGGTTCGGGCTCCGTAGTGATCGGAAGAGACAGAAAGTCTTCCACTTCGTTCTCGACTTCTTCGTCGAAGTCCCAGTCCATGGGCGGGTTAGGTGCGAACTGTCGCTCAAAACACGCGCCCAAGTACTCGGCCTTCGCCTCCGGGCGAGCCAGGATTTGACCGAAAGGTCCAGCAATGGCCGGGATGCGAGGCCGGCGCCTCTTCCCTACCAACGCCGAAGGTATCCGGTAAGGGCTACTTTCGTCCGATCCGTCCCCTGCCTGGGCCACGGCGAGTTCCCAACAGCGTCTCCGGTAGGCCTGCATTTCACGACGTAAAATGCCGGTCGCCCGGTTGTACGCTGCCTTGTCGGCCGGATCACGGGTCCGCTGCCAGCGTCTCCGGAGGCGATTTCTCTCGCAAGCGAGAGCACTCGTCTCTTCTGGGATCCGCTGCCAGTGGGGCGTGACGCCAGGCTTCATTCTGGAAGACGCGTCGATCGCAGATACGACAGCCTCGTCAAACGCGGCAACTGCCTCGTCGACTTGGCGGAAGGTTTCGAGTGGTCCCGCGTCTGGCAATCGGCGACTTAACGCCGGGCCATAGCGATCCCATTCTACCACCTTCCTGACATCTCTGCGTACGACGTGCTGGGTAGCGACGTGTATCAGGATGGGGAGATGATCGGACGATAGTTCCGTTAGCGCGGACACATGGACCGGACAGTCAATTCCTTGAATCACCGCTATGTCCAAGACATCGGGAGCCGCGTTGCGTTGTGAGGGATAGAACGTAGGTTGGGTAGGCCCAATCACTTGAATCCTGCGAGAATCGGCAAACCTGCGCAAACGTTTCCCGTTTGGGGCAGTCAAGCGACTGTTCCAATCGCGATGTTTGCAGTTCAGGTCGCCGGCCATGATGACCCTCCTGTGTGCATCGAACGCGACCGCTAGATCGGGGTGAAGGAGCTCTTTTTGCGGCGGTTTATACGCCGCGACCATCTGTACACCGCCTAGAGTGTTCAACAACTCCACAGCGGTGCCTTCGAGGTGAGTCATTGCAGGCAAGACGACTCGGTGATGCTCGAGAGTGAGCCTCACCGCGACGGCAGTACCGCCACCAGCAGTGCCCGGCCTGTCGTTTCGATAGCACACATAGTTGGCCAGTCGTAACCGACTCGCAGGAGTCAAGTGGGTCTCATTGAGAAGGACTACATCGGGTTTGAGTCGGGCCAGTAATTCTTGGAGTTCCTGGATCTTATTGGACAACCCGTTGGCGTTCCAGGAAAGAATCGAGAGATCTCGTTTGAGGACCCGACTCATAGAAGACCTACACAAGTGGCGGCTTCCACCAAGAGCATGAATCTCTCAGTTATGTCAGCAGTCTCCAAGCGGGAGCGGATGGACCTGAAGGTCTGGGCGACTTTGTTGAGATCGAACTCAGCAAGGAAGTCTTTGACGACCTGGTAGTCGTCAGGTACGGTTCTTGAGGCAGATTGCCCGGAGACTGCGTGCGCATAAGAGCGCCGAGGCTTATCAATCGGGGGATTGGTGGAAGCCAGGGGTTTCTTAGGGCCAGGTGTAGCACCTCTAGCGGAGGTGCTAGGATGAGGGACAGATACGATTGCGTCGGACTTCGCGCGCTGTGCAGGCTGTCTGGACTGTGCGGCCGGGTTGGCAGGAGCCCGGGATCTAGCGCCACGGGGCTTTCTATGCCGCTTCTTTTTGCCTGCGTTGGGAAACCGCGGGGGCGGCAGGTCAGGCGAGGCTGCTTCTAAACCAGGGGCAGGGTTCTCCGTTGCTGGGGAGGATTGAGTAGTCTCAGGCTCCACAACCGAGATGTTTTCTGTTGGCTGGGTGGTCTCACTCGTAGATGCCACGAGGTTACGGCGCTTTTTCGCCATAGGCGGGACAGGGGCCTGTGAAGGAGCCTGAGTTGGAGGTGCCTGTGCTGCAGGTGTTTGCTTCGGGCCTTTGGAGCGTTTTTGTTGCCTGTTAGTGACTGTGGCGGAAGACACGGCAGCCGTAGCAGGAGGCGCAGGGCCTGGCTGCTCGGTTGCAGGTCTGGAACCAGCTACCGGATGCCTCGGTGGTGGCAGGCGCCCTTTCGGCTTTCGCCGCTCGAGCTCCTGCTGAAACACCGGACATGCCCGGTAGTTGGCGGGGTGACTCCCGCCGCAGTTGATGCATCTTTTGAATGCAGGTGGATCGCAAAGTTTGGAGGCGTGAGGGAGGGAACATCTCACGCACGCCGGAGCGTTTGAACAAGAGTCGGAGTGGTGCCCGAAGCGTTGGCACCTGTGACACTGAGGCAGAGCCCCGGGAGCGCGGCTTCTTTCCACTTTTACGCGGAAACCAAAAAGCCGCGTAAGTGAGAGTAGGCTAGTGCCTGCCTCGCTATTATCCGCCAGGATGCGGACCAGAGGAATTGGACGCCTTGGTCCGGCAGGAGTAAACACCCGATGGACCGCGCGAACAGGATAGCCCAGCTCGCGCAGCTCATCGAGTATTTCCTCCAGAGGGGATTCCACGCCCAAGCCTCTGAGGACAAGCGACAGAGGCTTCACGTGTTTGGGCGAGAAGGTATGGTACTGGAATTGCTGGGATTCCACGTACGCCACGACACTGCGGTACACGTCCATTCCGCGGACAACGATCTTGACTGTATCGCCCCCAAGGAGCTTCAGGTCAACGTTGGCCGGGGAAAGTCCGGGAGCCACTATCAATCGCCGGTAAAAACCGGTGACGTTGTTCACGCCATGAACGTAAACGGGCGGGATGCGAACAGCGGCCGACGGTGCTTGGGCACCGCCGGACACAGTCGGCCCCGGGCCGGATTCGCCATCGGCGGGGACAACTTCCATGGCGGACGCCGAGGAAGAGGTTGAGGACGATCGGTTCCGCCTCGGTTTCTTAACCGGGCGCCCCCGTGGCCCAACCGCCACGAAAGCGTCGGTCTCGTCACCGGGCAGCGGAACCGACCGGGGATCGACTTGGTCCGCATCCATCAGCGGAGAACACGGCGAGTCGCTCGTGTGGGGCGGGGCAGTGGCGAGCGACTGCGTGCTCGATGACGCGCCCGAAGCGGGCATTTCCGCCATCGAGCGGGAGGTTCGCCGACCAGAGGCAGCCAGGCTGCCTCCGGCGGTAACCAGGGACCTAGGGTCCGGCCCGAGCCGGATCGCTTGCGGGGCTTCTGGAACGCTCAGGCTTGCTACGAGCTGGACAAATGACCGGCTTCGTTAGATACCTCCCCTTACCAAGAGAGGTGTCCACCGGCCTCTTTACCTAGGCGATATCCAAGCTCGCTTACCACTGGTGGGGGCTCGCAAGGATCGTCCTAGGCAGCGCTACCTAAGAGCCTGAGCGTCAGCGGGCTAGATGCGCTGCGCAACCAACAGCTCTGGCAGGCTGGAAATGCTTCCTTTCCAACGGCGGTTGGTGGTCCTGAAAAGGGTCACTTGGCTGGTGGCCCTAAGAAGGTCCGACGAACGAACTCAGCTGTTGTGCTGGCTACTCAGTTCACCAGCCAGCTGAGTTGCAGTCTTCTTTCTTCTAAGGCCTGGTGAAGTTCAGCAAGCAGGGCAGTAGATGAGTGTCTGTCCTCGGCAAATCGAAGGCAGCAGGGCAGCAGCTGTAAACAGCGACAAGCTTCCGAAGTCGTCCAGAGAGAGCAGGTCCTTCCAGAGCGAGCAGCTGAAGTGAAGTGATGATGATGGTGGCCACTGAAAACTAAGGCCGCTGCCGCCTTGTATTTATACATCCGCGCACAGACCGGAAGATTCCAAACTACGCCTTATCTCTAAACTACGACGTAATTAATTGCGGCCTTGACACAATCCGCGCGGCTGGCGGCTTCCAGAAAAGTGTCGTGAATGCGTCGAGAATCACTTACGCCACACACATTAGAGCGAGAATCTTCTGGAACATTCGACAAACACGTAGACTGTTCTGTAATGTCGTAACAATAAGTCGGCAAAACCATAGCGACGTATTATCTCATTAGCGGCACTTTTTTGAACAAGTCAACTGAAGTATTATCTGGTCACATACCATTAAGGGGTTATGCTGACAGCATGGTAATAATTTCCAAAATTAGAACAGCTTTGAAGGAATGTTTGAAAAATTATATTTTGTATCATCTAAGATAAGACTATGTATTAATAAAAGTAAAACTAAATAACATGAAAAATATCCAAATAAATGTTAATAACAATGGCTTTACTACTGCCAAGCTGCCAAGTATACATTCAGTCATGCTAAAGTTTTCACCTACTTAAGAGCTGAAATTGACAAGACCAAGATGACTGCTGAAATTAAATCATGTATACAACAGGCCAATCGCTGCTACTATGGATACAAAAAGTTAATGACATCTAAACAGATAGATCGAAAAGTAAAATTGATATTATACAAAACCATAATGAAGCTTATGCAGTATTAACTGACAGTAGTGAGACATTAACCACAACAGATAATGACGTACATCTACATTAAATATTTGAGCAAAACGTGTTAAAAAAGATATATTGACCAATGAGAAATGTTGATGGCATGCAGAGGATCTGGATGAATCATGAACTCAACCAAATAATAGGAGGAGCTAACATAGGAATGGTATTAAACCACTATGTATCACATGCATGGACAAGAGTAGAATTGGACTTTTGGGTGGAAACCTTCACAGGAAAAATGAAGGGTAGACCTAAGAAGAGGTGGAGGGATGACGAGGAAGAAGACCTGAAGGAACTTTGAGTATGAACCTGGAGAGGAATGGCCAAGGAAAGGGCAGAATGGAGGAGAATTTTTGAGAAGGCAAAAACCCACAAGTGGTTGTCACTGGGAATTGAAGAAGAAGAAGAAGAAGAAGAAGAAGAAGAAGAAGAAGAAGAAGAAGAAAGAAGAAGAAGAAGAAGAAGAAGGCGTTTGATGACATGAGCCATATTCTAGTCATTGGATAATAACAGATACATTAAGTAATAAATAAAATGTTACACTTGTCTAACCGTGATTATTCCATTTTTACCTGTTCTTGTTGTCCCCTTCTTTTACTTTGTAATTTTCACACAAGTGTTGCACACTAATTGTAAAACTATATTTTTAAAAACATATGAGATCAAAAAAAGCACAAATTAGTATTTTGAGTAAAATGAAAAAAATCAATGTTAGTTACTGTGATACATGTTGGCTGTTGTGAAAATTGTTGGTATATTTTGTATTGTTTCTATTATTAAGTGTGTTATATTATTATGAAAAAAATGTATTTAAATTCTAAAAACACTGATCTTGGTAGGAAAGTTTTAAATTTGATATAAAACAGTAAATAACCTCAATGTGAATAATTCTTTGTTTTGCTGAGGTTATGGAAAAAAATCAAATATACCATATACAGAAAAAATGAAAAAGGTTAAGTATTGCTGAAGTTACTAGTTAACATAAATTATTCATTAATTTTCAGTTGTTTAAAGGTTTACAAAAAAGGTGCACACAGAAAATGAGAAAGGTTAAGTTAGATTCATTTAGTTATTTTGTTTGGCATTTGGCCTAAAGTAGTGCTAGTACTTTTATGTATGTTGTCCATTTCTTCCGCTAAGCAGTGCTTTAAGTGAATTGGGGAGAGTTGTTCATACGAGTTTAAATTGTTTTGCTAATTTTATTGTTATTATTGTTTTTATAACAAGTAGCCTATTTTTTCTTGTATTTGTTGCCAGAGATTTTGTTGGATTACGGTATGTAAAGTGTACAGAGATTGCAAAGGCACGCCTTCGGCCCGGTCAATGTCAAGGCAAAAGACATAAAGTAACAACAAGGCGCGTTATGTAATTATGTTTTACTAAAAGTCGTTTGGAGAGACATTTATGCGAGCGAAGTAAATTACCATATTTTATGGTAGTGTCTGTGTGTTGGTCATCATGTACCCACACACGCCTTGCATTCACTGCAGTGTGGCCTTGGTCACGGACAGCAACTGCCCTTGGCTTTGAAACAAAACTTACTTACTTCGACTCCGCTTATTAACCTTTACTGCCGTCTCTCTGAGCCCACGTTAATTGCGTACACTGTGTTTCCCAACACTAGTCACAACGACGAACCGTCGCCTTCCCTTTATTAACGAAAAGTTGTACTGTAAAGCGAACTGACAAACTGTAGCGCACAGAATTCTAATTGGAAAGACTTCGCCTTATGGCGTTGATAAGGAAACTATTCTCTAACAAAATCCATGAGTACATCTGATACTACCCCATCGTTTACTGTTTCTTTTCTTGGGATGATGAGATCAAGATCAAGATCGCCATTAGCAGAGACGTAGGTCGTATTTGTGAAGACTACGAAAATTCTGCTGTCGAGTGTCTTCATCTTTTCGTATGGTAAGCACTAGCAGCGACATGCGAAACAGTTTTATTTGATACAGTCTGTGCGCCAAGCCTCTATCAGCTGGTTTTATTTATATTTATGTGCTGACAAGAATAAGTTTTCAAACTCCGTAGGTGTGACTGCCACTACCCTCTGATAACTGAACCCGATACATGAAAAATACGTTACTACACACTTTTCTTTACTGAACACTGAGGAAGGTGATGGTGCGATAACAGTATACCTACGCTACTTTTGTCGCCATTTTTTTAAATATATAAACAGAATCTTCAAAAATTATTGTTATTTTGAATCGTTTAAAACATTTATCGTTGTTAATTCTATATTTGGTTACATCAGCATTTCAAATTGTATTTCTTGTTTAAATATGACCTAGTACAACGCTCTGTGCCATCTTCTATACCTAAAAGACTCATATCAAAGGAAGTATCTTAATCGTTACAGCTGATAATCTAGTTCATAAACCGGTATAGCTCTTCACACGCTTTTTGGTATTTTATTCCACATTTTATCTTCCACGCAAAAAAAATTCAAGGCGATGGTTCATTAAAAATGTTTCAGATTTACAGAATGTCTTCATAGAAACTGCATGAGTTACCCTTTTCGCTCTTTCTCATTCTAAGAACCAAGATATTTCTGTCAACTGGGTGCACGCCGACTGCAGGTGAAGTATTTTGGTATTGTGGACAAGCCAGCGCGATGTGAAAGACGAAGGTCTGTGTTTACAGTAAAACGAATAGGCCTACTATTTTGTAAACTGTCCCTCACTCAGACGGCCACTCGGTCAGTACCGTCTTGCACTGGGACACTGTTCAGTGCATCGAAGATTACACGTTAGAATGTATTAAGTTTATCAACTGTCTTACCACACATACTATTGTATTTACAAAGTCAAGTCAGACTACATTCTGCAATACAACATTCTATAACAATTTGGTAAGAAATTTACAGTTTCCGCGCGCGGTTCATCCAACACTTACTTCTCTCTCTTTTCCCTTTTGTATCTTATAGTATTGCGTCTTCTACCCATCTACGCAGATGTTGCTTTGTCTTGCCATTTGCTTCATTTCCATAAGGTTCTTCACTTTCTATTTACCACACCTCTCAAACTAACTCTCCGTTATCCTGGGTCGCACCCTTGTTACTGTTCCATCTAGCTTCAATAGGCGTGTGTTCCTGGTTCCATGCGCATTTGACGTCCACACAATTCTAGCTGTTTCATTTCCATTTCATTAACACAAGCTCACTATGCCGTTCGAATCCGGCGTTAAACTGTAGGTCGCATATACCTATGAAAGACTCCGTAACACACGCACTACGGGTATATGCGGAGAGAGTACAAACAAGTCGAAAGACTGAAGGACTCATAGTAGTAACATAAGCTCACCGGGTCTTAGCAGACCAGTGAGTATGGCGCTACTAATCTAGAGATCCAGTGTTCAATTACCGATTGCACCATAGAATCGTGGTGGGTTTTTCAGTCCCCAGATTGACTTATCTCTGGAAGCGTAGTGCTGGCCACGCTGCCTTCCTTGTACGCCGAACGACTCACATCAGGCAGCCTACCCTGCCTAATTCTTAGGCAGTAAAAGAAGGAGTCGTTACTACTGTGAAATGGTGGCGTTTCTAGTCCTGCATTCTGTTCTTACAAGTTTTACCAACTACTTTTCTCAGACTAGGCCTACTATCCATCTTCGGTGCTGTTGTTTTCAATCTGAACTTGTCTGTTACTCTCCAAGACACTGACCCATAAAACACAGTTGACTGACATTATGGTACAGGAATCCGAGAGTACATGTACCAGAAAATTTTCTATCAATATACAAGGATCATGTTTCATCTTCAATACAAGAAAAATGCTTGGCGAATAAGTTAAAACTGAAACATGTAAATTGTCGATATATTAGACAATTCCGGGCTCAGAAATTTGGTAAGATTTTACTCCTTGTTAATACTTTGTTTATACATAGGGGTGGCCTAAATTAAAATTTACCAGCTTATTGGTTAAAAGAACCAGTGTTCCGCAACCGGTGTACCGCGGCACAATAGTGTGCCGTCACAAGGTGAAAGGTGTGACGCGAACTTTTACCTATTATTGTAATAAATTAATTGTCGATTTTAAGTAAGAAGGTGCTTGTTTATTCTTTAATACATGCTGATAACTGTTATATTTTCATAGAAATTAAATGTAATTTATTTACTCAATATTGCTGTTATAGTTTGCTTAGCTTATCTTAAGTTATTTGTATTCTCGCCTGAAATGTTGGGCCGGTTTGATGGGTTATAGGCGGCAAGCTTTGTGTTCACCGCAAAGAAAGCCGCGTAAGACTTTAGCAAGCCTTTTAGTGGCCCGCACCAATCATACAATAGAGTTTACGTTCAAAACTCTAAACGTTCTAAACTCTATTCAAGAGAGTTCTTTGTAACACCGCATCTTTTATGTAAGGCTGGCTGTACGTGCTTTTAACTAAAATTGCGGGGATTAGCAAAAATTTCCCTCTCTTTTATTATTTTATTGTCTTGTTTTGATATTTGTGCCTGTTTGTCGGCGCTTCTTAAACTTTATTGCTCTTTTCCTTCGCCGAAGGACCCACACATTGTCAGACAACAATTACAGTATTTCAGTTCAGTTCAATCACAGCTGTGCTCTGCAGTAGTGTGAATATTGTAATTGCTACACCAGTCTTACTACTTTCTATTACAAGGTTATTAAACTATTTTTTTTTCGATATGGAAAAGTTCCTTGTACGGAGTGGTCCGTCCTCGAGTGCAAGTAGTGAAACCATCGAGCCCGAAAAAAAGAAACAGAAAGTAGTTCACCGGCAATATAGTGATAATTATTTATCTTACGGTTTTTTTTGGTGTGGTGAAAAACTCAGTAATGCTGGTATGGTTCCCAATAAATTGAAACGACATTTGTCAACAAAACATTCCTCTCTGTTAAGTAAAGATGTGAATTATTTTTGTCGGTTGTTGGAACAAAATAAAAAAACAAGTGACGCTCATGACTACGTCGGTACGTGTCGCAAAAAGTACAGGAAGCTAGCTATAAGGTAGCCGAACTCATCGTAAAGGCCAAAAAACCACACACAATAGCAGAAACGTTGTTAATGCCTGCGTGTAAAGAAATGGTAAAAATAGTCCTGGGTTTAGAAGCTGGTACTGAAATTTCAAAAATTCCTCTCTCTGCTGACACAATCAGCCGCCGAGTTAGACATGTCCAGTGACATCGAAGACATTATGAAGGAGAAAATAAAGAGCAGTCGAAAGTTCTCACTTCAGATCGACGAGTCCACCAATATTGGCGGTCACGCACAACTTCTTTCCTACATAAGGTATGTTGATGGGGATGTAATTGCAACTAATTTCTTTTTTTGCAAAGAACTACCTGAGCGAGCAACCGGTGAAGAAATATTTAGTACGACTAATGAATATGTGGTCCGTAATGAATTAACATGGGAGGATTGCGTTAGTGTTTGTACAGACGGAGCCGCTTCTATGACAGGCTGAGTGAAAGGATTCGTGCGTAAAGTACGCGAAGTAAATCCTAACTTACGAACCGACCATTGTCTCATTCACCGCGAAGCCATTGTTGCTAAGTCTTTGCCATCTCCTCTGAAAATTGTGATGGACGAAGTAGTAAAAGTCGTGAACTTCATCAAATTGCGGCCCCTAAATATGCGCCTTTTTAACGTTTTGTGTCAAGAAATGGGATCAGAGCACACTACACTTCTGCTACATACAGAAGTACGATGGTTATCTCGAGGTAAAGTGTTAACGCGAATGTTTGAACTTAAAGAGGAGGTACTTGCATTTTTGACTATTGAGGGGCATGAGTATGCGGATTTATTTGCAGATGATGAATGGGTATCTAAGTTGGCATATCTTTCCGATATTTTCGTATACTTGAATGAACTAAACAGAAAAATTCAAGGTAGAAACGAAAATATTCTGACTAGTATGGATAAGATTCAAGGATTTATTAATAAGTTAAATTTGTGGATACAGACAATTGAAAATGGATCGTGTGAGATGTCCCAACTGTATGGCCCCTTGCTGACGATAATAAGGTGTTGATGGACTTAATTAAAGAACATTTAGTACTCTTGCAGCAGAATTTCAAAAAATATTTTGGAGAGAGTGTTGAAGATTTTGACTGGGTTCGTAATCCATTCATTATGGATTCGAAACATCTTCCGAATAATTTAGGCTTACAAGAGGAACTGGCAGATTTGAAAGCAGACAGAAAATTGAAATTAAAATTTTTCGAAGTGCCTTTGGAAACATTTTGGTTGTCAATAAGCAGTGAATACCCGGCTATCTCCGAGATGGCAGTTAATGTGTTATTACCATTTTCAACTAGATATTTGTGTGAACTGGGCTTCTCGACGTTGACTGAAATTAAAACATCAAAGAGAGAGAGACTCAGATCCATCGATGAAGAAATGAGGCTTGCTTTGTCAACGATTCCGCCACGAATCAGACGTCTGTGTGCAGCTAAGCAGGCTCAAGTATCACATTGAAGGTATGAGTAGAGTTATTTACTTTAAAATTCGTATTTTCTACAGTGAATTAAAGTTAATAAATTGTTAATAAATGCACGAGTCTATTCCTGTTTTATAATAATAATAATAATAAAAATTGATTACATAACGACATAATATTTCGTAATTATATTAAGATTCATATGATTTTGAGGGGATAGACATTTTGGTGTGCCGTGTTGAGTCTAGGCCCGTTTGGGGTGTGCCGTGAGTAAAAAAAGGTTGCGGAACACTGAAAAGAACGACATTTTACTAGTGTACAAACCGTACCTTACTTTAATCCGAATCCCAGCAGTTCTTGCCAGAAATATGTACCTAAAACAAGTGAAATTTACAAGTTACAAAACTGACTATCCGTAAAATTCTGGATAAGACACCGTTTGGAAAAGTGGTTACCAAATATCTTTATCAAAAAGATATGGTAGTATCAGCGCAAAATTCTTCTTCACACCGTGGCATAGGAAAAAGAATCTGTTTCGCTTTCAAAACTCCTCCAGCAATCTCGGCGCAAAATTAAAGAGGAAAAATAAAACGATCGAGCAGCTGGTGCTTTTTACTCGACGCAAAATGACCCGTATTAATTAGTCTCCGATAACTCGTTGACGTGAAATTTAAGAGACTGCAAAGCATCGCACGTGGTATTACCGCTTGAAGTTGAAAGCAACAGAAAATGAACGAGGTTTAATACAGGCACACAGGTTAAAACACTTCAGCAAGAGAACTTGAAAGATTACATAATTTTGAGATTTGAGTATACTATGACGCAGATATCGAGAGTTGCAGGTCACAAACGCGTAACGTAGGCGGTGGGGAAGGTGTTGGGAACGCGTCCGCAAACGTGCTGCTGCAGCAACACAACGGCGACGTAGTACCTGAATGACCCGAACGACCTTGCCTCTCTATGCGCTCCGCTCCGCAAATACATAATACACAATGAATACATTTCTACCGCGCTACAATACAATATAACAGACAAACAAACAAATGCCGTGGCGGTGACGAAACAGTATCGTTCTAGTAGACTGCTTGACTGGACCCCGACGATTATAATATAAAAGAACGACATTTTACTAGTACAAACCTTACTAAATATTATTGTCTGATAAGTGCAATTAACTATTATTAACATGAAAGAAAGAATACCGTTGAAAACTACAACAGATGCCACGTGTACTTTATTTCTTTGATACTTTTCCTTCCCTGAACGTTGCGAAACGCTACCGTCATTTTACGACACATTAAAAAACACCCGCCTCGCTGTAACGTCACCTTTAGCCTAATTTTGTTATACACACGTTTTCCAACGACCGCTACCCTACTTCATAATGCACACAAACGAAGCTGAATCAGATTTTACTTTTACGTTTGTTTAATACTTTGACAGTCTATTTTCTATTTAGGCCTGTATACTTCGCACAATGCAATTTTTGAAAATGATGGGCAAAGAGAGAAAGAGTGAGCCAGAGACAATGCGATTAAAGTCGTTTTCATTTTAACCACACAATAGTCCATGCAGAAAAGAATTTATGTGAAACCTGGAGCAAAATATTTACATAAGAACTGTCGAGAACTCGAACGAAAAATCGCCCCTTGAGGTTTTACCTTCATGGTCTGTGTGGTCCGTGGCTTAAGCAATAAAACTTTTATTACGGGAAAATCCCATACTCTCGTGTTAACACAAACAAAGTTCTTAGAGCTACACCATGTTCAACAATGGCTGGACACATGTATCGCACTGTTTATGTCCTGGCCCAGACAACAGCGAACGATTGACCTTATTCTACATAATAAAGGGCAACGGTGGTCGTTCGGCCAAACCAAACTGGAACCCCACCAAATAAACATTCTGTTGTTATTAACTTATTAACAATAAGTAAATGTAGCTCTCGAGGTCCTATTGAACTCCACGGAAGCTGCTACTTTTGCGTTCCGATTAAGCCTATGACTCCGCCCTAGAAATCACCTGTTAGTGAAACACTGTGCTTGTGCTTATGACGAACACTGTGTTTAAGACTTACTATTTGACGGCTTGGCAAACATGTAACCTTTGAAAGTCTTGGCTCATTTGACGGTTTTCTACACGGGAACGGAAGTCAAATTTGACCATAGCAGCAACTCTTTGACACATAAGGAAGCTTCGGTCTAATTTAATGGACAAGCGATAGGCTTGTGTTCAGGCAAGAAGTTTAAAAGAATATCTATCTATTTTCTTCCTAGATCAACAGCTGCCTCCTTTCGCGGTATTTTCACGTTCACCTTTCAACTGGGTACTACTTCATAACGTGTACCTTGGAATCAAAATTTCTTTCTGTACGAACTGCCATTTCGACCAGTGCACTAAACTCTCGACGGATTAATTGTATCCACCCTTATGCGTCCGTTCACATACCAGAGATTTAACTTCAGGGCTATCACTAGAAAAACCTATGTTGAAGCACATAGTTAAGTAATCTGAAGCCTCATGTTAAATTATTTCAGTTAACCACTGTTAACCGTATACTTCTAGAGGATTCCCGTTCAGGCGTATGCTTTACTTGTGAACAGATTCGAACATATCACAACCCACACACACAACATCGATCCTTCAAAAGTCGATACCGTCGCCAAGAACAAGATGGACAGTGCTCCCAGCGGCAGCCTCTGAAGAAGCTTTTTAAAAATCGAAAACTGGTTCAGGCTATAAGGTAAAACGTTTTGCGTTTTTACCCATAAAAAACTTTGTGTTCTGAGTCGGTAGTGATTTAATTATATTTAGTATTTTTTTTTTAATATAATTTAACGAGAACCCTCTTGAACAATGAAGCGTGTCCTTCCAACCATTCCCTCTAGATAAGCAGGCGAAGCCTCAGTCAAGGCCGCGCTAAAGTATGTTCCAGATTCTTCAAAGCACACTTGAAATACGCATTAGCTGACACACCTAAGTAAGGACGGCAAGATTCTAGAACACATGCACTACGTATATAAGGGACAGAGGATGGCTTTGTGAATCAATGGACAGTGAATGATTTCCTTAGCGTGGATCGAGTGTTTGACGAAGTATTGTGGGAAGTGAAGTGTCATTATATTATAAGTGTGGAACTTTATTATTTGACATTATTATTGTGTGTGGGCAAATCTAACTGGAATTATTGTATGAGTTGATTACAAATTGTTATTTGTAATTAATTGAAGCTGCTTATTAGTGACTTCATTGGTGTTTTTTTGTTTTGTTTTCCACTGTACCATACGATGATCAGTGAGACTGTCGTAACAATAAGTAATTTGTTTGTAGCTAATTTTGGTAAGTAGGGTACTGTTTCTATCCTTACAAATTCTGTTTAGAATATGTAGGCTACTTATTTCATTATGCTATTGACTTTGAAACCGCTTATTATTTGTGACTGTCAGGAACCAAGCAGTGACATCAAGCTATTTATAGTAAAAAGTTATTGTTCAATGGCTTGAATATGCTTCATACCATCAGTCCCCTAGCTTCCTAAAAGATACCTGCAGCATTTTTTGGCATTGTTGAAACTCATTTTGTTTAGACCTGTTATGTTGCAGAACAGCTATTTTTATTTTCTTGTGATTATCTTGTCTATCATGTATAGACAGGAATAGATGGGTGGAGGCTCCCTACAACCCAACACTGAGAGGCAGAAGGATCAGGTGATGAAGAAGAAGTTCTTGTTCTTGATGTAGATCTAGACTAGAGGATCACCATGTAGAGGTGAGTTTCGTTATCCCTCAACAGTACAAAGTTCAGCCAGTTATACAGGCTTTTACAAATACAGAGTATCAGGTTTCACAATATTTGTGATAATATATAAATAAAACTTATCAGATACGAAAATAAGTTTAGTACAGGTTAAGCAATCTAAAGCCTAAAAAAGAAGAATATATGGAGAAAAGCTAGTTACGGTTAAATTACGGTGGTCAGATTATGTTAACATATATTAATTTATGAGAATAAACATTAAAATCAGCTCTCCCTGCCACCATTAATCTCCTTTTCACTCGTAATAAAGTTCTCCCTACGAGTAAGGATGGGAGAGACGATCGAAAATGCGAAATAGATTAGTCTGCATATATAAATAATGCACATGATTCAAGGTATGTTAAGAATACTGAATATCTTGCTGCAATCTGAACTCATGACCATTTCTGTTGAGTTCATTCATATATCAAACGACAGTGTCGTAGCTAAGGTCATGAGCGCCCAGGGCAAGATTTGAATTTTGCGCCCCCCAAAACTTATTTTGTAGGAAGAGAAACAATACAATAACTTTAAAGTGTAATTTAAGTTATACATTTAATCATTAGATATAAAATTAGTTCTTACTTATTTTGTAGGAAGAAAAACAATACAATAACTTTAAAGTGTAATTTAAGTTACGAATATCCTCATACATTTAGGCATAAAGTAGATATGAAATCACTGAAATTTGAAAATATGTTAAAAGTTTACTTTTCTGGCTTTTTTTGAGGCCAATTTGTCAATCGTATGGTCTACATCAATACTTTTTGCAATGTCATACTCAATCGATAGTATAGCGAGATTACTCAAACGTTCTTGACCAATCTGCGATCGTAAATAATTTTTTATTAATTTTAATTTGCTGAGAGATCTTTCACAGCTGGCAGAAGTCACAGGTAGCGTCAATGCTAGGCGAAGAGCAATCCCTATATTTGGATAACTGGTCACTAAGCCATATTCTTCATGGCAATTAAGAAGTGCAATGTAATCTGCATTTTTTAAATCAGGCAACAATGATTTTATTTGGTGTTTGTAGCTTTCAATCTCTAAACATAACTCGTTGGCATTTAAATCATCTTTGTATTTTAATGCGAGATCAGCTGCAGATTTCTTTAGTTCTTCAGTGGAGGTTTCGTGTAACGAACGTCCTGTTAGGAAACCAAAATCAGAAGCTACGGCAGCTAAACTTTGAAATCTCCATCCCATTTGCTGAATAAGTGTGTCCAGTACACAGTAAAGCTGAATTTTAAACTTTTGAAGTGGAGTCATTATGGCCGCATTATCCTTGGCCCTTTCGTCGAACATTGTTTTATTTACGCTTTTCAGAAAATTCCGGTTCTATCGATAGCTCGTTTGCTAGATTTCTTGCTGAATCAATACATAGCTCTATTTGATTTTTCCTGAAATCATTCAAAAAATCCACAAGGCCCTGCAAATGTTTTGATGCAACCTCAATGGACACGGGTTTTTCCTGTAAAATGCGATTAACGTTGTCAATGCTTCTAAGAATATGATCCCATATGACCAATAAACAAATAAATTCAAAATTAATCATTTTTAAAATACTTTTAGCTAAAGATACAGAATCAGCTGTATATTTCCTCCTTTCATCACTTCCTTCTGCAATGGTATGTAATATTTTTATTATTTGCGGTAGTTGAGTATGTAATGAGTGAATTGAATGATATTTTGACGACCATCTCGTATCAGAATGACCCTTCAAAGTCAATTTTAAATTTGATAAAGCTTGCCAACGTTCAATCGATCCAGAAAAATAATTAAAAATATTTTGCACTGTGCCAAAAAACGTAGTCATTTCTGGTGTTACACAAGACGCATGAACTCCAACTAAATTTAGTGAGTGAGAACTACATGGTAAAAATCTGGCATGTTCATTCAGTTGTAAGATTCGCGCTTGAACACCTTGATATTTACCCGCCATGTTAGCGCCATTATCATATGACCGTCCCCTACAGTCTGATAGTATAAGACCATCTTTGCTTAATTTATTTACAATTTCGTCCGTAAGTCCACTGCCGGTTTTTTCGTCAGTTTTTATAAAAGCTAAAAAACTTTCTACAACCGTACACTTTCCATTATTTGTATCTACGTAGCGCACAATTTCTGACATTTGTTCTTGGTGACTGATATCTGGAGTACAATCAAATGAGATACTGTAATATTTTGCGACTCCACCTCTCAGTGCCAGGTTGTTTTTGCCACAAAACAGTACCACGTCTATTATAACCTTTAGAATGTATCTCCACTTTTCTTTTTCTGCAGATATTCCAGTTTCAACTCATCGTCTAAGGTTTTACCTTGTATAAGTCGCATTTCCATTTCTTTCCATGTTACGTAACATTTACGGTGTTCTGCAGAGTTCTCGTGTTCACCGATCCTTGGATTTAAATGTTTCCAATCACGAAAACCTTTTGAAAAAATTGTTTCTTTCGTACCGAATAATAAGCAAGGAAAACAAAAAATAGATTTGGCATTTTTACTGTAAATGAGCCACTTCCTCTCTATTTTCTCATTATTTGACGAAGTCTTCTGAAACCAATCAGCTGAAAAAATTCTGCCATCATCAGTCATGAATACCTAAAATCGCAGTTTTTTCCTTGCTCTGGTCCACGTTCAATGAGAAAACACCTAACCTTGTCATCTATCTAGGGCCATGACCTAGGGTCATTATAATTTATGCACTTTGACTTATCAAAATCAGCATCTTCGGAATCCAATATATCTAATATCGGTTCAACGCCTGAAAGAAAAAGCGATTATAAAAATATGAATGCGGTTTCACACGATGATACAAAATAGTAGCTTTTGCCCGCGGCAAAAACACGAAAAAACTATCGAGAGTCTATTGTATAGGTACCAAACCAAGTACCTAAACTGGTTTATTATGACTAATATAATAAATTAGTCAATGCATACCATAATTTTCTTTTGCATCTGAAGCTGCTTCATCGTCAATGTCACTTTCGTTTTTTTTTTCGAGTCTATCCAGTGGGGTATCAACATCTTCTATAGGAGAAGCTGTGGTGTCAGTTTGTAATTGTGATGTACTAGCCGCGCTATCTTGTTGTGGATTCGATAATAACCATTTATTTATTGTATGGGCTAAATTTTTTTGTTCTTCTTTGCGTGCATTTCTGATCTTTCGGAATTCGGCACCAGACGGTTTTTTCGGTGGTGGTATTCTAGATAAACAAAGATAATAACATAAATATCTCGACTAAGTTGGAAATACTTTCAATGTTTTGTGTTCACTTCACAAATAATTAAAATAATATAAGTATTAACTAAATCTTAACTTACTTTTATCGCACTATAACATTTTATCTACTTAAATTTAATTACCTTGTATCCGTCAGTGACTTCGTTCTAGCGTTTTTTATATAGACGCGTTTCGTGACATGTGTCACATCATCAGTAATCCTCGTCAAATGTTAAAATTCACATAAAACACATAAAAACACATTTGCACATATTTACTAAATCACAATAACAACACACACATAACACGATGTAACTTCGGCTCCATTGGACCGGTCCGACCGCGCGTGTAGTTGCTGAGCCACTAATTAAACTAAGTCAATCCTTATCACCAGTCATTACCGTCATGCGCGATTGTATTTAGGGCTGTATCATATAGTGAGTGAGATTGAAACCTTAATTGTTCAATTTAAGAATTTTACCTTATATAATCCACTAGGCGATCTCAGTTTTTCAAATACGACATGTTTCAGGGACTAAATCCCCATCCTCAGGTACAGTAAAATGCTATTCCCCTAATACATAGGGGTCGTCGAAAAGATTAAAACGTTTATACACATAAACACCACACGCACAAAACTCACTATGAACAAACTAACATATATAAATAAACATATGAAAACGTTATAAGTGACTCGGTGCACCGGTCGACCTCTGATCGTCAACTAACATGTGTTCGCGCTTCACTGCTTATCTTCAACGCGGTATCATATAATTTATTGGATTTAAACATCAGCTGATCGTTGAGTAACTGTTCTTCATTTATTTTGGAGGCCCTGTATATTTCAAACTCTTCTAGGGCGTTCAGGAGATGACCTTTATAACATATGTGTATCGGCTCCATGTTTCCTTTGAATCCGGTGTAACTATGGTTTTCGTTTATGAGGTGGAGTGCGTAATTTGATGAGGTGGTTTGGGGATTCTTTTTGGTAGGTGTTCTTTATACCTCTCGATAAATTTTCTCCCCGTCTGTCCGATATAGAACTTATCGCACTCACTGCACTGGATTCTATACACTCCTGAACATTCCTCCGATGTTATTGGAGCACGTGGGTTACGTATATTTTTTAGATTATTCATGGTCTTGAATGAAACATTTGTACATAATTTTTTTAATTCATTTTTTATTACATTGGGGAGTAAGTTCGTATATAATGCTGAGACGCATTGTGTTTTATTTTTAGCCTTATTATTGTCACCATTTATTTTACGTAATTGTTTACTTATTATTTTATCCATAATTTCTATTTTATATCCATTTCTCAAAGCTATGTGTTTTATGACGTTAGATTCGTCCTTATAATCTTCCGTGTTCATTGGTATGTTTAATAGTCTATATGCTAGCGCATTAAACGCCGCCATTTTTTGTGTGTACGGATGATTCGATTTAGCATTTATAACTATGTCTGTTGTGGTAGGCTTTTGGTATATTTTAAAACCGAGATGGTTATTTCTTTTTAACACCGATACATCGAGGAAGTTCAAGCTATTATTAGTTTCCATTTCCATGGTAAATTTAATGTTACGGTTAATGTCGTTAATAAACTTAAAAAACATATCCACCTGTCTATGAGTGTCATTAAATACTATGAAGGTATCGTCTACGTAACGTGTATAAGAAACTATTTTATCATGGAACTGGTTGTAGTTAAACAATAGAAATTTATTCTCATAGTAGTTCATGTATATTTCGGCCAAAAGTCCGCTTAGAGGACAAAATAGAAATTGTGGATAAAATAATACGTAAACAATTACGGAAAATAAATGGTGACAATAATAAGGCTAAAAATAAAACACAATACGTCTCAGCATTATATACGAACTTACTCCCCAATGTAATAAAAAATGAATTAAAAAAATTATGTATAAATGTTTCATTCAAGACCATGAATAATCTAAAAAATCTACGTAACCCACGTGCTCCAATAACATCGGAGGAATGTTCAGGAGTGTATAGAATCCAGTGCAGTGAGTGCGATAAGTTCTATATCGGACAGACGGGGAGAAAATTTATCGAGAGGTTTAAAGAACACCTACCAAAAAAGAATCCCCAAACCACCTCATCAAATTACGCACTCCACCTCATAAACGAAAACCATAGTTACACCGGATTCAAAGAAAACATGGAGCCGATACACATATGTAATAAAGGTCATCTCCTGAACGCCCTAGAAGAGTTTGAAATATACAGGGCCTCCAAAATAAATGAAGAACAGTTACTCAACGATCAGCTGATGTTTAAATCCAATAAATTATATGATACCGCGTTGAAGATAAGCAGTGAAGCGCGAACACATGTTAGTTGACGATCAGAGGTCGACCGGTGCACCGAGTCACTTATAACGTTTTCATATGTTTATTTATATATGTTAGTTTGTTCATAGTGAGTTTTGTGCGTGTGGTGTTTATGTGTATAAACGTTTTAATCTTTTCGACGACCCCTATGTATTAGGGGAATAGCATTTTACTGTACCTGAGGATGGGGATTTAGTCCCTGAAACATGTCGTATTTGAAAAACTGAGATCGCCTAGTGGATTATATAAGGTAAAATTCTTAAATTAATCATAATAGCAATCTGGAGACTGCATAAAATGTATCTTAATTGTTCGTTTAATATACTGTTATTGTTGATATTCTTGTCTTTAAATGATTTATAAATCTCAAACTCCTCGAGAGCGTCCATTAACCTACCCTTACCGCATACATGGATTGATTTGAAATTAGTATTGAAATCTGTGTAATTATGGTTATGCATCATTAGATGGCGCGCATAATTAGATTTGGTCTTGTCTAAATAATTCCTTGGTAGATGTTCTTTGTATCTTTTCAAGAAAGACCTGCCAGTTTGACCCAGATAGAAACAATCACAATCGTCACATGACATCCTGTAAACACCTGTTTTCTCTTCTAACGGGAATGGTTGTTTTATGCGTAACAAATTAGAAATATTATTATTTGTTTTAAACGCGACTTTTATATTAAATTTAGAAAACACATTGGATATAATGTTAGGTAAAAGGCTACCGTACACTGTCGTTATATACTTTTTATTATTATTTTTGTTAACTTTATTATCATCGATGGTATTATGGTGGGATCTAGTTTTATATAGGTGTCGCTTAAGAAGTCTATCTATCATCGAACTCTTGTACCCATTCGCTATTGCTATGTGCCTTATTATATCCAATTCATCCTGAAAGTCCTTTTGGTTAAGTGGAATCGTTACCAACCTATGAACAAAACTGTTGTAGGCCGCCATTTTCTGACTATATGGGTAATGAGAATCGGCGTGTATTGTAATATCTGTGGTGGGTTTCCTATATATTTTATATTGAAATTTATCTACTTTATAACACTTTTTCTACTGACGACGTATTTTTTACACTTTTCACTCGTAAGTTTTAGCTAAAAATGAAAATAGCGTCGTCACATCGCTCGATTCATCGCACAGTGCTGTCAATGCTACGGTAATAAATAACCGCGTGGTAGTCAGTCGAAACAAGACAATTTCAGACCAATGCGAATTTTGGCGGGCAGAAATAAATTAATAAATTAATTAAAATTATTAAATTAATAATAAAATGTTACTTTTTCTATTATAATATCTAAATTTTCCTATCATTAAAATACTATAAGATTTTTTGCTGCGCTATTAGTCTGAAATTATTTCATTTCGACTGGCTCCAGACATTAAAACTCCCAGTTTCATTACAGGTAATATGAAAAATATAGTGTGTGGCACGGGATAAAACACGATTTCAGACTTCGGGTGATGCCAGCCCTCGTTCGCTCATGCAGTCAACACTAACCCTCGTCTGAAATCGCCTTGTTTCATCCCTAGCCACACAATATACTATTTTACGGGATTGAGCAGGAAATTTTTACCGTTACGACTTGTACATTTATATAAATTCTGGTACACACAAGAAAATTTACATGGTGCAATTGAATTTTTCTAGTATCTTTCAGTAAAATTTATTTTTTATCTGGTTGTCCTATAGTTACTATCTGTGACTGTAATTTTTCCCGTGAAATTCAAATAAGTTTTCACTTCTTTTCCTTTCCGTGTATTATTTATCCTTCAATCTAAGGATTTTTTACGTATGGCAAATGGTAACAACAAATCAGAACGAATATATTGCGGGGATTCCCCACGCAGTGTTTTGCTACCCTGGTCGTTCTGACAGAGTATGATAGATGTATTTTCTGTATGAGTGTGACAAAGATATATAGGTAGCAATCAAGTGCAAGTTAGCATAAACTCGTGTTTTAATTTTGGGTAAGTTCTTAATGTGCCCGTGCCCCAGCTGCTCGCAGGCTGCGGGTCTGCGAGTGCGCCCCCTTGAGGTTTGCGCCCCTGGCGGCCGCCCCCGCGGCCAGCCCATAGCTACGACGCTGTCAAACGATGCTAACTTATAATTTGGTAGTAGATCGACATCTTTACATTTATTAACAAAATCCGTGCTGTTTATGACACTATGATTGTTCTTTAAATTTATATTTTCTTTGATTATTTTGACGAGTTTCTTAGCTGTTTTGTATGCGGGCGCTGTGGTAAAATTAACGAGTGGTCTGACCGGTATGTCGTGTTTATGAATTTTGGGTAGGCCAGTGAGTTCGGGAGCTTTTGCGTTAATAGGCTTTATGAAGCGACGTGTGCATTCGCTAAACAAATTTACGCATTTATTGATTTTGTTATTCAATGCCTTGACATACATATCAGTAGGATCAGATTTCAAGGTTCTAATATTGTTGTTTGAAATAAAGTCGTTTATTTTCGTTTTATATACATCGACGTCAATGACAACAAGAGTATTCCCCTTATCTGCCTTAGTAATGAGAGCATTATTATCAACTAATTTAGCTTTGATTTGTTTCAATAACTTGAACTCGTTGGAAAATCTTATATGTTTCTGTAAACCATGAGGTGGATGGTTGTTAAAATTATGGTGTTTTATGGTATTATTAAATTTATTATTTATTAAAACGCGTGCTTCGGTTTGTAGTTTTGGATGGTGCAATTGTTTTTACCGCAGTTTCTGCACTGATAATTTCTTGTATGATTTGGTGTTTATTATTAAGAGGTAAGTTGTACTTGATGCCCTTATTAAGGATGTTCATTTCGTCTTAACTGAAAGCTATTGTAGTTAAATTAGACACACGAGGATAAAATGTGTGTTTACAAGTGATGTCGGTTTCTTGGCGATGTTACTCTTCAAATTATGAATTTTACGCGTCTGTTTAAAGTATGCATTGTGAGTAACGTCAGAGACGTATTTATGTACTGATTCCATAACATTATTTATGATGGCCAGATGAACATTGTTGAAAATATGTAAATGCAATTTATAAAGTTGTGCATTGAGTGTAGATTTCTATAATAGCTACAATTTCTATAACTACAATAGCTTTCAATGAAGACGAAATGAACATCCTTAATAAGGGCATCAAGTACAACTTACCTCTTAATAATAAACACCAAATCATACAAGAAATTATCAGTGCAGAAACTGCAGTAAAAACAATTGCCGATCCAAAACTACAAACCGAAGCACGCATTTTAATAAATAATAAATTTAATAATACCATAAAGCACCATAATTTTAACAACCATCCACCTAATGGTTTACAGAAACGTATAAGATTTTCCAACGAGTTCAAGTTATTGAAACAAATCAAAGCTAAATTAGTTGATAATAATGCTCTCATTACTAAGGCAGATAAGGGGAATACTCTTGTTGTCATTGACGTCGATGTATATAAAACGAAAATAAACGACTTTATTTCAAACAACAATATTAGAACCTTGAAATCTGATCCTACTGATATGTATGTCAAGGCATTGAATAACAAAATCAATAAATGCGTAAATTTGTTTAGCGAATGCACACGTCGCTTCATAAAGCCTATTAACGCAAAAGCTCCCGAACTCACTGGCCTACCCAAAATTCATAAACACGACATACCGGTCAGACCACTCGTTAATTTTACCACAGCGCCCGCATACAAAACAGCTAAGAAACTCGTCAAAATAATCAAAGAAAATATAAATTTAAAGAACAATCATAGTGTCATAAACAGCACGGATTTTGTTAATAAATGTAAAGATGTTGATCTACTACCAAATTATAAGTTAGCATCGTTTGATATAGTAAATTTGTATACCAACATACCAGTAAAGGAAACACTAAATATCTTAAAAGAAAATGTATTAGAGAATAATATATTAAATACACAGACGATAAACGAGTTAATTGGTTTACTTGAAACTATTTTAGAACAAAATTACTTTGCTTACAATAACCAATTTTTCATTCAGGATGATGGATTGGACATGGGTTCACCTCTCTCTGGTCTATTGGCTGACGTTTACTTGAATTTTTATGAAAACTCTCATTTGCTCTCACAAAACAAATACAAAAATGATATAATATTTTATGCACGTTATGTAGACGATACCTTTCTAATTTTCAATGGTACTGTACGACAGATCGAAAACCTAAAACATTATACAAATAGTATCAATAAAAACATTCAATCACGCTGGAAACCGAAGTGGATAATAAATTGAATTTTTTAGATTTATCTGTCATTAAACACATAGATAAATTGAAATTTAATATTTATAGAAAACCGACCACCACTGATGTGACAATACATGCTGACTCTTATCATCCCTTTTCGCAAAAGTTGGCAGCTTATAATTAATTTATCCGCAGATTGTTGGCAGTCCCTCTCAGTGATGATGATTACAGTGAGGAGTTGAGTACCATTAACCATATAGCCTTAGCTAATGGTTACAAAAACACGTTAATTGATAATCTCATCAGGAAACATAAAATTCGAAAATCCAAGCCCCCAGTAGATAAGGATACAAAAATAACTTTTATTTCTACCACATACACAAATATAATGCCAAAGATTCTAACCTCCACATTTAATAAATTGAATATTACCGCTACCTCCAAAACAAACAATAGTCTATTAAAAATACTACGTCACAGAAAACCCATACCTTTAGAAAAGAAATCCGGCATATATAAATTATCATGTAACGACTGCAACAGTTTTTACATTGGTCAAACGGGGAAAGGTTTCCTCAAACGATTTAAAGAGCACACACCAAAACGTCACCTAAATAATCTCACTCTGTTAAATAATATCAAGTCCAACTTTGCCCGCCACTTAATCTTACACAATCATAATTATACTGATTTCAAATCTAATTTGATACCCCTACATGTGTGGAACAAAGGCCGTTACATGGACGCAATAGAAGAGTTCGAAATATACAAAGCATATAATAACATAAACAGCCGAGACTTCATATTGAATGACCATTTAAATTTAAAATCCAACCCGCTATACGATACAGCATTGAACCTGCTTAGGCGTAATCATAATCACTCAAATAATAATTCAGTGTCCGTTCGGCTTCGCTGTGGTGCGCACCATTTAGAAAGCGAGTGAGTTACATTAGTTGACAATTATGTGTGACATGTGAGTTTAACTGTTAACGACCTCAATAGAGTGATTTAATCTGATGATGGAGCATATGTTCCGAAACGCGTCATTTTAATCGACGTAAACGAAGTCACACGAAGGATACAAGGTGATTTATTTATTTATAATCTACTATACCTTGAGTTATCTACAATTGAGGAAGGTATGCACAAAATTATTTGATTCTGTTTAAATGTGCTTCAGGTAACGTTCGTCATAGAAACAATTACTCTTGTTAAAACATAAAATGAGGCTGGTAAACTACCCCTTTCCCTCAACCGATCTTCACCAAAATCAACAGACGTTGAGTTCTCTATAGCTCAGGAAGGCATACAAAACATTATTTGATTCTGATTGAATTTACGGCAGTTATAATTCGTCAAAAAAAAAAAATTACCCATGTTAAAACATAAAATGTTGTTGGTAAACTACCCCTTGCCCTAAACCGATCTTCAGCAAAAACAATAGGTAAAAACAATAGAACTCTACAATTCAGGGCTGTACGCAAAACATTATTTGAGTTCTGTTTGAATTTGCGGCTTTTATCGTTTGCCATAGAAAATACCCTTGTTAAAACAAAAAACGTTGCTGGCAAACTACCCCTTTCCCTTAACCGATCTTCACCAAAAACAATAGGTCTTGAGATCTCAACAATTCAGGGTTCTATGCAAAAAATTATTTGATTCATTTTGAATTTGCGGCTGTTATCGTTTGCTATAGAAAAAATCTACAGATAGACAGACAGACAGACACACACACACACACACACACTTTTTTTTCATGTTTTGAGTGTAGTACAATCAGAATCTGCAATTATCTCAAACACGATTTTTTTTTGCCATCACTATACTTCCATTACCTTAAAGGACATGGAAGTAAAAAATTACCCTTGATAAAAAAAAACGTTGCGGGTAAACTACCCCTTTCCCTTAACCGATCTTCAGCAAAAACAATAGGTCTTGAGTACTCTACAATTCAGGGCTGTATGCAAAAAATTATTTGATTCTGTTTGAATTTGCGGCTCTTATCGTTTGCCATAGAAGAAACTCTATAGACAGATAGACACACACACACTTTTCGAAAAATGACTTTTTTTCATGTTTTGAGGGTAGTACAATCAGAATCTGCAATTATCTCGAACATGATTTTTTTTGCCATCACCATACTTCCATTTCCTTATGGAACATGGAAGAAAAAACGCCCAGCCAAATACAATATAAAATCCAAAATTTAACTCACAGATTAATTAAAAACCTACTATGTAAACAAAGATAAAATTATACTCTTTTGACATTCAAAAATATACCCAAACATTCTCTTTGACAACAATATGGATGTTATAATAAAAATAGGTGTCATTTATTTTAAATTTGTATGAATTAAATGATTGAAAAGTTGTGTAAATATATCAGGATACTAATGAACTATGTACAGAGAAGGATTCCAAAAGTATTCTGCTCAATTTCTCAGCATCTGAGTACATTTATTTTATAATAAATAAAATTATTTTTAATATTTATGTTATTCTTGTCATAGTATTTAAACATTTATAATATGCTCACGTTCTTTCAAATATTACAGTTTACTTAAAGTACACATATTTATGGCAGTGAGCAATTTTTGGGTAGCTATGTTGGGAAAAGAGGTTTGATTCACCAGGCAACACTGCTTTTTCGTTTCATCTATTTCAGTGGTTCTCATCCTTTTTAGTCTAGGACCCACCTTGGAGGATATTACACTTCATGGGACCCATAAGTATGTATAGGCCTATATGTTAATGTAAAAGGGCGAAGTAAGGTAAATCTTAAGATTTACCGGTATATCCTAAGATTTATCGTTTTATGATTGTAAATGTCTGAAGATCTTATTAAAATGTTTGCATTTCGGGCTTTTACCAATAGTTAGTGTTAATATCCAGATTTACCGCTGCGTTGTGGTAAAAGCTACACTCGGAGGTTTCCGTTGGCTTGCCGACCTGTCCAGACATCTTCCGTCATGTTTGTTAGTCACATTCATTGTTAATGTATTTTAATGTATTTTATATCGCAAAGACTCAGTTTCTATCTGTCCTTGTGCGGGTACGTATGTATTTTATCTTCCGTTTATTAATATTATATTTGGTATTTGTTCGGTTTTCGTCCCAAAAAAATGAGCGACGTAATGAGTAAAAAATTTTATGAACTTTTAGGGGAATTGGTGCGTAATAAAAAGGACAACAACTTTTATTTACCCAAAGAAAAATATAACACAGTTAAAACTGCTTAAACCGGAATCTGGAAAAGATGGAAACCTTTTTAAGTCAGAAAATTTCCATGGTTCGATTTCTCATAGTTAATACTATGTACGTACGCACGTTAAAAACAACTCGTTTAAAACGGTCACTGTCTAACGCGGAGATGAAAAGCATTTTTCCAACGATCCTAGTCACCTGTATAAAACGCGACATTTCTGTTGAGAAATGCACAATTAGTTTCAAATTCATTCATTCTTTGACTACCTGCATACCTACCAATTATGTACATACGTCACGCTGTAAGCCGATTATAAGTAAGAGAAGACACGGATGGGGCAACTACAGGTAAAACTGTAGAATGTACAATTAGTTCATGGGTTTTCCCCACGACACAATACTGTACCTAAGTTTCCCACTTATTCTAAATTTACAACACCAAAATTCAGAGGTCTTGGGTAAACATTCAGTACGGTACGGTATTTCGAAGGGTACAGATATCCGCCGTCAGCAAAATGAATAAATTGAAAAACAACACATTGTCGTTGAAGTTGATAATAGACCTTATTAAGTGTTATGAAGAAAAAAAACTAAACAATTAGTGCAAAAGTTTAAATGTTGAAAAACTCAAGTGTATGAAATTTTGAAAAACAAGGACAAAATAAAAAGTGAGTGGCTGAATAACGAACGAAGCGGTGATTCGAATAGGAAGCTAAGAAAAACCGGAAACGACAATAAATACGACAATAAATGTCGGATAAATGCGACAATGTGTGACTGGTTTTTGGATGCAAGATCTCGAAATTTGCCCATATTAGAACCTATTCCACAAGCTCAAACAAAACTGGTAGCGGAGAGACTAAACAAAGAAGATCTTAAAGCATTGAATGGATGGTTAGAGAGTTTTCGTGCTAGAAATGAAATAACGATTGGACAAATCAGCGGAGAGGCAAATTACGTTGATATGGATGTTGTCAATAACTGGAAAGTTAAAATCGAAAGTTTAATTGCGGAGTACCAGCCGAAAAACATTGCAGACTGTGATTAAACGGTTTTGTTTTTCGCGCTTTGCCAAATAAGACGCTATACCTGAAGGGCGAAAGATGCGTCGGCGGAAAACAGTCGAAGGAGAGATTGACCATTTTGATGTGCGGATTTGCAGACGGAAAACTTGAAAAATCATTAGTGATTGGAAAAGCTCGTAAGCCAAGATGCTTCAGAAATGTTCAGATGTCCGTCTTACCGGTTGTGGCGTTCTAACAGAAAAGCGTGGATGAATTCAGAAATAATGGAGGAATGGTTGAAGACACTTAATCAGAAGATGAAGATGCAAAAACGGCACATCTTGTTGTTTTTAGACAATGCAACGTGTCATCCCGATTTAAAATTGTCAAATATAATACTCTGTTTCCTACCGCCGAATACAACTAGCGTTACTCAACCAATGGATCAATGTATGATTAAAAATTTTAAAGTGCACTACCGAAAATACGTTCTGCAGTCGGTTGTCGCGAACATGCATGCAGTTGTCTGTAGATGAATCAGCGAAGAAAATACCTGTTCTTGATGCCGCAAGATGGATTTGCAGTGCATTTAATGACATTAGCCGGACATGTGTAAAGAAATGCTTCTGGAAAAATGGCATTAAAACAAACACAGAAGAAGAAAATTTGGGACTGGAAAAGGAAAACCCCATCTCTAGCTTACGCGCCTTAATTACCGATGGAACCGAACCACAGGATTACCAATATCGACGAGAATGTACCAAACTGAAGCCGGATTTCAGACCTTGGACGAAATTATTAAAGCGAGAGTAAATGCGGCCGAAGGAGGCGGTGGCGATGATGAAGAAGAAGACGACGACGAAAGTGGAGGAGAAATTCGTGAGTTTGAAACAGTTGTAGTTATACAGTAATTGTTAATACAGTACACTATAATCAACATGCTAAAATTTGATTTTTCTATTATTGCATAGGTAGCACAGCTGTTGAACCTCACTTAAAAATTCAAGACTGCAAAGATGCGTTACAGAAACTGATGGCATTTGAAGAATTCGCGGAAAAGTCAAACTGTACAGAAATGAAACCCATCCTCGAACTAAGTAGGGGGAAAATGGGGTTCCTGACACACAAAGGAATGCCGCCTTTTCCACGCTCAAGATCAAAGAGATGCCGCCGTTCACACGCTCCAAGATTTTTTCCCACGCTCCCCCCACCGCCAATGGACCACAACATCCCAATGGACCACAGAATTCGCGAATTTCCGCAAATATAATTTATTATTTTTTTAATTTGATTTTTTATTGTCTTTTAATTAAGCTGATTTGCATATCAAGGGATGGGTGGGGGTGTGGTGGGGTTCAATGGACCACAGCATCCGCGACTTTCCGCGAATAAAATTTTTTTATTTTTTAATTAAGCTGATTTGCATATCAGGGGTGGGTGTAGGGTGGGGGTTCAAACTTGATGTGGGTGTTATAGTGTATATTAAAACTATATGATCAGGGTTACCAACCTTTGTCTTATTATAGTGTATAGATCAGGTCTGGCAACATTTTTCTGTGGTGCGAAATTCAAACTATATGATTGTTGTCGACTACGATATCAAGTTATCAACTCTCTCTCCCCCTCCCTCACTGTGTCTCTCTCTCACACACACACACACACACACATTTGAATGTAAGTAACTATCTCGATCGCTCTCTCTATGTCATCGGTTTTACTGTGATGTCATGTTATCAACTCTCCCTCTCTCACTCTCTCTCTCTCTCTCTCTCTCTCTCTCTCTCTCTCTCTCTCTCTCTCTCTCTCTCTCTCTCTCTCTCTCTCTCTCTCTCTCTCTCTCTCTCTCTCTCTCTCTCTGTTTATGTAACGGCTCTCTCACTGTCGGGTGAATGTACATATTAGCGGTCACTGACTAAATCGTCTCGATGTGCTGTTTCTAATCATTTTTTAGCTTCTCATAATTTAACGTACAAACACATTGCAGTCTCTCTCTCTCTCTCTCTCTCTCTCTCTCTCTCTCTCTCTCTCTCTCTCTCTCTCTCTCTCTCTCTCTCTCTCTCTCTCTCTCACACATTTGAATGTAAGTAACTATCTCGCTCGCTCCCTCTCTTTGTCTCTGTCTCTCACACACACATTAGTATGAGCAGACGCAGTTGTCAACCACGATATCAAGTTATCAACTCTCTCTCTCTCCCTCCCTCACTCTCACTCTGTCTCTCTCTCTCTCTCTCAACATTAAAACTATATGATTGTTGTCGACTACGATATCAAGTTATCAACTCTCTCTCTCTCCCTCTCTCTCTGTCTCACATACACATTTAGTATGAGCAGACGCAGTAAACCATAATTTGTTTAAATAGATTAAATGTACAGTATATATATTGTAATACTACTTTCGGTAATAGTGTGTCATTCTTTAATAAAGTTTTATTTTTAAATAGGAAGTTTTATTATGGTGTTTTGCGAACGTAAATGGTGTCGTTCGGAAGCGTCTGGTAGCCTGTGTGCCTTACCTGTCCCTTCTCACACTTTCGTAATTCCGGATAGGCGCCAAATTGTTTTTCGTGAAAACAATTAAAAGTTTTTATCTGTATAGTTTTGATATTGCACTATTGTAAATTCGAATCGTTCGCCGTCTGGCTTGTTACTGGTTCTCGGTTGAGTGGGGGAAAACGTGTTGCCAACTTGAAATAATGTTGGTTATGTTGACCCACTGCTAGTAAACAAAAGTTGCCAGCTTATAATTACTTTATCCGCAGATTGTTGGCAGTCCCTCTCAGTGATGATGATTACAGTGAGGAGTTGAGTACCATTAACCATATAGCCTTAGCTAATGGTTACAAAAACACGTTAATTGATAATCTCATCAGGAAACATAAAACTCGAAAATCCAAGCCCCCAGTAGATAAGGATACAAAAATAACTTTTATTTCTACCACATACACAAATATAATGCCAAAGATTCTAACCTCCACATTTAATAAATTGAATATTACCGCTACCTCCAAAACAAACAATAGTCTATTAAAAATACTACGTCACAGAAAACCCATACCTTCAGAAAAGAAATCCGGCATATATAAATTATCATGTAACGACTGCAACAGTTTTTACATTGGTCAAACGGGGAAAGGTTTCCTCAAACGATTTAAAGAGCACACACCAAAACGTCACCTAAATAATCTCACTCTGTTAAATAATATCAAGTCCAACTTTGCCCGCCACTTAATCTTACACAATCATAATTATACTGATTTCAAATCTAATTTGATACCCCTACATGTATGCAACAAAGGCCGTTACATGGACGCAATAGAAGAGTTCGAAATATACAAAGCATATAATAACATAAACAGCCGAGACTTCATATTGAATGACCATTTAAATTTAAAATCCAACCCGCTATACGATACAGCATTGAACCTGCTTAGGCGTAATCATAATCACTCAAATAATAATTCAGTGTCCGATCGGCTTCGCTGTGGTGCGCACCATTTAGAAAGCGAGTGAGTTACATTAGTTGACAATTATGTGTGACATGTGAGTTTAACTGTTAACGACCTCAATAGAGTGATTTAATCTGATGATGGAGCATATGTTCCGAAACGCGTCATTTTAATCGACGTAAACGAAGTCACACGAAGGATACAAGGTGATTTATTTATTTATAATCTACTATACCTTGAGTTATCTACAATTGAGGAAGGTATGCACAAAATTATTTGATTCTGTTTAAATGTGCTTCAGTTATCGTTCGTCATAGAAACAATTACTCTTGTTAAAACATAAAATGTGGCCGGTAAACTACCCCTTTCCCTCAACCGATCTTCACCAAAATCAACAGACGTTGAGTTCTCTATAGCTCAGGAAGGCATACAAAACATTATTTGATTCTGATTGAATTTACGGCAGTTATAATTCGTCAAAAAAAAAAATTACCCATGTTAAAACATAAAATGTTGCTGGTAAACTACCCCTTTCCCTAAAACGATCTTCAGCAAAAACAATAGGTAAAAACAATAGAACTCTACAATTCAGGGCTGTATGCAAAACATTATTTGAGTTCTGTTTGAATTTGCGGCTGTTATCGTTTGCCATAGAAAATACCCTTGTTAAAACAAAAAACGTTGCTGGCAAACTACCCCTTTCCCTTAACCGATCTTCACCAAAAACAATAGGTCTTGAGATCTCAACAATTCAGGGCTCTATGCAAAAATTTATTTGATTCATTTTGAATTTGCGGCTGTTATCGTTTGCTATAGAAAAAAATCTACACACACACACACACACACACACACACACACACACACACACACACACACACACACACACACACACACACACACACACACACACACACACACACACACACACACACACACACACACACACACACACACACACACACACACACACACACACACACACACACACACACGCACGCACGCACGCACGCACGCACGCACGCACGCACGCACGCACGAACACACACACACTTTTTTTTCATGTTTTGAGTGTAGTACAATCAGAATCTGCAATTATCTCGAACACGATTTTTTTTTGCCATCAACATACTTCCATTTCCTTAAAGGACATGGAAGTAAAAAATTACCCTTGATAAAAAAAAAACGTTGCGGGTAAACTACCCGTTTCCCTTAACCGATCTTCAGCAAAAACAATAGGTCTTGAGTACTCTACAATTCAGGGCTGTATGCAAAAAATTATTTGATCTGTTTGAATTTGCGGCTCTTATCGTTTGCCATAGAAGAAACTCTATAGACAGATAGACACACAGACACTTTTCGAAAAATGACTTTTTTTCATGTTTTGAGGGTAGTACAATCAGAATCTGCAATTATCTCGAACATGATTTTTTTTGCCATCACCATACTTCCATTTCCTTATGGAACATGGAAGAAAAAACGCCCAGCCAAATACAATATAAAATCCAAAATTTAACTCACAGATTAATTAAAAACCTACTATGTAAACAAAGATAAAATTATACTCTTTTGACTATCAAAAATATACCCAAACATTCTCTTTGACAACAATATGGATGTTATAATAAAAATAGGTGTCATTTATTTTAAATTTGTATGAATTAAATGATTGAAAAGTTGTGTAAATATATCAGGATACTAATGAACTATGTACAGAGAAGGATTCCAAAAGTATTCTGCTCAATTTCTCAGCACGTGAGTACATTTATTTTATAATAAATAAAATTATTTTTAATATTTATGTTATTCTTGTCATAGTATTTAAACATTTATAATATGCTCACGTTCTTTCAAATATTACAGTTTACTTAAAGTACACATATTTATGGCAGTGAGCAATTTTTGGGTAGCTATGTTGGGAAAAGAGGTTTGATTCACCAGGCAACACTGCTTTTTCGTTTCATCTATTTCAGTGGTTCTCATCCTTTTTAGTCTAGGACCCACCTTGAGGATATTACACTTCATGGGACCCATAAGTATGTATAGGCCTATATGTTAATGTAAAAGGGCGAAGTAAGGTAAATCTTAAGATTTACCGGTATATCCTAAGATTTATCGTTTTATGATTGTAAATGTCTGAAGATCTTATTAAAATGTTTGCATTTCGGGCTTTTACCAATAGTTAGTGTTAATATCCAGATTTACCGCTGCGTTGTGGTAAAAGCTGCACTCGGAGGTTTCCGTTGGCTTGCCGACCTGTCCAGACATCTTCCATCATGTTTGTTAGTCACATTCATTGTTAATGTATTTTAATGTATTTTATATCGCAAAGACTCAGTTTCTATCTGTCCTTGTGCGGGTACGTATGTATTTTATCTTCCGTTTATTAATATTATATTTGGTATTTGTTCGGTTTTCGTCCCAAAAAAATGAGTGACGTAATGAGTAAAAAATTTTATGAACTTTTAGGGGAATTGGTGCGTAATAAAAAGGACAACAACTTTTATTTACCCAAAGAAAAATATAACACAGTTAAAACTGCTTAAACCGGAATCTGGAAAAGATGGAAACCTTTTTAAGTCAGAAAATTTCCATGGTTCGATTTCTCATAGTTAATACTATGTACGTACGCACGTTAAAAACAACTCGTTTAAAACGGTCACTGTCTAACGCGGAGATGAAAAGCATTTTTCCAACGATCCTAGTCACCTGTATAAAACGCGACATTTCTGTTGAGAAATGCACAATTAGTTTCAAATTCATTCATTCTTTGACTACCTGCATACCTACCAATTATGTACATACGTCACGCTGTAAGCCGATTATAAGTAAGAGAAGACACGGATGGGGAAACTACAGGTAAAACTGTAGAATGTACAATTAGTTCATGGGTTTTCCCCACGACACAATACTGTACCTAAGTTTCCCACTTATTCTAAATTTACAACACCAAAATTCAGAGGTCTTGGGTAAACATTCAGTACGGTACGGTATTTCGAAAGGTACAGATATCCGCCGTCAGCAAAATGAATAAATTGAAAAACAACACATTGTCGTTGAAGTTGAAAATAGACCTTATTAAGTGTTATGAAGAAAAAAAACTAAACAATTAGTGCAAAAGTTTAAATGTTGAAAAACTCAAGTGTATGAAATTTTGAAAAACAAGGACAAAATAAAAAGTGAGTGGCTGAATAACGAACGAAGCGGTGATTCGAATAGGAAGCTAAGAAAAACCGGAAACGACAATAAATACGACAATAAATGTCGGATAAATGCGACAATGTGTGACTGGTTTTTGGATGCAAGATCTCGAAATTTGCCCATATTAGAACCTATTCCACAAGCTCAAACAAAGCTGGTAGCTGAGAGACTAAACAAAGAAAATCTTAAAGCATTGAATGGATGGTTAGAGAGTTTTCGTGCTAGAAATGAAATAACGATTGGACAAATCAGCGGAGAGGCAAATTGCGTTGATATGGATGTTGTCAATAACTGGAAAGTTAAAATCGAAAGTTTAATTGCGGAGTACCAGCCGAAAAACATTGCAGACTGTGATTAAACGGTTTTGTTTTTCGCGCTTTGCCAAATAAGACGCTATACCTGAAGTGCGAAAGATGCGTCGGCGGAAAACAGTCGAAGGAGAGATTGACCATTTTGATGTGCGGATTTGCAGACGGAAAACTTGAAAAATCATTAGTGATTGGAAAAGCTCGTAAGCCAAGATGCTTCAGAAATGTTCAGATGTCCGTCTTACCGGTTGTGGCGTTCTAACAGAAAAGCGTGGATGAATTCAGAAATAATGGAGGAATGGTTGAAGACACTTAATCAGAAGATGAAGATGCAAAAACATCTTGTTGCTTTTAGACAATGCAACGTGTCATCCCGATTTAAAATTGTCAAATATAATACTCTGTTTCCTACCGCCGAATACAACTAGCGTTACTCAACCAATGGATCAATGTATGATTAAAAATTTTAAAGTGCACTACCGAAAATACGTTCTGCAGTCGGTTGTCGCGAACATGCATGCAGTTGTCTGTAGATGAATCAGCGAAGAAAATATCTGTTCTTGATGCCGCAAGATGGATTTGCAGTGCATTTAATGACATTAGCCGGACATGTGTAAAGAAATGCTTCTGGAAAAATGGCATTAAAACAAACACAGAAGAAGA
The DNA here is from genome assembly GCA_034769895.1 of Magicicada septendecula. Classification (NCBI taxonomy): domain Eukaryota; kingdom Metazoa; phylum Arthropoda; class Insecta; order Hemiptera; family Cicadidae; genus Magicicada; species Magicicada septendecula. Next base: position 796,926,756 of record CM068367.1, on the reverse strand, counting down.
AAATTTGGGACTGGAAAAGGAAAACCCCATCTCTAGCTTACGCGCCTTAATTACCGATGGAACCGAACCACAGGATTACCAATATCGACGAGAATGTACCAAACTGAAGCCGGATTTCAGACCTTGGACGAAATTATTAAAGCGAGAGTAAATGCGGCCGAAGGAGGCGGTGGCGATGATGAAGAAGAAGACGACGACGAAAGTGGAGGAGAAATTCGTAAGTTTGAAACAGTTGTAGTTATACAGTAATTGTTAATACAGTACACTATAATCAACATGCTAAAATTTGATTTTTCTATTATTGCATAGGTAGCACAGCTGTTGAACCTCACTTAAAAATTCAAGACTGCAAAGATGCGTTACAGAAACTGATGGCATTTGAAGAATTCGCGGAAAAGTCAAACTGTACAGAAATGAAACCCATCCTCGAACTAAGTAGGGGGAAAATGGGGTTCCTGACACACAAAGGAATGCCGCCTTTTCCACGCTCAAGATCAAAGAGATGCCGCCGTTCACACGCTCCAAGATTTTTTCCCACGCTCCCCCCACCACCAATGGACCACAACATCCCAATGGACCACAGAATTCGTGAATTTCCGCAAATATAATTTATTATTTTTTTAATTTGATTTTTTATTGTCTTTTAATTAAGCTGATTTGCATATCAAGGGATGGGTGGGGGTGTGGTGGGGTTCAATGGACCACAGCATCCGCGAGTTTCCGCGAATAAAATTTTTTTATTTTTTAATTAAGCTGATTTGCATATCAGGGGTGGGTGTAGGGTGGGGGTTCAAACTTGATGTGGGTGTTATAGTGTATATTAAAACTATATGATCAGGGTTACCAACCTTTGTCTTATTATAGTGTATAGATCAGGTCTGGCAACATTTTTCTGTGGTGCGAAATTCAAACTATATGATTGTTGTCGACTACGATATCAAGTTATCAACTCTCTCTCCCCCTCCCTCACTGTGTCTCTCTCTCTCACACACACACACACACACACATTTGAATATAAGTAACTATCTCGATCGCTCTCTCTATGTCATCGGTTTTACTGTGATGTCATGTTATCAACTCTCCCTCTCACACTATCTCACTCTCTCTCTCTCTCTCTCTCTCTCTCTCTCTCTCTCTCTCTCTCTCTCTCTCTCTCTCTGTTTATGTAACGGCTCTCTCACTGTCGGGTGAATGTACATATTAGCGGTCACTGACTCAATCGTCTCGATGTGCTGTTTCTAATCATTTTTTAGCTTCTCATAATTTAACGTACAAACACATTGCAGTCTCTCTCTCTCTCTCTCTCTCTCTCTCTCTCTCTCTCTCTCTCTCTCTCTCACACACACATTTGAATGTAAGTAACTATCTCGCTCGCTCCCTCTCTTTCTCTCTGTCTCTCACACACACATTAGTATGAGCAGACGCAGTTGTCAACCACGATATCAAGTTATCAACTCTCTCTCTCTCCCTCCCTCACTCTCACTCTGTCTCTCTCTCTCTCTCTCAACATTAAAACTATATGATTGTTGTCGACTACGATATCAAGTTATCAACTCTCTCTCTCTCCCTCTCTCTCTGTCTCACATACACATTTAGTATGAGCAGACGCAGTAAACCATAATTTGTTTAAATAGATTAAATGTACAGTATATATATTGTAATACTACTTTCGGTAATAGTGTGTCGTTCTTTAATAAAATTTTATTTTTAAATAGGAAGTTTTATTATGGTGTTTTGCGAACGTAAATGGTGTCGTTCGGAAGCGTCTGGTAGCCGGTGTGCCTTACCTGTCCCTTCTCACACTTTCGTAATTCCGGATAGGCGCCAAATTGTTTTTCGTGAAAACAATTAAAAGTTTTTATCTGTATAGTTTTGATATTGCACTATTGTAAATTCGAATCGTTCGCCGTCTGGCTTGTTACTGGTTCTCGGTTGAGTGGGGGAAAACGTGTTGCCAAATTGAAATAATGTTGGTTATGTTGACCCACTGCTAGTAAACAAAAGTTGCCAGCTTATAATTACTTTATCCGCAGATTGTTGGCAGTCCCTCTCAGTGATGATGATTACAGTGAGGAGTTGAGTACCATTAACCATATAGCCTTAGCTAATGGTTACAAAAACACGTTAATTGATAATCTCATCAGGAAACATAAAACTCGAAAATCCAAGCCCCCAGTAGATAAGGATACAAAAATAACTTTTATTTCTACCACATACACAAATATAATGCCAAAGATTCTAACCTCCACATTTAATAAATTGAATACTACCGCTACCTCCAAAACAAACAATAGTCTATTAAAAATACTACGTCACAGAAAACCCATAGCTTCAGAAAAGAAATCCAGCATATATAAATTATCATGTAACGACTGCAACAGTTTTTACATTGGTCAAACGGGGAAAGGTTTCCTCAAACGATTTAAAGAGCACACACCAAAACGTCACCTAAATAATCTCACTCTGTTAAATAATATCAAGTCCAACTTTGCCCGCCACTTAATCTTACACAGTCATAATTATACTGATTTCAAATCTAATTTGATACCCCTACATGTGTGGAACAAAGGCCGTTACATGGACGCAAGAGAAGAGTTCGAAATATACAAAGCATATAATAACATATACAGCCGAGACTTCATATTGAATGACCATTTAAATTTAAAATCTAACCCGCTATACGATACAGCATTGAACCTGCTTAGGCGTAATCATAATCACTCAAATAATAATTCAGTGTCCGATCGGCTTCGCTGTGGTGCGCACCATTTAGAAAGCGAGTGAGTTACATTAGTTGACAATTATGTGTGACATGTGAGTTTAACTGTTAACGACCTCAATAGAGTGATTTAATCTGATGATGGAGCATATGTTCCGAAACGCGTCATTTTAATAGACGTAAACGAAGTCACACGAAGGATACAAGGTGATTTATTTATTTATAATCTACTATACCTTGAGTTATCTACAATTAAGGAAGGTATGCACAAAATTATTTGATTCTGTTTAAATGTGCTTCAGTTATCGTTCGTCATAGAAACAATTACTCTTGTTAAAACATAAAATGTGGCAGGTAAACTACCCCTTTCCCTCAACCGATCTTCACCAAAATCAACAGACGTTGAGTTCTCTATAGCTCAGGAAGGCATACAAAACATTATTTGATTCTGATTGAATTTAGGGCAGTTATAACTCGTCAAAAAAAAAAAAAAATTACTCTTGTTCAAACAAAAACGTTGCTGGCAAACTGCCCCTTTCCCTTAACCGATCTTCACCAAAAACAATAGGTCTTGAGATCTCAACAATTCAGGGCTCTATGCAAAAAATTATTTGATTCTTTTTGAATTTGTGGCTGTTATCGTTTGCTATAGAAAAAAATCTACACACACACACACACACACACACACACACACACACACACACACACACACACACACACACACACACACACACACACACACACACACACACACACACACACACACACACACACTTTTTTTTCATGTTTTGAGTGTAGTACAATCAGAATCTGCAATTATCTCAAACACGATTTCTTTTTGCCATCACCATACTTCCATTTCCTTAAAGGACATGGAAGTAAAAAATTACCCTTGATAAAAAAAAACGTTGCCGGTAAACTACCCCTTTCCCTTAACCGATCTTCAGCAAAAACAATAGGTCTTGAGTACTCTACAATTCAGGGCTGTATGCAAAAAATTATTTGATTCTGTTTGAATTTGCGGCTCTTATCGTTTGCCATAGAAGAAACTCTATAGACAGATAGACACACAGACACTTTTCGAAAAATGACTTTTTTTCATGTTTTGAGGGTAGTACAATCAGAATCTGCAATTATCTCGAACATGATTTTTTTTGCCATCACCATACTTCCATTTCCTTATGGAACATGGAAGAAAAAACGCCCAGCCAAATACAATATAAAATCCAGAATTTAACTCACAGATTAATTAAAAACCTACTATGTAAACAAAGAAAAAATTATACTCTTTTGACATTCAAAAATATACCCAAACATTCTCTTTGTCAACAATATGGATGTTATAATAAAAATAGGTGTCATTTATTTTAAATTTGTATGAATTAAATGATTGAAAAGTTGTGTAAATATATCAGGATACTAATGAACTATGTACAGAGAAGGATTCCAAAAGTATTCTGCTCAATTTCTCAGCATGTGAGTACATTTATTTTATAATAAATAAAATTATTTTTAATATTTATGTTATTCTTGTCATAGTATTTAAACATTTATAATATGCTCACGTTCTTTCAAATATTACAGTTTACTTAAAGTACACATATTTATGGCAGTGAGCAATTTTTGGGTAGCTATGTTGGGAAAAGAGGTTTGATTCACCAGGCAACACTGCTTTTTCGTTTCATCTATTTCAGTGGTTCTCATCCTTTTTAGTCTAGGACCCACCTTGGAGGATATTACACTTCATGGGACCCATAAGTATGTATAGGCCTATATGTTAATGTAAAAGGGCGAAGTAAGGTAAATCTTAAGATTTACCGGTATATCCTAAGATTTATCGTTTTATGATTGTAAATGTCTGAAGATCTTTTTAAAATGTTTGCATTTCGGGCTTTTACCAATAGTTAGTGTTAATATCCAGATTTACCGCTGCGTTGTGGTAAAAGCTGCACTCGGAGGTTTCCGTTGGCTTGCCGACCTGTCCAGACATCTTCCATCATGTTTGTTAGTCACAATCATTGTTAATGTATTTTAATGTATTTTATATCGCAAAGACTCAGTTTCTATCTGTCCTTGTGCGGGTACGTATGTATTTTATCTTCCGTTTATTAATATTATATTTGGTATTTGTTCGGTTTTCGTCCCAAAAAAATGAGTGACGTAATGAGTAAAAAATTTTATGAACTTTTAGGGGAATTGGTGCGTAATAAAAAGGACAACAACTTTTATTTACCCAAAGAAAAATATAACACAGTTAAAACTGCTTAAACCGGAATCTGGAAAAGATGGAAACCTTTTTAAGCCAGAAAATTTCATTGGTTCGATTTCTCATAGTTAATACTATGTACGTACGCACGTTAAAAACAACTCGTTTAAAACGGTCACTGTCTAACGCGGAGATGAAAAGCATTTTTCCAACGATCCTAGTCACCTGTATAAAACGCGACATTTCTGATGAGAAATGCACAATTAGTTTCAAATTCATTCATTCTTTGACTACCTGCATACCTACCAATTATGTACATACGTCACGCTGTAAGCCGATTATAAGTAAGAGAAGACACGGATGGGGCAACTACAGGTAAAGCTGTAGAATGTACAATTAGTTCATGGGTTTTCCCCACGACACAATACTGTAGCTAAGTTTCCCACTTATTCTAAATTTACAACACCAAAATTCAGAGGTCTTGGGTAAACATTCAGTACGGTACGGTATTTCGAAGGGTACAGATATCCGCCGTCAGCAAAATGAATAAATTGAAAAACAACACATTGTCGTTGATGTTGAAAGTAGACCTTATTAAGTGTTATGAAGAAAAAAAACTAAACAATTAGTGCAAAAGTTTAAATGTTGAAAAACTCAAGTGTATGAAATTTTGAAAAACAAGGACAAAATAAAAAGTGAGTGGCTGAATAACGAACGAAGCGGTGATTCGAATAGGAAGCTAAGAAAAACCGGAAACGACAATAAATGTCGGATAAATGCGACAATGTGTGACTGGTTTTTGGATGCAAGATCTCGAAATTTGCCCATATTAGAACCTATTCCACAAGCTCAAACAAAACTGGTAGCGGAGAGACTAAACAAAGAAGATCTTAAAGCATTGAATGGATAGTTAGAGAGTTTTCGTGCTAGAAATGAAATAACGATTGGACAAATCAGCGGAGAGGCAAATTATGTTGATATGGATGTTGTCAATAACTGGAAAGTTAAAATCGAAAGTTTAATTGCGGAGTACCAGCCGAAAAACATTGCAGACTGTGATTAAACGGTTTTGTTTTTCGCGCTTTGCCAAATAAGACGCTATACCTGAACGGCGAAAGATGCGTCGGCGGAAAACAGTCGAAGGAGAGATTGACCATTTTGATGTGCGGATTTGCAGACGGAAAACTTGAAAAATCATTAGTGATTGGAAAAGCTCGTAAGCCAAGATGCTTCAGAAATGTTCAGATGTCCGTCTTACCGGTTGTGTGGCGTTCTAACAGAAAAGCGTGGATGAATTCAGAAATAATGGAGGAATGGTTGAAGACACTTAATCAGAAGATGAAGATGCAAAAACGGCACACCTTGTTGTTTTTAGACAATGCAACGTGTCATCCCGATTTAAAATTGTCAAATATAATACTCTGTTTCCTACCGCCGAATACAACTAGCGTTACTCAACCAATGGATCAATGTATGATTAAAAATTTTAAAGTGCACTACCGAAAATACGTTCTGCAGTCGGTTGTCGCGAACATGCATGCAGTTGTCTGTAGATGAATCAGCGAAGAAAATACCTGTTCTTGATGCCGCAAGATGGATTTGCAGTGCATTTAATGACATTAGCCGGACATGTGTAAAGAAATGCTTCTGGAAAAATGGCATTAAAACAAACACAGAAGAAGAAAATTTGGGACTGGAAAAGGAAAACCCCATCTCTAGCTTACGCGCCTTAATTACCGATGGAACCGAACCACAGGATTACCAATATCGACGAGAATGTACCAAACTGAAGCCGGATTTCAGACCTTGGACGAAATTATTAAAGCGAGAGTAAATGCGGCCGAAGGAGGCGGTGGCGATGATGAAGAAGAAGACGACGACGAAAGTGGAGGAGGAATTCATAAGTTTGAAACAGTTGTAGTTATACAGTAATTGTTAATACAGTACAATATAATCAACATGCTAAAATTTGATTTTTCTATTATTGCATAGGTAGCACAGCTGTTGAACCTCACTTAAAAATTCAAGACTGCAGAGATGCGTTACAGAAACTGATGGCATTTGAAGAATTCGCGGAAAAGTCAAACTGTACAGAAATGAAACCCATCCTCGAACTAAGTAGGGGGAAAATGGGGTTCCTGACACACAAAGGAATGCCGCCTTTCCCACGTTCAAGATCAAAGATATGCCGCCGTTCACACGCTCCAAGATTTTTTCCCACGCTCCCCCCACCATCAATGGACCACAGCATTCGTGAATTTCCACGAATATAATTTATTATTTTTTTAATTTGATTTTTTATTGTCTTTTAATTAAGCTGATTTGCATATCAAGGGATGGGTGGGGGTGTGGTGGGGTTCAATGGACCACAGCATCCGCGAGTTTCCGCGAATATAATTTTTTTATTTTTTAATTAAGCTAATTTGCATATCAGGGGTGGGTGGTGGGTGGGGGTTCAAACTTGATGTGGGTGTTATAGTGTATATTAAAACTATATGATCAGGGTTACCAACCTTTGTATTATTATAGTGTATAGATCAGGTCTGGCAACATTTTTCTGTGGTGCGAAATTCAAACTATATGATTGTTGCCGACTACGATATCAAGTTATCAACTCTCTCTCCCCCTCCCTCTATGTGTCTCTCTCTCACACACACACACACACACACACATTTGAATGTAAGTAACTATCTCGATCGCTCTCTCTATGTCATCGGTTTTACTGTGATATCATGTTATCAACTCTCCCTCTCTCTCTCACTCTCTCTCTCTCTCTCTCTGTGTTTATGTAACGTCTCTCTCACTGTCGGGTGAATGTACATATTAGCGGTCATTGACTCAATCGTCTCGATGTGCTGTTTCTAATAATTTTTTAGCTTCTCATAATTTAACGTACAAACACATTGCGGTCTCTCTCTCTCTCTCTCTCTCTCTCTCTCTCTCTCTCTCTCTCACACACATTTGAATGTAAGTAACTATCTCGCTCGCTCCCTCTCTCTCTCTCTCTCTGTCTCACACACACATTAGTATGAGCAGACGCAGTTGTCAACCACGATATCAAGTTATCAACTCTCTCTCTCTCTCCCTCCCTCTCTCTCTCTCTCTCTCTGTCTCTCTCTCTCTCTCAACATTAAAACTATATGATTGTTGTCGACTACGATATCAAGTTATCAACTCTCTCTCTCTCCCTCTCTCTCTGTCTCACATACACATTTAGTATGAGCAGACGCAGTAAACCATAATTTGTTTAAATAGATTAAATGTACAGTATATATATTGTAATACTACTTTCGGTAATAGTGTTTCGTTCTTTAATAAAGTTTTATTTGTAAATAGGAAGTTTTATTATGGTGTTTTGCGAACGTAAATGGTGTCGTTCGGAAGCGTCTGGTAGCCTGTGTGCCTTACCTGTCCCTTCTCACACTTTCGTAATTCCGGATAGGCGCCAAATTGTTTTTCGTGAAAACAATTAAAAGTTTTTATCTGTATAGTTTTGGTATTGCACTATTGTAAATTCGAATCGTTCGCCGTCTGGCTTGTTACTGGTTCTCGGTTGAGTGGGGGAAAACGTGTTGCCAACTTGAAATAATGTTGGTTATGTTGACCCACTGCTAGTAAACAAAAGTTGGCAGCTTATAATTACTTTATCCGCAGATTGTTGGCAGTCCCTCTCAGTGATGATGATTACAGTGAGGAGTTGAGTACCATTAACCATATAGCTTTAGCTAATGGTTACAAAAACACGTTAATTGATAATCTCATCAGGAAACATAAAATTCGAAAATCCAAGCCCCCAGTAGATAAGGATACAAAAATAACTTTTATTTCTACCACATACACAAATATAATGCCAAAGATTCTAACCTCCACATTTAATAAATTGAATATTACCGCTACCTCCAAAACAAACAATAGTCTATTAAAAATACTACGTCACAGAAAACCCATACCTTCAGAAAAGAAATCCGGCATATATAAATTATCATGTAACGACTGCAACAGTTTTTACATTGGTCAAACGGGGAAAGGTTTCCTCAAACGATTTAAAGAGCACACACCAAAACGTCACCTAAATAATCTCACTCTGTTAAATAATATCAAGTCCAACTTTGCCCGCCACTTAATCTTACACAATCATAATTATACTGATTTCAAATCTAATTTGATACCCCTACATGTGTGGAACAAAGGCCGTTACATGGACGCAATAGAAGAGTTCGAAATATACAAAGCATATAATAACATAAACAGCCGAGACTTCATATTGAATGACCATTTAAATTTAAAATCCAACCCGCTATACGATACAGCATTGAACCTGCTTAGGCGTAATCATAATCACTCAAATAATAATTCAGTGTCCGATCGGCTTCGCTGTGGTGCGCACCATTTAGAAAGCGAGTGAGTTACATTAGTTGACAATTATGTGTGACATGTGAGTTTAACTGTTAACGACCTCAATAGAGTGATTTAATCTGATGATGGAGCATATGTTCCGAAACGCGTCATTTTAATCGACGTAAACGAAGTCACACGAAGGATACACGGTGATTTATTTATTTATAATCTACTATACCATGAGTTATCTACAATTGAGGAAGGTATGCACAAAATTATTGGATTCTGTTTAAATGTGCTTCAGTTATCGTTCGTCATAGAAACAATTACTCTTGTTAAAACATAAAATGTGGCAGGTAAACTACCCCTTTCCCTCAACCGATCTTCACCAAAATCAACAGACGTTGAGTTCTCTATAGCTCAGGAAAGCATACAAAACATTATTTGATTCTGATTGAGTTTACGGCAGTTATAATTCGTCAAAAAAAAAAAAATTACCCTTGTTAAAACATAAAATGTTGTTGGTAAACTACCCCTTTCCCTAAACCGATCTTCAGCAAAAACAATAGGTAAAAACAATAGAACTATACAATTCAGGGCTGTATGCAAAACATTATTTGAGTTCTGTTTGAATTTGCGGCTGTTATCGTTTGCCATAGAAAATACCCTTATTAAAACAAAAAACGTTGCTGGCAAACTACCCCTTTCCCTTAACCGATCTTCACCAAAAACAATAGGTCTTGAGATCTCAACAATTCAGGGCTCTATGCAAAAAATTATTTGATTCTTTTTGAATTTGCGGCTGTTATCGTTTGCTATAGAAAAAAATCTACACACACACACACACACACACACACACACACACACACACACACACACACACACACACACACACACACACACACACACACACACACACACACACACACACACACACACACACACACACACACACACACACACACACACACACACACACACACACACACACACACACACACTTTTTTTTCATGTTTTGAGTGTAGTACAATCAGAATCTGCAATTATCTCAAACACGTTTTTTTTTTGCCATCACCATACTTCCATTTCCTTAAAGGACATGGAAGTAAAAAATTACCCTTGATAAAAAAAACGTTGCGGGTAAACTACCCCTTTCCCTTTACCGATCTTCAGCAAAAACAATAGGTCTTGAGTACTCTACAATTCAGGGCTGTATGCAAAAAATTATTTGATTCTGTTTGAATTTGCGGCTCTTATCGTTTGCCATAGAAGAAACTCTATAGACAGATAGACACACAGACACTTTTCGAAAAATGACTTTTTTTCATGTTTTGAGGGTAGTACAATCAGAATCTGCAATTATCTCGAACATGATTTTTTTTGCCATCACCATACTTCCATTTCCTTATGGAACATGGAAGAAAAAACGCCCAGCCAAATACAATATAAAATCCAGAATTTAAATCACAGATTAATTAAAAACCTACTATGTAAACAAAGATAAAATTATACTCTTTTGACATTCAAAAATATACCCAAACATTCTCTTTGACAACAATATGGATGTTATAATAAAAATAGGTGTCATTTATTTTAAATTTGTATGAATTAAATGATTGAAAAGTTGTGTAAATATATCAGGATACTAATGAACTATGTACAGAGAAGGATTCCAAAAGTATTCTGCTCAATTTCTCAGCATGTGAGTACATTTATTTTATAATAAATAAAATTATTTTTAATATTTATGTTATTCTTGTCATAGTATTTAAACATTTATAATATGCTCACGTTCTTTCAAATATTACAGTTTACTTAAAGTACACATATTTATGGCAGTGAGCAATTTTTGGGTAGCTATGTTGGGAAAAGAGGTTTGATTCACCAGGCAACACTGCTTTTTCGTTTCATCTATTTCAGTGGTTCTCATCCTTTTTAGTCTAGGACCCACCTTGGAGGATATTACACTTCATGGGACCCATAAGTATGTATAGGCCTATATGTTAATGTAAAAGGGCGAAGTAAGGTAAATCTTAAGATTTACCGGTATATCCTAAGATTTATCGTTTTATGATTGTAAATGTCTGAAGATCTTTTTAAAATGTTTGCATTTCGGGCTTTTACCAATAGTTAGTGTTAATATCCAGATTTACCGCTGCGTTGTGGTAAAAGCTGCACTCGGAGGTTTCCGTTGGCTTGCCGACCTGTCCAGACATCTTCCATCATGTTTGTTAGTCACATTCATTGTTAATGTATTTTAATGTATTTTATATCGCAAAGACTCAGTTTCTATCTGTCCTTGTGCGGGTACGTGTGTATTTTATCTTCCGTTTATTAATATTATATTTGGTATTTGTTCGGTTTTCGTCCCAAAAAAATGAGTGACGTAATGAGTAAAAAATTTTATGAACTTTTAGGGGAATTGGTGCGTAATAAAAAGGACAACAACTTTTATTTACCCAAAGAAAAATATAACACAGTTAAAACTGCTTAAACCGGAATCTGGAAAAGATGGAAACCTTTTTAAGCCAGCAAATTTCCATGGTTCGATTTCTCATAGTTAATACAATGTACTTACGCACGTTAAAAACAACTCGTTTAAAACGGTCACTGTCTAACGCGGAGATGAAAAGCATTTTTTCAACGATCCTAGTCACCTGTATAAAACGCGACATTTCTGTTGAGAAATGCACAATTAGTTTCAAATTCATTCATTCTTTGACTACCTGCATACCTACCAATTATGTACATACGTCACGCTGTAAGCCGATTATAAGTAAGAGAAGACACGGATGGGGCAACTACAGGTAAAACTGTAGAATGTGCAATTAGTTCATGGGTTTTCCCCACGACACAATACTGTACCTAAGTTTCCCACTTATTCTAAATTTACAACACCAAAATTCAGAGGTCTTGGGTAAACATTCAGTACGGTACGGTATTTCGAAGGGTACAGATATCCGCCGTCAGCAAAATGAATAAATTGAAAAACAACACATTGTCGTTGAAGTTGAAAATAGACCTTATTAAGTGTTATGAAGAAAAAAAACTAAACAATTAGTGCAAAAGTTTAAATGTTGAAAAACTCAAGTGTATGAAATTTTGAAAAACAAGGACAAAATAAAAAGTGAGTGGCTGAATAACGAACGAAGCGGTGATTCGAATAGGAAGCTAAGAAAAACCGGAAACGACAATAAATACGACAATAAATGTCGGTTAAATGCGACAATGTGTGACTGGTTTTTGGATGCAAGATCTCGAAATTTGCCCATATTAGAACCTATTCCACAAGCTCAAACAAAACTGGTAGCGGAGAGACTAAACAAAGAAGATCTTAAAGCATTGAATGGATAGTTAGAGAGTTTTCGTGCTAGAAATGAAATAACGATTGGACAAATCAGCGGAGAGGCAAATTATGTTGATATGGATGTTGTCAATAACTGGAAAGTTAAAATCGAAAGTTTAATTGCGGAGTACCAGCCGAAAAACATTGCAGACTGTGATTAAACGGTTTTGTTTTTCGCGCTTTGCCAAATAAGACGCTATACCTGAAGGGCGAAAGATGCGTCGGCGGAAAACAGTCGAAGGAGAGATTGACCATTTTGATGTGCGGATTTGCAAACGGAAAACTTGAAAAATCATTAGTGATTGGAAAAGCTCGTAAGCCAAGATGCTTCAGAAATGTTCAGATGTCCGTCTTACCGGTTGTGGCGTTCTAACAGAAAAGCGTGGATGAATTCAGAAATAATGGAGGAATGGTTGAAGACACTTAATCAGAAGATGAAGATGCAAAAACGGCACATCTTGTTGTTTTTAGACAATGCAACGTGTCATCCCGATTTAAAATTGTCAAATATAATACTCTGTTTCCTACCGCCGAATACAACTAGCGTTACTCAACCAATGGATCAATGTATGATTAAAAATTTTAAAGTGCACTACCGAAAATACGTTCTGCAGTCGGTTGTCGCGAACATGTATGCAGTTGTCTGTAGATGAATCAGCGAAGAAAATACCTGTTCTTGATGCCGCAAGATGGATTTGCAGTGCATTTAATGACATTAGCCGGACATGTGTAAAGAAATGCTTCTGGAAAAATGGCATTAAAACAAACACAGAAGAAGAAAATTTGGGACTGGAAAAGGAAAACCCCATCTCTAGCTTACGCGCCTTAATTACCGATGGAACCGAACCACAGGATTACCAATATCGACGAGAATGTACCAAACTGAAGCCGGATTTCAGACCTTGGACGAAATTATTAAAGCGAGAGTAAATGCGGCCGAAGGAGGCGGTGGCGATGATGAAGAAGAAGACGACGACGAAAGTGGAGGAGGAATTCATAAGTTTGAAACAGTTGTAGTTATACAGTAATTGTTAATACAGTACAATATAATCAACATGCTAAAATTTGATTTTTCTATTATTGCATAGGTAGCACAGCTGTTGAACCTCACTTAAAAATTCAAGACTGCAGAGATGCGTTACAGAAACTGATGGCATTTGAAGAATTCGCGGAAAAGTCAAACTGTACAGAAATGAAACCCATCCTCGAACTAAGTAGGGGGAAAATGGGGTTCCTGACACACAAAGGAATGCCGCCTTTCCCACGCTCAAGATCAAAGAGATGCCGCCGTTCACACGCTCCAAGATTTTTTCCCACGCTCCCCCCACCATCAATGGACCACAACATCCCAATGGACCACAGCATTCGTGAATTTCCACGAATATAATTTATTATTTTTTTAATTTGATTTTTTATTTTCTTTTAATTAAACTGATTTGCATATCAAGGGTGGGTGGAGGTGGGGTGGGGTTCAATGGACCACAGCATCCGCGAGTTTCCGCGAATATAATTTTTTTATTTTTTAATTAAGCTGATTTGCATATCAGGGGTGGGTGGTGGGTGGGGGTTCAAACTTGATGTGGGTGTTATAGTGTATATTAAAACTATATGATCAGGGTTACCAACCTTTGTATTATTATAGTGTATAGATCAGGTCTGGCAACATTTTTCTGTGGTGCGAAATTCAAACTATATGATTGTTGCCGACTACGATATCAAGTTATCAACTCTCTCTCCCCCTCCCTCACTGTGTCTCTCTCTCACACACACACACACACATTTGAATGTAAGTAACTATCTCGATCGCTCTCTCTATGTCATCGGTTTTACTGTGATATCATGTTATCAACTCTCCCTCTCTCTCTCACTCTCTCTCTCTCTCTCTCTGTGTTTATGTAACGTCTCTCTCACTGTCGGGTGAATGTACATATTAGCGGTCATTGACTCAATCGTCTCGATGTGCTGTTTCTAATAATTTTTTAGCTTCTCATAATTTAACGTACAAACACATTGCGGTCTCTCTCTCTCTCTCTCTCTCTCTCTCTCTCTCTCTCTCTCTCTCTCTCTCTCTCTCTCTCTCTCTCTCTCACACACATTTGAATGTAAGTAACTATCTCGCTCGCTCCCTCTCTCTCTCTCTGTCTCTCACACACACATTAGTATGAGCAGACGCAGTTGTCAACCACGATATCAAGTTATCAACTCTCTCTCTCTCTCCCTCCCTCTCTCTCTCTCTCTCTCTGTCTCTCTCTCTCTCTCAACATTAAAACTATATGATTGTTGTCGACTACGATATCAAGTTATCAACTCTCTCTCTCTCTCCCTCTCTCTCTGTCTCACATACACATTTAGTATGAGCAGACGCAGTAAACCATAATTTGTTTAAATAGATTAAATGTACAGTATATATATTGTAATACTACTTTCGGTAATAGTGTTTCGTTCTTTAATAAAGTTTTATTTGTAAATAGGAAGTTTTATTATGGTGTTTTGCGAACGTAAATGGTGTCGTTCGGAAGCGTCTGGTAGCCTGTGTGCCTTACCTGTCCCTTCTCACACTTTCGTAATTCCGGATAGGCGCCAAATTGTTTTTCGTGAAAACAATTAAAAGTTTTTATCTGTATAGTTTTGATATTGCACTATTGTAAATTCGAATCCTTCGCCGTCTGGCTTTTTACTGGTTCTCGGTTGAGTGGGGAAAACGTGTTGCCAACTTGAAATAATGTTGGTTATGTTGACCCACTGCTAGTAAACAAAAGTTGGCAGCTTATAATTACTTTATCCGCAGATTGCTGGCAGTCCCTCTCAGTGATGATGATTACAGTGAGGAGTTGAGTACCATTAACCATATAGCTTTAGCTAATGGTTACAAAAACACGTTAATTGATAATCTCATCAGGAAACATAAAATTCGAAAATCCAAGCCCCCAGTAGATAAGGATACAAAAATAACTTTTATTTCTACCACATACACAAATATAATGCCAAAGATTCTAACCTCCACATTTAATAAATTGAATATTACCGCTACCTCCAAAACAAACAATAGTCTATTAAAAATACTACGTCACAGAAAACCCATACCTTTAGAAAAGAAATCCGGCATATATAAATTATCATGTAACGACTGCAACAGTTTTTACATTGGTCAAACGGGGAAAGGTTTCCTCAAACGATTTAAAGAGCACACACCAAAACGTCACCTAAATAATCTCACTCTGTTAAATAATATCAAGTCCAACTTTGCCCGCCACTTAATCTTACACAATCATAATTATACTGATTTCAAATCTAATTTGATACCCCTACATGTGTGCAACAAAGGCCGTTACATGGACGCAATAGAAGAGTTAGAAATATACAAAGCATATAATAACATAAACAGCCAAGACTTCATATTGAATGACCATTTAAATTTAAAATCCAACCCGCTATACGATAAAGCATTGAACCTGCTTAGGCGTAATCATAATCACTCAAATAAGAATTCAGTGTCCGATCGGCTTCGCTGTGGTGCGCACCATATAGAAAGCGAGTGAGTTACATTAGTTGACAATTATGTGTGACATGTGAGTTTAACTGTTAACGACCTCAATAGAGTGATTTAATCTGATGATGGAGCATATGTTCCGAAACGCGTCATTTTAATCGACGTAAACGAAGTCACACGAAGGATAAAAGGTGATTTATTTATTTATAATCTACTATACCATGAGTTATCTACAATTGAGGAAGGTATGCACAAAATTATTTGATTCTGTTTAAATGTGCTTCAGTTATCGTTCGTCATAGAAACAATTACTCTTGTTAAAACATAAAATGTGGCAGGTAAACTACCCCTTTCCCTCAACCGATCTTCACCAAAATCAACAGACGTTGAGTTCTCTATAGCTCAGGAAGGCATACAAAACATTATTTGATTCTGATTGAATTTACGGCAGTTATAATTCGTAAAAAAAAAAAATTACCCTTGTTAAAACATAAAATGTTGTTGGTAAACTACCCCTTTCCCTAAACCGATCTTCAGCAAAAACAATAGGTAAAAACAATAGAACTCTACAATTCAGGGCTGTATGCAAAACATTATTTGAGTTCTGTTTGAATTTGCGGCTGTTATCGTTTGCCATAGAAAATACCCTTATTAAAACAAACAACGTTGCTGGCAAACTACCCCTTTCCCTTAACCGATCTTCACCAAAAACAATAGGTCTTGAGATCTCAACAATTCAGGGCTCTATGCAAAAAATTATTTGATTCTTTTTGAATTTGCGGCTGTTATCGTTTGCTATAGAAAAAATCTACACACACACACACACACACACACACACACACACACACACACACACACACACACACACACACACACACACACACACACACACACACACACACACACACACACACACACACACACACACACACACACACACACACACACACACACACACACACACACACACACACACACACACACACACACACACACACACACACACACACACACACACACACACACCCACGCACGCACGCACGCACGCACGCACGCACGCACGCGCACACACTTTTTTTTCATGTTTTGAGTGTAGTACAATCAGAATGTGCAATTATCTCAAACACGATTTTTTTTTGCCATCACCATACTTCCATTTCCTTAAAGGACATGGAAGTAAAAAATTACCCTTGATAAAAAAAAACGTTGCGGGTAAACTACCCCTTTCCCTTTACAGATCTTCAGCAAAAACAATAGGTCTTGAGTACTCTACAATTCAGGGCTGTATGCAAAAAATTATTTGATCTGTTTGAATTTGCGGCTCTTATCGTTTGCCATAGAAGAAACTCTATAGACAGATAGACACACAGACACTCTTCGAAAAATGACTTTTTTTCATGTTTTGAGGGTAGTACAATCAGAATCTGCAATTATCTCGAACATGATTTTTTTTGCCATCACCATACTTCCATTTCCTTATGGAACATGGAAGAAAAAACGCCCAGCCAAATACAATATAAAATCCAGAATTTAACTCACAGATTAATTAAAAACCTACTATGTAAACAAAGAAAAAATTATACTCTTTTGACATTCAAAAATATACCCAAACATTCTCTTTGACAACAATATGGATGTTATAATAAAAATAGGTGTCATTTATTTTAAATTTGTATGAATTAAATGATTGAAAAGTTGTGTAAATATATCAGGATACTAATGAACTATGTACAGAGAAGGATTCCAAAAGTATTCTGCTCAATTTCTCAGCATGTGAGTACATTTATTTTATAATAAATAAAATTATTTTTAATATTTATGTTATTCTTGTCATAGTATTTAAACATTTATAATATGCTCACGTTCTTTCAAATATTACAGTTTACTTAAAGTACACATATTTATGGCAGTGAGCAATTTTTGGGTAGCTATGTTGGGAAAAGAGGTTTGATTCACCAGGCAACACTGCTTTTTCGTTTCATCTATTTCAGTGGTTCTCATCCTTTTTAGTCTAGGACCCACCTTGGAGGATATTACACTTCATGGGACCCATAAGTATGTATAGGCCTATATGTTAATGTAAAAGGGCGAAGTAAGGTAAATCTTAAGATTTACCGGTATATCCTAAGATTTATCGTTTTATGATTGTAAATGTCTGAAGATCTTTTTAAAATGTTTGCATTTCGGGCTTTTACCAATAGTTAGTGTTAATATCCAGATTTACCGCTGCGTTGTGGTAAAAGCTGCACTCGGAGGTTTCCGTTGGCTTGCCGACCTGTCCAGACATCTTCCATCATGTTTGTTAGTCACATTCATTGTTAATGTATTTTAATGTATTTTATATCGCAAAGACTCAGTTTCTATCTGTCCTTGTGCGGGTACGTATGTATTTTATCTTCCGTTTATTAATATTATATTTGGTATTTGTTCGGTTTTCGTCCCAAAAAAATGAGTGACGTAATGAGTAAAAAATTTTATGAACTTTTAGGGGAATTGGTGCGTAATAAAAAGGACAACTTTTATTTACCCAAAGAAAAATATAACACAGTTAAAACTGCTTAAACCGGAATCTGGAAAAGATGGAAACCTTTTTAAGCCAGCAAATTTCCATGGTTCGATTTCTCATAGTTAATACAATGTACGTACGCACGTTAAAAACAACTCGTTTAAAACGGTCACTGTCTAACGCGGAGATGAAAAGCATTTTTCCAACGATCCTAGTCACCTGTATAAAACGCGACATTTCTGTTGAGAAATGCACAATTAGTTTCAAATTCATTCATTCTTTGACTACCTGCATACCTACCAATTATGTACATACGTCACGCTGTAAGCCGATTATAAGTAAGAGAAGACACGGATGGGGAAACTACAGGTAAAACTGTAGAATGTGCAATTAGTTCATGGGTTTTCCCCACGACACAATACTGTACCTAAGTTTCCCACTTATTCTAAATTTACAACACCAAAATTTAGAGGTCTTGGGTAAACATTCAGTACGGTACGGTATTTCGAAGGGTTCAGATATCCGCCGTCAGCAAAATGAATAAATTGAAAAACAACACATTGTCGTTGAAGTTGAAAATAGACCTTATTAAGTGTTATGAAGAAAAAAAACTAAACAATTAGTGCAAAAGTTTAAATGTTGAAAAACTCAAGTGTATGAAATTTTGAAAAACAAGGACAAAATAAAAAGTGAGTGGCTGAATAACGAACGAAGCGGTGATTCGAATAGGAAGCTAAGAAAAACCGGAAACGACAATAAATACGACAATAAATGTCGGTTAAATGCGACAATGTGTGACTGGTTTTTGGATGCAAGATCTCGAAATTTGCCCATATTAGAACCTATTCCACAAGCTCAAACAAAACTGGTAGCGGAGAGACTAAACAAAGAAGATCTTAAAGCATTGAATGGATAGTTAGAGTTTTCGTGCTAGAAATGAAATAACGATTGGACAAATCAGCGGAGAGGCAAATTATGTTGATATGGATGTTGTCAATAACTGGAAAGTTAAAATCGAAAGTTTAATTGCGGAGTACCAGCCGAAAAACATTGCAGACTGTGATTAAACGGTTTTGTTTTTCGCGCTTTGCCAAATAAGACGCTATACCTGAAGGGCGAAAGATGCGTCGGCGGAAAACAGTCGAAGGAGAGATTGACCATTTTGATGTGCGGATTTGCAGACGGAAAACTTGAAAAATCATTAGTGATTGGAAAAGCTCGTAAGCCAAGATGCTTCAGAAATGTTCAGATGTCCGTCTTACCGGTTGTGGCGTTCTAACAGAAAAGCGTGGATGAATTCAGAAATAATGGAGGAATGGTTGAAGACACTTAATCAGAAGATGAAGATGCAAAAACGGCACATCTTGTTGTTTTTAGACAATGCAACGTGTCATCCCGATTTAAAATTGTCAAATATAATACTCTGTTTTCTACCGCCGAATACAACTAGCGTTACTCAACCAATGGATCAATGTATGATTAAAAATTTTAAAGTGCACTACCGAAAATACGTTCTGCAGTCGGTTGTCGCGAACATGCATGCAGTTGTCTGTAGATGAATCAGCGAAGAAAATATCTGTTCTTGATGCCGCAAGATGGATTTGCAGTGCATTTAATGGCATTAGCCGGACATGTGTAAAGAAATGCTTCTGGAAAAATGGCATTAAAACAAACACAGAAGAAGAAAATTTGGGACTGGAAAAGGAAAACCCCATCTCTAGCTTACGCGCCTTAATTACCGATGGAACCGAACCACAGGATTACCAATATCGACGAGAATGTACCAAACTGAAGCCGGATTTCAGACCTTGGACGAAATTATTAAAGCGAGAGTAAATGCGGCCGAAGAAGGCGGTGGCGATGATGAAGAAGAAGACGACGACGAAAGTGGAGGAGGAATTCATAAGTTTGAAACAGTTGTAGTTATACAGTAATTGTTAATACAGTACACTATAATCAACATGCTAAAATTTGATTTTTCTATTATTGCATAGGTAGCACAGCTGTTGAACCTCACTTAAAAATTCAAGACTGCAGAGATGCGTTACAGAAACTGATGGCATTTGAAGAATTCGCGGAAAAGTCAAACTGTACAGAAATGAAACCCATCCTCGAACTAAGTAGGGGGAAAATAGGGTTCCTGACACTCAAAGGAATGTCGCCTTTCCCACGCTCAAGATCAAAGAAATGCCGCCGTTCTCACGCTCCAAGATTTTTTCCCACGCTCCCCCCACCACCAATGGACCACAACGTCCCAATGGACCACAGCATTCGCGAATTTCCGCGAATATAATTTTTTATTTTTTTAATTTGATTTTTTTATTTTTTTTAGTTAAGCTGATTTGGATATCAAGGAAGGGTGGTGGTGGGGTGGGGTTCAATGGACCACAGCATCCGCGAGTTTCCGCGAATATAATTTTTTTATTTTTTATTTAAGCTGATTTGCATATCAGGGGTGGGTGGTGGGTGGGGGTTCAAACTTGATGTGGGTGTTATAGTGTATATTAAAACTATATGATCAGGTTTACCAACCTTTGTATTATTATAGTGTATAGATCAGGTCTGGCAACATTTTTCTGTGGTGCGAAATTGAAACTATATGATTGTTGTCGACTACGATATCAAGTTATCGACTCTCTCTCCCCCTCCCTCTCAGTGTCTCTCTCTCACACACACACACATTTGAATGTAAGTAACTATCTCGATCGCTCTCTCTATGTCATCGGTTTTACTGTGATATCATGTTATCAACTCTCCCACTCTCTCTCTCTCTCTCTCTCTCTGTGTTTATGTAACGTCTCTCTCACTGTCGGGTGAATGTACATATTAGCGGTCATTGACTCAATCGTCTCGATGTGCTGTTTCTAATAATTTTTTAGCTTCTCATAATTTAACGTACAAACACATTGCGGTCTCTCTCTCTCTCTCACTCTCTCTCTCTCTCTCTCTCTCTCTCTCTCTCTCTCTCTCTCTCTCTCTCTCTCTCTCTCTCTCTCTCTCTCTCACACATTTGAATGTAAGTAACTATCTCGCTCGCTCCCTCTCCCTCTCTCTCTGTCTCTCACACACACATTAGTATGAGCAGATGCAGTTGTCAACCACAATATCAAGTTATCAACTCTCTCTCTCTCTCCCTCCCTCTCTCTCTCTCACTCTGTCTCTCTCTCTCTCTCAACATTAAAACTATATGATTGTTGTCGACTACGATATCAAGTTACCAACTCTCTCTCTCTCCCTCTCTCTCTGTCTCACATACACATTTAGTATGAGCAGACGCAGTAAACCATAATTTGTTTAAATAGATTAAATGTACAGTATATATATTGTAATACTACTTTCGGTAATAGTGTTTCGTTCTTTAATAAAGTTTTATTTGTAAATAGGAAGTTTTATTATGGTGTTTTGCGAACGTAAATGGTGTCGTTCGGAAGCGTCTGGTAGCCTGTGTGCCTTACCTGTCCCTTCTCACACTTTCGTAATTCCGGATAGGCGCCAAATTGTTTTTCGTGAAAACAATTAAAAGTTTTTATCTGTATAGTTTTGATATTGCACTATTGTAAATTCGAATCGTTCGCCGTCTGGCTTGTTACTGGTTCTCGGTTGAGTGGGGGAAAACGTGTTGCCAACTTGAAATAATGTTGGTTATGTTGACCCACTGCTAGTAAACAAAAGTTGGCAGCTTATAATTACTTTATCCGCAGATTGTTGGCAGTCCCTCTCAGTGATGATGATTACAGTGAGGAGTTGAGTACCATTAACCATATATCCTTAGCTAATGGTTACAAAAACACGTTAATTGATAATCTCATCAGGAAACATAAAATTCGAAAATCCAAGCCCCCAGTAGATAATGATACAAAAATAACTTTTATTTCTACCACATACACAAATATAATGCCAAAGATTCTAACCTCCACATTTAATAAATTGAATATTACCGCTACCTCCAAAACAAACAATAGTCTATTAAAAATACTACGTCACAGAAAACCCATACCTTTAGAAAAGAAATCCGGCATATATAAATTATCATGTAACGACTGCAACAGTTTTTACATTGGTCAAACGGGGAAAGGTTTCCTCAAATGATTTAAAGAGCACACACCAAAACGTCACCTAAATAATCTCACTCTGTTAAATAATATCAAGTCCAACTTTGCCCGCCACTTAATCTTACACAATCATAATTATACTGATTTCAAATCTAATTTGATACCCCTACATGTGTGCAACAAAGGCCGTTACATGGACGCAATAGAAGAGTTAGAAATATACAAAGCATATAATAACATAAACAGCCGAGACTTCATATTGAATGACCATTTAAATTTAAAATCCAACCCGCTATACGATAAAGCATTGAACCTGCTTAGGCGTAATCATAATCACTCAAATAAGAATTCAGTGTCCGATCGGCTTCGCTGTGGTGCGCACCATTTAGAAAGCGAGTGAGTTACATTAGTTGACAATTATGTGTGACATGTGAGTTTAACTGTTAACGACCTCAATAGAGTGATTTAATCTGATGATGGAGCATATGTTCCGAAACGCGTCATTTTAATCGACGTAAACGAAGTCACACGAATGATACAAGGTGATTTATTTATTTATAATCTAATATACCATGAGTTATCTACAATTGAGGAAGGTATGCACGAAATTATTTGATTCTGTTTAAATGTGCTTCAGTTATCGTTCGTCATAGAAACAATTACTCTTGTTAAAACATAAAATGTGGCAGGTAAACTACCCCTTTCCCTCAACCGATCTTCACCAAAATCAACAGACGTTGAGTTCTCTATAGCTCAGGAAAGCATACAAAACATTATTTGATTCTGATTGAATTTACGGCAGTTATAATTCGTAAAAAAAAAAAAAAATTACCCATGTTAAAACATAAAATGTTGTTGGTAAACTACCCCTTTCCCTAAACCGATCTTCAGCGAAAACAATAGGTAAAAACAATAGGACTCTACAATTCAGGGCTGTATGCAAAACATTATTTGAGTTCTGTTTGAATTTGCGGCTGTTATCGTTTGCCATAGAAAATACCCTTATTAAAACAAACAACGTTGCTGGCAAACTACCCCTTTCCCTTAACCGATCTTCACCAAAAACAATAGGCCTTGAGATCTCAACAATTCAGGGCTCTATGCAAAAAATTATTTGATTCTTTTTGAATTTGCGGCTGTTATCGTTTGCTATAAAAAAAATCCACACACACACACACACACACACACACACACACACACACACACACACACACACACACACACACACACACACACACACACACACACACACACACACACACACACACACACACACACACACACACACACACACTTTTTTTTCATGTTTTGAGTGTAGTACAATCAGAATCTGCAATTATCTCAAACACGATTTTTTTTTGCCATCACCATACTTCCATTTCCTTAAAGGACATGGTGTAACTAGCTTTTCGCCGCGTTACAAATCCAGGGAACCCTTCGTAATTAAACTCCGTTAATCAGAAGGGCTGCCTACGTTGTAACAGAATTGATCACAAATAATTAAAATAACATATTACTTACTAGCTGTGTAATTGTTTACTTTGTGTAAGGAAACAATGGCAAGGTATACAATTAATTCAAGCACTCCTCTTATGTGTGTAACAAGAAGACTTCTCTTTATTCAACATTTAAGAAAAACATACTGACTGATGCCATGACATTACTAACTCAATTATTAAATTATTGAAAGGTTTCTTTAAACTTTGGCATCAAACTAGATTCTATATAGTTATACCTCGGATCCGGGTGAACTTTCTGTATTAAAACTTTTAATTATACTCTTTTCATGATATTAGCTTGCAAGACTTTCTTTTAATTCAACATTTAAGAATGGTATTATTGCTTGAGTTATATTACTCTACATTAACATATAAACCGTTACAACGTATGAAGTTAGAATAGTTACATGAAATATTAATTAATAAGATATAATCTTATTAACATTAGATTTAATTTATAAGTCTTTACAAAGTTAATCATTTCTGAAAAGTCTCTTTCAAGATGTGTTGTGTAACAAATATTATTAACCCTCGATAGACAGGCTATCGAGTCACCTTTTAATTGGTATGCAGAAGACTCCTCCTGGGGTATCAGTCTTGGGAAACAGGAACAGCTACGTCGTCATCTCGGTCTGGCTATCCTCTGTACAGGGCTCCAAAGTTAGCAGTGAGAACAATAGGTCATGTAGTTATCTACGATGATCATGTAGATTCTCGGATGTCCTGATCTGCATATTCTGTCACGTGCAGTAGAGTTTGTGGCTTCTGCTAGTTCACATCTCCGGGTATTACTTTGGAATAGTTGTTATTCGTTGAAGTACGTAGTCATCTTGTGTTACAATTTTTGTTACGTTTCAATACTTTTGTTTTACATAACTTTAAACTTATTCACATGACTACATTAATTAATACATCCAGATGCTTTAAACAAACTACATCTGGTACACTTTCTGAAGATGAAACCAAATATGATACACATATTTGAAGAGCATAGCTCTTACGTCTACACTGTACGGAGTCGCCATTGCAAGAGAGAGAATTTACGCTCCCTTCGCCAGGTACTGGACAAAAGTTAGTGGGACAACTTCCGCGCGAGAATATAGTTCCTAACTATATTTAAGTTAACCTTTTTATTTATTTAAACTATCCCTAAACAAATATATATAATTTAAATCAGTTGTTTTAGCGACTATTTATGTCTTCAGATTTTATTATTATTAACATTAATTTTTTATCTTATTCTTACTCACACAAGACTCTGAAAGCATGTCGAGTCTGGAATCAACAGGAAAGCGCCTGCTTACAATTAAAGGGTTAAATACGATATTAATAACGCTTTACAATTTATCTTTTTATTTGAGTCTCTTATAACTAATTAATTACTGCTTCCTTTCATACTGAGTACATACAGGTATCTTATATTAAAACAGTGAGATTTAAATAGCTTAAGACCTCGCAACCTTAATTTTTAAAATTTTTTATTTTCTAGATTATTTCTTTTATTTAAATCGTCACATACTCCACCGCTTGAATTGCACGCTACGGTTTAGCTTTTTGAGTCTAACTCACTATTGGGCACTGGGATATTGAATGGGTTTAGTGTGTGTAATTTCTTTCACATACTTTCTTGTACACTTTACAACGTTCTCCACATAGTTATTACCTATAGTTACAACACAGTACACTTTATATTCTTATGAACTACCTTTTTTTTTACATACTATTTACACTAAATATTTACACAATTAAAACACAAAACTCTTTCTTATCTCTATCACTTAATTTTACTACCGGTTTTTTGTTTGTCTTACTCTCTCTTCTGTAGAGTAACTTTCTAAATCTCTACTATTTAGAATTCTATCTTTTCTTCTGTGAGTCCTATATATATATATAACTCATGTAGTTAATGAGTGTTAGTACCCATCTAGTTAATGATTATTCATTAATTCATGCTCCGCAGAACTGGAACTCAGGTTGATCAGGCCTCGTTCCCAAACTCTACGTTTTACATTTCTTACGCGGATTCAGAAATATAATTTTCTTTACTACCTAGTATTCCTTTTCCTTTTTTTTTTATACTATACCGTCACTTCTTCTTATACAACTTTAGTTGCGAAATATGCGATCTCCGCACATATGTCTGAGTTGCAGTTTCGCACAGGGCT
Source organism: Magicicada septendecula (assembly GCA_034769895.1). Classification (NCBI taxonomy): domain Eukaryota; kingdom Metazoa; phylum Arthropoda; class Insecta; order Hemiptera; family Cicadidae; genus Magicicada; species Magicicada septendecula. The sequence goes on along the minus strand of CM068367.1, from coordinate 796,900,435 downwards.
ACTGTAACTGGAGTTAGGTACTTTTGGATTTGGTAAGGGCCACACCATCTGAATGATAGTTTCGAGGTGGTCTTATCAATCGCACTACTAATGGGGTGAGTCTTGTACATTACCAAGTCACCTACTTGGTACCTGACTGAGTTGCTATGATTACCTTTCTCGTGGTATCTTCTGGATTTTTCCAAGCTTGCTCTCAAGTTAGAGCGGGCTTTGTTCCATATTCTCTTTATCTGCTTATCCGTTATTTGCGGAGGCAGTAGATCGTGTATATTCCATTTTGTGGACAAAGGGTGGTTTGGTCGATACTTGTATAGTAACTCGAACGGGGTCGACTTGTGACCTTCGTGGTAATTGGGAACTGGGAGTACGATTAGTGGCAGTGTGTGAAGTTATTTATTATTAGTGCACAGTTGGTTTTTCCTAATTTCTTTAAATGACATTATTCATTTAAATGATCGCCTTCGTGAAATTCCCTTTTTCTTACTTCTTAAGTACTAACTTACATTTTAATCTTAATCCTAATTTCCAAACCTTAGATTGGAATGATCCCTACTTATCCGTAACTCACAACATCCCGGCCCGACTGACACCAGCTTACTCTAACTACGGAAGTTAGCTTTCAGCAATTATTAATGATCTTTGGCCCATTTCTGCCCTATCATTTCCCTTTCAGTCGGCGCCGTTGTGACCTGTTACGTTACATATATAATCAATACTTGATTATATCTCATAAACTTATTTCTTATGTAATCTAAAGAGGATCCCATACTCCACTTTAGATCACTGGTTTGAGAGAAGCGGAATCTCACGAATATGATTCTCTTTTATCTCTTTTAACAATACTTAAACAAACTATGCGGGAGAGGAGACACTTCACATAATGCATACTAGTCATACTCACTAGGGGTGGTTTTCAATTGTTCAGGCTAGCACCGGTTTATCACAATAGGGAGGGTGCGTGGCTGTTTACTACATTTCCTACAATACTGAACACGCTTTAATTTCTCTTACTTGCCACCACTGCGAAGTGTTTACAATACGCAACTTTACCTTTTATTATTATTCTTTTCCTTTAATTACTTCTACACTTCACACAATTTTAGTATAACTTAGGATTTATTTAGCTCTAGTATTTAAATCAATTATTATTATTCACTTTATTATTTATTAAACTACTTTGGGGATTTAAGAAACGCTCTTAGAACTATCGTCTATTTAATCACCATATTTATTTAGCACACTTTATATTCACAGGTTGGTTCCGTTCCAATGGCTTACTTTTGCACTCTCTACTTATGTGTCCATATTTGCCACAATTATAACAGGAGGGTTTTCTGCGAGGTGGGTACTTGGTTTCCGCTTTATCTGGGTTTACAGTTAACTTACCAGCTTTGCGCACATAGTGAGGTCTACTAGAAACTTGACTTTCATACGAGGTTGTTACATCAGGCAGTAGTGCTCGCAATTGATGTCTATTATTTCCAGAGGTTTTCATTGCTTCTCTATTTTGATCTGAGTACCATACATTTGAAGAATGGATACTGCACTGTTCCAGATCAGCAATCGTATTGGGTCTATTCATCAATGATAGTCGAGATCTATCTTCGGGTATTACTTTGAGATTCGGCCAGATCGACAAATTTTTTATTCGCCTGGTTCAATGCTCTATTCTCTGGGTAGTCCGCAAAATTTTTTTCCGGAGATTTCTCGTCTTGGAGTGTTTGAGACAATAAGTATAGTTCACTATACTTGGCAGTACAAATTTCTTTCTCGCTTTCATAATCGAGTTGGCTTAGATTGTTTAATTCCACGGGCGCATCAAATCCACATTCGCGAATTGAACTTCGTAATTCCGCGACTGTTACATCAGCTTGGGGTAGTCCACGCAAAAGAGCTTCGTAAGACAGCTCGTCTTTTAATAACAAATCAAGGTTAAATTGGGCCATTTTGTTCTAACACATTAGCACGTACTTAAAATTAATACTATTATATTACACATATATTACATATAATAAATTCACAAGTAATCAATTTACACTAATTAGAAAAGAACAATTTCTCTTCTAAGGGAGAGACAGAAATCACACACATATCTTTCAATGTTAAATAGCCGATCAGCTGTTTACTGGAATGTAGGTCAGAGGGTGGCCTACATATTTAGTTAACAAAGGAGGGTGAGAGTGTGTGACAATGGGGTGTTTGCTTTTACATCTTATTGTCTACACAATGCGAGTGAATAACACCAACGATTTGAAACCGGTCGTTTTAAACTTGAGAAGGGGAGCACACTTTTGTACAACACATTTATTATTATTCCGCTTAGACAACACTTTGGCTTCGTTCATTCATAAACCTTTTCTCAATTAAATAATTACTTATTTTGTTCACAAGTTTTAAATCACGACTTCTACTTAATTACTTTATTATTATTTACAACGTTATTTTTAATCAATTTTTTTTTTATAACACATCTTAGTGTATGTAAGCTATGTAGTTGGACATACACTGTGCAGAATGATTCAGGAGACAACAGGTCGTAGTTTGTCGTAAACAAACCTGTTACAGATTGTTCGGTTGACCAAAATTGTTATGCTTGGTCACAATTCATGTATGCAAGTACTTACATCGAATTATTCAGGTTGTGCCGGTAGGAACCTGCATATAGCATCTTACATTGTATGACGCTAATGATATTTTACTTATACATACTACCATCTACGTATTAATACATATTACGTTATTTAATAGTGTATTAAATATGTTTTGAACATTACATTTATTAAAGTAACTTTCTCAGTGCATATATCAATATTAAACATTTAGTTATTAATCATACTATTTATGTTAATCCACGCATAAATAGTGAATGCAATTTGTTTGTGACACATATACACAATTAAAACTCTTTCCTTTGTTTCCTTTATTTTATTTTTTTTATTTCAAATAATGTAAGCAGAGTAACGCACTTTTGTTTACGTCACGATGCTTAACAACCCTTTACATAAATTAGCAGAGTGAATGCACTTTTTATGACACTCTGTAAACAATTACCCTTTTATTTTTTTACAATTCAGCAGAGTGGCGCACTTTTGTAACTAGCTTTTCGCCGCGTTACAAATCCAGGGAACCCTTCGTAATTAAACTCCGTTAATCAGAAGGGCTGCCTACGTTGTAACAGAATTGATCACAAATAATTAAAATAACATATTACTTACTAGCTGTGTAATTGTTTACTTTGTGTAAGGAAACAATGGCAAGGTATACAATTAATTCAAGCACTCCTCTTATGTGTGTAACAAGAAGACTTCTCTTTATTCAACATTTAAGAAAAACATACTGACTGATGCCATGACATTACTAACTCAATTATTAAATTATTGAAAGGTTTCTTTAAACTTTGGCATCAAACTAGATTCTATATAGTTATACCTCGGATCCGGGTGAACTTTCTGTATTAAAACTTTTAATTATACTCTTTTCATGATATTAGCTTGCAAGACTTTCTTTTAATTCAACATTTAAGAATGGTATTATTGCTTGAGTTATATTACTCTACATTAACATATAAACCGTTACAACGTATGAAGTTAGAATAGTTACATGAAATATTAATTAATAAGATATAATCTTATTAACATTAGATTTAATTTATAAGTCTTTACAAAGTTAATCATTTCTGAAAAGTCTCTTTCAAGATGTGTTGTGTAACAAATATTATTAACCCTCGATAGACAGGCTATCGAGTCACCTTTTAATTGGTATGCAGAAGACTCCTCCTGGGGTATCAGTCTTGGGAAACAGGAACAGCTACGTCGTCATCTCGGTCTGGCTATCCTCTGTACAGGGCTCCAAAGTTAGCAGTGAGAACAATAGGTCATGTAGTTATCTACGATGATCATGTAGATTCTCGGATGTCCTGATCTGCATATTCTGTCACGTGCAGTAGAGTTTGTGGCTTCTGCTAGTTCACATCTCCGGGTATTACTTTGGAATAGTTGTTATTCGTTGAAGTACGTAGTCATCTTGTGTTACACTTTTTGTTACGTTTCAATACTTTTGTTTTACATAACTTTAAACTTATTCACATGACTACATTAATTAATACATCCAGATGCTTTAAACAAACTACATCTGGTACACTTTCTGAAGATGAAACCAAATATGATACACATATTTGAAGAGCATAGCTCTTACGTCTACACTGTACGGAGTCGCCATTGCAAGAGAGAGAATTTACGCTCCCTTCGCCAGGTACTGGACAAAAGTTAGTGGGACAACTTCCGCGCGAGAATATAGTTCCTAACTATATTTAAGTTAACCTTTTTATTTATTTAAACTATCCCTAAACAAATATATATAATTTAAATCAGTTGTTTTAGCGACTATTTATGTCTTCAGATTTTATTATTATTAACATTAATTTTTTATCTTATTCTTACTCACACAAGACTCTGAAAGCATGTCGAGTCTGGAATCAACAGGAAAGCGCCTGCTTACAATTAAAGGGTTAAATACGATATTAATAACGCTTTACAATTTATCTTTTTATTTGAGTCTCTTATAACTAATTAATTACTGCTTCCTTTCATACTGAGTACATACAGGTATCTTATATTAAAACAGTGAGATTTAAATAGCTTAAGACCTCGCAACCTTAATTTTTAAAATTTTTTATTTTCTAGATTATTTCTTTTATTTAAATCGTCACATACTCCACCGCTTGAATTGCACGCTACGGTTTAGCTTTTTGAGTCTAACTCACTATTGGGCACTGGGATATTGAATGGGTTTAGTGTGTGTAATTTCTTTCACATACTTTCTTGTACACTTTACAACGTTCTCCACATAGTTATTACCTATAGTTACAACACAGTACACTTTATATTCTTATGAACTACCTTTTTTTTTACATACTATTTACACTAAATATTTACACAATTAAAACACAAAACTCTTTCTTATCTCTATCACTTAATTTTACTACCGGTTTTTTGTTTGTCTTACTCTCTCTTCTGTAGAGTAACTTTCTAAATCTCTACTATTTAGAATTCTATCTTTTCTTCTGTGAGTCCTATATATATATAACTCATGTAGTTAATGAGTGTTAGTACCCATCTAGTTAATGATTATTCATTAATTCATGCTCCGCAGAACTGGAACTCAGGTTGATCAGGCCTCGTTCCCAAACTCTACGTTTTACATTTCTTACGCGGATTCAGAAATATAATTTTCTTTACTACCTAGTATTCCTTTTCCTTTTTTTTTTTATACTATACCGTCACTTCTTCTTATACAACTTTAGTTGCGAAATATGCGATCTCCGCACATATGTCTGAGTTGCAGTTTCGCACAGGGCTACTGTAACTGGAGTTAGGTACTTTTGGATTTGGTAAGGGCCACACCATCTGAATGATAGTTTCGAGGTGGTCTTATCAATCGCACTACTAATGGGGTGAGTCTTGTACATTACCAAGTCACCTACTTGGTACCTGACTGAGTTGCTATGATTACCTTTCTCGTGGTATCTTCTGGATTTTTCCAAGCTTGCTCTCAAGTTAGAGCGGGCTTTGTTCCATATTCTCTTTATCTGCTTATCCGTTATTTGCGGAGGCAGTAGATCGTGTATATTCCATTTTGTGGACAAAGGGTGGTTTGGTCGATACTTGTATAGTAACTCGAACGGGGTCGACTTGTGACCTTCGTGGTAATTGGGAACTGGGAGTACGATTAGTGGCAGTGTGTGAAGTTATTTATTATTAGTGCACAGTTGGTTTTTCCTAATTTCTTTAAATGACATTATTCATTTAAATGATCGCCTTCGTGAAATTCCCTTTTTCTTACTTCTTAAGTACTAACTTACATTTTAATCTTAATCCTAATTTCCAAACCTTAGATTGGAATGATCCCTACTTATCCGTAACTCACAACATCCCGGCCCGACTGACACCAGCTTACTCTAACTACGGAAGTTAGCTTTCAGCAATTATTAATGATCTTTGGCCCATTTCTGCCCTATCATTTCCCTTTCAGTCGGCGCCGTTGTGACCTGTTACGTTACATATATAATCAATACTTGATTATATCTCATAAACTTATTTCTTATGTAATCTAAAGAGGATCCCATACTCCACTTTAGATCACTGGTTTGAGAGAAGCGGAATCTCACGAATATGATTCTCTTTTATCTCTTTTAACAATACTTAAACAAACTATGCGGGAGAGGAGACACTTCACATAATGCATACTAGTCATACTCACTAGGGGTGGTTTTCAATTGTTCAGGCTAGCACCGGTTTATCACAATAGGGAGGGTGCGTGGCTGTTTACTACATTTCCTACAATACTGAACACGCTTTAATTTCTCTTACTTGCCACCACTGCGAAGTGTTTACAATACGCAACTTTACCTTTTATTATTATTCTTTTCCTTTAATTACTTCTACACTTCACACAATTTTAGTATAACTTAGGATTTATTTAGCTCTAGTATTTAAATCAATTATTATTATTCACTTTATTATTTATTAAACTACTTTGGGGATTTAAGAAACGCTCTTAGAACTATCGTCTATTTAATCACCATATTTATTTAGCACACTTTATATTCACAGGTTGGTTCCGTTCCAATGGCTTACTTTTGCACTCTCTACTTATGTGTCCATATTTGCCACAATTATAACAGGAGGGTTTTCTGCGAGGTGGGTACTTGGTTTCCGCTTTATCTGGGTTTACAGTTAACTTACCAGCTTTGCGCACATAGTGAGGTCTACTAGAAACTTGACTTTCATACGAGGTTGTTACATCAGGCAGTAGTGCTCGCAATTGATGTCTATTATTTCCAGAGGTTTTCATTGCTTCTCTATTTTGATCTGAGTACCATACATTTGAAGAATGGATACTGCACTGTTCCAGATCAGCAATCGTATTGGGTCTATTCATCAATGATAGTCGAGATCTATCTTCGGGTATTACTTTGAGATTCGGCCAGATCGACAAATTTTTTATTCGCCTGGTTCAATGCTCTATTCTCTGGGTAGTCCGCAAAATTTTTTTCCGGAGATTTCTCGTCTTGGAGTGTTTGAGACAATAAGTATAGTTCACTATACTTGGCAGTACAAATTTCTTTCTCGCTTTCATAATCGAGTTGGCTTAGATTGTTTAATTCCACGGGCGCATCAAATCCACATTCGCGAATTGAACTTCGTAATTCCGCGACTGTTACATCAGCTTGGGGTAGTCCACGCAAAAGAGCTTCGTAAGACAGCTCGTCTTTTAATAACAAATCAGGGTTAAATTGGGCCATTTTGTTCTAACACATTAGCACGTACTTAAAATTAATACTATTATATTACACATATATTACATATAATAAATTCACAAGTAATCAATTTACACTAATTAGAAAAGAACAATTTCTCTTCTAAGGGAGAGACAGAAATCACACACATATCTTTCAATGTTAAATAGCCGATCAGCTGTTTACTGGAATGTAGGTCAGAGGGTGGCCTACATATTTAGTTAACAAAGGAGGGTGAGAGTGTGTGACAATGGGGTGTTTGCTTTTACATCTTATTGTCTACACAATGCGAGTGAATAACACCAACGATTTGAAACCGGTCGTTTTAAACTTGAGAAGGGGAGCACACTTTTGTACAACACATTTATTATTATTCCGCTTAGACAACACTTTGGCTTCGTTCATTCATAAACCTTTTCTCAATTAAATAATTACTTATTTTGTTCACAAGTTTTAAATCACGACTTCTACTTAATTACTTTATTATTATTTACAACGTTATTTTTAATCAATTTTTTTTTTATAACACATCTTAGTGTATGTAAGCTATGTAGTTGGACATACACTGTGCAGAATGATTCAGGAGACAACAGGTCGTAGTTTGTCGTAAACAAACCTGTTACAGATTGTTCGGTTGACCAAAATTGTTATGCTTGGTCACAATTCATGTATGCAAGTACTTACATCGAATTATTCAGGTTGTGCCGGTAGGAACCTGCATATAGCATCTTACATTGTATGACGCTAATGATATTTTACTTATACATACTACCATCTACGTATTAATACATATTACGTTATTTAATAGTGTATTAAATATGTTTTGAACATTACATTTATTAAAGTAAATTTCTCAGTGCATATATCAATATTAAACATTTAGTTATTAATCATACTATTTATGTTAATCCACGCATAAATAGTGAATGCAATTTGTTTGTGACACATATACACAATTAAAACTCTTTCCTTTGTTTCCTTTATTTTATTTTTTTTATTTCAAATAATGTAAGCAGAGTAACGCACTTTTGTTTACGTCACGATGCTTAACAACCCTTTACATAAATTAGCAGAGTGAATGCACTTTTTATGACACTCTGTAAACAATTACCCTTTTATTTTTTTACAATTCAGCAGAGTGGCGCACTTTTGTAACTAGCTTTTCGCCGCGTTACAAATCCAGGGAACCCTTCGTAATTAAACTCCGTTAATCAGAAGGGCTGCCTACGTTGTAACAGAATTGATCACAAATAATTAAAATAACATATTACTTACTAGCTGTGTAATTGTTTACTTTGTGTAAGGAAACAATGGCAAGGTATACAATTAATTCAAGCACTCCTCTTATGTGTGTAACAAGAAGACTTCTCTTTATTCAACATTTAAGAAAAACATACTGACTGATGCCATGACATTACTAACTCAATTATTAAATTATTGAAAGGTTTCTTTAAACTTTGGCATCAAACTAGATTCTATATAGTTATACCTCGGATCCGGGTGAACTTTCTGTATTAAAACTTTTAATTATACTCTTTTCATGATATTAGCTTGCAAGACTTTCTTTTAATTCAACATTTAAGAATGGTATTATTGCTTGAGTTATATTACTCTACATTAACATATAAACCGTTACAACGTATGAAGTTAGAATAGTTACATGAAATATTAATTAATAAGATATAATCTTATTAACATTAGATTTAATTTATAAGTCTTTACAAAGTTAATCATTTCTGAAAAGTCTCTTTCAAGATGTGTTGTGTAACAAATATTATTAACCCTCGATAGACAGGCTATCGAGTCACCTTTTAATTGGTATGCAGAAGACTCCTCCTGGGGTATCAGTCTTGGGAAACAGGAACAGCTACGTCGTCATCTCGGTCTGGCTATCCTCTGTACAGGGCTCCAAAGTTAGCAGTGAGAACAATAGGTCATGTAGTTATCTACGATGATCATGTAGATTCTCGGATGTCCTGATCTGCATATTCTGTCACGTGCAGTAGAGTTTGTGGCTTCTGCTAGTTCACATCTCCGGGTATTACTTTGGAATAGTTGTTATTCGTTGAAGTACGTAGTCATCTTGTGTTACACTTTTTGTTACGTTTCAATACTTTTGTTTTACATAACTTTAAACTTATTCACATGACTACATTAATTAATACATCCAGATGCTTTAAACAAACTACATCTGGTACACTTTCTGAAGATGAAACCAAATATGATACACATATTTGAAGAGCATAGCTCTTACGTCTACACTGTACGGAGTCGCCATTGCAAGAGAGAGAATTTACGCTCCCTTCGCCAGGTACTGGACAAAAGTTAGTGGGACAACTTCCGCGCGAGAATATAGTTCCTAACTATATTTAAGTTAACCTTTTTATTTATTTAAACTATCCCTAAACAAATATATATAATTTAAATCAGTTGTTTTAGCGACTATTTATGTCTTCAGATTTTATTATTATTAACATTAATTTTTTATCTTATTCTTACTCACACAAGACTCTGAAAGCATGTCGAGTCTGGAATCAACAGGAAAGCGCCTGCTTACAATTAAAGGGTTAAATACGATATTAATAACGCTTTACAATTTATCTTTTTATTTGAGTCTCTTATAACTAATTAATTACTGCTTCCTTTCATACTGAGTACATACAGGTATCTTATATTAAAACAGTGAGATTTAAATAGCTTAAGACCTCGCAACCTTAATTTTTAAAATTTTTTATTTTCTAGATTATTTCTTTTATTTAAATCGTCACATACTCCACCGCTTGAATTGCACGCTACGGTTTAGCTTTTTGAGTCTAACTCACTATTGGGCACTGGGATATTGAATGGGTTTAGTGTGTGTAATTTCTTTCACATACTTTCTTGTACACTTTACAACGTTCTCCACATAGTTATTACCTATAGTTACAACACAGTACACTTTATATTCTTATGAACTACCTTTTTTTTACATACTATTTACACTAAATATTTACACAATTAAAACACAAAACTCTTTCTTATCTCTATCACTTAATTTTACTACCGGTTTTTTGTTTGTCTTACTCTCTCTTCTGTAGAGTAACTTTCTAAATCTCTACTATTTAGAATTCTATCTTTTCTTCTGTGAGTCCTATATATATATAACTCATGTAGTTAATGAGTGTTAGTACCCATCTAGTTAATGATTATTCATTAATTCATGCTCCGCAGAACTGGAACTCAGGTTGATCAGGCCTCGTTCCCAAACTCTACGTTTTACATTTCTTACGCGGATTCAGAAATATAATTTTCTTTACTACCTAGTATTCCTTTTCCTTTTTTTTTTATACTATACCGTCACTTCTTCTTATACAACTTTAGTTGCGAAATATGCGATCTCCGCACATATGTCTGAGTTGCAGTTTCGCACAGGGCTACTGTAACTGGAGTTAGGTACTTTTGGATTTGGTAAGGGCCACACCATCTGAATGATAGTTTCGAGGTGGTCTTATCAATCGCACTACTAATGGGGTGAGTCTTGTACATTACCAAGTCACCTACTTGGTACCTGACTGAGTTGCTATGATTACCTTTCTCGTGGTATCTTCTGGATTTTTCCAAGCTTGCTCTCAAGTTAGAGCGGGCTTTGTTCCATATTCTCTTTATCTGCTTATCCGTTATTTGCGGAGGCAGTAGATCGTGTATATTCCATTTTGTGGACAAAGGGTGGTTTGGTCGATACTTGTATAGTAACTCGAACGGGGTCGACTTGTGACCTTCGTGGTAATTGGGAACTGGGAGTACGATTAGTGGCAGTGTGTGAAGTTATTTATTATTAGTGCACAGTTGGTTTTTCCTAATTTCTTTAAATGACATTATTCATTTAAATGATCGCCTTCGTGAAATTCCCTTTTTCTTACTTCTTAAGTACTAACTTACATTTTAATCTTAATCCTAATTTCCAAACCTTAGATTGGAATGATCCCTACTTATCCGTAACTCACAACATCCCGGCCCGACTGACACCAGCTTACTCTAACTACGGAAGTTAGCTTTCAGCAATTATTAATGATCTTTGGCCCATTTCTGCCCTATCATTTCCCTTTCAGTCGGCGCCGTTGTGACCTGTTACGTTACATATATAATCAATACTTGATTATATCTCATAAACTTATTTCTTATGTAATCTAAAGAGGATCCCATACTCCACTTTAGATCACTGGTTTGAGAGAAGCGGAATCTCACGAATATGATTCTCTTTTATCTCTTTTAACAATACTTAAACAAACTATGCGGGAGAGGAGACACTTCACATAATGCATACTAGTCATACTCACTAGGGGTGGTTTTCAATTGTTCAGGCTAGCACCGGTTTATCACAATAGGGAGGGTGCGTGGCTGTTTACTACATTTCCTACAATACTGAACACGCTTTAATTTCTCTTACTTGCCACCACTGCGAAGTGTTTACAATACGCAACTTTACCTTTTATTATTATTCTTTTCCTTTAATTACTTCTACACTTCACACAATTTTAGTATAACTTAGGATTTATTTAGCTCTAGTATTTAAATCAATTATTATTATTCACTTTATTATTTATTAAACTACTTTGGGGATTTAAGAAACGCTCTTAGAACTATCGTCTATTTAATCACCATATTTATTTAGCACACTTTATATTCACAGGTTGGTTCCGTTCCAATGGCTTACTTTTGCACTCTCTATTTATGTGTCCATATTTGCCACAATTATAACAGGAGGGTTTTCTGCGAGGTGGGTACTTGGTTTCCGCTTTATCTGGGTTTACAGTTAACTTACCAGCTTTGCGCACATAGTGAGGTCTACTAGAAACTTGACTTTCATACGAGGTTGTTACATCAGGCAGTAGTGCTCGCAATTGATGTCTATTATTTCCAGAGGTTTTCATTGCTTCTCTATTTTGATCTGAGTACCATACATTTGAAGAATGGATACTGCACTGTTCCAGATCAGCAATCGTATTGGGTCTATTCATCAATGATAGTCGAGATCTATCTTCGGGTATTACTTTGAGATTCGGCCAGATCGACAAATTTTTTATTCGCCTGGTTCAATGCTCTATTCTCTGGGTAGTCCGCAAAATTTTTTTCCGGAGATTTCTCGTCTTGGAGTGTTTGAGACAATAAGTATAGTTCACTATACTTGGCAGTACAAATTTCTTTCTCGCTTTCATAATCGAGTTGGCTTAGATTGTTTAATTCCACGGGCGCATCAAATCCACATTCGCGAATTGAACTTCGTAATTCCGCGACTGTTACATCAGCTTGGGGTAGTCCACGCAAAAGAGCTTCGTAAGACAGCTCGTCTTTTAATAACAAATCAGGGTTAAATTGGGCCATTTTGTTCTAACACATTAGCACGTACTTAAAATTAATACTATTATATTACACATATATTACATATAATAAATTCACAAGTAATCAATTTACACTAATTAGAAAAGAACAATTTCTCTTCTAAGGGAGAGACAGAAATCACACACATATCTTTCAATGTTAAATAGCCGATCAGCTGTTTACTGGAATGTAGGTCAGAGGGTGGCCTACATATTTAGTTAACAAAGGAGGGTGAGAGTGTGTGACAATGGGGTGTTTGCTTTTACATCTTATTGTCTACACAATGCGAGTGAATAACACCAACGATTTGAAACCGGTCGTTTTAAACTTGAGAAGGGGAGCACACTTTTGTACAACACATTTATTATTATTCCGCTTAGACAACACTTTGGCTTCGTTCATTCATAAACCTTTTCTCAATTAAATAATTACTTATTTTGTTCACAAGTTTTAAATCACGACTTCTACTTAATTACTTTATTATTATTTACAACGTTATTTTTAATCAATTTTTTTTTTATAACACATCTTAGTGTATGTAAGCTATGTAGTTGGACATACACTGTGCAGAATGATTCAGGAGACAACAGGTCGTAGTTTGTCGTAAACAAACCTGTTACAGATTGTTCGGTTGACCAAAATTGTTATGCTTGGTCACAATTCATGTATGCAAGTACTTACATCGAATTATTCAGGTTGTGCCGGTAGGAACCTGCATATAGCATCTTACATTGTATGACGCTAATGATATTTTACTTATACATACTACCATCTACGTATTAATACATATTACGTTATTTAATAGTGTATTAAATATGTTTTGAACATTACATTTATTAAAGTAACTTTCTCAGTGCATATATCAATATTAAACATTTAGTTATTAATCATACTATTTATGTTAATCCACGCATAAATAGTGAATGCAATTTGTTTGTGACACATATACACAATTAAAACTCTTTCCTTTGTTTCCTTTATTTTATTTTTTTTATTTCAAATAATGTAAGCAGAGTAACGCACTTTTGTTTACGTCACGATGCTTAACAACCCTTTACATAAATTAGCAGAGTGAATGCACTTTTTATGACACTCTGTAAACAATTACCCTTTTATTTTTTTACAATTCAGCAGAGTGGCGCACTTTTGTAACTAGCTTTTCGCCGCGTTACAAATCCAGGGAACCCTTCGTAATTAAACTCCGTTAATCAGAAGGGCTGCCTACGTTGTAACAGAATTGATCACAAATAATTAAAATAACATATTACTTACTAGCTGTGTAATTGTTTACTTTGTGTAAGGAAACAATGGCAAGGTATACAATTAATTCAAGCACTCCTCTTATGTGTGTAACAAGAAGACTTCTCTTTATTCAACATTTAAGAAAAACATACTGACTGATGCCATGACATTACTAACTCAATTATTAAATTATTGAAAGGTTTCTTTAAACTTTGGCATCAAACTAGATTCTATATAGTTATACCTCGGATCCGGGTGAACTTTCTGTATTAAAACTTTTAATTATACTCTTTTCATGATATTAGCTTGCAAGACTTTCTTTTAATTCAACATTTAAGAATGGTATTATTGCTTGAGTTATATTACTCTACATTAACATATAAACCGTTACAACGTATGAAGTTAGAATAGTTACATGAAATATTAATTAATAAGATATAATCTTATTAACATTAGATTTAATTTATAAGTCTTTACAAAGTTAATCATTTCTGAAAAGTCTCTTTCAAGATGTGTTGTGTAACAAATATTATTAACCCTCGATAGACAGGCTATCGAGTCACCTTTTAATTGGTATGCAGAAGACTCCTCCTGGGGTATCAGTCTTGGGAAACAGGAACAGCTACGTCGTCATCTCGGTCTGGCTATCCTCTGTACAGGGCTCCAAAGTTAGCAGTGAGAACAATAGGTCATGTAGTTATCTACGATGATCATGTAGATTCTCGGATGTCCTGATCTGCATATTCTGTCACGTGCAGTAGAGTTTGTGGCTTCTGCTAGTTCACATCTCCGGGTATTACTTTGGAATAGTTGTTATTCGTTGAAGTACGTAGTCATCTTGTGTTACACTTTTTGTTACGTTTCAATACTTTTGTTTTACATAACTTTAAACTTATTCACATGACTACATTAATTAATACATCCAGATGCTTTAAACAAACTACATCTGGTACACTTTCTGAAGATGAAACCAAATATGATACACATATTTGAAGAGCATAGCTCTTACGTCTACACTGTACGGAGTCGCCATTGCAAGAGAGAGAATTTACGCTCCCTTCGCCAGGTACTGGACAAAAGTTAGTGGGACAACTTCCGCGCGAGAATATAGTTCCTAACTATATTTAAGTTAACCTTTTTATTTATTTAAACTATCCCTAAACAAATATATATAATTTAAATCAGTTGTTTTAGCGACTATTTATGTCTTCAGATTTTATTATTATTAACATTAATTTTTTATCTTATTCTTACTCACACAAGACTCTGAAAGCATGTCGAGTCTGGAATCAACAGGAAAGCGCCTGCTTACAATTAAAGGGTTAAATACGATATTAATAACGCTTTACAATTTATCTTTTTATTTGAGTCTCTTATAACTAATTAATTACTGCTTCCTTTCATACTGAGTACATACAGGTATCTTATATTAAAACAGTGAGATTTAAATAGCTTAAGACCTCGCAACCTTAATTTTTAAAATTTTTTATTTTCTAGATTATTTCTTTTATTTAAATCGTCACATACTCCACCGCTTGAATTGCACGCTACGGTTTAGCTTTTTGAGTCTAACTCACTATTGGGCACTGGGATATTGAATGGGTTTAGTGTGTGTAATTTCTTTCACATACTTTCTTGTACACTTTACAACGTTCTCCACATAGTTATTACCTATAGTTACAACACAGTACACTTTATATTCTTATGAACTACCTTTTTTTTTACATACTATTTACACTAAATATTTACACAATTAAAACACAAAACTCTTTCTTATCTCTATCACTTAATTTTACTACCGGTTTTTTGTTTGTCTTACTCTCTCTTCTGTAGAGTAACTTTCTAAATCTCTACTATTTAGAATTCTATCTTTTCTTCTGTGAGTCCTATATATATATAACTCATGTAGTTAATGAGTGTTAGTACCCATCTAGTTAATGATTATTCATTAATTCATGCTCCGCAGAACTGGAACTCAGGTTGATCAGGCCTCGTTCCCAAACTCTACGTTTTACATTTCTTACGCGGATTCAGAAATATAATTTTCTTTACTACCTAGTATTCCTTTTCCTTTTTTTTTTATACTATACCGTCACTTCTTCTTATACAACTTTAGTTGCGAAATATGCGATCTCCGCACATATGTCTGAGTTGCAGTTTCGCACAGGGCTACTGTAACTGGAGTTAGGTACTTTTGGATTTGGTAAGGGCCACACCATCTGAATGATAGTTTCGAGGTGGTCTTATCAATCGCACTACTAATGGGGTGAGTCTTGTACATTACCAAGTCACCTACTTGGTACCTGACTGAGTTGCTATGATTACCTTTCTCGTGGTATCTTCTGGATTTTTCCAAGCTTGCTCTCAAGTTAGAGCGGGCTTTGTTCCATATTCTCTTTATCTGCTTATCCGTTATTTGCGGAGGCAGTAGATCGTGTATATTCCATTTTGTGGACAAAGGGTGGTTTGGTCGATACTTGTATAGTAACTCGAACGGGGTCGACTTGTGACCTTCGTGGTAATTGGGAACTGGGAGTACGATTAGTGGCAGTGTGTGAAGTTATTTATTATTAGTGCACAGTTGGTTTTTCCTAATTTCTTTAAATGACATTATTCATTTAAATGATCGCCTTCGTGAAATTCCCTTTTTCTTACTTCTTAAGTACTAACTTACATTTTAATCTTAATCCTAATTTCCAAACCTTAGATTGGAATGATCCCTACTTATCCGTAACTCACAACATCCCGGCCCGACTGACACCAGCTTACTCTAACTACGGAAGTTAGCTTTCAGCAATTATTAATGATCTTTGGCCCATTTCTGCCCTATCATTTCCCTTTCAGTCGGCGCCGTTGTGACCTGTTACGTTACATATATAATCAATACTTGATTATATCTCATAAACTTATTTCTTATGTAATCTAAAGAGGATCCCATACTCCACTTTAGATCACTGGTTTGAGAGAAGCGGAATCTCACGAATATGATTCTCTTTTATCTCTTTTAACAATACTTAAACAAACTATGCGGGAGAGGAGACACTTCACATAATGCATACTAGTCATACTCACTAGGGGTGGTTTTCAATTGTTCAGGCTAGCACCGGTTTATCACAATAGGGAGGGTGCGTGGCTGTTTACTACATTTCCTACAATACTGAACACGCTTTAATTTCTCTTACTTGCCACCACTGCGAAGTGTTTACAATACGCAACTTTACCTTTTATTATTATTCTTTTCCTTTAATTACTTCTACACTTCACACAATTTTAGTATAACTTAGGATTTATTTAGCTCTAGTATTTAAATCAATTATTATTATTCACTTTATTATTTATTAAACTACTTTGGGGATTTAAGAAACGCTCTTAGAACTATCGTCTATTTAATCACCATATTTATTTAGCACACTTTATATTCACAGGTTGGTTCCGTTCCAATGGCTTACTTTTGCACTCTCTACTTATGTGTCCATATTTGCCACAATTATAACAGGAGGGTTTTCTGCGAGGTGGGTACTTGGTTTCCGCTTTATCTGGGTTTACAGTTAACTTACCAGCTTTGCGCACATAGTGAGGTCTACTAGAAACTTGACTTTCATACGAGGTTGTTACATCAGGCAGTAGTGCTCGCAATTGATGTCTATTATTTCCAGAGGTTTTCATTGCTTCTCTATTTTGATCTGAGTACCATACATTTGAAGAATGGATACTGCACTGTTCCAGATCAGCAATCGTATTGGGTCTATTCATCAATGATAGTCGAGATCTATCTTCGGGTATTACTTTGAGATTCGGCCAGATCGACAAATTTTTTATTCGCCTGGTTCAATGCTCTATTCTCTGGGTAGTCCGCAAAATTTTTTTCCGGAGATTTCTCGTCTTGGAGTGTTTGAGACAATAAGTATAGTTCACTATACTTGGCAGTACAAATTTCTTTCTCGCTTTCATAATCGAGTTGGCTTAGATTGTTTAATTCCACGGGCGCATCAAATCCACATTCGCGAATTGAACTTCGTAATTCCGCGACTGTTACATCAGCTTGGGGTAGTCCACGCAAAAGAGCTTCGTAAGACAGCTCGTCTTTTAATAACAAATCAGGGTTAAATTGGGCCATTTTGTTCTAACACATTAGCACGTACTTAAAATTAATACTATTATATTACACATATATTACATATAATAAATTCACAAGTAATCAATTTACACTAATTAGAAAAGAACAATTTCTCTTCTAAGGGAGAGACAGAAATCACACACATATCTTTCAATGTTAAATAGCCGATCAGCTGTTTACTGGAATGTAGGTCAGAGGGTGGCCTACATATTTAGTTAACAAAGGAGGGTGAGAGTGTGTGACAATGGGGTGTTTGCTTTTACATCTTATTGTCTACACAATGCGAGTGAATAACACCAACGATTTGAAACCGGTCGTTTTAAACTTGAGAAGGGGAGCACACTTTTGTACAACACATTTATTATTATTCCGCTTAGACAACACTTTGGCTTCGTTCATTCATAAACCTTTTCTCAATTAAATAATTACTTATTTTGTTCACAAGTTTTAAATCACGACTTCTACTTAATTACTTTATTATTATTTACAACGTTATTTTTAATCAATTTTTTTTTTATAACACATCTTAGTGTATGTAAGCTATGTAGTTGGACATACACTGTGCAGAATGATTCAGGAGACAACAGGTCGTAGTTTGTCGTAAACAAACCTGTTACAGATTGTTCGGTTGACCAAAATTGTTATGCTTGGTCACAATTCATGTATGCAAGTACTTACATCGAATTATTCAGGTTGTGCCGGTAGGAACCTGCATATAGCATCTTACATTGTATGACGCTAATGATATTTTACTTATACATACTACCATCTACGTATTAATACATATTACGTTATTTAATAGTGTATTAAATATGTTTTGAACATTACATTTATTAAAGTAACTTTCTCAGTGCATATATCAATATTAAACATTTAGTTATTAATCATACTATTTATGTTAATCCACGCATAAATAGTGAATGCAATTTGTTTGTGACACATATACACAATTAAAACTCTTTCCTTTGTTTCCTTTATTTTATTTTTTTTATTTCAAATAATGTAAGCAGAGTAACGCACTTTTGTTTACGTCACGATGCTTAACAACCCTTTACATAAATTAGCAGAGTGAATGCACTTTTTATGACACTCTGTAAACAATTACCCTTTTATTTTTTTACAATTCAGCAGAGTGGCGCACTTTTGTAACTAGCTTTTCGCCGCGTTACAAATCCAGGGAACCCTTCGTAATTAAACTCCGTTAATCAGAAGGGCTGCCTACGTTGTAACAGAATTGATCACAAATAATTAAAATAACATATTACTTACTAGCTGTGTAATTGTTTACTTTGTGTAAGGAAACAATGGCAAGGTATACAATTAATTCAAGCACTCCTCTTATGTGTGTAACAAGAAGACTTCTCTTTATTCAACATTTAAGAAAAACATACTGACTGATGCCATGACATTACTAACTCAATTATTAAATTATTGAAAGGTTTCTTTAAACTTTGGCATCAAACTAGATTCTATATAGTTATACCTCGGATCCGGGTGAACTTTCTGTATTAAAACTTTTAATTATACTCTTTTCATGATATTAGCTTGCAAGACTTTCTTTTAATTCAACATTTAAGAATGGTATTATTGCTTGAGTTATATTACTCTACATTAACATATAAACCGTTACAACGTATGAAGTTAGAATAGTTACATGAAATATTAATTAATAAGATATAATCTTATTAACATTAGATTTAATTTATAAGTCTTTACAAAGTTAATCATTTCTGAAAAGTCTCTTTCAAGATGTGTTGTGTAACAAATATTATTAACCCTCGATAGACAGGCTATCGAGTCACCTTTTAATTGGTATGCAGAAGACTCCTCCTGGGGTATCAGTCTTGGGAAACAGGAACAGCTACGTCGTCATCTCGGTCTGGCTATCCTCTGTACAGGGCTCCAAAGTTAGCAGTGAGAACAATAGGTCATGTAGTTATCTACGATGATCATGTAGATTCTCGGATGTCCTGATCTGCATATTCTGTCACGTGCAGTAGAGTTTGTGGCTTCTGCTAGTTCACATCTCCGGGTATTACTTTGGAATAGTTGTTATTCGTTGAAGTACGTAGTCATCTTGTGTTACACTTTTTGTTACGTTTCAATACTTTTGTTTTACATAACTTTAAACTTATTCACATGACTACATTAATTAATACATCCAGATGCTTTAAACAAACTACATCTGGTACACTTTCTGAAGATGAAACCAAATATGATACACATATTTGAAGAGCATAGCTCTTACGTCTACACTGTACGGAGTCGCCATTGCAAGAGAGAGAATTTACGCTCCCTTCGCCAGGTACTGGACAAAAGTTAGTGGGACAACTTCCGCGCGAGAATATAGTTCCTAACTATATTTAAGTTAACCTTTTTATTTATTTAAACTATCCCTAAACAAATATATATAATTTAAATCAGTTGTTTTAGCGACTATTTATGTCTTCAGATTTTATTATTATTAACATTAATTTTTTATCTTATTCTTACTCACACAAGACTCTGAAAGCATGTCGAGTCTGGAATCAACAGGAAAGCGCCTGCTTACAATTAAAGGGTTAAATACGATATTAATAACGCTTTACAATTTATCTTTTTATTTGAGTCTCTTATAACTAATTAATTACTGCTTCCTTTCATACTGAGTACATACAGGTATCTTATATTAAAACAGTGAGATTTAAATAGCTTAAGACCTCGCAACCTTAATTTTTAAAATTTTTTATTTTCTAGATTATTTCTTTTATTTAAATCGTCACATACTCCACCGCTTGAATTGCACGCTACGGTTTAGCTTTTTGAGTCTAACTCACTATTGGGCACTGGGATATTGAATGGGTTTAGTGTGTGTAATTTCTTTCACATACTTTCTTGTACACTTTACAACGTTCTCCACATAGTTATTACCTATAGTTACAACACAGTACACTTTATATTCTTATGAACTACCTTTTTTTTTACATACTATTTACACTAAATATTTACACAATTAAAACACAAAACTCTTTCTTATCTCTATCACTTAATTTTACTACCGGTTTTTTGTTTGTCTTACTCTCTCTTCTGTAGAGTAACTTTCTAAATCTCTACTATTTAGAATTCTATCTTTTCTTCTGTGAGTCCTATATATATATAACTCATGTAGTTAATGAGTGTTAGTACCCATCTAGTTAATGATTATTCATTAATTCATGCTCCGCAGAACTGGAACTCAGGTTGATCAGGCCTCGTTCCCAAACTCTACGTTTTACATTTCTTACGCGGATTCAGAAATATAATTTTCTTTACTACCTAGTATTCCTTTTCCTTTTTTTTTTATACTATACCGTCACTTCTTCTTATACAACTTTAGTTGCGAAATATGCGATCTCCGCACATATGTCTGAGTTGCAGTTTCGCACAGGGCTACTGTAACTGGAGTTAGGTACTTTTGGATTTGGTAAGGGCCACACCATCTGAATGATAGTTTCGAGGTGGTCTTATCAATCGCACTACTAATGGGGTGAGTCTTGTACATTACCAAGTCACCTACTTGGTACCTGACTGAGTTGCTATGATTACCTTTCTCGTGGTATCTTCTGGATTTTTCCAAGCTTGCTCTCAAGTTAGAGCGGGCTTTGTTCCATATTCTCTTTATCTGCTTATCCGTTATTTGCGGAGGCAGTAGATCGTGTATATTCCATTTTGTGGACAAAGGGTGGTTTGGTCGATACTTGTATAGTAACTCGAACGGGGTCGACTTGTGACCTTCGTGGTAATTGGGAACTGGGAGTACGATTAGTGGCAGTGTGTGAAGTTATTTATTATTAGTGCACAGTTGGTTTTTCCTAATTTCTTTAAATGACATTATTCATTTAAATGATCGCCTTCGTGAAATTCCCTTTTTCTTACTTCTTAAGTACTAACTTACATTTTAATCTTAATCCTAATTTCCAAACCTTAGATTGGAATGATCCCTACTTATCCGTAACTCACAACATCCCGGCCCGACTGACACCAGCTTACTCTAACTACGGAAGTTAGCTTTCAGCAATTATTAATGATCTTTGGCCCATTTCTGCCCTATCATTTCCCTTTCAGTCGGCGCCGTTGTGACCTGTTACGTTACATATATAATCAATACTTGATTATATCTCATAAACTTATTTCTTATGTAATCTAAAGAGGATCCCATACTCCACTTTAGATCACTGGTTTGAGAGAAGCGGAATCTCACGAATATGATTCTCTTTTATCTCTTTTAACAATACTTAAACAAACTATGCGGGAGAGGAGACACTTCACATAATGCATACTAGTCATACTCACTAGGGGTGGTTTTCAATTGTTCAGGCTAGCACCGGTTTATCACAATAGGGAGGGTGCGTGGCTGTTTACTACATTTCCTACAATACTGAACACGCTTTAATTTCTCTTACTTGCCACCACTGCGAAGTGTTTACAATACGCAACTTTACCTTTTATTATTATTCTTTTCCTTTAATTACTTCTACACTTCACACAATTTTAGTATAACTTAGGATTTATTTAGCTCTAGTATTTAAATCAATTATTATTATTCACTTTATTATTTATTAAACTACTTTGGGGATTTAAGAAACGCTCTTAGAACTATCGTCTATTTAATCACCATATTTATTTAGCACACTTTATATTCACAGGTTGGTTCCGTTCCAATGGCTTACTTTTGCACTCTCTACTTATGTGTCCATATTTGCCACAATTATAACAGGAGGGTTTTCTGCGAGGTGGGTACTTGGTTTCCGCTTTATCTGGGTTTACAGTTAACTTACCAGCTTTGCGCACATAGTGAGGTCTACTAGAAACTTGACTTTCATACGAGGTTGTTACATCAGGCAGTAGTGCTCGCAATTGATGTCTATTATTTCCAGAGGTTTTCATTGCTTCTCTATTTTGATCTGAGTACCATACATTTGAAGAATGGATACTGCACTGTTCCAGATCAGCAATCGTATTGGGTCTATTCATCAATGATAGTCGAGATCTATCTTCGGGTATTACTTTGAGATTCGGCCAGATCGACAAATTTTTTATTCGCCTGGTTCAATGCTCTATTCTCTGGGTAGTCCGCAAAATTTTTTTCCGGAGATTTCTCGTCTTGGAGTGTTTGAGACAATAAGTATAGTTCACTATACTTGGCAGTACAAATTTCTTTCTCGCTTTCATAATCGAGTTGGCTTAGATTGTTTAATTCCACGGGCGCATCAAATCCACATTCGCGAATTGAACTTCGTAATTCCGCGACTGTTACATCAGCTTGGGGTAGTCCACGCAAAAGAGCTTCGTAAGACAGCTCGTCTTTTAATAACAAATCAGGGTTAAATTGGGCCATTTTGTTCTAACACATTAGCACGTACTTAAAATTAATACTATTATATTACACATATATTACATATAATAAATTCACAAGTAATCAATTTACACTAATTAGAAAAGAACAATTTCTCTTCTAAGGGAGAGACAGAAATCACACACATATCTTTCAATGTTAAATAGCCGATCAGCTGTTTACTGGAATGTAGGTCAGAGGGTGGCCTACATATTTAGTTAACAAAGGAGGGTGAGAGTGTGTGACAATGGGGTGTTTGCTTTTACATCTTATTGTCTACACAATGCGAGTGAATAACACCAACGATTTGAAACCGGTCGTTTTAAACTTGAGAAGGGGAGCACACTTTTGTACAACACATTTATTATTATTCCGCTTAGACAACACTTTGGCTTCGTTCATTCATAAACCTTTTCTCAATTAAATAATTACTTATTTTGTTCACAAGTTTTAAATCACGACTTCTACTTAATTACTTTATTATTATTTACAACGTTATTTTTAATCAATTTTTTTTTTATAACACATCTTAGTGTATGTAAGCTATGTAGTTGGACATACACTGTGCAGAATGATTCAGGAGACAACAGGTCGTAGTTTGTCGTAAACAAACCTGTTACAGATTGTTCGGTTGACCAAAATTGTTATGCTTGGTCACAATTCATGTATGCAAGTACTTACATCGAATTATTCAGGTTGTGCCGGTAGGAACCTGCATATAGCATCTTACATTGTATGACGCTAATGATATTTTACTTATACATACTACCATCTACGTATTAATACATATTACGTTATTTAATAGTGTATTAAATATGTTTTGAACATTACATTTATTAAAGTAACTTTCTCAGTGCATATATCAATATTAAACATTTAGTTATTAATCATACTATTTATGTTAATCCACGCATAAATAGTGAATGCAATTTGTTTGTGACACATATACACAATTAAAACTCTTTCCTTTGTTTCCTTTATTTTATTTTTTCTATTTCAAATAATGTAAGCAGAGTAACGCACTTTTGTTTACGTCACGATGCTTAACAACCCTTTACATAAATTAGCAGAGTGAATGCACTTTTTATGACACTCTGTAAACAATTACCCTTTTATTTTTTTACAATTCAGCAGAGTGGCGCACTTTTGTAACTAGCTTTTCGCCGCGTTACAAATCCAGGGAACCCTTCGTAATTAAACTCCGTTAATCAGAAGGGCTGCCTACGTTGTAACAGAATTGATCACAAATAATTAAAATAACATATTACTTACTAGCTGTGTAATTGTTTACTTTGTGTAAGGAAACAATGGCAAGGTATACAATTAATTCAAGCACTCCTCTTATGTGTGTAACAAGAAGACTTCTCTTTATTCAACATTTAAGAAAAACATACTGACTGATGCCATGACATTACTAACTCAATTATTAAATTATTGAAAGGTTTCTTTAAACTTTGGCATCAAACTAGATTCTATATAGTTATACCTCGGATCCGGGTGAACTTTCTGTATTAAAACTTTTAATTATACTCTTTTCATGATATTAGCTTGCAAGACTTTCTTTTAATTCAACATTTAAGAATGGTATTATTGCTTGAGTTATATTACTCTACATTAACATATAAACCGTTACAACGTATGAAGTTAGAATAGTTACATGAAATATTAATTAATAAGATATAATCTTATTAACATTAGATTTAATTTATAAGTCTTTACAAAGTTAATCATTTCTGAAAAGTCTCTTTCAAGATGTGTTGTGTAACAAATATTATTAACCCTCGATAGACAGGCTATCGAGTCACCTTTTAATTGGTATGCAGAAGACTCCTCCTGGGGTATCAGTCTTGGGAAACAGGAACAGCTACGTCGTCATCTCGGTCTGGCTATCCTCTGTACAGGGCTCCAAAGTTAGCAGTGAGAACAATAGGTCATGTAGTTATCTACGATGATCATGTAGATTCTCGGATGTCCTGATCTGCATATTCTGTCACGTGCAGTAGAGTTTGTGGCTTCTGCTAGTTCACATCTCCGGGTATTACTTTGGAATAGTTGTTATTCGTTGAAGTACGTAGTCATCTTGTGTTACACTTTTTGTTACGTTTCAATACTTTTGTTTTACATAACTTTAAACTTATTCACATGACTACATTAATTAATACATCCAGATGCTTTAAACAAACTACATCTGGTACACTTTCTGAAGATGAAACCAAATATGATACACATATTTGAAGAGCATAGCTCTTACGTCTACACTGTACGGAGTCGCCATTGCAAGAGAGAGAATTTACGCTCCCTTCGCCAGGTACTGGACAAAAGTTAGTGGGACAACTTCCGCGCGAGAATATAGTTCCTAACTATATTTAAGTTAACCTTTTTATTTATTTAAACTATCCCTAAACAAATATATATAATTTAAATCAGTTGTTTTAGCGACTATTTATGTCTTCAGATTTTATTATTATTAACATTAATTTTTTATCTTATTCTTACTCACACAAGACTCTGAAAGCATGTCGAGTCTGGAATCAACAGGAAAGCGCCTGCTTACAATTAAAGGGTTAAATACGATATTAATAACGCTTTACAATTTATCTTTTTATTTGAGTCTCTTATAACTAATTAATTACTGCTTCCTTTCATACTGAGTACATACAGGTATCTTATATTAAAACAGTGAGATTTAAATAGCTTAAGACCTCGCAACCTTAATTTTTAAAATTTTTTATTTTCTAGATTATTTCTTTTATTTAAATCGTCACATACTCCACCGCTTGAATTGCACGCTACGGTTTAGCTTTTTGAGTCTAACTCACTATTGGGCACTGGGATATTGAATGGGTTTAGTGTGTGTAATTTCTTTCACATACTTTCTTGTACACTTTACAACGTTCTCCACATAGTTATTACCTATAGTTACAACACAGTACACTTTATATTCTTATGAACTACCTTTTTTTTTACATACTATTTACACTAAATATTTACACAATTAAAACACAAAACTCTTTCTTATCTCTATCACTTAATTTTACTACCGGTTTTTTGTTTGTCTTACTCTCTCTTCTGTAGAGTAACTTTCTAAATCTCTACTATTTAGAATTCTATCTTTTCTTCTGTGAGTCCTATATATATATAACTCATGTAGTTAATGAGTGTTAGTACCCATCTAGTTAATGATTATTCATTAATTCATGCACCGCAGAACTGGAACTCAGGTTGATCAGGCCTCGTTCCCAAACTCTACGTTTTACATTTCTTACGCGGATTCAGAAATATAATTTTCTTTACTACCTAGTATTCCTTTTCCTTTTTTTTTTATACTATACCGTCACTTCTTCTTATACAACTTTAGTTGCGAAATATGCGATCTCCGCACATATGTCTGAGTTGCAGTTTCGCACAGGGCTACTGTAACTGGAGTTAGGTACTTTTGGATTTGGTAAGGGCCACACCATCTGAATGATAGTTTCGAGGTGGTCTTATCAATCGCACTACTAATGGGGTGAGTCTTGTACATTACCAAGTCACCTACTTGGTACCTGACTGAGTTGCTATGATTACCTTTCTCGTGGTATCTTCTGGATTTTTCCAAGCTTGCTCTCAAGTTAGAGCGGGCTTTGTTCCATATTCTCTTTATCTGCTTATCCGTTATTTGCGGAGGCAGTAGATCGTGTATATTCCATTTTGTGGACAAAGGGTGGTTTGGTCGATACTTGTATAGTAACTCGAACGGGGTCGACTTGTGACCTTCGTGGTAATTGGGAACTGGGAGTACGATTAGTGGCAGTGTGTGAAGTTATTTATTATTAGTGCACAGTTGGTTTTTCCTAATTTCTTTAAATGACATTATTCATTTAAATGATCGCCTTCGTGAAATTCCCTTTTTCTTACTTCTTAAGTACTAACTTACATTTTAATCTTAATCCTAATTTCCAAACCTTAGATTGGAATGATCCCTACTTATCCGTAACTCACAACATCCCGGCCCGACTGACACCAGCTTACTCTAACTACGGAAGTTAGCTTTCAGCAATTATTAATGATCTTTGGCCCATTTCTGCCCTATCATTTCCCTTTCAGTCGGCGCCGTTGTGACCTGTTACGTTACATATATAATCAATACTTGATTATATCTCATAAACTTATTTCTTATGTAATCTAAAGAGGATCCCATACTCCACTTTAGATCACTGGTTTGAGAGAAGCGGAATCTCACGAATATGATTCTCTTTTATCTCTTTTAACAATACTTAAACAAACTATGCGGGAGAGGAGACACTTCACATAATGCATACTAGTCATACTCACTAGGGGTGGTTTTCAATTGTTCAGGCTAGCACCGGTTTATCACAATAGGGAGGGTGCGTGGCTGTTTACTACATTTCCTACAATACTGAACACGCTTTAATTTCTCTTACTTGCCACCACTGCGAAGTGTTTACAATACGCAACTTTACCTTTTATTATTATTCTTTTCCTTTAATTACTTCTACACTTCACACAATTTTAGTATAACTTAGGATTTATTTAGCTCTAGTATTTAAATCAATTATTATTATTCACTTTATTATTTATTAAACTACTTTGGGGATTTAAGAAACGCTCTTAGAACTATCGTCTATTTAATCACCATATTTATTTAGCACACTTTATATTCACAGGTTGGTTCCGTTCCAATGGCTTACTTTTGCACTCTCTACTTATGTGTCCATATTTGCCACAATTATAACAGGAGGGTTTTCTGCGAGGTGGGTACTTGGTTTCCGCTTTATCTGGGTTTACAGTTAACTTACCAGCTTTGCGCACATAGTGAGGTCTACTAGAAACTTGACTTTCATACGAGGTTGTTACATCAGGCAGTAGTGCTCGCAATTGATGTCTATTATTTCCAGAGGTTTTCATTGCTTCTCTATTTTGATCTGAGTACCATACATTTGAAGAATGGATACTGCACTGTTCCAGATCAGCAATCGTATTGGGTCTATTCATCAATGATAGTCGAGATCTATCTTCGGGTATTACTTTGAGATTCGGCCAGATCGACAAATTTTTTATTCGCCTGGTTCAATGCTCTATTCTCTGGGTAGTCCGCAAAATTTTTTTCCGGAGATTTCTCGTCTTGGAGTGTTTGAGACAATAAGTATAGTTCACTATACTTGGCAGTACAAATTTCTTTCTCGCTTTCATAATCGAGTTGGCTTAGATTGTTTAATTCCACGGGCGCATCAAATCCACATTCGCGAATTGAACTTCGTAATTCCGCGACTGTTACATCAGCTTGGGGTAGTCCACGCAAAAGAGCTTCGTAAGACAGCTCGTCTTTTAATAACAAATCAGGGTTAAATTGGGCCATTTTGTTCTAACACATTAGCACGTACTTAAAATTAATACTATTATATTACACATATATTACATATAATAAATTCACAAGTAATCAATTTACACTAATTAGAAAAGAACAATTTCTCTTCTAAGGGAGAGACAGAAATCACACACATATCTTTCAATGTTAAATAGCCGATCAGCTGTTTACTGGAATGTAGGTCAGAGGGTGGCCTACATATTTAGTTAACAAAGGAGGGTGAGAGTGTGTGACAATGGGGTGTTTGCTTTTACATCTTATTGTCTACACAATGCGAGTGAATAACACCAACGATTTGAAACCGGTCGTTTTAAACTTGAGAAGGGGAGCACACTTTTGTACAACACATTTATTATTATTCCGCTTAGACAACACTTTGGCTTCGTTCATTCATAAACCTTTTCTCAATTAAATAATTACTTATTTTGTTCACAAGTTTTAAATCACGACTTCTACTTAATTACTTTATTATTATTTACAACGTTATTTTTAATCAATTTTTTTTTTATAACACATCTTAGTGTATGTAAGCTATGTAGTTGGACATACACTGTGCAGAATGATTCAGGAGACAACAGGTCGTAGTTTGTCGTAAACAAACCTGTTACAGATTGTTCGGTTGACCAAAATTGTTATGCTTGGTCACAATTCATGTATGCAAGTACTTACATCGAATTATTCAGGTTGTGCCGGTAGGAACCTGCATATAGCATCTTACATTGTATGACGCTAATGATATTTTACTTATACATACTACCATCTACGTATTAATACATATTACGTTATTTAATAGTGTATTAAATATGTTTTGAACATTACATTTATTAAAGTAACTTTCTCAGTGCATATATCAATATTAAACATTTAGTTATTAATCATACTATTTATGTTAATCCACGCATAAATAGTGAATGCAATTTGTTTGTGACACATATACACAATTAAAACTCTTTCCTTTGTTTCCTTTATTTTATTTTTTTTATTTCAAATAATGTAAGCAGAGTAACGCACTTTTGTTTACGTCACGATGCTTAACAACCCTTTACATAAATTAGCAGAGTGAATGCACTTTTTATGACACTCTGTAAACAATTACCCTTTTATTTTTTTACAATTCAGCAGAGTGGCGCACTTTTGTGACTAGCTTTTCGCCGCGTTACAAATCCAGGGAACCCTTCGTAATTAAACTCCGTTAATCAGAAGGGCTGCCTACGTTGTAACAGAATTGATCACAAATAATTAAAATAACATATTACTTACTAGCTGTGTAATTGTTTACTTTGTGTAAGGAAACAATGGCAAGGTATACAATTAATTCAAGCACTCCTCTTATGTGTGTAACAAGAAGACTTCTCTTTATTCAACATTTAAGAAAAACATACTGACTGATGCCATGACATTACTAACTCAATTATTAAATTATTGAAAGGTTTCTTTAAACTTTGGCATCAAACTAGATTCTATATAGTTATACTTCGGATCCGGGTGAACTTTCTGTATTAAAACTTTTAATTATACTCTTTTCATGATATTAGCTTGCAAGACTTTCTTTTAATTCAACATTTAAGAATGGTATTATTGCTTGAGTTATATTACTCTACATTAACATATAAACCGTTACAACGTATGAAGTTAGAATAGTTACATGAAATATTAATTAATAAGATATAATCTTATTAACATTAGATTTAATTTATAAGTCTTTACAAAGTTAATCATTTCTGAAAAGTCTCTTTCAAGATGTGTTGTGTAACAAATATTATTAACCCTCGATAGACAGGCTATCGAGTCACCTTTTAATTGGTATGCAGAAGACTCCTCCTGGGGTATCAGTCTTGGGAAACAGGAACAGCTACGTCGTCATCTCGGTCTGGCTATCCTCTGTACAGGGCTCCAAAGTTAGCAGTGAGAACAATAGGTCATGTAGTTATCTACGATGATCATGTAGATTCTCGGATGTCCTGA
The DNA here is from genome assembly GCA_034769895.1 of Magicicada septendecula. Lineage (NCBI taxonomy): Eukaryota > Metazoa > Arthropoda > Insecta > Hemiptera > Cicadidae > Magicicada > Magicicada septendecula. Next base: position 796,869,735 of record CM068367.1, on the reverse strand, counting down.
TCTGCATATTCTGTCACGTGCAGTAGAGTTTGTGGCTTCTGCTAGTTCACATCTCCGGGTATTACTTTGGAATAGTTGTTATTCGTTGAAGTACGTAGTCATCTTGTGTTACACTTTTTGTTACGTTTCAATACTTTTGTTTTACATAACTTTAAACTTATTCACATGACTACATTAATTAATACATCCAGATGCTTTAAACAAACTACATCTGGTACACTTTCTGAAGATGAAACCAAATATGATACACATATTTGAAGAGCATAGCTCTTACGTCTACACTGTACGGAGTCGCCATTGCAAGAGAGAGAATTTACGCTCCCTTCGCCAGGTACTGGACAAAAGTTAGTGGGACAACTTCCGCGCGAGAATATAGTTCCTAACTATATTTAAGTTAACCTTTTTATTTATTTAAACTATCCCTAAACAAATATATATAATTTAAATCAGTTGTTTTAGCGACTATTTATGTCTTCAGATTTTATTATTATTAACATTAATTTTTTATCTTATTCTTACTCACACAAGACTCTGAAAGCATGTCGAGTCTGGAATCAACAGGAAAGCGCCTGCTTACAATTAAAGGGTTAAATACGATATTAATAACGCTTTACAATTTATCTTTTTATTTGAGTCTCTTATAACTAATTAATTACTGCTTCCTTTCATACTGAGTACATACAGGTATCTTATATTAAAACAGTGAGATTTAAATAGCTTAAGACCTCGCAACCTTAATTTTTAAAATTTTTTATTTTCTAGATTATTTCTTTTATTTAAATCGTCACATACTCCACCGCTTGAATTGCACGCTACGGTTTAGCTTTTTGAGTCTAACTCACTATTGGGCACTGGGATATTGAATGGGTTTAGTGTGTGTAATTTCTTTCACATACTTTCTTGTACACTTTACAACGTTCTCCACATAGTTATTACCTATAGTTACAACACAGTACACTTTATATTCTTATGAACTACCTTTTTTTTTACATACTATTTACACTAAATATTTACACAATTAAAACACAAAACTCTTTCTTATCTCTATCACTTAATTTTACTACCGGTTTTTTGTTTGTCTTACTCTCTCTTCTGTAGAGTAACTTTCTAAATCTCTACTATTTAGAATTCTATCTTTTCTTCTGTGAGTCCTATATATATATAACTCATGTAGTTAATGAGTGTTAGTACCCATCTAGTTAATGATTATTCATTAATTCATGCTCCGCAGAACTGGAACTCAGGTTGATCAGGCCTCGTTCCCAAACTCTACGTTTTACATTTCTTACGCGGATTCAGAAATATAATTTTCTTTACTACCTAGTATTCCTTTTCCTTTTTTTTTTATACTATACCGTCACTTCTTCTTATACAACTTTAGTTGCGAAATATGCGATCTCCGCACATATGTCTGAGTTGCAGTTTCGCACAGGGCTACTGTAACTGGAGTTAGGTACTTTTGGATTTGGTAAGGGCCACACCATCTGAATGATAGTTTCGAGGTGGTCTTATCAATCGCACTACTAATGGGGTGAGTCTTGTACATTACCAAGTCACCTACTTGGTACCTGACTGAGTTGCTATGATTACCTTTCTCGTGGTATCTTCTGGATTTTTCCAAGCTTGCTCTCAAGTTAGAGCGGGCTTTGTTCCATATTCTCTTTATCTGCTTATCCGTTATTTGCGGAGGCAGTAGATCGTGTATATTCCATTTTGTGGACAAAGGGTGGTTTGGTCGATACTTGTATAGTAACTCGAACGGGGTCGACTTGTGACCTTCGTGGTAATTGGGAACTGGGAGTACGATTAGTGGCAGTGTGTGAAGTTATTTATTATTAGTGCACAGTTGGTTTTTCCTAATTTCTTTAAATGACATTATTCATTTAAATGATCGCCTTCGTGAAATTCCCTTTTTCTTACTTCTTAAGTACTAACTTACATTTTAATCTTAATCCTAATTTCCAAACCTTAGATTGGAATGATCCCTACTTATCCGTAACTCACAACATCCCGGCCCGACTGACACCAGCTTACTCTAACTACGGAAGTTAGCTTTCAGCAATTATTAATGATCTTTGGCCCATTTCTGCCCTATCATTTCCCTTTCAGTCGGCGCCGTTGTGACCTGTTACGTTACATATATAATCAATACTTGATTATATCTCATAAACTTATTTCTTATGTAATCTAAAGAGGATCCCATACTCCACTTTAGATCACTGGTTTGAGAGAAGCGGAATCTCACGAATATGATTCTCTTTTATCTCTTTTAACAATACTTAAACAAACTATGCGGGAGAGGAGACACTTCACATAATGCATACTAGTCATACTCACTAGGGGTGGTTTTCAATTGTTCAGGCTAGCACCGGTTTATCACAATAGGGAGGGTGCGTGGCTGTTTACTACATTTCCTACAATACTGAACACGCTTTAATTTCTCTTACTTGCCACCACTGCGAAGTGTTTACAATACGCAACTTTACCTTTTATTATTATTCTTTTCCTTTAATTACTTCTACACTTCACACAATTTTAGTATAACTTAGGATTTATTTAGCTCTAGTATTTAAATCAATTATTATTATTCACTTTATTATTTATTAAACTACTTTGGGGATTTAAGAAACGCTCTTAGAACTATCGTCTATTTAATCACCATATTTATTTAGCACACTTTATATTCACAGGTTGGTTCCGTTCCAATGGCTTACTTTTGCACTCTCTACTTATGTGTCCATATTTGCCACAATTATAACAGGAGGGTTTTCTGCGAGGTGGGTACTTGGTTTCCGCTTTATCTGGGTTTACAGTTAACTTACCAGCTTTGCGCACATAGTGAGGTCTACTAGAAACTTGACTTTCATACGAGGTTGTTACATCAGGCAGTAGTGCTCGCAATTGATGTCTATTATTTCCAGAGGTTTTCATTGCTTCTCTATTTTGATCTGAGTACCATACATTTGAAGAATGGATACTGCACTGTTCCAGATCAGCAATCGTATTGGGTCTATTCATCAATAATAGTCGAGATCTATCTTCGGGTATTACTTTGAGATTCGGCCAGATCGACAAATTTTTTATTCGCCTGGTTCAATGCTCTATTCTCTGGGTAGTCCGCAAAATTTTTTTCCGGAGATTTCTCGTCTTGGAGTGTTTGAGACAATAAGTATAGTTCACTATACTTGGCAGTACAAATTTCTTTCTCGCTTTCATAATCGAGTTGGCTTAGATTGTTTAATTCCACGGGCGCATCAAATCCACATTCGCGAATTGAACTTCGTAATTCCGCGACTGTTACATCAGCTTGGGGTAGTCCACGCAAAAGAGCTTCGTAAGACAGCTCGTCTTTTAATAACAAATCAGGGTTAAATTGGGCCATTTTGTTCTAACACATTAGCACGTACTTAAAATTAATACTATTATATTACACATATATTACATATAATAAATTCACAAGTAATCAATTTACACTAATTAGAAAAGAACAATTTCTCTTCTAAGGGAGAGACAGAAATCACACACATATCTTTCAATGTTAAATAGCCGATCAGCTGTTTACTGGAATGTAGGTCAGAGGGTGGCCTACATATTTAGTTAACAAAGGAGGGTGAGAGTGTGTGACAATGGGGTGTTTGCTTTTACATCTTATTGTCTACACAATGCGAGTGAATAACACCAACGATTTGAAACCGGTCGTTTTAAACTTGAGAAGGGGAGCACACTTTTGTACAACACATTTATTATTATTCCGCTTAGACAACACTTTGGCTTCGTTCATTCATAAACCTTTTCTCAATTAAATAATTACTTATTTTGTTCACAAGTTTTAAATCACGACTTCTACTTAATTACTTTATTATTATTTACAACGTTATTTTTAATCAATTTTTTTTTTATAACACATCTTAGTGTATGTAAGCTATGTAGTTGGACATACACTGTGCAGAATGATTCAGGAGACAACAGGTCGTAGTTTGTCGTAAACAAACCTGTTACAGATTGTTCGGTTGACCAAAATTGTTATGCTTGGTCACAATTCATGTATGCAAGTACTTACATCGAATTATTCAGGTTGTGCCGGTAGGAACCTGCATATAGCATCTTACATTGTATGACGCTAATGATATTTTACTTATACATACTACCATCTACGTATTAATACATATTACGTTATTTAATAGTGTATTAAATATGTTTTGAACATTACATTTATTAAAGTAACTTTCTCAGTGCATATATCAATATTAAACATTTAGTTATTAATCATACTATTTATGTTAATCCACGCATAAATAGTGAATGCAATTTGTTTGTGACACATATACACAATTAAAACTCTTTCCTTTGTTTCCTTTATTTTATTTTTTTTATTTCAAATAATGTAAGCAGAGTAACGCACTTTTGTTTACGTCACGATGCTTAACAACCCTTTACATAAATTAGCAGAGTGAATGCACTTTTTATGACACTCTGTAAACAATTACCCTTTTATTTTTTTACAATTCAGCAGAGTGGCGCACTTTTGTAACTAGCTTTTCGCCGCGTTACAAATCCAGGGAACCCTTCGTAATTAAACTCCGTTAATCAGAAGGGCTGCCTACGTTGTAACAGAATTGATCACAAATAATTAAAATAACATATTACTTACTAGCTGTGTAATTGTTTACTTTGTGTAAGGAAACAATGGCAAGGTATACAATTAATTCAAGCACTCCTCTTATGTGTGTAACAAGAAGACTTCTCTTTATTCAACATTTAAGAAAAACATACTGACTGATGCCATGACATTACTAACTCAATTATTAAATTATTGAAAGGTTTCTTTAAACTTTGGCATCAAACTAGATTCTATATAGTTATACCTCGGATCCGGGTGAACTTTCTGTATTAAAACTTTTAATTATACTCTTTTCATGATATTAGCTTGCAAGACTTTCTTTTAATTCAACATTTAAGAATGGTATTATTGCTTGAGTTATATTACTCTACATTAACATATAAACCGTTACAACGTATGAAGTTAGAATAGTTACATGAAATATTAATTAATAAGATATAATCTTATTAACATTAGATTTAATTTATAAGTCTTTACAAAGTTAATCATTTCTGAAAAGTCTCTTTCAAGATGTGTTGTGTAACAAATATTATTAACCCTCGATAGACAGGCTATCGAGTCACCTTTTAATTGGTATGCAGAAGACTCCTCCTGGGGTATCAGTCTTGGGAAACAGGAACAGCTACGTCGTCATCTCGGTCTGGCTATCCTCTGTACAGGGCTCCAAAGTTAGCAGTGAGAACAATAGGTCATGTAGTTATCTACGATGATCATGTAGATTCTCGGATGTCCTGATCTGCATATTCTGTCACGTGCAGTAGAGTTTGTGGCTTCTGCTAGTTCACATCTCCGGGTATTACTTTGGAATAGTTGTTATTCGTTGAAGTACGTAGTCATCTTGTGTTACACTTTTTGTTACGTTTCAATACTTTTGTTTTACATAACTTTAAACTTATTCACATGACTACATTAATTAATACATCCAGATGCTTTAAACAAACTACATCTGGTACACTTTCTGAAGATGAAACCAAATATGATACACATATTTGAAGAGCATAGCTCTTACGTCTACACTGTACGGAGTCGCCATTGCAAGAGAGAGAATTTACGCTCCCTTCGCCAGGTACTGGACAAAAGTTAGTGGGACAACTTCCGCGCGAGAATATAGTTCCTAACTATATTTAAGTTAACCTTTTTATTTATTTAAACTATCCCTAAACAAATATATATAATTTAAATCAGTTGTTTTAGCGACTATTTATGTCTTCAGATTTTATTATTATTAACATTAATTTTTTATCTTATTCTTACTCACACAAGACTCTGAAAGCATGTCGAGTCTGGAATCAACAGGAAAGCGCCTGCTTACAATTAAAGGGTTAAATACGATATTAATAACGCTTTACAATTTATCTTTTTATTTGAGTCTCTTATAACTAATTAATTACTGCTTCCTTTCATACTGAGTACATACAGGTATCTTATATTAAAACAGTGAGATTTAAATAGCTTAAGACCTCGCAACCTTAATTTTTAAAATTTTTTATTTTCTAGATTATTTCTTTTATTTAAATCGTCACATACTCCACCGCTTGAATTGCACGCTACGGTTTAGCTTTTTGAGTCTAACTCACTATTGGGCACTGGGATATTGAATGGGTTTAGTGTGTGTAATTTCTTTCACATACTTTCTTGTACACTTTACAACGTTCTCCACATAGTTATTACCTATAGTTACAACACAGTACACTTTATATTCTTATGAACTACCTTTTTTTTTACATACTATTTACACTAAATATTTACACAATTAAAACACAAAACTCTTTCTTATCTCTATCACTTAATTTTACTACCGGTTTTTTGTTTGTCTTACTCTCTCTTCTGTAGAGTAACTTTCTAAATCTCTACTATTTAGAATTCTATCTTTTCTTCTGTGAGTCCTATATATATATAACTCATGTAGTTAATGAGTGTTAGTACCCATCTAGTTAATGATTATTCATTAATTCATGCTCCGCAGAACTGGAACTCAGGTTGATCAGGCCTCGTTCCCAAACTCTACGTTTTACATTTCTTACGCGGATTCAGAAATATAATTTTCTTTACTACCTAGTATTCCTTTTCCTTTTTTTTTTATACTATACCGTCACTTCTTCTTATACAACTTTAGTTGCGAAATATGCGATCTCCGCACATATGTCTGAGTTGCAGTTTCGCACAGGGCTACTGTAACTGGAGTTAGGTACTTTTGGATTTGGTAAGGGCCACACCATCTGAATGATAGTTTCGAGGTGGTCTTATCAATCGCACTACTAATGGGGTGAGTCTTGTACATTACCAAGTCACCTACTTGGTACCTGACTGAGTTGCTATGATTACCTTTCTCGTGGTATCTTCTGGATTTTTCCAAGCTTGCTCTCAAGTTAGAGCGGGCTTTGTTCCATATTCTCTTTATCTGCTTATCCGTTATTTGCGGAGGCAGTAGATCGTGTATATTCCATTTTGTGGACAAAGGGTGGTTTGGTCGATACTTGTATAGTAACTCGAACGGGGTCGACTTGTGACCTTCGTGGTAATTGGGAACTGGGAGTACGATTAGTGGCAGTGTGTGAAGTTATTTATTATTAGTGCACAGTTGGTTTTTCCTAATTTCTTTAAATGACATTATTCATTTAAATGATCGCCTTCGTGAAATTCCCTTTTTCTTACTTCTTAAGTACTAACTTACATTTTAATCTTAATCCTAATTTCCAAACCTTAGATTGGAATGATCCCTACTTATCCGTAACTCACAACATCCCGGCCCGACTGACACCAGCTTACTCTAACTACGGAAGTTAGCTTTCAGCAATTATTAATGATCTTTGGCCCATTTCTGCCCTATCATTTCCCTTTCAGTCGGCGCCGTTGTGACCTGTTACGTTACATATATAATCAATACTTGATTATATCTCATAAACTTATTTCTTATGTAATCTAAAGAGGATCCCATACTCCACTTTAGATCACTGGTTTGAGAGAAGCGGAATCTCACGAATATGATTCTCTTTTATCTCTTTTAACAATACTTAAACAAACTATGCGGGAGAGGAGACACTTCACATAATGCATACTAGTCATACTCACTAGGGGTGGTTTTCAATTGTTCAGGCTAGCACCGGTTTATCACAATAGGGAGGGTGCGTGGCTGTTTACTACATTTCCTACAATACTGAACACGCTTTAATTTCTCTTACTTGCCACCACTGCGAAGTGTTTACAATACGCAACTTTACCTTTTATTATTATTCTTTTCCTTTAATTACTTCTACACTTCACACAATTTTAGTATAACTTAGGATTTATTTAGCTCTAGTATTTAAATCAATTATTATTATTCACTTTATTATTTATTAAACTACTTTGGGGATTTAAGAAACGCTCTTAGAACTATCGTCTATTTAATCACCATATTTATTTAGCACACTTTATATTCACAGGTTGGTTCCGTTCCAATGGCTTACTTTTGCACTCTCTACTTATGTGTCCATATTTGCCACAATTATAACAGGAGGGTTTTCTGCGAGGTGGGTACTTGGTTTCCGCTTTATCTGGGTTTACAGTTAACTTACCAGCTTTGCGCACATAGTGAGGTCTACTAGAAACTTGACTTTCATACGAGGTTGTTACATCAGGCAGTAGTGCTCGCAATTGATGTCTATTATTTCCAGAGGTTTTCATTGCTTCTCTATTTTGATCTGAGTACCATACATTTGAAGAATGGATACTGCACTGTTCCAGATCAGCAATCGTATTGGGTCTATTCATCAATGATAGTCGAGATCTATCTTCGGGTATTACTTTGAGATTCGGCCAGATCGACAAATTTTTTATTCGCCTGGTTCAATGCTCTATTCTCTGGGTAGTCCGCAAAATTTTTTTCCGGAGATTTCTCGTCTTGGAGTGTTTGAGACAATAAGTATAGTTCACTATACTTGGCAGTACAAATTTCTTTCTCGCTTTCATAATCGAGTTGGCTTAGATTGTTTAATTCCACGGGCGCATCAAATCCACATTCGCGAATTGAACTTCGTAATTCCGCGACTGTTACATCAGCTTGGGGTAGTCCACGCAAAAGAGCTTCGTAAGACAGCTCGTCTTTTAATAACAAATCAGGGTTAAATTGGGCCATTTTGTTCTAACACATTAGCACGTACTTAAAATTAATACTATTATATTACACATATATTACATATAATAAATTCACAAGTAATCAATTTACACTAATTAGAAAAGAACAATTTCTCTTCTAAGGGAGAGACAGAAATCACACACATATCTTTCAATGTTAAATAGCCGATCAGCTGTTTACTGGAATGTAGGTCAGAGGGTGGCCTACATATTTAGTTAACAAAGGAGGGTGAGAGTGTGTGACAATGGGGTGTTTGCTTTTACATCTTATTGTCTACACAATGCGAGTGAATAACACCAACGATTTGAAACCGGTCGTTTTAAACTTGAGAAGGGGAGCACACTTTTGTACAACACATTTATTATTATTCCGCTTAGACAACACTTTGGCTTCGTTCATTCATAAACCTTTTCTCAATTAAATAATTACTTATTTTGTTCACAAGTTTTAAATCACGACTTCTACTTAATTACTTTATTATTATTTACAACGTTATTTTTAATCAATTTTTTTTTTATAACACATCTTAGTGTATGTAAGCTATGTAGTTGGACATACACTGTGCAGAATGATTCAGGAGACAACAGGTCGTAGTTTGTCGTAAACAAACCTGTTACAGATTGTTCGGTTGACCAAAATTGTTATGCTTGGTCACAATTCATGTATGCAAGTACTTACATCGAATTATTCAGGTTGTGCCGGTAGGAACCTGCATATAGCATCTTACATTGTATGACGCTAATGATATTTTACTTATACATACTACCATCTACGTATTAATACATATTACGTTATTTAATAGTGTATTAAATATGTTTTGAACATTACATTTATTAAAGTAACTTTCTCAGTGCATATATCAATATTAAACATTTAGTTATTAATCATACTATTTATGTTAATCCACGCATAAATAGTGAATGCAATTTGTTTGTGACACATATACACAATTAAAACTCTTTCCTTTGTTTCCTTTATTTTATTTTTTTTATTTCAAATAATGTAAGCAGAGTAACGCACTTTTGTTTACGTCACGATGCTTAACAACCCTTTACATAAATTAGCAGAGTGAATGCACTTTTTATGACACTCTGTAAACAATTACCCTTTTATTTTTTTACAATTCAGCAGAGTGGCGCACTTTTGTAACTAGCTTTTCGCCGCGTTACAAATCCAGGGAACCCTTCGTAATTAAACTCCGTTAATCAGAAGGGCTGCCTACGTTGTAACAGAATTGATCACAAATAATTAAAATAACATATTACTTACTAGCTGTGTAATTGTTTACTTTGTGTAAGGAAACAATGGCAAGGTATACAATTAATTCAAGCACTCCTCTTATGTGTGTAACAAGAAGACTTCTCTTTATTCAACATTTAAGAAAAACATACTGACTGATGCCATGACATTACTAACTCAATTATTAAATTATTGAAAGGTTTCTTTAAACTTTGGCATCAAACTAGATTCTATATAGTTATACCTCGGATCCGGGTGAACTTTCTGTATTAAAACTTTTAATTATACTCTTTTCATGATATTAGCTTGCAAGACTTTCTTTTAATTCAACATTTAAGAATGGTATTATTGCTTGAGTTATATTACTCTACATTAACATATAAACCGTTACAACGTATGAAGTTAGAATAGTTACATGAAATATTAATTAATAAGATATAATCTTATTAACATTAGATTTAATTTATAAGTCTTTACAAAGTTAATCATTTCTGAAAAGTCTCTTTCAAGATGTGTTGTGTAACAAATATTATTAACCCTCGATAGACAGGCTATCGAGTCACCTTTTAATTGGTATGCAGAAGACTCCTCCTGGGGTATCAGTCTTGGGAAACAGGAACAGCTACGTCGTCATCTCGGTCTGGCTATCCTCTGTACAGGGCTCCAAAGTTAGCAGTGAGAACAATAGGTCATGTAGTTATCTACGATGATCATGTAGATTCTCGGATGTCCTGATCTGCATATTCTGTCACGTGCAGTAGAGTTTGTGGCTTCTGCTAGTTCACATCTCCGGGTATTACTTTGGAATAGTTGTTATTCGTTGAAGTACGTAGTCATCTTGTGTTACACTTTTTGTTACGTTTCAATACTTTTGTTTTACATAACTTTAAACTTATTCACATGACTACATTAATTAATACATCCAGATGCTTTAAACAAACTACATCTGGTACACTTTCTGAAGATGAAACCAAATATGATACACATATTTGAAGAGCATAGCTCTTACGTCTACACTGTACGGAGTCGCCATTGCAAGAGAGAGAATTTACGCTCCCTTCGCCAGGTACTGGACAAAAGTTAGTGGGACAACTTCCGCGCGAGAATATAGTTCCTAACTATATTTAAGTTAACCTTTTTATTTATTTAAACTATCCCTAAACAAATATATATAATTTAAATCAGTTGTTTTAGCGACTATTTATGTCTTCAGATTTTATTATTATTAACATTAATTTTTTATCTTATTCTTACTCACACAAGACTCTGAAAGCATGTCGAGTCTGGAATCAACAGGAAAGCGCCTGCTTACAATTAAAGGGTTAAATACGATATTAATAACGCTTTACAATTTATCTTTTTATTTGAGTCTCTTATAACTAATTAATTACTGCTTCCTTTCATACTGAGTACATACAGGTATCTTATATTAAAACAGTGAGATTTAAATAGCTTAAGACCTCGCAACCTTAATTTTTAAAATTTTTTATTTTCTAGATTATTTCTTTTATTTAAATCGTCACATACTCCACCGCTTGAATTGCACGCTACGGTTTAGCTTTTTGAGTCTAACTCACTATTGGGCACTGGGATATTGAATGGGTTTAGTGTGTGTAATTTCTTTCACATACTTTCTTGTACACTTTACAACGTTCTCCACATAGTTATTACCTATAGTTACAACACAGTACACTTTATATTCTTATGAACTACCTTTTTTTTTACATACTATTTACACTAAATATTTACACAATTAAAACACAAAACTCTTTCTTATCTCTATCACTTAATTTTACTACCGGTTTTTTGTTTGTCTTACTCTCTCTTCTGTAGAGTAACTTTCTAAATCTCTACTATTTAGAATTCTATCTTTTCTTCTGTGAGTCCTATATATATATATAACTCATGTAGTTAATGAGTGTTAGTACCCATCTAGTTAATGATTATTCATTAATTCATGCTCCGCAGAACTGGAACTCAGGTTGATCAGGCCTCGTTCCCAAACTCTACGTTTTACATTTCTTACGCGGATTCAGAAATATAATTTTCTTTACTACCTAGTATTCCTTTTCCTTTTTTTTTTATACTATACCGTCACTTCTTCTTATACAACTTTAGTTGCGAAATATGCGATCTCCGCACATATGTCTGAGTTGCAGTTTCGCACAGGGCTACTGTAACTGGAGTTAGGTACTTTTGGATTTGGTAAGGGCCACACCATCTGAATGATAGTTTCGAGGTGGTCTTATCAATCGCACTACTAATGGGGTGAGTCTTGTACATTACCAAGTCACCTACTTGGTACCTGACTGAGTTGCTATGATTACCTTTCTCGTGGTATCTTCTGGATTTTTCCAAGCTTGCTCTCAAGTTAGAGCGGGCTTTGTTCCATATTCTCTTTATCTGCTTATCCGTTATTTGCGGAGGCAGTAGATCGTGTATATTCCATTTTGTGGACAAAGGGTGGTTTGGTCGATACTTGTATAGTAACTCGAACGGGGTCGACTTGTGACCTTCGTGGTAATTGGGAACTGGGAGTACGATTAGTGGCAGTGTGTGAAGTTATTTATTATTAGTGCACAGTTGGTTTTTCCTAATTTCTTTAAATGACATTATTCATTTAAATGATCGCCTTCGTGAAATTCCCTTTTTCTTACTTCTTAAGTACTAACTTACATTTTAATCTTAATCCTAATTTCCAAACCTTAGATTGGAATGATCCCTACTTATCCGTAACTCACAACATCCCGGCCCGACTGACACCAGCTTACTCTAACTACGGAAGTTAGCTTTCAGCAATTATTAATGATCTTTGGCCCATTTCTGCCCTATCATTTCCCTTTCAGTCGGCGCCGTTGTGACCTGTTACGTTACATATATAATCAATACTTGATTATATCTCATAAACTTATTTCTTATGTAATCTAAAGAGGATCCCATACTCCACTTTAGATCACTGGTTTGAGAGAAGCGGAATCTCACGAATATGATTCTCTTTTATCTCTTTTAACAATACTTAAACAAACTATGCGGGAGAGGAGACACTTCACATAATGCATACTAGTCATACTCACTAGGGGTGGTTTTCAATTGTTCAGGCTAGCACCGGTTTATCACAATAGGGAGGGTGCGTGGCTGTTTACTACATTTCCTACAATACTGAACACGCTTTAATTTCTCTTACTTGCCACCACTGCGAAGTGTTTACAATACGCAACTTTACCTTTTATTATTATTCTTTTCCTTTAATTACTTCTACACTTCACACAATTTTAGTATAACTTAGGATTTATTTAGCTCTAGTATTTAAATCAATTATTATTATTCACTTTATTATTTATTAAACTACTTTGGGGATTTAAGAAACGCTCTTAGAACTATCGTCTATTTAATCACCATATTTATTTAGCACACTTTATATTCACAGGTTGGTTCCGTTCCAATGGCTTACTTTTGCACTCTCTACTTATGTGTCCATATTTGCCACAATTATAACAGGAGGGTTTTCTGCGAGGTGGGTACTTGGTTTCCGCTTTATCTGGGTTTACAGTTAACTTACCAGCTTTGCGCACATAGTGAGGTCTACTAGAAACTTGACTTTCATACGAGGTTGTTACATCAGGCAGTAGTGCTCGCAATTGATGTCTATTATTTCCAGAGGTTTTCATTGCTTCTCTATTTTGATCTGAGTACCATACATTTGAAGAATGGATACTGCACTGTTCCAGATCAGCAATCGTATTGGGTCTATTCATCAATGATAGTCGAGATCTATCTTCGGGTATTACTTTGAGATTCGGCCAGATCGACAAATTTTTTATTCGCCTGGTTCAATGCTCTATTCTCTGGGTAGTCCGCAAAATTTTTTTCCGGAGATTTCTCGTCTTGGAGTGTTTGAGACAATAAGTATAGTTCACTATACTTGCCAGTACAAATTTCTTTCTCGCTTTCATAATCGAGTTGGCTTAGATTGTTTAATTCCACGGGCGCATCAAATCCACATTCGCGAATTGAACTTCGTAATTCCGCGACTGTTACATCAGCTTGGGGTAGTCCACGCAAAAGAGCTTCGTAAGACAGCTCGTCTTTTAATAACAAATCAGGGTTAAATTGGGCCATTTTGTTCTAACACATTAGCACGTACTTAAAATTAATACTATTATATTACACATATATTACATATAATAAATTCACAAGTAATCAATTTACACTAATTAGAAAAGAACAATTTCTCTTCTAAGGGAGAGACAGAAATCACACACATATCTTTCAATGTTAAATAGCCGATCAGCTGTTTACTGGAATGTAGGTCAGAGGGTGGCCTACATATTTAGTTAACAAAGGAGGGTGAGAGTGTGTGACAATGGGGTGTTTGCTTTTACATCTTATTGTCTACACAATGCGAGTGAATAACACCAACGATTTGAAACCGGTCGTTTTAAACTTGAGAAGGGGAGCACACTTTTGTACAACACATTTATTATTATTCCGCTTAGACAACACTTTGGCTTCGTTCATTCATAAACCTTTTCTCAATTAAATAATTACTTATTTTGTTCACAAGTTTTAAATCACGACTTCTACTTAATTACTTTATTATTATTTACAACGTTATTTTTAATCAATTTTTTTTTATAACACATCTTAGTGTATGTAAGCTATGTAGTTGGACATACACTGTGCAGAATGATTCAGGAGACAACAGGTCGTAGTTTGTCGTAAACAAACCTGTTACAGATTGTTCGGTTGACCAAAATTGTTATGCTTGGTCACAATTCATGTATGCAAGTACTTACATCGAATTATTCAGGTTGTGCCGGTAGGAACCTGCATATAGCATCTTACATTGTATGACGCTAATGATATTTTACTTATACATACTACCATCTACGTATTAATACATATTACGTTATTTAATAGTGTATTAAATATGTTTTGAACATTACATTTATTAAAGTAACTTTCTCAGTGCATATATCAATATTAAACATTTAGTTATTAATCATACTATTTATGTTAATCCACGCATAAATAGTGAATGCAATTTGTTTGTGACACATATACACAATTAAAACTCTTTCCTTTGTTTCCTTTATTTTATTTTTTTTATTTCAAATAATGTAAGCAGAGTAACGCACTTTTGTTTACGTCACGATGCTTAACAACCCTTTACATAAATTAGCAGAGTGAATGCACTTTTTATGACACTCTGTAAACAATTACCCTTTTATTTTTTTACAATTCAGCAGAGTGGCGCACTTTTGTAACTAGCTTTTCGCCGCGTTACAAATCCAGGGAACCCTTCGTAATTAAACTCCGTTAATCAGAAGGGCTGCCTACGTTGTAACAGAATTGATCACAAATAATTAAAATAACATATTACTTACTAGCTGTGTAATTGTTTACTTTGTGTAAGGAAACAATGGCAAGGTATACAATTAATTCAAGCACTCCTCTTATGTGTGTAACAAGAAGACTTCTCTTTATTCAACATTTAAGAAAAACATACTGACTGATGCCATGACATTACTAACTCAATTATTAAATTATTGAAAGGTTTCTTTAAACTTTGGCATCAAACTAGATTCTATATAGTTATACCTCGGATCCGGGTGAACTTTCTGTATTAAAACTTTTAATTATACTCTTTTCATGATATTAGCTTGCAAGACTTTCTTTTAATTCAACATTTAAGAATGGTATTATTGCTTGAGTTATATTACTCTACATTAACATATAAACCGTTACAACGTATGAAGTTAGAATAGTTACATGAAATATTAATTAATAAGATATAATCTTATTAACATTAGATTTAATTTATAAGTCTTTACAAAGTTAATCATTTCTGAAAAGTCTCTTTCAAGATGTGTTGTGTAACAAATATTATTAACCCTCGATAGACAGGCTATCGAGTCACCTTTTAATTGGTATGCAGAAGACTCCTCCTGGGGTATCAGTCTTGGGAAACAGGAACAGCTACGTCGTCATCTCGGTCTGGCTATCCTCTGTACAGGGCTCCAAAGTTAGCAGTGAGAACAATAGGTCATGTAGTTATCTACGATGATCATGTAGATTCTCGGATGTCCTGATCTGCATATTCTGTCACGTGCAGTAGAGTTTGTGGCTTCTGCTAGTTCACATCTCCGGGTATTACTTTGGAATAGTTGTTATTCGTTGAAGTACGTAGTCATCTTGTGTTACACTTTTTGTTACGTTTCAATACTTTTGTTTTACATAACTTTAAACTTATTCACATGACTACATTAATTAATACATCCAGATGCTTTAAACAAACTACATCTGGTACACTTTCTGAAGATGAAACCAAATATGATACACATATTTGAAGAGCATAGCTCTTACGTCTACACTGTACGGAGTCGCCATTGCAAGAGAGAGAATTTACGCTCCCTTCGCCAGGTACTGGACAAAAGTTAGTGGGACAACTTCCGCGCGAGAATATAGTTCCTAACTATATTTAAGTTAACCTTTTTATTTATTTAAACTATCCCTAAACAAATATATATAATTTAAATCAGTTGTTTTAGCGACTATTTATGTCTTCAGATTTTATTATTATTAACATTAATTTTTTATCTTATTCTTACTCACACAAGACTCTGAAAGCATGTCGAGTCTGGAATCAACAGGAAAGCGCCTGCTTACAATTAAAGGGTTAAATACGATATTAATAACGCTTTACAATTTATCTTTTTATTTGAGTCTCTTATAACTAATTAATTACTGCTTCCTTTCATACTGAGTACATACAGGTATCTTATATTAAAACAGTGAGATTTAAATAGCTTAAGACCTCGCAACCTTAATTTTTAAAATTTTTTATTTTCTAGATTATTTCTTTTATTTAAATCGTCACATACTCCACCGCTTGAATTGCACGCTACGGTTTAGCTTTTTGAGTCTAACTCACTATTGGGCACTGGGATATTGAATGGGTTTAGTGTGTGTAATTTCTTTCACATACTTTCTTGTACACTTTACAACGTTCTCCACATAGTTATTACCTATAGTTACAAAACAGTACACTTTATATTCTTATGAACTACCTTTTTTTTTACATACTATTTACACTAAATATTTACACAATTAAAACACAAAACTCTTTCTTATCTCTATCACTTAATTTTACTACCGGTTTTTTGTTTGTCTTACTCTCTCTTCTGTAGAGTAACTTTCTAAATCTCTACTATTTAGAATTCTATCTTTTCTTCTGTGAGTCCTATATATATATATAACTCATGTAGTTAATGAGTGTTAGTACCCATCTAGTTAATGATTATTCATTAATTCATGCTCCGCAGAACTGGAACTCAGGTTGATCAGGCCTCGTTCCCAAACTCTACGTTTTACATTTCTTACGCGGATTCAGAAATATAATTTTCTTTACTACCTAGTATTCCTTTTCCTTTTTTTTTTTATACTATACCGTCACTTCTTCTTATACAACTTTAGTTGCGAAATATGCGATCTCCGCACATATGTCTGAGTTGCAGTTTCGCACAGGGCTACTGTAACTGGAGTTAGGTACTTTTGGATTTGGTAAGGGCCACACCATCTGAATGATAGTTTCGAGGTGGTCTTATCAATCGCACTACTAATGGGGTGAGTCTTGTACATTACCAAGTCACCTACTTGGTACCTGACTGAGTTGCTATGATTACCTTTCTCGTGGTATCTTCTGGATTTTTCCAAGCTTGCTCTCAAGTTAGAGCGGGCTTTGTTCCATATTCTCTTTATCTGCTTATCCGTTATTTGCAAGTATATTCCATTTTGTGGACAAAGGGTGGTTTGTCCCTAAACTATCCCTAAACAAATATATATAATTTAAATCAGTTGTTTTAGCGACTATTTATGTCTTCAGATTTTATTATTATTAACATTAATTTTTTATCTTATTCTTACTCACACAAGACTCTGAAAGCATGTCGAGTCTGGAATCAACAGGAAAGCGCCTGCTTACAATTAAAGGGTTAAATACGATATTAATAACGCTTTACAATTTATCTTTTTATTTGAGTCTCTTATAACTAATTAATTACTGCTTCCTTTCATACTGAGTACATACAGATATCTTATATTAAAACAGTGAGATTTAAATAGCTTAAGACCTCGCAACCTTAATTTTTAAAATTTTTTATTTTCTAGATTATTTCTTTTATTTAAATCGTCACAATGGAAGTAAAAAATTACCCTTGATAAAAAAAAACGTTGCGGGTAAACTACCCCTTTCCCTTTACCGATCTTCAGCAAAAACAATAGGTCTTGAGTACTCTACAATTCAGGGCTGTATGCAAAAAATTATTTGATCTGTTTGAATTTGCGGCTCTTATCGTTTGCCATAGAAGAAACTCTATAGACAGATAGACACACAGACACTTTTCGAAAAATGACTTTTTTTCATGTTTTGAGGGTAGTACAATCAGAATCTGCAATTATCTCGAACATGATTTTTTTTGTCATCACCATACTTCCATTTCCTTATGGAACATGGAAGAAAAAACGCCCAGCCAAATACAATATAAAATCCAGAATTTAACTCACAGATTAATTAAAAACCTACTATGTAAACAAAGAAAAAATTATACTCTTTTGACATTCAAAAATATACCCAAACATTCTCTTTGACAACAATATGGATGTTATAATAAAAATAGGTGTCATTTATTTTAAATTTGTATGAATTAAATGATTGAAAAGTTGTGTAAATATATCAGGATACTAATGAACTATGTACAGAGAAGGATTCCAAAAGTATTCTGCTCAATTTCTCAGCATGTGAGTACATTTATTTTATAATAAATAAAATTATTTTTAATATTTATGTTATTCTTGTCATAGTATTTAAACATTTATAATATGCTCACGTTCTTTCAAATATTACAGTTTACTTAAAGTACACATATTTATGGCAGTGAGCAATTTTTGGGTAGCTATGTTGGGAAAAGAGGTTTGATTCACCAGGCAACACTGCTTTTTCGTTTCATCTATTTCAGTGGTTCTCATCCTTTTTAGTCTAGGACCCACCTTGGAGGATATTACACTTCATGGGACCCATAAGTATGTATAGGCCTATATGTTAATGTAAAAGGGCGAAGTAAGGTAAATCTTAAGATTTACCGGTATATCCTAAGATTTATCGTTTTATGATTGTAAATGTTTGAAGATCTTTTTAAAATATTTGCATTTCGGGCTTTTACCAATAGTTAGTGTTAATATCCAGATTTACCGCTGCGTTGTGGTAAAAGCTGCACTCGGAGGTTTCCGTTGGCTTGCCGACCTGTCCAGACATCTTCCATCATGTTTGTTAGTCACATTCATTGTTAATGTATTTTAATGTATTTTATATCGCAAAGACTCAGTTTCTGTCTGTCCTTGTGCGGGTACGTATGTATTTTATCTTCCGTTTATTAATATTATATTTGGTATTTGTTCGGTTTTCGTCCCAAAAAAATGAGTGACGTAATGAGTAAAAAATTTTATGAACTTTTAGGGGAATTGGTGCGTAATAAAAAGGACAACAACTTTTATTTACCCAAAGAAAAATATAACACAGTTAAAACTGCTTAAACCGGAATCTGGAAAAGATGGAAACCTTTTTAAGCCAGCAAATTTCCATGGTTCGATTTCTCATAGTTAATACAATGTACGTACGCACGTTAAAAACAACTCGTTTAAAACGGTCACTGTCTAACGCGGAGATGAAAAGCATTTTTTCAACGATTATAAGTAAGAGAAGACACGGATGGGGCAACTACAGGTAAAACTGTAGAATGTGCAATTAGTTCATTGGTTTTCCCCACGACACAATACTGTACCTAAGTTTCCCACTTATTCTAAATTTACAACACCAAAATTCAGAGGTCTTGGGTAAACATTCAGTACGGTACGGTATTTCGAAGGGTACAGATATCCGCCGTCA
The DNA here is from genome assembly GCA_034769895.1 of Magicicada septendecula. Lineage (NCBI taxonomy): Eukaryota > Metazoa > Arthropoda > Insecta > Hemiptera > Cicadidae > Magicicada > Magicicada septendecula. The sequence continues at coordinate 796,849,815 of CM068367.1, read as the reverse complement.
GCAAAATGAATAAATTGAAAAACAACACATTGTCGTTGAAGTTGAAAATAGACCTTATTAAGTGTTATGAAGAAAAAAAACTAAACAATTAGTGCAAAAGTTTAAATCTTGAAAAACTCAAGTGTATGAAATTTTGAAAAACAAGGACAAAATAAAAAGTGAGTGGCTGAATAACGAACGAAGCGGTGATTCGAATAGGAAGCTAAGAAAAACCGGAAACGACAATAAATACGACAATAAATGTCGGATAAATGCGACAATGTGTGACTGGTTTTTGGATGCAAGATCTCGAAATTTGCCCATATTAGAACCTATTCCACAAGCTCAAACAAAACTGGTAGCGGAGAGACTAAACAAAGAAGATCTTAAAGCATTGAATGGATGGTTAGAGAGTTTTCGTGCTAGAAATGAAATAACGATTGGACAAATCAGCGGAGAGGCAAATTATGTTGATATGGATGTTGTCAATAACTGGAAAGTTAAAATCGAAAGTTTAATTGCGGAGTACCAGCCGAAAAACATTGCAGACTGTGATTAAACGGTTTTGTTTTTCGCGCTTTGCCAAATAAGACGCTATACCTGAAGGGCGAAAGATGCGTCGGCGGAAAACAGTCGAAGGAGAGATTGACCATTTTGATGTGCGGATTTGCAGACGGAAAACTTGAAAAATCATTAGTGATTGGAAAAGCTCGTAAGCCAAGATGCTTCAGAAATGTTCAGATGTCCGTCTTACCGGTTGTGGCGTTCTAACAGAAAAGCGTGGATGAATTAAGAAATAATGGAGGAATGGTTGAAGACACTTAATCAGAAGATGAAGATGCAAAAACGGCACATCTTGTTGTTTTTAGACAATGCAACGTGTCATCCCGATTTAAAATTGTCAAATATTAAATTAACAATATTGCAACAATTGCAATATTAAAATTGCAAATACTCTGTTTTCTACCGCCGAATACAACTAGCGTTACTCAACCAATGGATCAATGTATGATTAAAAATTTTAAAGTGCACTACCGAAAATACGTTCTGCAGCCGGTTGTCGCGAACATGCATGCAGTTGTCTGTAGATGAATCAGCGAAGAAAATATCTGTTCTTGATGCCGCAAGATGGATTTGCAGTGCATTTAATGGCATTAGCCGGACATGTGTAAAGAAATGCTTCTGGAAAAATGGCATTAAAACAAACACAGAAGAAGAAAATTTGGGACTGGAAAAGGAAAACCCCATCTCTAGCTTACGCGCCTTAATTACCGATGGAACCGAACCACAGGATTACCAATATCGACGAGAATGTACCAAACTGAAGCCGGATTTCAGACCTTGGACGAAATTATTAAAGCGAGAGTAAATGCGGCCGAAGGAGGCGGTGGCGATGATGAAGAAGAAGACGACGACGAAAGTGGAGGAGGAATTCATAAGTTTGAAACAGTTGTAGTTATACAGTAATTGTTAATACAGTACACTATAATCAACATGCTAAAATTTGATTTTTCTATTATTGCATAGGTAGCACAGCTGTTGAACCTCACTTAAAAATTCAAGACTGCAGAGATGCGTTACAGAAACTGATGGCATTTGAAGAATTCGCGGAAAAGTCAAACTGTACAGAAATGAAACCCATCCTCGAACTAAGTAGGGGGAAAATGGGGTTCCTGACACACAAAGGAATGTCGCCTTTCCCACGCTCAAGATCAAAGAGATGCCGCCGTTCTCACGCTCCAAGATTTTTTCCCACGCTCCCCCCACCACCAATGGACCACAACATCCCAATGGACCACAGCATTCGCGAATTTCCGCGAATATAATTTTTTATTTTTTTAATTTGATCTTTTTATTTTTTTTAGTTAAGCTGATTTGGATATCAAGGAAGGGTGGTGGTGGGGTGGGGTTCAATAAACCACAGCATCCGCGAGTTTCCGCGAATATAATTTTTTTATTTTTTAATTAAGATGATTTGCATATCAGGGGTGGGTGGTGGGTGGGGGTTCAAACTTGATGTGGGTGTTATAGTGTATATTAAAACTATATGATCAGGGTTACCAACCTTTGTATTATTATAGTGTATAGATCAGGTCTGGCAACATTTTTCTGTGGTGCGAAATTGAAACTATATGATTGTTGTCGACTACGATATCAAGTTATCAACTCTCTCTCCCCCTCCCTCACAGTGTCTCTCTCTCACACACACACACATTTGAATGTAAGTAACTATCTCGATCGCTCTCTCTATGTCATCGGTTTTACTGTGATATCATGTTATCAACTCTCTCTCTCTCTCTCTCTCTCTCTCTCTCTCTCTCTGTGTTTATGTAACGTCTCTCTCACTGTCGGGTGAATGTACATATTAGCGGTCATTGACTCAATCGTCTCGATGTGCTGTTTCTAATAATTTTTTAGCTTCTCATAATTTAACGTACAAACACATTGCGGTCTCTCTCTCTCTCTCTCTCTCTCTCTCTCTCTCTCTCACACATTTGAATGTAAGTAACTATCTCGCTCGCTCCCTCTCTCTCTCTCTGTCTCTCACACACACATTAGTATGAGCAGACGCAGTTGTCAACCACGATATCAAGTTATCAACTCTCTCTCTCTCTCCCTCCCTCTCTCTCTCTCTGTCTCTCTCTCTCTCTCTCTCAACATTAAAACTATATGATTGTTGTCGACTACGATATCAAGTTATCAACTCTCTCTCTCTTTCCCTCTCTCTCTGTCTCACATACACATTTAGTATGAGCAGACGCAGTAAACCATAATTTGTTTAAATAGATTAAATGTACAGTATATATATTGTAATACTACTTTCGGTAATAGTGTTTCGTTCTTTAATAAAGTTTTATTTGTAAATAGGAAGTTTTTTATGGTGTTTTGCGAACGTAAATGGTGTCGTTCGGAAGCGTCTGGTAGCCTGTGTGCCTTACCTGTCCCTTCTCACACTTTCGTAATTCCGGATAGGCGCCAAATTGTTTTTCGTGAAAACAATTAAAAGTTTTTATCTGTATAGTTTTGACATTGCACTATTGTAAATTCGAATCGTTCGCCGTCTGGCTTGTTACTGGTTCTCGGTTGAGTGGGGGAAAACGTGTTGCCAACTTGAAATAATGTTGGTTATGTTGACCCACTGCTAGTAAACAAAAGTTGGCAGCTTATAATTACTTTATCCGCAGATTGTTGGCAGTCCCTCTCAGTGATGATGATTACAGTGAGGAGTTGAGTACCATTAACCATATAGCCTTAGCTAATGGTTACAAAAACACGTTAATTGATAATCTCATCAGGAAACATAAAATTCGAAAATCCAAGCCCCCAGTAGATAAGGATACAAAAATAACTTTTATTTCTACCACATACACAAATATAATGCCAAAGATTCTAACCTCCACATTTAATAAATTGAATATTACCGCTACCTCCAAAACAAACAATAGTCTATTAAAAATACTACGTCACAGAAAACCCATACCTTCAGAAAAGAAATCCGGCATATATAAATTATCATGTAACGACTGCAACAGTTTTTACATTGGTCAAACGGGGAAAGGTTTCCTCAAACGATTTAAAGAGCACACACCAAAACGTCACCTAAATACTCTCACTCTGTTAAATAATATCAAGTCCAACTTTGCCCGCCACTTAATCTTACACAATCATAATTATACTGATTTCAAATCTAATTTGATACCCCTACATGTGTGCAACAAAGGCCGTTACATGGACGCAATAGAAGAGTTAGAAATATACAAAGCATATAATAACATAAACAGCCGAGACTTCATATTGAATGACCATTTAAATTTAAAATCCAACCCGCTATACGATACAGCATTGAACCTGCTTAGGCGTAATCATAATCACTCAAATAATAATTCAGTGTCCGATCGGCTTCGCTGTGGTGCGCACCATTTAGAAAGCGAGTGAGTTACATTAGTTCACAATTATGTGTGACATGTGAGTTTAACTGTTAACGACCTCAATAGAGTGATTTAATCTGATGATGGAGCATATGTTCCGAAACGCGTCATTTTAATCGACGTAAACGAAGTCACACGAAGGATACAAGGTGATTTATTTATTTAAAATCTACTATACCTTGAGTTATCTACAATTGAGGAAGGTATGCACAAAATTATTTGATTCTGTTTAAATGTGCTTCAGTTATCGTTCGTCATAGAAGCAATTACTCTTGTTAAAACATAAAATGTGGCAGGTAAACTACCCCTTTCCCTCAACCGATCTTCACCAAAATCAACAGACGTTGAGTTCTCTATAGCTCAGGAAGGCATACAAAACATTATTTGATTCTGATTGAATTTACGGCAGTTATAATTCGTCAAAAAAAAAAAAAAATTACCCATGTTAAAACATAAAATGTTGCTGGTAAACTACCCCTTTCCCTAATCCGATCTTCAGCAAAAACAATAGGTAAAAACAATAGAACTCTACAATTCAGGGCTGTATGCAAAACATTATTTGAGTTCTGTTTGAATTTGCGGCTGTTATCGTTTGCCATAGAAAATGCCCTTGTTAAAACAAAAAACGTTGCTGGCAAACTACCCCTTTCCCTTAACCGATCTTCACCAAAAACAATAGGTCTTGAGATCTCAACAATTCAGGGCTCTATGCAAAAAATTATTTGATTCTTTTTGAATTTGCGGCTGTTATCGTTTGCTAAAAAAAAAATCTACACACACACACACACACACACACACACACACACACACACACACACACACACACACACACACACACACACACACACACACACACACACACACACACACACACACACACACTTTTTTTTCATGTTTTGAGTGTAGTACAATCAGAATCTGTAATTATCTCAAACACGATTTTTTTTTACCATCACCATACTTCCATTTCCTTAAAGGACATGGAAGTAAAAAATTACCCTTGATAAAAAAAACGTTGCGGGTAAACTACCTCTTTCCCTTAACTGATCTTCAGCAAAAACAATAGGTCTTGAGTACTCTACAATTCAGGGCTGTATGAAAAAATTATTTGATTCTCTTTGAATTTGCGGCTCTTATCGTTTGCCATAGAAGAAACTCTATAGACAGATAGACACACAGACACTTTTCGAAAAATGACTTTTTTTCATGTTTTGAGGGTAGTACAATCAGAATCTGCAATTATCTCGAACATGATTTTTTTTGCCATCACCATACTTCCATTTCCTTATGGAACATGGAAGAAAAAACGCCCAGCCAAATACAATATAAAATCCAGAATTTAACTCGCAGATTAATTAAAAACCTACTATGTAAACAAAGATAAAATTATACTCTTTTGACATTCAAAAATATACCCAAACATTCTCTTTGACAACAATATAGATGTTATAATAAAAATAGGTGTCATTTATTTTAAATTTGTATGAATTAAATGATTGAAAAGTTGAGTAAATATATCAGGATACTAATGAACTATGTACAGAGAAGGATTCCAAAAGTATTCTGCTCAATTTCTCAGCATGTGAGTACATTTATCTTATAATAAATAAAATTATTTTTAATATTTATGTTATTCTTGTCATAGTATTTAAACATTTATAATATGCTCACGTTCTTTTAAATATTACAGTTTACTTAAAGTACACATATTTATGGCAGTGAGCAATTTTTGGGTAGCTCTGTTGGGAAAAGAGGTTTGATTCACCAGGCAACACTGCTTTTTCGTTTCATCTATTTCAGTGGTTCTCATCCTTTTTAGTCTAGGACCCACCTTGGAGGATATTACGCTTCATGGGACCCATAAGTATGTATAGGCCTATATGTTAATGTAAAAGGGCGAAGTAAGGTAAATCTTAAGATTTACCGGTATATCCTAAGATTGATCGTTTTATGATTGTAAATGTCTGAAGATCTTTTTAAAATGTTTGCATTTCGGGCTTTTACCAATAGTTAGTGTTAATATCCAGATTTACCGCTGCGATGTGGTAAAAGCTGCACTCGGAGGTTTCCGTTGGCTTGCCGACCTGTCCAGACATCTTCCATCATGTTTGTTAGTCACTTTCATTGTTAATGTATTTTAATGTATTTTATATCGCAAAGACTCAGTTTCTATCTGTCCTTATGCGAGTACGTATGTATTTTATCTTCCGTTTATTAATATTATATTTGGTATTTGTTCGGTTTTCGTCCCAAAAAAATGTGTGACGTAATGAGTAAAAAATTTTATGAACTTTTAGGGGAATTGGTGCGTAATAAAAAGACAACAACTTTTATTTACCCAAAGAAAAATATAACACAGTTAAAACTGCTTAAACCGGAATCTGGAAAAGATGGAAACCTTTTTAAGCCAGAAAATTTCCATGGTTCGATTTCTCATAGTTAATACAATGTACGTACGCACGTAAAAAACAACTCGTTTAAGACGGTCACTGTCTAACGCGGAGATGAAAAGCATTTTTCCAACGATTCTAGTCACCTGTATAAAACCGACATTTCTGTTGACAAATGCACAATTAGTTTCAAATTCATTCATTCTTTGACTACCTGCATACCTACCAATTATGTACATACGTCACGCTGTAAGCCGATTATAAGTAAGAGAAGACACGGATGGGGCAACTACAGGTAAAACTGTAGAATGTACAATTAGTTCATGGGTTTTCCCCACGACACAATACTGTACCTAAGTTTCCCACTTATTCTAAATTTACAACACCAAAATTCAGAGGTCTTGGGTAAACATTCAGTACGGTACGGTATTTCGAAGGGTACAGATATCCGCCGTCAGCAAAATGAATAAATTGAAAAACAACACATTGTCGTTGAAGTTGAAAAGAGACCTTATTAAGTGTTATGAAGAAAAAAAACTAAACAATTAGTGCAAAAGTTTAAATGTTGAAAAACTCAAGTGTATGAAATTTTGAAAAACAAGGACAAAATAAAAAGTGAGTGGCTGAATAACGAACGAAGCGGTGATTCGAATAGGAAGCTAAGAAAAATCGGAAACGACAATAAATACGACAATAAATGTCGGATAAATGCGACAATGTGTGACTGGTTTTTGGATGCAAGATCTCGAAATTTGCCCATATTAGAACCTATTCCACAAGCTCAAACAAAACTGGTAGCGGAGAGACTAAACAAAGAAGATCTTAAAGCATTGAATGGATGGTTAGAGAGTTTTCGTGCTAGAAATGAAATAACGATTGGACAAATCAGCGGAGAGGCAAATTATGTTGATATGGATGTTGTCAATAACTGGAAAGTTAAAATCGAAAGTTTAATTGCGGAGTACCAGCCGAAAAACATTGCAGACTGTGATTAAACGGTTTTGTTTTTCGCGCTTTGCCAAATAAGACGCTATACCTGAAGGGCGAAAGATGCGTCGGCGGAAAACAGTCGAAGGAGAGATTGACCATTTTTATGTGCGGATTTGCAGACGGAAAACTTGAAAAATCATTAGTGATTGGAAAAGCTCGTAAGCCAAGATGCTTCAGAAATGTTCAGATGTCCGTCTTACCGGTTGTGTGGCGTTCTAACAGAAAAGCGTGGATGAATTAAGAAATAATGGAGGAATGGTTGAAGACACTTAATTAGAAGATGAAGATGCAAAAACGGCACATCTTGTTGTTTTTAGAAAATGCAACGTGTCATCCCGATTTAAAATTGTCAAATATAATACTCTGTTTCCTACCGCCGAATACAACTAGCGTTACTCAACCAATGGATCAATGTATGATTAAAAATTTTAAAGTGCACTACCGAAAATACGTTCTGCAGTCGGTTGTCGCGAACATGCATGCAGTTGTCTGTAGATGAATCAGCGAAGAAAATATCTGTTCTTGATGCCGCAAGATGGATTTGCAGTGCATTTAATGACATTAGCCGGACATGTGTAAAGAAATGCTTCTGGAAAAATGGCATTAAAACAAACACAGAAGAAGAAAATTTGGGACTGGAAAAGGAAAACCCCATCTCTAGCTTACGCGCCTTAATTACCGATGGAACCGAACCACAGGATTACCAATATCGACGAGAATGTACCAAACTGAAGCCGGATTTCAGACCTTGGACGAAATTATTAAAGCGAGAGTAAATGCGGCCGAAGGAGGCGGTGGCGATGATGAAGAAGAAGACGACGACGAAAGTGGAGGAGGAATTCATAAGTTTGAAACAGTTGTAGTTATACAGTAATTGTTAATACAGTACACTATAATCAACATGCTAAAATTTGATTTTTCTATTATTGCATAGGTAGCACAGCTGTTGAACCTCACTTAAAAATTCAAGACTGCAGAGATGCGTTACAGAAACTGATGGCATCTGAAGAATTCGCGGAAAAGTCAAACTGTACAGAAATGAAACCCATCCTCGAACTAAGTAGGGGGAAAATGGGGTTCCTGACACACAAAGGAATGCCGCCTTTCCCACGCTCAAGATCAAAGAGATGCCGCCGTTCACACGCTCCAAGATTTTTTCCCACGCTCCCCCCACCATCAATGGACCACAACATCCCAATGGACCACAGCATCCGCGAATTTCCGCGAATATAATTTATTATTTTTTTAATTTGATTTTTTATTTATTTTTTTAATTAAGTTGATTTGGATATCAAGGAGGGTTGGGGGTGGGGTGGGGTTCAATGGACCACAGCATCCGCGAGTTTCCGCGAATATAATTTTTTTATTTTTTTATTAAACTGATTTGCATATCATGGGTGGGTGGTGGGTGGGGGTTCAAACTTGATGTGGGTGTTATAGTGTATATTAAAACATATGACCAGGGTTACCAACTTATGTATTATTATAGTGTATAGATCAGGTCTGGCAACATTTTTCTGTGGTGCGAAATTCAAACTATATGATTGTTGTCGACTACGATATCAAGTTATCAATTCTCTCTCCCCCTCCCTCTCTGTGTCTCTATCTCACACACACACACACACATTTGAATGTAAGTAACTATCTCGATCGCTCTCTCTATGTCATCGGTTTTACTGTGATATCATGTTATCAACTCTCCCTCCCTCTCTCTCTCACACTCTCTCTCTCTCTCTCTCTCTGTGTTTATGTAACGTCTCTCTCACTGTCGGGTGAATGTACATATTAGCGGTCATTGACTCAATCGTCTCGATGTGCTGTTTCTAATAATTTTTTAGCTTCTCATAATTTAACGTACAAACACAATGCGGTCTCTCGCTCTCTCTCTCTCTCTCTCTCTCTCTCTCTTTCTCTCTCACACACATTTGAATGTAAGTAACTATCTCGCTCGCTCCCTCTCTTTCTCTCTATCTCTCACACACACATTAGTATGAGCAGACGCAGTTGTCAACCACGATATCAAGTTATCAACTCTCTCTCTCTCTCCCTCCCTCTCTCTCTCTCACTCTGTCTCTCTCTCTCTCAACATTAAAACTATATGATTGTTGTCGACTGCGATATCAAGTTATCAACTCTCTCTCTCTCCCTCTCTCTCTGTCTCACATACACATTTAGTATGAGCAGACGCAGTAAACCATAATTTGTTTAAATAGATTAAATGTACAGTATATATATTGTAATACTACTTTCGGTAATAGTGTGTCGTTCTTTAATAAAGTTTTATTTGTAAATAGGAAGTTTTATTATGGTGTTTTGCGAACGTAAATGGTGTCGTTCGGAAGCGTCTGGTAGCCTGTGTGCCTTACCTGTCCCTTCTCACACTTTCGTAATTCCGGATAGGCGCCAAATTGTTTTTCGTGAAAACAATTAAAAGTTTTTATCTGTATAGTTTTGATATTGCACTATTGTAAATTCGAATCGTTCGCCGTCTGGCTTGTTACTGGTTCTCGGTTGAGTGGGGGAAAACGTGTTGCCAACTTGAAATAATGTTGGTTATGTTGACCCACTGCTAGTAAACAAAAGTTGGCAGCTTATAATTACTTAATCCGCAGATTGTTGGCAGTCCCTCTCAGTGATGATGATTACAGTGAGGAGTTGAGTACCATTAACCATATACCCTTAGCTAATGGTTACAAAAACACGTTAATTGATAATCTCATCAGGAAACATAAAATTCGAAAATCCAAGCCCCCAGTAGATAAGGATACAAAAATAACTTTTATTTCTACCACATACACAAATATAATGCCAAAGATTCTAACCTCCACATTTAATAAATTGAATATTACCGCTACCTCCAAACAAAGAATATTCTATTAAAAATATTACGTCAAAGAAAACCCATACCTTTAGAAAAGAAATCCGGCATATATAAATTATCATGTAACGACTGCAACAGTTTTTACATTGGTCAAACGGGGAAAGGTTTCCTCAAACGATTTAAAGAGCACACACCAAAACGTCACCTAAATACTCTCACTCTGTTAAATATTATCAAGTCCAACTTTGCCCGCCACTTAATCTTACACAATCATAATTATACTGATTTCAAATCTAATTTGATACCCCTACATGTGTGCAACAAAGGCCGTTACATGGACGCAATAGAAGAGTTAGAAATATACAAAGCATATAATAACATAAACAGCCGAGACTTCATATTGAATGACCATTTAAATTTAAAATCCAACCCGCTATACGATACAGCATTGAACCTGCTTAGGCGTAATCATAATCACTCAAATAATAATTCAGTGTCCGATCGGCTTCGCTGTGGTGCGCACCATTTAGAAAGCGAGTGAGTTACATTAGTTGACAATTATGTGTGACATGTGAGTTTAACTGTTAACGACCTCAATAGAGTGATTTAATCTGATGATGGAGCATATGTTCCGAAACGCGTCATTTTAATCGACGTAAACGAAGTCACACGAAGGATACAAGGTGATTTATTTATTTATAATCTACTATACCTTGAGTTATCTACAATTAAGGAAGGTATGCACAAAATTATTTGATTCTGTTTAAATGTGCTTCAGTTATCGTTCGTCATAGAAACAATTACTCTTGTTAAAACATAAAATGTGACAGGTAAACTACCCCTTTCCCTAAACCGATCTTCAGCAAAAACAATAGGTAAAAACAATAGAACTCTACAATTCAGGGCTGTATGCAAAACATTATTTGAGTTCTGTTTGAATTTGCGGCTGTTATCGTTTGCCATAGAAAATACCCTTGTTAAAACAAAAAACGTTGCTGGCAAACTACCCCTTTCCCTTAACCGATCTTCACCAAAAACAATAGGTCTTGAGATCTCAACAATTCAGGGCTCTATGCAAAAAATTATTTGATTCTTTTTGAATTTGCGGCTGTTATCGTTTGCTATAGAAAAAAATCTACAGATAGACAGACACAGACACACACACACACACAGACAGACATATAGACACACAGACACACACACACACACACACACACACACACACACACACACTTTTTTTTCATGTTTTGAGTGTAGTACAATCAGAATCTGCAATTATCTCAAACACGATTTTTTTTTGCCATCACCATACTTCCATTTCCTTAAAGGACATGGAAGTAAAAAATTACCCTTGATAAAAAAAAACGTTGCGGGTAAACTACCCCTTTCCCTTAACCGATCTTCAGCAAAAACAATAGGTCTTGAGTACTCTACAATTCAGGGCTGTATGGAAAAAATTATTTGGTTCTGTTTGAATTTGCGGCTCTTATCGTTTGCCATAGAAGAAACTCTATAGACAGATAGACACACAGACACTTTTCGAAAAATGACTTTTTTTCATGTTTTGAGGGTAGTACAATCAGAATCTGCAATTATCTCGAACATGATTTTTTTTGCCATCACCATACTTCCATTTCCTTATGGAACATGGAAGAAAAAACGCCCAGCCAAATACAATATAAAATCCAGAATTTAACTCACAGATTAATTAAAAACCTACTATGTAAACAAAGAAAAAATTATACTCTTTTGACATTCAAAAATATACCCAAACATTCTCTTTGACAACAATATGGATGTTATAATAAAAATAGGTGTCATTTATTTTAAATTTGTATGAATTAAATGATTGAAAAGTTGTGTAAATATATCAGGATACTAATGAACTATGTACAGAGAAGGATTCCAAAAGTATTCTGCTCAATTTCTCAGCATGTGAGTACATTTATTTTATAATAAATAAAATTATTTTTAATATTTATGTTATTCTTGTCAGAGTATTTAAACATTTATAATGTGCTCACGTTCTTTCAAATATTACAGTTTACTTAAAGTACACATATTTATGGCAGTGAGCAATTTTTGGGTAGCTATGATTTGATTCACCAGGCAACACTGCTTTTTCGTTTCATCTATTTCAGTGGTTCTCATCCTTTTTAGTCTAGGACCCACCTTGGAGGATATTACACTTCATGGGACCCATAAGTATGTATAGGCCTATATGTTAATGTAAAAGGGCGAAGTAAGGTAAATCTTAAGATTTACCAGTATATCCTAAGATTTATCGTTTTATGATTGTAAATGTCTGAAGATTTTTTTAAAATGTTTGCATTTCGGGCTTTTACCAATAGTTAGTGTTAATATCCAGATTTACCGCTGCGTTGTGGTAAAAGCTGCTCTCGGAGGTTTCCGTTGGCTTGCCGACCTGTCCAGACATCTTCCATCATGTTTGTTAGTCACATTCATTGTTAATGTATTTTAATGTATTTTATATCGCAAAGTCTCAGTTTCTGTCTGTCCTTGTGCGGGTACGTATGTATTTTATCTTCCGTTTATTAATATTATATTTGGTATTTGTTCGGTTTTCGTCCCAAAAAAATGAGTGACGTAATGAGTAAAAAATTTTATGAACTTTTAGGGGAATTGGTGTGTAACAGAAAGGACAACAACTTTTATTTACCCAAAGAAAAATATAACTGCTTAAACCGGAATCTGGAAAAGATGGAAACCTTTTTAAGCCAGAAAATTTCCATGGTTCGATTTCTCATAGTTAATACTATGTACGTACGCACGTTAAAAACAACTCGTTTAAAACGGTCACTGTCTAACGCGGAGATGAAAAGCATTTTTCCAACGATCCTAGTCACCTGTATAAAACGCGACATTTCTGTTGAGAAATGCACAATTAGTTTCAAATTCATTCATTCTTTGATTACCTGCATACCTACCAATTATGTACATACGTCACGCTGTAAGCCGATTATAAGTAAGAGAAGACACGGATGGGGCAACTACAGGTAAAACTGTAGAATGTACAATTAGTTCATGGGTTTTCCCCACGACACAATACTGTACCTAAGTTTCCCACTTATTCTAAATTTACAACACCAAAATTCAGAGGTCTTGGGTAAACATTCAGTACGGTACGGTATTTTGAATGGTACAGATATCCGCCGTCAGCAAAATGAATAAATTGAAAAACAACACATTGTCGTTGAAGTTGAAAAGAGACCTTATTAAGTGTTATGAAGAAAAAACTAAACAATTAGTGCAAAAGTTTAAATGTTGAAAAACTCAAGTGTATGAAATTTTGAAAAACAAGGACAAAATAAAAAGTGAGTGGCTGAATAACGAACGAAGCGGTGATTCGAATAGGAAGCTAAGAAAAACCGGAAACGACAATAAATACGACAATAAATGTCGGTTAAATGCGACAATGTGTGACTGGTTTTTGGATGCAAGATCTCGAAATTTGCCCATATTAGAACCTATTCCACAAGCTCAAACAAAACTGGTAGCGGAGAGACTAAACAAAGAAGATCTTAAAGCACTGAATGGATGGTTAGAGAGTTTTCGTGCTAGAAATGAAATAAAGATTGGACAAATCAGCGGAGAGGCAAATTATGTTGATATGGATGTTGTCAATAACTGGAAAGTTAAAATCGAAAGTTTAATTGCGGAGTACCAGCCGAAAAACATTGCAGACTGTGATTAAACGGTTTTGTTTTTCGCGCTTTGCCAAATAAGACGCTATACCTGAAGGGCGAAAGATGCGTCGGCGGAAAACAGTCGAAGGAGAGATTGACCATTTTGATGTGCGGATTTGCAGACGGAAAACTTGAAAAATCATTAGTGATTGAAAAAGCTCGTAAGCCAAGATGCTTCAGAAATGTTCAGATGTCCGTCTTACCGGTTGTGTGGCGTTCTATCAGAAAAGCTTGGATGAATTCAGAAATAATGGAGGAATGGTTGAAGACACTTAATCAGAAGATGAAGATGCAAAAACGGCACATCTTGTTGTTTTTAGACAATGCAACGTGTCATCCCGTTTTAAAATTGTCAAATATAATACTCTGTTTCCTACCGCCGAATACAACTAGCGTTACTCAACCAATGGATCAATGTATGATTAAAAATTTTAAAGTGCACTACCGAAAATACGTTCTGCAGTCGGTTGTCGCGAACATGCGTGCAGTTGTCTGTAGATGAATCAGCGAAGAAAATATCTGTTCTTGATGCCGCAAGATGGATTTGCAGTGCATTTAATGACATTAGCAGGACATGTGTAAAGAAATGCTTCTGGAAAAATGGCATTAAAACAAACACAGAAGAAGAAAATTTGGGACTGGAAAAGGAAAACCCCATCTCTAGCTTACGCGCCTTAATTACCGATGGAACCGAACCACAGGATTACCAATATCGACGAGAATGTACCAAACTGAAGCCGGATTTCAGACCTTGGACGAAATTATTAAAGCGAGAGTAAATGCGGCCGAAGGAGGCGGTGGCGATGATGAAGAAGAAGACGACGACGAAAGTGGAGGAGGAATTCATAAGTTTGAAACAGTTGTAGTTATACAGTAATTGTTAATACAGTACACTATAATCAACATGCTAAAATTTGATTTTTCTATTATTGCATAGGTAGCACAGCTGTTGAACCTCACTTAAAAATTCAAGACTGCAGAGATGCGTTACAGAAACTGATGGCATCTGAAGAATTCGCGGAAAAGTCAAACTGTACAGAAATGAAACCCATCCTCGAACTAAGTAGGGGGAAAATGGGGTTCCTGACACACAAAGGAATGCCGCCTTTCCCACGCTCAAGATCAAAGAGATGCCGCCGTTCACACGCTCCAAGATTTTTTCCCACGCTCCCCCCACCATCAATGGACCACAACATCCCAATGGACCACAGCATCCGCAAATTTCCGCGAATATAATTTATTATTTTTTTATTTGATTTTTTATTTTTTTTTTAATTAAGTTGATTTGGATATCAAGGATGGGTGGGGGTGGGGTGGGGTTCAATGGACCACAGCATCCGCGAGTTTCCGCGAATATAATTTTTTAATTAAGCTGATTTGCATATCAGGGGTGGGTGGTGGGTGGGGGTTCAAACTTGATGTGGGTGTTATAGTGTATATTAAAACTATATGATCAGGGTTACCAACCTTTGTATTATTATAGTGTATAGATCAGGTCTGGCAACATTTTTCTGTGGTGCGAAATTCAAACTATATGATTGTTGTCGACTACGATATCAAGTTATCAACTCTCTCTCCCCCTCCCTCTCAGTGTCTCTCTCTCTCACACACACACACACACACACATTTGAATGTAAGTAACTATCTCGATCGCTCTCTCTATGTCGTCGGTTTTACTGTGATATCATATTATCAACTCTCCCTCCCTCACTCTCTCTCTCTCTCTCTGTGTGTTTATGTAACGTCTGTCTCACTGTCGGGTGAATGTACATATTAGCGGCCATTGACTCAATCGTCTCGATGTGCTGTTTCTAATAATTTTTTAGCTTCTCATAATTTAACGTACAAACACATTGCGGTCTCTCTCTCTCTCTCTCTCTCTCTCTCTCTCACACACACATTTGAATGTAAGTAACTATCTCGCTCGCTCCCTCTCTCTCTCTCTCTGTCTCTCACACACACATTAGTATGAGCAGACGCAGTTGTCAACCACGATATCAAGTTATTAACTCTCTCTCTCTCCCTCCCTCTCTCTCTCTCTGTCTCTCTCTCTCTCAACATTAAAACTATATGATTGTTGTCGACTGCGATATCAAGTTATCAACTCTCTCTCTCTCCCTCTCTCTCTGTCTCACATACACATTTAGTATGAGCAGACGCAGTAAACCATAATTTGTTTAAATAGATTAAATGTACAGTATATATATTGTAATACTACTTTCGGTAATAGTGTGTCGTTCTTTAATAAAGTTTTATTTGTAAATAGGAAGTTTTATTATGGTGTTTTGCGAACGTAAATGGTGTCGTTCGGAAGCGTCTGGTAGCCTGTGTGCCTTACCTGTCCCTTCTCACACTTTCGTAATTCCGGATAGGCGCCAAATTGTTTTTCGTGAAAACAATTAAAAGTTTTTATCTGTATAGTTTTGATATTGCACTATTGTAAATTCGAATCGTTCGCCGTCTGGCTTGTTACTGGTTCTCGGTTGAGTGGGGGAAAACGTGTTGCCAACTTGAAATAATGTTGGTTATGTTGACCCACTGCTAGTAAACAAAAGTTGGCAGCTTATAATTACTTTATCCGCAGATTGTTGGCAGTCCCTCTCAGTGATGATGATTACAGTGAGGAGTTGAGTACCATTAACCATATAGCCTTAGCTAATGGTTACAAAAACACGTTAATTGATAATCTCACCAGGAAACATAAAATTCGAAAATCCAAGCCCCCAGTAGATAAGGATACAAAAATAACTTTTATTTCTACCACATACACAAATATAATGCCAAAGATTCTAACCTCCACATTTAATAAATTGAATATTACCGCTACCTCCAAAACAAACAATAGTCTATTAAAAATACTACGTCACAGAAAACCCATACCTTCAGAAAAGAAATCCGGCATATATAAATTATCATGTAACGACTGCAACAGTTTTTACATTGGTCAAACGGGGAAAGGTTTCCTCAAACGATTTAAAGAGCACACACCAAAACGTCACCTAAATACTCTCACTCTGTTAAATAATATCAAGTCCAACTTTGCCCGCCACTTAATCTTACACAATCATAATTATACTGATTTCAAATCTAATTTGATACCCCTACATGTGTGCAACAAAGGCCGTTACATGGACGCAATAGAAGAGTTAGAAATATACAAAGCATATAATAACATAAACAGCCGAGACTTCATATTGAATGACCATTTAAATTTAAAATCCAACCCGCTATACGATACAGCATTGAACCTGCTTAGGCGTAATCATAATCACTCAAATAATAATTCAGTGTCCGATCGGCTTCGCTGTGGTGCGCACCATTTAGAAAGCGAGTGAGTTACATTAGTTCACAATTATGTGTGACATGTGAGTTTAACTGTTAACGACCTCAATAGAGTGATTTAATCTGATGATGGAGCATATGTTCCGAAACGCATTATTTTAATCGACGTAAACGAAGTCACACGAAGGATACAAGGTGATTTATTTATTTATAATCTACTATACCTTGAGTTATCTACAATTGAGGAAGGTATGCACAAAATTATTTGATTCTGTTTAAATGTGCTTCAGTTATCGTTCGTCATAGAAACAATTACTCTTGTTAAAACATAAAATGTGGCAGGTAAACTACCCCTTTCCCTAAACCGATCTTCAGCAAAAACAATAGGTAAAAACAATAGAACTCTACAATTCAGGGCTGTATGCAAAACATTATTTGAGTTCTGTTTGAATTTGCGGCTGTTATCGTTTGCCATAGAAAATACCCTTGTTAAAACAAAAAACGTTGCTGGCAAACTACCCCTTTCCCTTAACCGATCTTCACCAAAAACAATAGGTCTTGATATCTCAACAATTCAGGGCTCTATGCAAAAAATTATTTGATTCTTTTTGAATTTGCGGCTGTTATCGTTTGCTATAGAAAAAAATCTACACACACACACACACACACACACACACACACACACACACACACACACACACACACACACACACACACACACACACACACACACACACACACACACACACACACACTTTTTTTTCATGTTTTGAGTGTAGTACAATCAGAATCTGCAATTATCTCAAACACGATTTTTTTTTGCCATCACCATACTTCCATTTCCTTAAAGGACATGGAAGTAAAAAATTACCCTTGATAAAAAAAACGTTGCGGGTAAACTACCCCTTTCCCTTAACCGATCTTCAGCAAAAACAATAGGTCTTGAGTACTCTACAATTCAGGGCTGTATGCAAAAAATGATTTGATTCTTTTTGAATTTGCGGCTCTTATCGTTTGCCATAGAAGAAACTCTATAGACAGATAGACACACAGAGACTTTTCGAAAAATGACTTTTTTTCATGTTTTGAGGGTAGTACAATCAGAATCTGCAATTATCTCGAACATGATTTTTTTTGCCATCACCATACTTCCATTTCCTTATGGAACATGGAAGAAAAAACGCCCAGCCAAATACAATATAAAATCCAGAATTTAACTCAAAGATTAATTAAAAACCTACTATGTAAACAAAGATAAAATTATACTCTTTTGACATTCAAAAATATACCCAAACATTCTCTTTGACAACAATATGGATGTTATAATAAAAATAGGTGTCATTTATTTTAAATTTGTATGAATTAAATGATTGAAAAGTTGTGTAAATATATCAGGATACTAATGAACTATGTACAGAGAAGGATTCCAAAAGTATTCTGCTTAATTTCTCAGCATGTGAGTACATTTATTTTATAATAAATACAATTATTTTTAATATTTATGTTATTCTTGTCAGAGTATTTAAACATTTATAATATGCTCACGTTCTTTCAAATATTACAGTTTACTTAAAGTACACATATTTATGGCAGTGAGCAATTTTTGGGTAGCTATGTTGGGAAAAGAGGTTTGATTCACTAGGCAACACTGCTTTTTCGTTTCATCTATTTCAGTGGTTCTCATCCTTTTTAGTCTAGGACCCACCTTGGAGGATATTACACTTCATGGGACCCATAAGTATGTATAGGCCTATATGTTAATGTAAAAGGGCGAAGTAAGGTAAATCTTAAGATTTACCGGTATATCCTAAGATTTACCGTTTTATGATTGTAAGTGTCTGAAGATTTTTTTAAAATGTTTGCATTTCGGGCTGTTACCAATAGTTAGTGTTAATATCCAGATTTACCGCTGCGTTGTGGTAAAAGCTGCACTCGGAGGTTTCTGTTGGCTTGCCGACCTGTCCAGACATCTTCCATCATGTTTGTTAGTCACATTCATTGTTAATGTAATTTAATGTATTTTATATCGCAAAGACTCAGTTTCTATCTGTCCTTGTGCGGGTACGTATGTAATTTATCTTCCGTTTATTAATATTATATTTGGTATTTGTTCGGTTTTCGTCCCAAAAAAATGAGTGACGTAATGAGTAAAAAATTTTATGAACTTTTAGGGGAATTGGTGCGTAATAAAAAGGACAACAACTTTTTTTACCCAAAGAAAAATATAACTGCTTAAACCAGAATCTGGAAAAGATGGAAACCTTTTTAAGCCAGAAAATTTCCATGGTTCGATTTCTCATAGTTAATACAATGTACGCACGTTAAAAACAACTCGTTTAAAACGGTCACTGTCTAAAACAAGGACAAAATAAAAAGTGAGTGGCTGAATAACGAACGAAGCGGTGATTCGAATAGGAAGCTAAGAAAAACCGGAAACGACAATAAATACGACAATAAATGTCGGATAAATGCGACAATGTGTGACTGGTTTTTGGATGCAAGATCTCGAAATTTGCCCATATTAGAACCTATTCCACAAGCTCAAACAAAACTGGTAGCGGAGAGACTAAACAAAGAAGATCTTAAAGCACTGAATGGATGGTTAGAGAGTTTTCGTGCTAGAAATGAAATAACGATTGGACAAATCAGCGGAGAGGCAAATTATGTTGATATGGATGTTGTCAATAACTGGAAAGTTAAAATCGAAAGTTTAATTGCGGAGTACCAGCCGAAAAACATTGCAGACTGTGATTAAACGGTTTTGTTTTTCGCGCTTTGCCAAATAAGACGCTATACCTGAAGGGCGAAAGATGAGTCGGCGGAAAACAGTCGAAGGAGAGATTGACCATTTTGATGTGCGGATTTGCAGACGGAAAACTTGAAAAATCATTAGTGATTGGAAAAGCTCGTAAGCCAAGATGCTTCAGAAATGTTCAGATGTCCGTCTTACCGGTTGTGTGGCGTTCTAACAGAAAAGCGTGGATGAATTAAGAAATAATAGAGGAATGGTTGAAGACACTTAATCAGAAGATGAAGATGCAAAAACGGCACATCTTGTTGTTTTTAGACAATGCAACGTGTCATCCCGATTTAAAATTGTCAAATATAATACTCTGTTTCCTACCGCCGAATACAACTAGCGTTACTCAACCAATGGATCAATGTATGATTAAAAATTTTAAAGTGCACTACCGAAAATACGTTCTGCAGTTGGTTGTCGCGAACATGCATGCAGTTGTCTGTAGATGAATCAGCGAAGAAAATATCTGTTCTTGATGCCGCAAGATGGATTTGCAGTGCATTTAATGACATTAGCCGGACATGTGTAAAGAAATGCTTCTGGAAAAATGGCATTAAAACAAACACAGAAGAAGAAAATTTGGGACTGGAAAAGGAAAACCCCATCTCTAGCTTACGCGCCTTAATTACCGATGGAACCGAACCACAGGATTACCAATATCGACGAGAATGTACCAAACTGAAGCCGGATTTCAGACCTTGGACGAAATTATTAAAGCGAGAGTAAATGCGGCCGAAGGAGGCGGAGGCGATTATGAAGAAGAAGACGACGACGAAAGTGGAGGAGGAATTCATAAGTTTGAAACAGTTGTAGTTATACAGTAATTGTTAATACAGTACACTATAATCAACATGCTAAAATTTGATTTTTCTATTATTGCATAGGTAGCACAGCTGTTGAACCTCACTTAAAAATTCAAGACTGCAGAGATGCGTTACAGAAACTGATGGCATCTGAAGAATTCGCGGAAAAGTCAAACTGTACAGAAATGAAACCCATCCTCGAACTAAGTAGGGGGAAAATGGGGTTCCTGACACACAAAGGAATGCCGCCTTTCCCACGCTCAAGATCAAAGAGATGCCGCCGTTCACACGCTCCAAGATTTTTTCCCACGCTCCCCCCACCGTCAATGGACCACAACATCCCAATGGACCACAGCATTCGCGAATTTCCGCGAATATAATTTATTATTTTTTTAATTTGATTTTTTATTTTTTTTTTAATTAAGCTGATTTGCATATCAATGATGGGTGGGGGTGGGGTGGGGTTCAATGGACCACAGCATCCGCGAGTTTCCGCGAATATAATTTTTTAATTTTTTAATTAAGCTGATTTGCATATCAGGGGTGGGTTAAAGGGTGGTGGTTCAAACTTGATGTGGGTGTTATAGTGTATATTAAAACTATATGATCAGGGTTACCAACCTTTGTATTATTATAGTGTATAGATCAGGTCTGGCAACATTTTTCTGTGGTGCGAAATTCAAACTATATGATTGTTGTCGACTACGATATCAAGTTATCAACTCTCTCTCCCCCTCCCTCTCTGTGTCTCTCTCTCACACACACACACATTTGAATGTAAGTAACTATCTCGATCGCTCTCTCTATGTCATCGGTTTTACTGTGATATCATGTTATCAACTCTCCCTCTCTCTCTCTCTCTCTGTGTTTATGTAACATCTCTCTCACTATCGGGTGAATGTACATATTAGCGGTCATTGACTCAATCGTCTCGATGTGCTGTTTCTAATAATTTTTTAGCTTCTCATAATTTAACGTACAAACACATTGCGGTCTCTCTCTCTCTCTCTCTCTCTCTCTCTCTCTCTCACACACATTTGAATGTAAGTAACTATCTCGCTCGCTCCCTCTCTCTCTCTCTCTCTGTCTCTCACACACACATTAGTATGAGCAGACGCAGTTGTCAACCACGATATCAAGTTATCAACTCTCTCTCTCTCTCCCTCCCTCTCTCTCTCTCTGTCTCTCTCTCTCTCAACATTAAAACTATATGATTGTTGTCGACTGCGATATCAAGTTATCAACTCTCTCTCTCTCCCTCTCTCTCTGTCTCACATACTCATTTAGTATGAGCAGACGCAGTAAACCATAATTTGTTTAAATAGATTAAATGTACAGTATATATATTGTAATACTACTTTCGGTAATAGTGTGTCGTTCTTTAATAAAGTTTTATTTGTAAATAGGAAGTTTTATTATGGTGTTTTGCGAACGTAAATGGTGTCGTTCGGAAGCGTCTGGTAGCCTGTGTGCCTTACCTGTCCCTTCTCACACTTTCGTAATTCCGGATAGGCGCCAAATTGTTTTTCGTGAAAACAATTAAAAGTTTTTATCTGTATAGTTTTAATATTGCACTATTGTAAATTCGAATCGTTCGCCGTCTGGCTTGTTACTGGTTCTCGGTTGAGTGGGGGAAAACGTGTTGCTAACTTGAAATAATTTTGGTTATGTTGACCCAGTGCTAGTAAACAAAACATACACAATATTCTTTACAAGTAAATAATGGACAGTTGTTATCGGTACACACTCTTTTATTAGGCTTTTGACTGGTTAGTGTTTGTTAACGCTATACAATAAGTGTTTGTTAACGCTGTTTATTAATAATTTATACAATGATTTTAGCCTCGGCAATATTCGCTCAATCAGCGGATCGCTGGGTTGGCAGTACAATGTTTATATTAGCTGCAGGACAGTGTGGTTATTATTTTACAAAATAAATCTGCCTATAGGGTTCTTTTAAGTACGAAACAGAGGTTTATCTAAGAAGATAACAAAATTAGAACATATCATTTAAAGTACGTGATCATTAAAATCAAACAAGGTTTACTATAAATTAAATATTGTGGTGTTGAATTGTGACTGTGTCGTTGGTGCATACATAGGTTATCATTTGGTCATTCAGTGTTTACAAAGTTACTTTTTTCATTTTATCAATCCTTGAAAATACCTTCAGTGCTAGTGAGAGTTTTATCATTTAGTTATAATTTTGTGAAAGAGAATTTGTCTTTTTTATAAATCAATAAATTCAGCAATACTCAACGTTAGTAGATAAAAGATGTATTGTCAGTCGTCCAAGTGGTGTAATGGGTTGATGTCGGTTCTTCCTTCTTCAGTCTTGGGCTTCGGGATTGGTTGGCGTCTTCTTCTGGTCGAATTCCATATATTTTTTGGTCATCTGGATTAATTCCGCGCTGGTCCTTGGTATAGTTTGATTGGAATGTCCTCTCGTCAGTTATTCTCGTCCTTCTTCATCAACTTATGGGCACTTATACTGTTTTAGAGTTAAAAATGTGTGCCCTTCACGACGTGGCTTCTCTCCAGTTTAGCGTCACTACAGTTATTATTGTTCCTAACTGAAAATTAGTCAATACACGGTTGTTGTCATGGTAACTCACAATTTTTGATTGGCTGAAATTGGCTTGAGATCATTGTTAAGATATTTGAATTTTTATTTAAAATGGTCACAGATCTTCTAAATGTAATTAATCTTCAGTACTCCCTTTTTAGTAGTAAATATTGTTACCACTGTTCATATTTTGGCTCAAGGATTAATTTGACATCAAATACTATAGTATTTACTTAGGTATCAACATTTTGACAGTTTTGTGCATTTTATTTAATTATACTGTTTTCTTAATTTACATTATTATCATAATATTTCTGCCTTAACATGATAGTCTAATTGTATGTCATAGTTTATGTGGCTTAGTCTTACTAATGTCAGTGTTTAATTCTAAAAATTGAAGTCTTTTGTAATTTGACTGTTGGGAATCTGTCTAGGCTTAGATAGCAATTGACTATTTTTTCTTTAATTACTGAGATTACATTTTATTCTTCTCTTGTATGGGTCCTGATTATTTTAGTATATGATTCTGTTTATTTGCTCAATGTTTATGTCTGTTCTAGTAATTGTGTGTGATTTTATTGGTTTCATATGTTAATTTGTATACTGTCATAACTGCCTTTTAGTGTCATTGTATCTGACTGTATTTATTTTGTTTCTTGTTTACTGGTTTTTGTTGGTTTTTATTTCTTATTTATTGCATCATATAACATAGCATCTTATGGTTTTAACAATTCCCATAGATATAATTTTTATTCATTAAAACATAATTCTTTTGAAACATAATCTTACTCATTAAAACATAATTATTTACCTTTTATTATCCACTCATACTCTTCAGTGGGTAATAATTATTTTATAATATCATTAAAAGAAAACAAACATATAAACTTTAATTAATTATTTTGATTATTATAGAAAATCCTTATTACTAAGCTTATCTGATACTGTTTTATTAACTAATGGTACCTAATACCATTTCACTATGTCTTATTAACTCTTATCATGATTATTCATTGTTTTTATCCCTTAATATTACTGACATTTTCTATATGTGAATTGACACACTGATAGTCTATCTTTCTTACTTTCCTAATAATCTGAATAGTCACTTATTACATTAGTTGACACACATTTAAAACCATAATAATCAGTTATCACTAAAGCTAACTTAATTTTAACACTATTAGTTTATTTAGTTACATTTTGGGTGTCCACTCACATTGGCCTTTCAACTATCACAATCCTTCCTGTGTTTGACCATCATTAGATCTCACTTATTTATAACTTATAACTTAGTTTATGCACTTATAAACTTTGATTACGGTTTTATCCGTGTTTATCACTTTTTAATGGGGTTTATTCTCACTTCGGGGTATTAACACTAATACTTTGCACTCAATCTTGTTTTAGGGTTACTGGTGGGTAACGATTAGTGTATTGCTTATTCAAAACTCTCTTTCTTACATTTATTTTAAAATGTTCATCCTCCTTACAATTTATAATCTCTCACTCTGTGTGGTTTGACTATACATGATATGTTTGTGTCGTGCTAATGTGATTTGTCCTAGTTTACTCTATTTGTTTGGGGTTAGTGTACCCTTCTAAATCTCAAGTCCTTAACAATTAATATTTTTAACTTACTGTCTTTACATTTATTATTATCAGTACTTGGTATGTTAGTGTCTATTATCAGTACTTGATATGTTAGTGTCTGCTACAATTTCAATAATTTATTCTCATAGTATTTTATATATTACACTTCTAATCAACATAGTTAACGTTAAGTGTACACGAAACATTTTGAATACGTTAATAAGTGAACATAATTTTATTGTATGTACAGATTTTATTTAAACGTAAAATTATTCACATTAAAACATTATCAAGTGCATTATTTATTGAATTTAATACATGACTTGTTCAATAAGTAAAAACATCGCTAAGTGTGTGTGTGTGTGTGTGTGTGTGTGTGTGTGTGTGTGTGTGTGTGTGTGGTCAAATTACTATGTCAGTGTCTGTTACAATTTCCGAAATTTATTCTTACAGTACTTTTATATATTACACTTATAATCGAAGATATATTTTAGGTATAGCTGAATTTAAGCGCACGAGCCTTCAGTATACACAACGCCCGTCATTTAAGTGTACGTGTGTGTGGACAACGCTCGCTATTTTGGTGCACGAGCCTTCAGTATACACAACGCCTGTCATTTAAGGGTACGTGTGTGTGTGTGTGTGTGTGTGTGTGTGTGTGTGGACAACGCTCGCTAGTTTGTTGCAAGTAAGTAAAAAAAAAAATCTATGCACATTAGGGAAGTGGGTTACAAATAATAATAAAGTGTGTACTATATACAGTTATTAAAATACATACACAGCCCCAAGATTATATTGTTACAAGTATGAAAATATATTAAACTAGTTTTTACAATTAAAAATACATACACAGCTCCAAGATTATATTGTTACAAGTATGAAAATATATCTAAACTAGTTGTTACAATTAAAATACATACACAGCTCCAATATTATATTGTTACAAATATGAAAATATGTATATACATATTTAAGACTAGTATTTACAAAATATGTATAAATAAGACTTAAACACGTCTATGTACTGTGTTGGACAATGGTGTATATTCTACAAGTGAATCATGTAGTATCATACAGTAGGCAGTCGTCTGCGTAGGAAAATTCATTGACGATTCAAATTCTAAACGTACATCAACCGCTGAAGACTTAAGCGAATCGTCTTGTCTGCTACAATCGAATACAAACAGCGGGGCTTTTGATTTGAATAATTCTGGTGACAGTAGTGGGCTGGCGTCTAGACGGTGGTAATACGAACTTTGAAAACTGGCGTACATATTGTACAATAATGCAAAACGGTCTTTTCCAATATCCAAGTTTAAATTATCGTAAGGATAATACTTGTCGTTTAGAAACAGTCTCGCATTGGTCACGTTACAGTGATCGAATTCATCGGCGTGTGCTGTCAGTACATTCTTTCTTGCTGTCTGAAACGCTAATACAACAAAGCGTGGTTTTTCTAGCTGACTCGAGGTCTTGACAATCCAATTCTGCCTTTTAGTCTGTGGCAAGGCAGGATACTCGTGAAACTCCCAAGCCCTAAAAGGCATAGTTATCGTATGGTCTTTCTCTATGAGTCGTAACAGTGGTAATCTGTACGCATTAGCTACATGTACATAAGGCATTTTCCAGTAAACTTTATCCAGTTCAAGAACACAATTAGCAGCCGTTTGTCCGCTCGCTAAAACCATAGCGTTTATGTCGGTAGATGTGCGTAGGAGTATAAGTTCTTGTTTCACGTTCAGCACGATGCGTGTATAGTCTTCTGCGAATCCCATTAGCATTTTCAGTGGAATACAGAAGTTGAATTCACCGTCATCGTTCACTTTTAACACGTTCGCGGTCGGTGCCACCCAACCTGCGTTTTCCATTGCGTCACGTGCGTTGTTGTTGAGTGATAGAAAAGTTTTAATAGTTGACGTAACGCCGACGTTTCTGGTATGGTCCACTACCACTCCGGCTAACTCGTAACGAATCTCTTCAAAGAGAAATGCTATAGCATTGTTCACCAGTTCCACATTCAGCGCAGTATCAGCAGCCACGCTAGGGTTTTTAACCAACTTGCCTTCGATGTAGAGGAAACTTTCTGACGGCAGTGTAAAGACGTCCTGTTGTTGTATTGGCACGCGTATTTCATCATTGTTTCCATATCTAGTTGTCGCGTACGGCGCGTGTGAGTGAAATGAAAAGTGCGTGATACTGTCTTCAAAGAACGGTTGCTGCTCCACAGATAATATTCCACTCGCCATGTTACTTGTTTACAACAAAACCCAGTGAAATCAGGAAATGACGGTTAACCGATGTTAATCGTTTCAGTTTCGAACGAGTACTGATGCGTTTCCTAACTGATCTTTCTTCTTCTTTTATTTCTGACGACAGTGGTAGCAGCGGCGGAGAAAGAAAGTACAAGCCCATGTCTATAGTCGTTTTAGATGTAAACCCACAGTGATGACTTCTCCACGAAAATCTATTGCGTCACCGTCCTGGTCGTGTAAAGATAATGTTATGTTGTCCAAACGACTTACATTCAAAGGTAGGTATATGACGTTTGCAGGTGATTCAATTATTTTGAATCCTGGTTCGACTGACGGATAGAATGAGTGCAACGTGTGCTCGTTTTTACCGTTCTTGTATGATCCTTGCGCTATATTACACCTTATCAGTATGCTGTTTACTTTTATAATGTTAACTGTGGCGTCAGACGTGTGAGTTTTATTCGCTTCAAGCAGTCGCTTTTCCTTGAAACCCAACATATCACCGATACCACACGCTGTTTGTTGAAAGTCAATATCCAGTGCACAAGTCAGTTCACATTTCAATGTATTGTTGTTAGGACGTAGACTAATCTTTGCGTCTCCTAACTGCTTTTTGAGGAAGGCTTCTATGTCGCCGATTTCATAAGCACCCGTGGGTAAAGTTATCAAGTCCCACGTTGTTCCGTCCCGTAGTACTGGAAACACATTGTTTTTCCCCTCAACCACGTTCGATATACTGTTGTATGTAGTAAAGTCCAATAGACCTACATACCATTCGCCGTTTGTTAGTTCGAGAGGCGGGAAAAAGTCACATACAAGAGCGGCAGCATTCGTGCCTGTTAAGGTGACTGACAACGAAGACATCTTGTCACTTACTGATCACTCACGCGTCAAGAAGTCCAAACATAAATGCCCGCAGATGACTGTGTGTGGCGGCTGTTCACGCTCGTAATTGTAGTAAATATCAGTGTCGGTTCCAAAATACTGTGTCAGCTCAAGAGGTGGCCGCATATTACCATACGCGTCATAGTAGTAAACTCGGTTGTTTCGCTTCTTGTAGCAAACCCAGTGCGTACCAGGTCCTTCTGCAGTGTCCAGATTAACAACCGCGCTCTCGTTCTTCCAAGGCGGTCTGTGTGGTAAAGTGTTACGCATAAAAACTCCTATGAAATAAGGTATTTTCAAAAGTTTTGCGTACACATAGAAATCGCTGTCGGACAATGCACGCACTGGTATGCAAATTAGTGTTTCTGTCTGTAAGGACGCAGGTATAGACCCGATGCTATTTTATTGTTACGTTTATGTCTGGAGGTCGTTTTGCGTTTGGTGTTGTTACGTTTATGTCTAGAGGTCGTTTTGCGTTTGCCCACGGATTGACGTTTAATTCCTGAACCCTTCTTCTTTATTCTGCAACCACTACACGAGCTCCCTCCACCTAGCGCTGATTTTGCTTTCATAGCGGCTGCTACGGCTGCGGCATACGCTCTTTCACTAACACCTGAATTCCAACCTTTCACTCGTTCCCACGCTTTGTCGGCAAGAACGCGATCAGCTATACGTCTTCGACTGTTGTCTTTGTACCTTGCGTAGGCAATATCGTGTTCGCAACAGGCTTCGTCCAGCTCGTTGATTCCACGCTCGCCACGTGCCAATCTCTCTTTGAGTTTTGTTCCGGGTCCACAGAATCGGTAGCCAGGTAGGTGTAACTCTACTGGTAAAGCGTCCACCGCACGATTAATCAAAGTAGGTACTGACGAAACGATAGCGGGCACAGTGTTTTTAAGTATTTTTCCAATTACACCACGCCCCATTCTTTTCTTAGGTTTGTTACGAAGTACGCGCATTCTTGTAAACAGATCTCCAATCCTTGATTTCCGTTTCCGTATCGAGAACGTCTATTAAACGCCCCACCTCTTCAATATATTCAGACAGGACTGAACGCTGTGTCGCACTGTCTTGATATTTATAGACGAACTTTATCAGATTGATTATATGTGCGTGAAATACCTGAGTGACCTTGTACAATTCAGTCTTTATATGCAGTTTTAATTCGTGCATTTGTCGCACAGTGACTGCGTCTGTGTCAGCTACTCCGTCCGCTATATTCGTAATTTTTCTTTCGCCAGCGTAGAAAGCATTGCTTTGTAAACTGATTGTGTTGTCGTATAAAAATTCTAAATTCACAGCGTCTTTGCTGGCGACTGGCGCTTACACGTGCGTTAGCCGACAGTCATCAATGATTACGTTACCTACATGATCTTTTCTCAAACTCTTTGCGTCTACGTATCGTTTTGTGGCCGCATCTCTTGATTTAAGCGGATCGTTTAGCATTATTATTCGATGATCTTTTGCGTCGACGGTAGCGTCGTTCTTGTACTGTAAGCACGCATCGTTTACGTACTGTAAAGAAACAACATCGTGCGGCTCTTCGGGATCACCCAAGTTGCGTATCTTTTTGTTTTTCACATCAAAGTGGCCATCGTTAGTCACTCCTAAACCAATATCCTCACGCAGACTTTGATGAGTTTCTTTTCGCACTCTTACAGTGCTGTCGTGTCTACCGAACTTGTCTACACTCACATTAATGAAGAACTGATGGTCATAGAACGGTGCGTCTGCTTTTATACGATAATGCCGGCTTCACGTAATTCTTCCAATATCGAAACGATTTCATTCGTATGTCCAGTATGTCCACTACTTTGAGAAGCCATTAACATTCTCAATCGATTAACCAACTCGTTAGGATCATCCCAATGTACATAATCGATTGCAGTGTTCGGCTTCATCTCCATATAGCCACTCCCTGTACGTTTTCGCGCACTCGATGCAAACAATTTAGATATTACTAGTCGGTACTTGACACCACTGTTACTGTTTATTCGCGCATTGTATTTATAATTTTGTCTGTGTCCGTTGGTTGCCTGTAGTATGGACTTGTATTTCCTCATATTGTCCTTATTGTATTTTTTCGGTAGTTTCATAAACAAAAGTTCGTACAGACCGGTCGTGCCCTCGTAAAATTTTCCTTTGACATGAAAGTTATCATTATCATCGATTTTCACATTTGAATCACCTATCATCCATTTACCGGCCTGGTATCGAACACCATACATACGATCTATAATCCGTTTACAGTCAGCCGATTCACACAAACGCATATATTTGTTTTCTAATGAATCGT
This sequence comes from Magicicada septendecula, assembly GCA_034769895.1. Classification (NCBI taxonomy): domain Eukaryota; kingdom Metazoa; phylum Arthropoda; class Insecta; order Hemiptera; family Cicadidae; genus Magicicada; species Magicicada septendecula. Next base: position 796,819,522 of record CM068367.1, on the reverse strand, counting down.
CACTGAAATGTGAAGCGTTAGGGTTCCACGTGTCATCGTCACTGAAATGAGAAGCGTTATGACTCTGCGCGCCACTTTCGGTTTCAGTTATTACGTGTTGTGTAGGCGCTTCTTGTTTTATCTGCTGCTGCTGCTCCTCCTCCTCCTCCTCCTCCTCCACCATATCACCACTTAACTTTCGTGCAATAGCTTCTAACGGTTCCAGAATCGGCTTGTAATTTTTTCGGAACTTCTCGTCGCTTTCTCTGATGCCGTGTTGTAATGCATGATATTTTTTCCTTATGTTGTCGCTTATAGTATTTATATCATACGTAAGTCGTTCCTCCTTATTCATCGCCATCGCGTGTTAGCAAGAGGACTGATTACATTACTACAGTGCAACCACTTTTATACTTCGCTGGAAACAATTATGAATCGATCAAAGCCGATTCTATATCTACCTTCATTTATTGACGAGTCTTTGTCTATGACTAGAAATCCATAACGATCCTTCCACGCTTCCGTGCAAACGTCTTTGAAAGCATCATATTTCATATCCATGTTGACGTGATCGTTGTATGCATGACGTAAATTTAGATCGTCTTGTTTGAACAATACCAACAAGTTAGCGTTGTCACGCACCAATTGTTTTGGTATCTGACTATATGTCTGACATAGATAGAATGTGTCCACACCGCTATGCCTCCCCATAGCAAAATACTTTCGAATATTGTTTTGTCTTTCACACGATACGTCATCGAATACGATAACAGAGTTGAGACCGGTGATTTCACTCGGTAGTGGGACTTCTTCGTTCTCACTGTATGCGTGATAACCTAAACCTTCATCAGCGAGTGATTTCATCACTGTTTCTAGCATTCTATATTTTGGTTCAAATAATGATTTTGAAAACACGTATACGTTGCGGAAACGTAGACCGTTGGCATCAAACAGTAGGTTGAACAGCACATTGGATTTTCCACAAGAATTGGGCCCGTAACGATACAGCGAATACTGTTCGGTAATAGCGGACCATGTTTACGTTCAGCGCTGCCTTCGTCACCTGTCAAAAAGTCCATATCCTTTATTGGCAATTTGTTTGCTTGCTGTACAATTTCCATCTTTGTGAATACCGAAAGCATACTGTTTTCAGCACGTGCTGTCACCTTTTTATATTAGATCTTTCTTATGTATCCATGCATCGTGTTTACCATCGAAACCGAGCCAACGAACACGCACTCTGTCACCTTTGCGCTGTAACACCTTTTCCACTAGGTATACGTCGCCGACTTTGGACTTACTAATCTCATGCTCGTAAAAACCACCTTTCAACACTTTGTTCAGGTTTAGCAGATAAGTGACGGGGATGGTAGTGGATTGTACTTTATCCACAGTGAATATTTCGTTAGTCCAATTTGGTGTATAACCTTTGGCGAATGTCATTTTGTGCTTACTTATACGAACACGGTCATCGACTTTAAAGTTGGGCGGTTCCACTGGACTGATTTTAGGCACTGTGTTCTTCCTTATTCTTTCCAACACTATATGTTCGTTGCCGTCATTCATTTGACTAGGTTTCATATCAATGGTTCTGTGTACGGTATTGTTGTACGATTTCAACAATATAGGTAGTAGATCCAACCAGCGGTAGTGTCCTTGTTCGCTTAAAGCTCCACAAGATCCGCCTGGTACAAGTCGTGTAGACCCTTCAATTCAACCGCACGTCTAACGAAATTCCTTCTCGCTGCTCTGTGTAGCTCTAGAGCTATAGTCTTGCGTGCGTTGTTCATGGTTTAAGATACACTAACATAATACCAACGTTAAAAATACTATATATATGTATAACAGTTTCTTTGTTTTTCAGTATTCACTCTCTCTCTCTCTCTCTCTCTCTCTCTCTCTCTCTCTCTCTCTCTCTCTCTCTCTCTCTCTCTCTCTCTCTGGTCTCTCTCTCTCTCTCTCTCTTGTCTCTCTGTCTCTCTCTCTCTCTCTCTCTCTCTCTCTCTCTCTCTCTCTCTCTCTCTCTCTCTCTCTCTCTCTCTCTCTCTCATCTGAATATCATCATCAACGATCATGTCCAGCCTTCAACAGAATCTGGAACAACACCGGCAGGAACAGGAACAGCCTGAACAAGGTAAATTTAAATACCAATTGGTACAGTTAAGAAATTTTTTTTTGTCTCCCTGTAATTATGTAGCAAATCAAACTTGTTTGATATGAATTAACGTATGATCCAACTCTGTCTAACATGCACAAGATAGTCTCTTGACATCGTTTAGAAATTGACATGGCGGAGAAATTTTTTATGTTCCGGCATAGGTTTGTCACCTTCTCTCCAATGAACTGTCTCTTGACATCGTTTAGAAATTGACATGACGGAGAAAATTTTCATGTTCCACCATAGGTTTGTCACCTTCTCTCCAATGACCTAATTCAATTCCACAACAAAAGCATTTTAACTCTATCGTCTATGAATGACATACTATGCCCGCAAACATCATAATTTAGCGGATATTAGTAAAACCAGCAAACGCTAACTCGTCGGGGCTGACAAACGTCACTTCCCAATACTTGAACGATTTTATTCTTTCACTTTCAATGCTAAAATCGAGAGTAGCTGCCATCTCACGTTTGCAATAACTGACATATTACTAACGAGCACTATCTATTTATTTACCACAAACATGAATTTGTGTGTTATTCATCATTCCTATTAGCTAATACACATGTTTCTATTGTTTCAGTTATGACACGATTTTATATTTGTGAGAAACAGCAGTGTCAGAGGATCTGTCACAACATTCAACTACCTACCCGTGTACACTGGCACGAGACCAGGACATATTATCCATAATGACCGAAGTGCGACCTTTATTGTGCGAGGATATTCTTGTAGAACAAACACGTTTACGCAATATCAAGTGGTATATTGCGTGCAAGATAACGTTTCACTAAAACCGTGTTAGATGGTGACAGCGGCGAAGAAAAAGAAGTAACGAAAGACGCCGTCTTCCATGGACGTTGTCGCACGTTGCTCACGGACGACAACGACGAGTTGAACTGTCCTACTAGACGAATCCTACGATAAAATCATGAATAGCATATCCAATTTTACCCGTGACGGGAGCGGATGGTCGGTGGACGCTGTACTGAAGCTGGAACTGGTTGTTGGACGGTACCGGCCACTAGCAGCGTCCTCCTACATTCCTACCCCGAGAAAACTCTCACTCACCAAGGCAGTAGTCAATATCAAGAACCCCCAAGATGAAATGTGTTTTTTATGGTCTGTACTAGCTTACATACACCCTCAAGAAAGGAATAAAGAACGTGTTTCAAACTACATCTCCTTCATAAACACAATAAATATGTCCGGCATCGAGTACCCTGTTTCTGTAAACTCCGTTCTAAATTTGGAACACAGAATCCCGACAGAATTTCTATAAACGTTTTCGGCTATGATATAGAAGACAATATCAGAAACGAATTGAAAAATGAGGTTTACCACTAAGAATTGCCACAAATAAGGACACGTCACGTTAATCACGTTAATCTATTGCTTCTGTCCGATACAAACAGCCGAAAACACTACTGTCTTGTCAGTAGCATTAACAACTTGTTATTTTCTCTAACAAAACACAAAGAAAATCATTTTACTGTGACTACTGCCTGCATCGTTTCACTACAGAACATGGTCTGTCCGAGCATCTCCCTACTGTACACCTTATGGTGAACAGAAAACCAAAATGCCCACAGAGGAGGAGAAGTTTATGTCATTTAAAAATTATACGCATTGTCTGAAAGTACCCTTTACTGTCTACGCCGGACTTCGAGTCCCTAATCACCCCCCTTCAATCGTGTTCACCAGTAACGACATCCCGACGACAGTGAAAGATTTAGGTGACTTCTACTCAGTTGATAGCAGTGGTGTCCGTCAGAAAATACCTTCTCCTCCTGTATCGTCCACATCATACGAAGCGATGCATATTCCGTCAGGTTTCTCCTATGCTATCGTTGATCACACTCATAGTCTCTGGAGAGAGGTTAAAGTCTATCGTGGTGAAAACGTTGTAGACACTTTCTTCTCGTGGTAGATGAAAGACGTCGAGGATATGATGAAGGTTATACGACATAACATAAAATTAATTATGTCCGATGATGACAATGTTGCGTTCACTAACGCCACCGTTGCCATTTGTGTGAGCGCCCTTTGACAGACGATGACAAGGTGCGCAATCATTGTCATCTTACGGGGAAATTCTTGGGAGCAGCGCACAATAGCTGCAATCTGAGCTATAAGATGCCACGTCATATCCCCGTCTTCTTCACAACCTTCGTGGCTACGACTGTCACCATTTAATGCTGGGTTTGGGGAAATATAAGGACCAACACGTATCCTGCATTGCATCATCCAGTGAGCGTTACGTGTCGTTCTCCCTGGGTCCTTGCGTTTCGTAGACTCTTTTCAGTTTCTTATCGCTCTCTGGATACGCTCGTTACCAATCTGTCCACGTCGGGAGTCAATTTCCTTTGCTTAGAGAGGAAATGCTTAGACGAGGTTTCAACGAACAGACCAATCTGCTCGTACGCAAGGGGGTATACCCTTACGAGTACGTTGACAGTATTGACCGGTTCAATGAAACAAGTCTACCCGCCTCGTGAACACTTTGATAACCGTTGATGGAATCGTCTAATTCGGACGCAGATTACGAGCACGCACAAAACGTGTGGAGTGCATTCAATCTGCGTACGTTTGGAGATTACCATGACTGTATTTGTTGACAGACGTAATGCTGCTGGCAGATGTCTTTGAAAGTTTTCGGGACATGGCCTTACGCGACTACCGTTGGACCCGTGTCATTTTACTCACTTCCTGGTCTCGCTTGGAACGCGTTGCTAAAAATGACGGGGGTCGAATTGGAGCTGTTGACAATATAGATCAACATTTGTTTGTTGAGTCTGGGGTCCGTGAAGGCGTTGATATGATATCCAACCGTCATGCCATCGCTAACAAACCCCTGATCCAGATCAGTACGATGTTTCGAAACCGACCTCCTTCATTCTGTATACGGACTGTAACAATCTATACGGTGCAGCCATGTCGCAACCACTCCCTTACGCTGACTTCCGATGGCTCGATCGCAATGAAATCGAGTCTTTGGACGTACGTAATGTGAGTGATGATTCCGACATCGGGTACATCCCTCGAGGTCGACCTACACTATTCTGATACACTACACGACCTGCATTCCGACTATCCGCTTGCACCTGTGCCGCCAGCGTGTAACGCCCAATATCCTTTCTCCCTTTTCCAAACGTTTACACGAGAGTATATATAGATTATCGTATAACGAATCAGTGTCAACAATGTCGTCCGTAGAGAAGTTGTTAATCACTTTGGAGGACAAACAAAATTACGTTCTCCATTATCGGAATTTGAAGTTGTATTTAAGTCTCGGTCTAGAGCTGAAAGCGACTCATAGGGTGTTGTGTTTTAAGCAAAGCGCTTGGTTGAAACCGTTTATCGATTTCAACACCCGCAAGAGGCAAGCAGACGTCAACAGCTTTGAAAAAGACCTTTTCAAGCTGATGAACAACGCCGTATACGGCAAGTCGCTGGAGAACGTACGGAAACATATAGACTTTGAACTAGTCTCAGATGAACGACGGCTTCAAAAACTAGTTTCCACACCTAGGCTGAAACGTATGAATCTGGTGGGGCTCTCACTGCGTAAAAAATCCATCGTTCTTTCCTGTCCCGTGTATGTTGGCTTCACGGTGCTTGACGTTAGCAAAACGATAATGTATGACTTCCATTATCGTTATGCTGTCGCCAAGTATGGCTGTAACGTTAGATTGCTAATGACGGATACGGACAGTCTGATGTATAGTATCCAAACATCTGACTTGTATGCAGACATGAAGGAGGACCTACACTTGTTTGACACATCGGATTACCCCACGTCTCATTCTTGTTATAGTCTTAAAAACAAAAAGGTTGTCGGACTGTTCAAGGATGAAACGTGTGGTCGTCCTGTTAGAGAATTCGTGGGACTCAGAGCGAAATGTTATTCGTTCCTTGTGGCCCACGAAGATCCTAACAAAGAGTGTCAAAAACCTGTATGTAAAGGTGTACCCAGAGTTGCGATTAAGAGGAGTCTACGACACGATATGTATCGCAAGTGTCTCACTGATCATTGTCAGTTTTCTGCCAGTGCGCTTTGTTTACGCAGTGATCATCATACGCTGTAAACGATGCGCGTAAATAAGCAAGCGTTGTCACCGTATGATGATAAGCGCTATATACTGAACAATGGTCGTGATACACTTGCGTACGGTCATTATCGGATACGTCGCATCAATATGGAGAACGATGACGACTTCACCTCCCCACCTGCTAAAAAAAATTCGCCTCCATGTATAGTACTCTCCAACACTTTTGTTTCTTTCGTCAGTTGGTGTCTCTCGGCGCATCAGTCCAGACGTCTGTAAACGTAAGTTCGCATATTAATATCGCAACGATATTTGTGTTTAAAAATAATATATATATATATATATATATAGTTTGTAATGTGTGGTTTCTTTGTCTTACAGTATTATGGATAACACTGCAGTTATAATTGACTTCCAGTGCTTTTTCGATGACAACGGAAATTATATTGTGAAGGAACTGTCAATCATGGACGTTCTGAGATTTACTGGTAGACATTGGATTTTCACTCCGCCTGCTACATCCGTTACAAATCCAAAATACGCTAGGACAAACCTCTGGTTAACGTCAAATTATCACAGACTTAGATGGAGCGAAGGAGAGACACCGTACGACAATCTTGTTTCATTGTTAACATCACATACACGTATATATAAATATGTGTTTGTGAAGGGTTTTGAGAAAAAACGTTTTTTACAATCAAAGATAATACACAATAATATCGTCAATCTCGATGACTTTGGTTGTCCTAAAAACATACCATATCTATTTCATGGAACAGAATGTCTTAGACATTTCAATTCTTCTGACCGATGTACAAACTATAAAGTGCATGCTATTCGGGAATGGATGATTCATAATTTTTGCTTTAAACAAACATTTTTAATGTGAGTGTTCATAGTGTGTATGACAAAATTTAGAAAGTAGGTCACAGCGAGTGATGACATTTAGTATCTCTAATTCTGCTGGGACATGTACATACATGCATAGCTGTAAGCGATGACTATTTCCTTATGAAAGTGGAATGCGGACTTTCCTAATGACATTGTTATATTTTGGTGTCTCTAATTTCGTCTGGGAGGCATGTTCATACATGCAAAGCCGTAAGCGGTAAATGAAAGTGGGACACAGACTTTTCTGATGACGTCGTTACCACCACCACCACCACCACTATCACATTGTGCTGTCCCTTTTTGTGTCGAATATTCCACCATTGTTTGATTCTCTCTCGATTGATACAGACGTGTTCACTAGCGTCTTTCTCTCTCTTCTAATAATGTCGTTTCTTGTAAAGTTTAATGCTGTAAGTGCTATCGAGTACAAGCAATGTTCAGAATTGACAGTGAATAAAAAATATCCCATCATGGTCTTAACAAATGTGGACACAAAATATGGGAACTCTGTGCTTGCTACGTTGGAGGATGGCGACCACCAGTATCGTGTCTATCTTCCCAAGAGGTATGCAGGTGTCTTCACGAATGAGGAGCTTAGACATATCAAACCCAAAGAACTACATTTAGTGTATCGAGGGCGAGGAACCAAACAACGCAGGTGGAGATTGTGTTCTAACGACGTAAACAATCGTGTTAACAAACAATTTATTGCTGTATGTGTGTGTGTGTGTGTGTGTGTGTGTGTGTGTGTGTGTGTGTGTGTGTGTGTGTGTTGTAACGTAACAAAGTTAAGGTCCCCGACGTTACATAAAAACTTTGTCAAAATAACTGAAAACAATGCCCAAGGTATGCCATAATTAAGTACAAGAGGGCCAATCTCACCTAAAAAATGTATTGATGATACCTAGTAAGGTTACTAGGTAATAAAATATTAAAAGTGTATCTAAATAAAATATGGGGTGATCAGTGTAAGATGTAAACTATAAACACTGTGTCTAATGAGATGAGTTTACTGTGGATGAGTTTGAATATAATAGACTGTTTAATTAATATTTAATGTTTTATAAAGATGTACCTGTTGTTGTGCTTTATCATGATATTGTGTTTACATGATATTTGTTTTGTGTTTTGTATGTAGTAGGTGTGGAGCCATTGCTTTAAGGAAGTACTAAGTAATGGGTACTCATTTCATTCATGTTAAACTTGTATTTAAGTGGTTAAATACAGGTGTGTTTATTATGTATGGTATCATGTTAAGTATATTTACTTTAAATAATTAATGAAGATGTCTTAAAATAATATTTGTAAACTTGGCCAGGAAGACAATAATTGTGAATAAATTGTCAAGTGGTCATTATAATTATGTTAAAAACCAATGAAGGATTCAATGATAAACTAAATAATAATAATGAATTGAAATCAGGAAATTAAAATTGATATAATTGGCCATAAGCCAGTGACTCTTTGTACAGTAGGTCAGGTAAGAAAAATTAAATTAAAACAAAAAAATTATAACACATGTAATAAAACCAATAGGCCTAAATTTAGTATTTTGTAAAAGGAAATTAATACCTTTTAAAATAAGTCAATTAAGAAGAAAATGTAGTAAAATGTATACGGTTTAATAAGGCAGATTAAGTGAAAGTTTTATGTGATTTAATGTAATTCCAAGCAGGGAGTATTTTATTAAATAAGTGTAAGAATATTTCCTAATTCTGGCTCTAGGATAACAAATATTATCCAATGACAGAAGAAGCAATGGTTGTTAGGGCAACAAAATGCAAGATATCTTGTTGATTTAGACATTCAATTGTTATATATAAACGAGGACAGTTCAATCATTATAAATCTCGAAAAAACCACGAAACCTCATGAATAAAATTATAATAAATCCAAATTATTACGATCATTCTGATTGTAATATATAATCACTGATTAAAAAGACGGATTGGACGACTTCCGAGACTATCACTTCGAGAATATAAAATACCTATTAACAAAATTCAAATCAAAAACCTAAAAAAATAAATTAACTAAACCTACTATCAAATGAGTAATAATGAAACCATAAATAAATGAAGATAACCCAGACCTGGAGAAGTCGAAGTGAATAAAGAACATACAACAACAAAATTAACGAGAATTGAATTTACCTACCGAACCTCACTTTTAACAACAGAGCAAGAACTTAATACTACACTAATTCCATCGGGACCTGTGCCCAACAGAAACGAAAAATCAGCGAAGATCAAGAACTGAACTTTCCGTTACATCCTGGAACACTAACACCAACTTTTATTGAGAAGCTGGAGGTGGATAAATTCAAGCCATTATTCATCACTCGTCGATCTGTCATCGTTATTGGAACACGGCCTTCGAGTATCTTGTAAACGCTTGGTAAAAAACCTGCTTATGTTGATACTTTATATAATAAGATTTTAATTTAAATTTTAATACCTAGTAACCTGAATTTGCATTACCTGGCCTTACTAATAGTTAAAAGAACTACATGTACCCTGAGATAAAAGACAAACTGAAAATTATAATTAAATTGTAACATCTAAACACGAGTTCAATAACAAATCGATTCTGTATTGTATGATCGATATGATGTTTTAATAGTCGGAGAAAGCAACTGTTGGAATTTTAAAATAATATAAAATAAAGAATCCTTCTTGTATTGACGATTTTGTGTTATTGTAGAATAATTGGTGTATTTCGAATAGAGTGTATTTTACAGGGAAAGAAAGTGATAAAAGCATCAAGTGGAACGACTTAACCTATAATAATGGGTCAATCGCCAATAACAGCGCTCGTTTGCAGACAGCTGGTGAATACGGGAGAATAGAGAACTAACTTACTCTCTGCGCTACTCTCTTTCCAATTTAAATAATTCATACAGACTAGGGTTGGAGAAAATTATTGAATTATTCACTATAATAACAGTAATATAGCGTTTTTTCTCTGGTGAACCACTTAATAACCACTTAACGCATGTCTATGGTCAATAACCGAATAATATCAACCCATTAATACATAATTTTATAAATAAATTAACGTTGATTTGCAGGAGTTATTATATTACACTTATGAGTATATTTATATTACAAATATTTGGGCTTATTTAGGCGAGAGTTTTGAAGTTACATAGACATCAATTTGATTTGTAACAGTGTGTGTGTGTGTGTGTAGTTTCAACTCCCTGTACTTAACACTTCAATAATTGAATTTGTATGTGCATGATAAATGTATCATTGATTCTAATTAGTATTTACAAAGTTTCGTTGAATAATATTTGGTTCAATTAGAAATTATTTGAAAGTACATTAACTTTATGAAAATGACACATACTTGAAAAAAGTTTACTTACTTAACACATTGATCCTTTCTTTCCACTGACTGTGCGTGTGCGTGTGATAATTGAATATTTATCGTATCAGTGATTCTAATACCAACTGTATTGTTATGTTACAGATAACTTCCATGCGGACTGTATCTACAAGCACGAAATTATTATTTAAATCTTACAATGTCAAAAATTATTATTAATATTGTATTTATTTTATAACAATGTTTGTGATATATATTTAATCAATGTAAAAATGTATTTTGAATAATTGTATTACAATGGTCTGTAAACCATATTTAAGTTTGTGTACAGTGGTGTGAATATATATATTTAATCATTTTAAACAAATTATGGTTTATTTTAATTTATTTCGCTATAAACCTCTGAACATGTGAGCAATTATTTGTAAAGTACATTAACTTATGTGGAATGGTGCACCGGAAGATTCAAATCTTACCTTATTTACGCTGTCAACGATTTGAATGAGGGAATTTCTGCCGACGTCTACACATTAAAACTAGTACGATAATATTATTCATTGATGTACAAACAATTTACATAGTACACACAATCCTTATTGACAGATAGTTACTTACATTCAAATGTGAGAGAGAGAGAGAGAGAGAGAGAGAGAGAGAGAGAGAGAGAGAGAGAGAGTGGGTGCGAGAGAGAGCTCGTAATGTGTTTGTACGTTAAGATTATGAGAAGCTAAAGTCAATGACCGCTAATATGTACATTCACCTGGCAGTGAGAGAGACGTTACATAAACACAGAAGAGAGAGAGAGAGAGAGAAAGAGAGAGAGAGAGAGATGCAACAGTAATCTACTAAATGTGTGTGTGTGTGTGTGTGTGTGTGTGTGAGAGAGAGAGAGAGAGAGAGAGAGAGAGAGAGAGAGAGAGAGAGAGAGAGAGAGAGAGAGAGAGAGAGAGAGAGAGAGAGAGAGAGAGAGAGGGAGGAGAGAGAGAGTTGATAACTTGATATCGTGGTCGACAACTGCGTCTGTTTATACTAAATGTGTGTGTGAGAGAGAGAGAGAGAGAGAGAGAGAGAGAGAGAGAGAGAGAGAGAGAGAGAGAGAGAGACGTTACATAAACAGAGAGAGAGAGAGATGCAACAGTAATCTACTAAATGTGTGTGAGAGAGAGAGAGAGAGAGAGGGAGAGAGGGAGGGAGAGAGAGAGTTTATATCGTGGTCGATAACTGCGTCTGCTCATACTAAATGTATGTGTGAGACAGAGAGAGAGAGAGAGAGTTGATAACTTGATATCGTAGTCGACAACAATCATATAGTTTTAATGTTGAGGGAGGGAGAGAGAGAGAGTGATAACTTGATATCGTGCTCGACAACTGCGTCTGCTCATACTAAATGTGTGTGTGAGACAGAGAGAGAGGGAGAGAGAGAGAGAGTTTATAACTTGATATCGTAGACGTCAACAATCATATAGTTTAATGTACACTATAATGCGTCTGCTCATATAGTTTGAATTTCCACCACAGAAAAATATTGGCAGACCTGTTCTATACACTATAATGCAAAGGTTGATAACCCTGATGATATATTTTTAATATACACTATAACACACATCAAGTTTGAACCCATGCAAAGGTTGGTAACTCTGATCATATAGTTTTAATAATATACACTATAACACACATCAAGTTTAAACCCATGCAAAGGTTGGTAACCCTGATCATATATTTTTAAATATACACTATAACACACATCAAGTTTGAACCTCCACCACCGCCCACCACCCACCACCCACCCCTGATATGCAAATCAGCTTAATTAAAAAAATAAAAAATTATATTCCCGGATGCTGTGGTCAACTTGAACCCCACCCCACCCCCACCCACCCATGATATGCAAATCAGCTTAATTAAAAAAAGAAAATAAAAATAATAAAAAATTATATTCACGGAAATTCGCGGATGCTGTGGTCCATTGGTGGTGGGGAGAGCGTGGGAACGGCGGCATCTCTTTGATCTTGAGTGTGGGAAAGGCGGCATTCTTTTGTGAGTCAGGAACCCCATTTCCTCCCTACTAACTACGAACTTCGAGACACAGTCAGTTGTAAAATTAAAGCAAAAAATTCTTTTAGATTTGTGGAAAAAGTAAAAGTAGAATAACTAAGAGTGCCATATAGTTGTGTAATACAGTAATTCATTATAAAATGTTAGTTTATATCCTTTATTTACCTGGTTTATGTAAGATTACCATGAGCGTAACTTGGGGCCTAACTTTTGGGGAGGGGGGGTAAAGCTTCATAAATTCAAGTGTGTAGTGAGACCATCTATATAATAAAATATATTATATCCAAAATTAAAATGTTTAGTAATAATTCTTAGTTAGTAAACGAGGACAATTTCATTTTTTAATGCTCGACAAACCTTTCTTCATAAGTTGTACTTCCAGTTATGTTTATCTAGAACAAATATACTGTAGGCCTATGAACATAAACAATTTCAGTTCTTCCAATTCTTATACCCAGTTTTCGTAAACGCATCCTCTCTCTTAGACACACTGTCACAAAATGCTCGCAGTAGTAGCAGTAAGCCGAATCAGTCACAACACAAAGAAATTTTCAAATTGCCAGTCAGGCAATTTTCAAAGAAAATAAGCCGTGTTACTCCTTTGCGTTTCATATCTCCCATTTGCCAGCACTTATCAACACAACAATAACGAATTAAGAAAGAGACAAGCGATGTGTACTTTAACGGAGCCATCGAACAAAAGACATAAAAGCCATCGACTCTTGCGGTGTTCCAAAACAAGTCTTTGTGTAAAAGGCACGCATTGTATTTCAGTTAATTAGGTCTCTAGCGTTTGTTTTTTGTTTCGAACAGAAATATTATTTTGACGTATATCATTCAAATCTGTCTAACATTCCCCTTTCAAGTTTCTTCGAAAGGCAACTAATCGTCTGATAACAGTACAGACGTTGATAAATAGTGCTTACTCTACTCTCCTCGCGAACATAGAAACTGTCTCCTGTTTGACTATTTGTTAGTTTTTGTTTATAAACAACCGGAAACAAAATTTTATAATGCTCGGAACATTATCCCTCCAAGTTACGCCTATGAGATAACCTATTCAGAGAACATACAAAAATTATGTATCACTGCAGTTGGTGTTTATTTGAAACTGTTCAACACCGAAAACCTTTACAAACCGGAAGAAATCTACGGACCCGTAAGATACCGGCTTTCACAGTTTTCACTGTACTTTGTCAGCTGAAGTAAAAATGGCAATAACTGTGACTTATAAACAATCTGTGCACTACAGGCGTTTGAAAACGTTATGAGTTATGATATTCTTAACATCGGTGTTGGAGATAAACTCATAGCACCTGTTTCTGCGGGACGAGAAGAGATCCTTTACTACGTTTCTTTTGATGAACTATTTAATGTAATACACGAGAATCATATTGCTATTGGTCATGGAGGAAGAACGCGAATGATAGTGGAACTAAATCCCAAATATAAAAACGTTAAATTCTTGGATTTCGTTGTCCATGACGTGTCCGTTACTTAACTAAATATAATTATTTCACTACCGACTCGTAACACAAAGTTTTTTATGGGTAAACACGTAAAAGTTTTAACCTTATAGCCTTAACCGGTTTCGCTTTTAAAAGCTTCTTCAGAGGCTGCCGCTGGGAGCACTGTCCGCCTTGTTGTTGGCGACGGTATCTAGTTTTGAAGGATCGATATTGTGTGTGTGGGGTGTGATATGTTCGCGTAATGCGTGTGATTTGAATTGTGTCTGTTCGTTTAGGATGTCTTTTTTTGTGTTTTCGTGTGTTTGTATATTTCCAATTGTTCTATAGTGTCTAGTTTTCGGCCTTTTGTGTGTACGTGTAGAATGTCCATGTAATTGTCGATGTTTTTGTATGTGTGGTTTGCTTCAATGAGGTGGTGTGCAAAGGTGGATTCTGTAGTGGAGTGTAGTGCCTTTGTGTGTTCAATGTATCCTAGCGGCAGCCTCTGAAGAAGCTTTTTAAAAGCGAAACCGGTTAAGGCTATAAGGTAAAACTTTTACGTGTTTACCCATAAAAAACTTTTGTGTTCCGAGTCGGTAGTGAAATAAATTATATTTATAAAAACGTTACTGTAGAGTCTATTGCTACTTATTTAAAGTTATGTGAGCCATGTCAAAGAAACAAAAAAATGTTAAAAAGGAATTGTTCTGGAACCTATATTACATAACATGAATTCTCGTTGACAAATCGATTTAATCAACATGCAAGATAATCGGTCAAAATTTATACTAGCATATCAGGACCATTTAACTAAATTCGTTCTTTTACAAGCACTTCAATCAAAAAGAGAGGAAGTGGCTTATCATCTGTTGCATAGTTTTTACTACTAATATTCTTCATTCCAATAATGGACAAGAGTTCTGTAACCAAGTTATAACAAGTTTAGCTGTCATGTGAAAGATGTTAAAATTGTGAACGGAAAACCAAGGCACAGTCAGTCGCAGGATCTGTTGACCGTGCCAACCAGTATATTGAAAACATGTTGACAGCTTGGATGGAACAAATCAAACTTCTAAGTGGTCTGAAGGCTTGAAATTTGTGCAAGCACTGAAAAACAGGGCTTACCATGAGGACATCAAATGTTCACCGTATGAAACGATGTTTGGTGTTCCAATGAAAATGGGTATCGCAAGTTCAGTTATACCATGTAGTTTAATGCACAAAGCAAACACCGAAGAAGATTTTGAAGAACTATTAAATACTGCAAATGACTATGATAGTAATCCATAAGAAAAAAAAAACCCCCAAACAATAAACGTCTTAGAAAGTTTTCGGCGAGATAGTTAAAGTAGAATGGAAATAACAGACAAACCTGAAACAGTTGAACGACCTGACATGAGTGATGTAACCACTACAACAAGCAGGATGGATACAGTGAACTGTTTTTGAAAGAGAGCAGCTGATGGACTTCAAAAACAAGCAGAAAAAATGACAGTTTTCTCTTGTAAAAAATTAGCTAAACCTTTAGTTGGACAGAATGTGAGAGTCAAAGTGGCATATGTAGACCGGGCAAAGGTGGACCCAAAATCTATCATAGCTGTCGTACTGAGTATTGAAAATTATGAACTTTATCAACTTGGTACCACAATTGACAAACTTACATCTTTGTACACAAGAAACCAGTTGACTCTGTGTATAGAAAATTTTATTAGCATTGCAGAAGTAGGAAATTAAGAGGTTACTGTTCGAGAAGTGATTGATAAATTATCTTTAGTTGGAGGACAAGGCTTCAAAAAGTGTACTACAAAGAAGTGTTCGTGCAAAGCCTCCTCTTTGTTATGCAATTCTAAATGTCATAACAGTCAACCCTGCTGGAACAAGTTATTTTTCATTTTTTATTACTTTTTTTACTTTTATTACTTTATTAATTTTTCATTTATTTGTATCAATTAATTATTGGACTAACCAGTAAAAAGGACTCGTATTTGTTTCTGTCAGTGAGATTACATTTTCACAAAATGGTAAAAAATGTTTTGAATGTTCTTTTTTCACAACATGGTTTTAAATGTTCCTTTTTTTAAGAAACCTTCGTTAATGTTATCAATTTTTATATTTTTGGCTGTAGGTTTTTTAAGCGTTTTACAAGAATTCATTGTACATCGCTAAATAAAAATTATTTCAGAAACAAGCAGTAGTGTAATGCGTTATTTTTTTAATCTCCTTTCTTCATGCTTTTTATGGAAATGATTATTTTTTTAAATTATTCAAAATAAATTTCTTCAAAATTAAAAATATTACACTTTTACCACAATACAGCGGTAAATCTTGATCTTTACTACTAACTGTTGGTAAAAGTCCTAAATGCAAACATTTTAAAAGGATCTTCGGACATTTACCACCATAAAACGGTAAATATTAGAATATACCGGTAAATCTTGAGATTTACCTTACTTCGCACTTTTACAGTAACATATATATATTATCTGAAGAGTACTCCATGTAGTTATTGAGCTAACTACTAGCTTGGTCGTGGGATTTCTGTGTTCATTACATGAAGTCCCGTTTGTTGCACAATTAATTTTTTATGTAAGAAGAGAGAAAAAAGATTTTGTGGCATGGAATAAATACTAATTCATTCATATTAAACATTGATTTATAAAAAGAACAAATTCTTTAAAGATCGAAAAGAAATATGTATTAAATGTCAATTTTTAAAAGAAGCTGTTTTACAAGCATTAGTCGTAGTATGCACATTATAAATCACACATAAATAATATATAAACAACAAAAATAAAGCACAGATATGAACATACGATTATTCTAGATATAAGACAATGTTTGAGATACATTGGTAATTAATAATTTAATGCACTTTCACTTGTGAAAAAACTCACTTTTTGTTATACAGTATCCTCATATGCACGTTTTGAAGTAGTTTGCTCCTTCATCAGTGAGGTATAAATGCAGAAAGCGTCAAGGCGTTGGTAATCTGAAATGGTTTTTTGGGGATTGGTTGTGTGTGGGAGTGTGTGTAGATGGAAGGGGGTTGGCGGACACACACAACGGACACAATTCAGAATCTCGCGCCAACCCCCTTACATCTACACACACCCCCACACACAACCAATCCCCAAAAAACCGTTACAGATTACCAACGCCTTGACGCTTTCTGCATTTATACCTCACTGATGAAGGAGCAAACTACTCTGAAACGTGCATATGAGGATATAACAAAAAGTGAGTTTTTTCACAAGTGAAAGTGCATTAAATTATTAATTGTTAAAGTGCTGTGAAAAAAGTGATGATCATGCAAAATATTAAATATTGGTGTCTGACTTAAATATTGAATTCAAATAATTAATTTAAATATTGCAATTTATATATAAAAATACTATTTAAAAATGTACTACATAAAAATGAAAATTGAAGGGTACAGAGAAAGAACGAACAGTCACAAAAAGCAAATTTTACAGGAGAGCATTTTCAAAGTTTGCAAGGTCATACAGGAAACGCTTTAAAATGTATTGTTATTTAAAACTTTTCTTATTAATCAATGTTTTTTTGTGCACGAAGATTTGAGCACAAAAAAGCTAGCACTTTATTTGAGTCTTATACTATATTATTATTTTCTAATTGTATCATGGACTGTGGTCATTTTTCCTCTGGAATTCAGTAATAAAGCAAACTGACTATTATAATTTAATAATTACAAAATTCTTCTATTATTCACTATGATATTAATATAAAAAGGTATTATTGTACATAAGAGAAGATTATTAACATATTGCAAAATATATGAAGGTCCAGAGGAAGAACAACTAGAGTCCAAAATGTTTGAAATTGAGTTTTAAGTGCCAAACTGTTGCTTTTTTTTTGAGTTATTACAACGAGAAATAGTATAGCAGAATATCGACTGCAGTCCAAGATATAAAACAAGAAAGAAATCTGAGTACAGAGGTAAAACGACTAAAGTCACCTGCAAACAACGTTTTAATGACTACGGTCCAGCAGGTGCCTGCAATGTGCACGCGCAGCACATGGTTGTAAACAGACTGACGCATTCTGCTGTTCAAGGTTCGTGTCTTGTGGAATGAAAAAGTTACTGAAATCCCAATCTGCTATGCCAGTTTTATATTTGTATTCGGTGTTGCCGACCGCCGATTAGGCACAATTAAAAGCACGCTGTGTTCTACTGGTGAGCCCCCAATTGATAAAAGAAAAAAGCATGCTGACAGGGGTAAAAGTAATTGCTGTAAGAGACGTACAACGCAATGACCACATTCTTTACTTCACTTAAGGGTAGAAAGGCTCATTACAGCCTAAAAGACTCTGAGTGTATCTGGCAGAAGACTTAAATGCTAAAAAGCATGTTTCTAGAAATGTTTCCCAAAGTTGTGATGAGGTATGAAAAATTCAGAGAAACGTTTTCGACTAAGTTTAACACATTTGGTTACAGACACATGCAGCACATGTGACAAACAAAAAGCTAGTGAAGTCACAATATTGAAAAAGGTAGAGAAAGACAGACCCTGAAGAAAAAGCTAAGTTACAGACAGACTTAAGAAAATTGCCAGTTAGGGAAAACCAAATATTATAAAGATAGTAATGCATGTTGTTATTACAGGATGTGGAACAAGAAAGTGAAAATGGGCACATTTTAAGGTGGAAGATATCAAAGATAAAAAAACTTTTATACAACTTTGTATACAGGACCACAAACAGAACACCCCCCCCACAAACCCCCCCCCACTGTTAATCCCCTCCCCCACAAATACTGTAGTTAAATAAATTTGATTTACCTGATATTCATAAATTAAATTCCTCACAGTGCAAAAAATTCTACATAAACCATACAGGACACAGCATTACACAGTAAACACATGTAAGCATTTCAGTCCAATACTGAACTCACTTTTGCAAACACGTCATTGAAACAGACCATATACGCACAAACGTTATCAACATGAAAATCTTACACGCCAACAGAAAAGGACAAACACTAGACAACGTAAACAACCTGAAATGTGTAAACACATAAAAACACATGGAAAGACATCTTAAATGAACAAACAGCCTTTAAATTACATATTACATTTCTGGATATGTTGTACAGCGAAGATCTAGTAATTAATTTGAATAACTGCACTATGTCCAGCAACACTGGAACTGACATTGCTCCTCTGAAGAAATTAGTAAACAAGCAAAAACAGGCTCAGGTAAAATTTAATTAAAATATTATCTTAAAAACATAATATTCTGAAGTTGTACATTACATAGTAGTTGATAGATGAAACACGTCGTGGATACAAAACCCAAGAATTTACAACCCAAATTTACTACTCGCAGAACATCTTCTTCATGTTGTCGCTTTCATATAATTATTCCCTCTTTTTTCTACTCTCATGATCAGTTTTGTCTTGTTTTATCTCCAGCCCTCTTTTTTTTGCTTTAGTGATCAGTTTTAGTAAGGATTTGTTTAGAATTCTTTTGTTCCTTGTTTTGTTGTTGGATTATCATGTGTTATTATTTGATCCAATTTTTCTACTATAGTTTAATTGATAGTACAAGCCATTTCACTCCATTTAAAACTATCTGATCATTGTCTTATGCCAGTACTAATTTCAAACTCCTTGAAAATACCTTTCTGTGACAATGCTGTGCTCTTGATTCCTTCATTGTCATTATAATCAATCTTACCAGTTTATTGCTATTTCCATGTTCTCTATGTTGTGAGTATCATCTTATATTTCAGACCATTAAATGCTTTAAGTCTATGAACAGTATTTCTATATCATTATTTCTGTCATAATGTTTCTCCATTCTTTGGTGTATGGTGTGTGAGGGGTACCTATGCCTACTACAACTAAGGTCTGCCTAAATACATGATGATGTTCTGTTGCTGCTCAATCTCTGGCCCCACGCTCTAGTCATTTCCAACATTTTACAACTAGTGAATGAGTCTTTTTTTCTAGCTGACTTTCACTGTCCTTTATTGTTTCAAGTCTTGATAATAATTACTCTGATGTAATCTTGATTTTCCAATTCTCCCTTCAATAAAGATTTGAATTCTTGAATTTTGTTGTCCATGACGTGTCTGTTACTTAACTAAATATAATTAAATCACTACCAACTCGGAACACAAAGTTTTTTATGGTAAAAACGTAAAAGTTTTACCTTATAGCCTGAACCAATTTTTGCTTTTAAAAAGCTTCTTCAGAGGCTGCCGCTGGGAGCACTGTCTGTCTTGTTCTTGGCAACGGTGTCGACTTTTGAAGGATTGATGTTGTGTGTGTGGGGTGTGATATGTTCGAATAATGCATTCGTGTGATTGAATTGTGTCTGTTCATTTAGGATATTGTTTTTAGGTGTTTTTGTGTGTTTGTATATTTCAAATTTTTCAAGAGTGTCTAGTTTTCGGCCTTTTGTGTGTACATATAGAATGTCTATGTTATTGTCGATGTTTCGATGTTTTTGTATGTGTGGTTTGCTTCAATGAGGTGGTTTGCAAAGGTGGATTCTGTAGTGGAGTGTAGTGCCTTTGTGTGTTCAATGTATCTTTGAAGCTACGTCCTGTCTGGCCTATGTAGAATTTGTTGCAATCTGAGCAGTTTAGTTTGTAAACAACAGGTAGATCGAATTTGTTTTGTACGTTGTGTGTGTGTTCTGTTTTGTTTGTAGTTTTGTATGCGATTCTTTATCCTGCTTTTTGAATTTGTGGGCTATTTTTAACATGATACTGTTTTTAGGCTGGGGGTCATTCCACAAAATGCGTGATGCAAAATGTGTAACATCATCGAAAAATGTAACGCTCCAGGTGATGTTAACACTATATTTTTTCCACACTTTCGATTTCCTAAAAAAGCATAAAAACATTATCATGCTTCGATGTTTCGGATTCGTCAAAATTCTTCTTTCTTTCTTTCTGCTACAAAACTCTCAAATCTTCCAAAAAGAACACACACACACACACACACACACACACACACACACACACACATGCACACACATTTTTCAGTTTGGTTATTAATGTATGTTAGTGTTATGAATTTGCTGTTTTCTGTCTTTGTCTGCTGTTTGTTTTGTGTAGGAGTTTATTGACTATTGTTCTGTTGTATCCCTTGGATTCTGCTAAATATTTTATCGTGTTTAGTTCGTCTTTGTAGTCTTTTTCATCTAGTGGGATGTTGTTAAGTCTATGTATCATAGTTCTGAAGGCAGCTAGTTTATGTTGTATTGGGTGATTGGAGGAATTGTGTATTAGTGTGAGTATTATATTAATTATATTTAATAAAGATTTGAAATCGACTTGCATCCTTCACTTTAAAGTTGTGATCATCATTCTTTTGTTCTGCTTCTTTATTTGCATCTACCAGTACATTTTAATAATACTTTTACTTCCATGTTCCATAAGGAAATGGAAGTATGGTGATGGCAAAAAAAAATCATGTTCCAGATAATTGCAGATTCTGATTGTACTACCCTCAAAACACGAAAAAAAGTCATTTTTTGAAAAGTGTCTGTGTGTCTGCTGTAGATTTTTTTTCTATGGCAAACAACAACAGCCGCAAATTCAAACAGAATAAAATAATTTTTTGCATACAGTCCTGAATTGTAGAGTACTCAAGACCTATTGTTTTTGGTGAAGATCAGTTAAGGGAACGGGATAGTTTACCAGCAACGTGTTTTTTTTAATCAAGGGTAATTTTTACTTCCATGTTCCATAAGAAATGAAAGTATGGTGATGGCGAAAAAAATCGTGTTCGAGATAACGACAGATTCTGATTGTAGCATCAAAACATGAAAAAAAGTCCATTTTCGAAAAGTGTCTGTGTGTGTGTCTGTCTGTCTATGTAGATTTTTTTTTGTATGGCAAACGATAAGAGCCGCATATTCAAACAGAATCAAATAATGTTTTGCATACAGCTCTGAATTGTAGAGTTCGCAATACCTGTTATTTTTTGTGAAGACCGGTTAAGGGAAAGGGGTAGTTTACCTGCAACATTTTATGTTGTAACGGGTGTAATTGTTTCTATGACGAATAACTGCCTCACATTCAAACAGAATCAAACAATGTTTTGCATACATCCCTGAATTGTAGACGACTCAAGATCTATTGATTTTGGTGAAGATCAGTTAAGAGAAAGGGGTAGTTTGCTCCTTCATCATTGAGGTATAAATGCAGAAAGCATCAAGGCGTTGGTAATCTGTAATGGTTTTTTGGGGATTGGTTGTGCGTGTGGGTGTGTGTAGATGGAAGGGGGTTGGCACGAGATTCTGAATTGTGTCCATTGTGTATTATTGTGTCGAATTAATATATTAATAAATTAATATTGTGTTGCATTTAAATTGTAATTGTTCATTGAGTATGTTGTTTGGTTGTGTTTGTATAAGTTATTTCGTATTGTTCTGCGGTGTTGAGTTTGCGACTTTTGGGCATGTAGTGTACAATTTCAAGATTGTTTTTTATGTTGGTGTAACTGTGGTTTTCTGTTTGGATGTGTGTGGCAAATGTGGATTGTAAGTTGTTATTGGATAAAACTTTTGTGTGTTCAGAAAATCTGAAGTAAAAAGATGTTCCTGTCTGGCCTATATAGAATTTATTACTGTTGCAGTTTAATTTATATACGCCTGTTTTGTTGTATATGTCTATGTCTTTGTTTGTGTCGTTAATGCGTCTCTTGATGGTATTGTTAGTTCTGTATGCTATTTTGTAATTGTGTTTTCTGAATGTGTTGGCAATTTTGTGTGTGTTAGAGTTGTAGTATGTGAGTGTGATGTATTTGTTTTGTTGTGTGTTATTTGTATTTTGTGTTGTTTTTGTATAGGATTTTTCTATGTAATTTGTTCATTAATTCAGGGTTGTATCTGTTTTTTATTGCTATGTATTTTATTGTGTTAAGTTCTTCATTGTAGTCTTGTTTATTTAGTGGTATTTTTGAGAGTCTATGTAGCATATGGTTGAAGGCTGCATGTTTATGTTGTGTTGGATGATTTGATGTGTTGTGTATGACCATGTCAGTTGTGGTTGGTTTTCTGTAGATTTTGTATGTGTGCGTATTGTTTGTTTTGTTGATTGTTAAGTCTAGAAAGTTTATACTGTTGTTTTTCTCTATTTCTATTGTGAATTTTAATTTTGGGTGTATCTTGTTTATGTATTTGTGGAAATTTTCTACTTGTCTTGTATTGCCATTGTATAATAATAATATGTCGTCTACGTATCTGTGCCAATATATGATTTTGTTAGTGTATTTGTTGTTATGTATTATATGCTCTTGTTCTATGTGGTGTATGAATATTTCAGCTAGTATCCCCGATGTGGGGGAACCCATGGGTAGTCCATCTGTTTGTGTGTATATTTTGTTATTGTACGTGAAGTAATTTTGTTCTGTGATTATTTTAGTGAGTGTGATGATTTCTTGTATGTTGTCTTGTCTGAGTAATTGTTCAAGTGTTTGTATAGTGTCTTTGACGGGTACATTGGTGTATAAATTCGTTATGTCAAATGATGCTAAAGTTGAGTTGTGTGGTGTATGGATATGTTCTAATTTTTTTTACAAGTTCTATGTTGTTTTTAACCGAAGTGTTGTTGGTTAGGTTTATATGTTTTCCGATTAGTTTATCTAGGTGTTTGGCAATTTTGTGGGATGGTGCTTGTGTGTTATTTATCAAAGGTCTTATGGGTATATTGGGTTTGTGTATTTTTGGTAATGCGTTTAATTTTGGGGGGTTTGGTTTAATTTGTTTTAGGTATTTTATGTTTTCTTTTTGTATTATGTATTTTGCATTATTTATGAATTTGTTAATTTGTTTTTGGTATTTTATTGTGGGATCCTCATACTCCGAAACGTGCGTATGAGGATATAACAAAAAGTAAGTTTTTTCACAAGTGAAAGTGCATTTAATTATTAATTGTTAAAGTGCTGCGAAAGAAGTGATGATCATTCAAAATAATAGAAAGGGGTAGTTTACCTGCAACGTTTTATGTGATAACAAGGGTAATGTTTTCTATGACGAATGATAACTGGCGTAAATTCAAACTTAATCACATAATTTGACGCAAACATCCTTAAATTGTAGAGAACTCAATGCCTGTTGATTTTGGTGAAGATCGGTTAAGGGAAAGGGGTTGTTTACTTGCAACATTTTATGTTGTAACAAGAGAAATTTTTTTATGAAGAACGATAACTGCAATAAATTCAAACAGAATCAAATAATTTTTTGCATACATCCCTAAATTGTAGAGAACTCAAGGCCTATTGATATTGGTGAAGATCGGTTACGGGGAAAGGGTAGTTTACCAGAAACATTTTTTTTGTAACACGAGTAAAGTACTTAATTTTGATAAATAAAGTATTCTGATAAGAAGATCTTAATAAACCACTGTAGAAACGTAGATGAAATATCTATAAATGAAGAGGCTAGTTGAACGGGGTGGGGGTAATTTTCTATAAATGAAAATTATAGTTGGAGGGGGAGGGGATAATTTTACTTCCATGTTCCATAAGGCAATGGAAGTATGGTGATGGCAAAAAAAATCGTGTTCGAGATAATTGCAGATTCTGATTATACTACCCTCAAAACATGAAAAAAGTCATTTTTCGAAAAGAGTGTGTGTGTGTGTGTGTGTGTGTGTGTGTGTGTGTGTCTGTGTGTCTCTCTATGTGTCTGTCTGTCTATCTACGTGTAGATTTTTTTCTATGGCAAACGATAAGAGCCGCAAATTCAAACAGAATCAAATAAGTTTTTGCATACAGCTTTGAACTGTAGAGTTCGCAAGACCTGGTGTTTTTGGTGAAGATCGGTTAAGCGAAAGGGGTAGTTTACCAGCAACGTTTTATGTTTTATGTTTTAAGGGTAATTTTTTTCTATGACGAACGATAACTGCTGTAGATTGAAACAGAATCAAATAATGTTTTGCAAACGTCCCTGAACTATAGAGCACTCAAGGACTTTTCATTTTGGTGAAGGTCAGTTAATGGAAAGGGGTAGTTTACCAGCAACCCTTTATGTTTTAACAAGAGTAATCTTTCTTATGACAAATAATAACTTCCGCACATTCAAACAATCAAATATTTTTTGCATACTTTCCTGAATTAGAGAGATCTCAAGGTCTGTTGATTTTGTTGAAGATCGGTTAAGGGAAAGGGGTAGTTTACCAGGAGCGTTTAATGTTTTATCAAGAGTAATTTTTTTTTTACGAACGATAACCGCCGTAAATTCAGAGAATCGAATAATACTTTGCATACTTTAATGAATTGTAGTAAAGAACTAAACGCCTATTGACTTTGGTGAAGACCAGTTACAGGAAAGGGGTAGTTTACCGGCCACCTTTAATGTTTTTAACAAGAGTAATTGTTTCTATGAGGAACGATAACTGCCGCATATTCAAACAGAATCAAATAATGTTTTGCATACATCCATGAATTCCATCTATTGATTTTGGTGAAGATCAGTTAAGAGAAAGGGGTAGTTTACCGGCAACATTTTATGCGATAACATGGTTAATTTTTTTTATGACGAATGATAACTGGTGTAAATTCAAACATAATCAAATAATTTTTTACATACATCCCTATATTGTAGAGAGCTCAAGGCCTGTTGATTTTGGTGAAGATCAGTTAAGGGAAAGGGGTAGTTTACCAGCAACTTTTTATGTTGTAACAAGAGAAATGTTTTCATGAAGAACGATAACTGCCGTAAATTCAAACAGAATCAAATAGTTTTTTACATTATGTACCTGAGTTGTATATAACTCAAGGTCTATTGATTTTGGTGATGATCAGTTAAAGGAAAGGGTTAGTTTACCTGCCACTGTTAATGTTTTAACAAGAGTTATTGTTTCTATTACGAACGATAACTGCCACACATTCAAACAGAATCAAATAATGTTTTAAATGCATCCCTGAATTGTAGAGGACTCAAGACCTATTGATTTTGGTGAAGATCAGTTAGAGAAAGGAGTAGTTTACCTGCAACATTTTATGTGATAACAAGGGTAATTTTTTCTATGACGAACGATAACTGCCGTATATTCAAACATAATAAAATAATGTTTCGCATACTTCCCTACATTGTAGAGAACTCAAGGCCTGTTGATTTTGGTGAAGATCGGTTAAGGAAAGGGGTAGTTTACAGGCAACATTTTATGTTGTAACAAGAGAAATTTATTCATGACGAAAGATAACTGCCGTAAATTCAAACAGAATCAAATAATTTTTTTAATATGTGCCTGAGTTGTAGAAGACTCAAGGCCTATTGATTTTGGTGAAGATCGGTTACGGGGAAAGGGCAGTTTACCAGAAACCTTTTTTTTTAATAAGAGTAAAGAATTTTATTTTGATAAATAAAGTATCCTGATAAGAAGATCTTAATAATCCACTGTAGAAACGTAGATGAAATATCTATAAATGAAGAGGCTAGTTGAACGGGGTGGGGGTAATTTTCTATAAATGAAAATTATAGTTGAATGGCGGATGGGATAATTTTTATATGTGTACTACGTTATCGGTAACATAGTAGTAGTTTGTTGTTAAAATTCCTTCCCGGGAACATAGTCCAATGTTTTCTGCAGAACCAGACGTTTCGGCAGTGCCGTCGACTGCCATCATCAGTGAAAATCGAGTGCGATAACGTGGTGGTATACGTTATTGACAACAGTACTGTGGTTAAGGCTGAAGCAATAAGTGGAAAGAAGTAGTTTCTATGGAAACATTTTATTTCGTAAATGATTTTAAACATAAATCTTAGAACATGGAAGTCATGTATAGTTCTCCATACCGATGTTTTTTTGATGGCAAACGATAACAACCGCAAATTCAAACAGAATCAAATAAAGTTTCGCATACAGCCCTGAATTGTAGAGTTCTCAAGACCTATTGTTTTGGTGAAGATCGGTTAAGGGAAAGGGATAGCTTACCTGCAACGTTTTATGTTTTAACAAGGGTAATTTTTTTGTATGGCAAACGATAACTGCCGTACATTCAAACAGAATCAAATAATGTTTTGCATGCATCCCTGAGCTATAGAGAACTCAATGTCTGTTGATTTTGATGAAGATCGGTTCAGGCAAAGGGGTAGTTTAACTGCAATGTTTTATGTGATAATCAGGTTAATTTTACTTCCATGTTCCTTAAGGAAATGGAAGTATGGTGATGGCAAAAAAAATCGTGTTCGAGATTATTGCAGATTCTGATTGTACTACACTCAAAACATGAAAAAAAGTCATTTTTTGAAAAGTGTCTGTGTGTGTGTCTGTGTGTCTATCGGTGTGTCTGTGTGTCTATAGATTTTTTTCTATGGCAAACGATAACAGCCGCAAATTCAAACTGAATCAAATCATTTTTTGCATGCAGCCCTTATTTGTAGAGTACTCACGACCTATTGTTTTTGGTGAAGATCGGTTGAGGGAAAGGGGTAGTTTACCAGCAACGGTTTTTTTTTTAATCAAGGGTAATTGTTTTCTATGGCAAACGATAACAGCCGCAAATTCAAACAGAATCAACAACTCTTTTGCATACAGCCCTGAATTGTAGAGTTCACAAGACCTATTGTTTTTGGTGAAGATCGGTTAAGGTAAAGGGGTATTTTACCTGCAACGTTTTATGTTTTAACAAGGGTATTTTATATTGCAAACGATAACAGCCGCAAATTCAAACAGAATCAAATGATTATTTGCATACAGCCCTAAATTGTAGAGTTCTCAAGACTTGTTGATTTTGGTGAAGATCGGTTAAGGGAAAGGGGTAGTTTACCCGCTACGTTTTATGTTTTAAAAGGGTATTTTCTATGGCAAACGATAAGAGCCGCAAATTCAAACAGAATCTAATAATGTTTTGCATACAGCCCTGATCTGTAGACTACTCAAGACCTATTGTTTTAGGTGAAGATCGGTTAAGGGAAAGGGGTAGTTTACTGGCAACATTTTATGTTTTAAAAGGGTATTTTTTATGGCAAACGATAAGAGTCTCAAATTCAAGCAGAATCAAATATTTTTTTGCATCCAGCCCTAAATTCTAGAGTTTCTCAAGACCTGTTGGTTTTGGTGAAGATCGGTTAAGAGGAAGGCATGGGCGTAGCCAGCGAGGGGCAGGGGCGGCCGTGGCCCCCCCTAAATTTGAAAATTTCCCAGGAGGGCGCTGAATTTTAGGCCGCTATACGTTATAAATATGTCCCGACTCGGACATACTAGCGCCACCTAAAGCTACCGAAGGTAACTACTACCTACTCCTAGTTCCTTCGGGGTCTGCTAGCTGACATTCACTGTGCAGTTATACACCACTCGAATGTTTTCGACATCTCCACTGGGGCACTGTAGGTACAAGACCGTTACAAAGATTGTGCTGGAAGTTTATATTATGCACTTCAATTTTACGAGTTTTGTTTTGTTTATTACGTGGACTCCGTTACAAATACAAATTGCCTCCAGTCAATTATTTTTAGTACTTACTGCAGAGTAACGTGTGTCGTGTTAAAATGGACATAAGAAGATTTTTTGGAAGTAAAGGTAAGCTTTTTTGTCTTTTTTTATTTTTGTTTATGAAGAATGTGTAGTAAACACATCTGGACATATATTAATTTACAGTAAGAATTAATTATATACAGATAGCTTAGAATTATTGTTTGTTTGTTTCAGCTACCGAGAAAAGGAAAAGGCAGAAAATGAAAGTGGGAGTGACGAAGAAAAGACAAAATGTCCTGCACCGAATTCTAAACCTAAGCCGTCTTCGTCATCATCAGTTAAAGAGGAGAGCTGTGATAATGACATCGGAAAATGGGTGGGAAAACCTTCCCTCATGACCACAGCCCAAAAAATTGAAGTTTTAAAATGCTGTTGGAAACCTTCACCAAGTTACTGTGACGATTTCATTAATTAAAAATACAATAATTAATAAATAAGTAATGTAAAAGCTGAGAAATTTTAAATTTTAATAAAATAGCACATTTAAACTAAATTTTATCGCTATCATAAAATTATAATAATATTTAATGAAGAGTTTTAAATTAAAAAAAACTCGCACTAGTAATGCGAGTGTACAGATAGGGAGAACCTTGTTAATTAACCCTGCTTAGACATGCGCTAACCGGAATTAACTTGAATACCTACCCCTAAACAAACTAATAATCCTTGTAAATTTGATATTAATTATATAAATAAACAAGACCACAGTAGTGTACTATAATGAAGTCTGTAATTAATAAATCTTTGTATAATTAAAAAGTCAAACTTTAACCATTTAAATAGAGGATAAATGTGGAACTATTTCGTTGCGACGCGTAACCTCCGCGCGATTAACTGTCCCTTCCTACATTGTAAAGAGTCGAGATGAAGCGCTCGCGTAGAAGACACACGCCTGAACCATGTCTCCACGAAAGACATTTTATTTTTATTTAGAGGACCTATACAACAATGTGTAGCTAAAGTATTGGCAATTTAGTGTGATAGTAAGTCTAAATGTTATAAAACCGAAATGCATAAAATAACTGTGTAAGGGATGACATCTCATCTGTTTAATTAGTAAGATGTTTATGTTGTTTTAAATAATATGGTACGACCTACCAAAAGTGAGAACTTTTATAAACAATAATGTGACGTGCGATTCTGCAACAAACAAGAACAGTTATGGCACGTATACTGCTAACGATGTTTAACCACGAGACTTTTGAGAACCTCCAAGCTACTTCATTATGAACTAACCACTTCAAGAACTTCAACAGAAAAGTTATCTCCACTTAAGATCAACTGCAGACGAACACCGTAAGGACCAAGGACCCTGACTAAGAGTAACCTGATGGATTTGGCAGGTGACACAGAGACTTGTTCTCCGTGATTAATTAAAATTCTAACCAATGAATTGCTAAAGACAGTTGAAATAAATAAATAGAAAGACTTTAACGTTAACCACATTATAAGATGTAGTATGTTATAGAATTCAAAATATTTGTAGTAACGACTAATGCTGTTGTATATGTATAGCTTCACTGATACAAATTCTTAGATTAAGTCCATTCTTCAAATGCCCCCCCCAAAATAGTATTTATAGAATATAAATAAGCGAGCTTAACTCATAAACAAGTTTAAGGTCCCGGATCCGTGGATAATGCTAGCACAAATAAATCCATATGTTTTGGCCCCAGTTCTTTACCAAAATCTGTTATAAATTGTAATCTTATATTTATAAAACATGATATGGGAATATTTATGTAGAGCTGTTATAGTAATGATTTAATAAAGAGATGTCATTACTTTACACTAAAACTGTGAGTGAATAAATCATCAGACCCCCATGTAAAGGTTCCTTTAGTAATAACTACAGCTGGTTTAATTAATTAATAATTAAAAGTTGATTACGAGTATGGCAGCCCGTGCAATTGATCAGAGGTAAGTATGCACAGGTTCCCAGTGTTATAGCGTATGTGACACGCTATAAAATGCGCCACTCTGCTGCTTTGTAAAAAACAATTAAATAATTGTATTATTAACATGCGCCACCTTGTCTTGTTTAATAAGTAATTGTGTAATATTGTGACACCCTGTTGATCTATTCACTCATGTACTTTAATATGTGTCTAAAATTTTAAATAAAATAAAAATGATAATTATTATTATAGTGGTATAGTAAATAGGTAATTTTAATTGTGAATTAGATATAGGAATTTACATAATGTTAACTTAACGCCACAGGTATACGAAACAACATCAGGTACGTGCTTGTCAAAAAATTTCATTCATCAACGTGTCGGTTTGTAAACAAAATCTGACCGGTTAAATTCTTGTCCACGCCTGTGTAAAACTGTCATAGTTACTTCCCGCAAAGTTGAGTTAGACAATACGCAACCCTCTTCGATTGTTCTATTGTTATAAGAAGCGTGTATCATCCTGTGTTTAGTAACCGAGAATTCCCCCTTCGTTGAATGTATATTGACGCCTGTGTGAGATTTCTCTTTCTCTGAAATTTATCTCTGTCACTACCAATGTAAATTTTAAATGTGAACTTTAATCGTTTATGTGTGAAAACAAGAAAGAGTAGTATAGAATTTAATGCGAATAGTAGAATAAGTATTTATAGCCACTCACATTTCAAAAATGGCTGTATTTAACCCCGATCTATTATTAAAAGATGAACTGTGCTACGAAGCTATTTTACGCGGTTTATCTCACGCGAACGTAACAGTGTCTGAATTGTGGAAGACATTACGCGAAAGCAGATCAGATATACCCTCGCAGTTAGATAGATTACGTGAACTCGATTATGACAGCGAACGAGAAACTTGTTATGCGAAGTATAGGGAACTGACGTTATTATCTCAAAATATTCATGACGAAAAATCACCTACTGTAATATTGCGCGTCACGCAACGAATAGAACATTTAAACCGCCGGCTGAACAATTTATTGAACTGGCCCGACGTCACCGTAACCCCTCCCGATGTGCAAAAATTTGCGGATGAGGCATTACACCAATTACCCATAATTATCAACGAATTGCGACGAAAGTCAAACTCATCTAGGATGGAAGAAATTGAGCACTCCTTACAAAAATTATATATTTCCCCGGTTCAATCCCCTACGTTAGAACACCCTCCCTCCACCGCGAACCACGAATCACCCACCGTATCTAAGATACAACCGACTCATGAACAGCTAGCTAGTAGAGAATTAAATACCCTAACGATATCAGAACCCCCACAGCCTAGTGGTCACCATACTCGCACCAGTCAATATGCGATTACGACGCCTAACGCAGCAACGAATCCTTCGAAATGTATACCAAATGTAAATTTTAATGTAGACCTCTACGGAAAGATTACCCACCCAGTAGAGAAAATTATTAATGAAATTCCCTACACCGATGGCTTAAGTATTTCGAAACTGGTTAAATTTCATCAGATACCTCCTGCAAATAAAAGATTTACAGCAACTGAACGATTGGCAAATCCTGCAAGTAATACTACCCAAATGTAAACCCCCATTACGAGATCGTGTACTGGAATCATTAAACTCAACACTTCCAGTAGAAGAACTTCATACTACCATAATCAAACATTTTATCCCCACGGGAATTTACGAGGAGATTAAAAGAAATACCGTACTTCGAGTACAAGGAACCCATGAAAGACTGGCCCACTATATTGCGGACATCAGAGAATCTACATGACTACTGCAAGTCAACTGGAGTGAGAAACAATTGGTAGATACTATTCTAGTAGGCTTATCTCCAGAAGAACGCTCTCGATTAGCACTAATAAATAGGCCCCACACTTTCGCTGATCTAGAACAATGTAGTATTCACTTTTCAAATGTATGGTACGCAGATCAGAACAGACATGCATCGCTATCCACTGCACCACATAGAAAGGAAACGCAAGCCCTAGTCTCAGATGCAAGAACTCATCGAGAAAGACGACCATTTCGTCGACCAACCAATTTTCATGACCATGGTAAGTCCAAGGAGCCACAACCTCGACAGGAAACCAGTGAGACCCCACGTAGAGAAAATGTATGTTATAACTGCGGGAAACCTGGACACATCAGTAGAAACTGTAAACGGAAACAGTACAGTCAGAAAACCCATTATCCAAAAAAACATGTAAGGCAGGGAGATTCGAAATCCTGTGTCTTCCGCAGCTCCGTTAAAACAGGTAAACCCCTGAGAGACAACAAATTAAAACAAATTAATAATAACAAAAGAAAATTAGACCCCTATGTTAGAAAATTTCTTGATAAATGTAACGCTATTAATAAATGTGATTTCAGTAAGTGTCAATTACCGTATATACAAGTTGACCTCGGTGTTACATCCACCCTCGGATTAATTGATTCCGGATGAACGCGAAGTTTAATTAGTCAAGAGCTAGCCAATAAATTATTTAAACACAACTTAGTTAAACGCCGTCAATCAGTGAATATTAGATGCGCTACAGCTAATAAACAAAATTTAATGATAAAACTTATCATCACGTTTAAAGTAAAAATTAAAAACCTAACGTGGTATTTTCCAATGTTGGTATGCGACGAGTTAGGACCCAAGTTAATATTGGGAGCTGATTTTATCAGTAAAACAGGAATAATTCTAGATATTCATGATAAGAAATTTTATTTTGGATTCGATCGTTCACAAAAATATAATTTGGATGGTAATGCAAATAACAGAGAAAGTACTGGAACTACTTCTACACATCTAGAACATCACGAATCTGAATTAGGTCATCTGGAAAGTAAAGATAGACGGAACATGCAGACATTAATAGAACAGTTCTCCAACGTCCTCACCCCAAAGTTAGGACTGACGGACCTGATAGAGTACAAAATCAATTTGAGCGACAATAAAGTAATACGTTTAGCCCCATACAAGTTATCACCTCCAAAAATGGAAGTAATGAGGAACCAAATTAACAAATTATTAGAACAAGGAGTCATTGAACCCTCTACTTCATCTTATTCATCACCCGCGTTTTTAGTACCCAAAAGTAACGACAAACATAGACTAGTTGTGGACTACAGGCAACTAAATAAACGGATAGAATTTGAATCTGTACCGCTTCCCGACATCCACAGTGCTTTTCATTATTTTACGAAAGCAAAAATTTTTACCATCATGGATCTAAACCAGGCATTTCACCAGATACCCCTCTCGGAAGAATCAAAACGTCTAACCGCATTTGCCGTCCCTTTCAACCTGTACCAATTTACGAGGGTACCCTTTGGTATATCCCAAGGTAGTTCTGTATGTAGCAGATTATTAGAAAAATTATTCCATGATATAAAATTTAAATATGTGTATCACTACTTAGATGATATCGTTATCTACAGCGAATCAATTGACCAACATCTTAATCATCTACGTGAAGTACTA
The DNA here is from genome assembly GCA_034769895.1 of Magicicada septendecula. Taxonomy (NCBI): domain Eukaryota; kingdom Metazoa; phylum Arthropoda; class Insecta; order Hemiptera; family Cicadidae; genus Magicicada; species Magicicada septendecula. The sequence continues at coordinate 796,785,756 of CM068367.1, read as the reverse complement.
TCCCGATTGGAGAAACCTGGATTAACCGTAAACCCCAGTAAAGTAAATTTTGCTGTCACACAATTTTCATTTTTAGGTCACATCGTAAAAGCCAACGGAAAGGTAAGCATAGACCCCGAGCGAACCCGTGCTATCAGAGAATTTTTACCACCCCGGGATGCGAAAGGAATAGCCCGATTTTTGGGAATGATAAATTATTTCCACAAGTATATCCCACATCTAGCCGAAATTGCAGCACCTCTGAATGCTTTAAGAAAGAAGGGAGTTAAATTTGAGTGGAATGTGCAACACCAAACCGCATTCGAGAAATTGAAAGAAAGCATCATATCACCCCCAGTACTACAATTAGCCGATTTTACAAAACCGTTTGTAGTGCAGACAGACAGTTCAAGTGTAGCCCTAGGTGCAGTAATATATCAGGAAGTAGATAACTCTAGACTACCTATTAGTTACGCTTCACGCACCCTGACAGATCAAGAAAAGAAATACTCCGCATACGAATTAGAATGTTTAGCTATCGTTTTCGCTTTTGAGAAGTTCAAACCCTTTTTAGAATATAAAGAGTTTCTGTTAGAAACATAATCAAGCATTATCTTGGCTACTAAATCACCCAAAACAGTTAGGTCATATCGGAAGATGGGTATTAAGATTAAATTGTTTTAAATTTAAAGTACAACATATTAGAGGCACCCAAAACGTAGTTGCCGATACACTGTCACGTAAGTTCCAGCCGAGTAGTAAAACATACGAAAACAAGGAGAGTAGAGAAACGCCGATTATCAATACTTTAATTACCGAATTTCCTCTTGCATTTACGGACTTAGCCCAGTATCAACAACAAGACCCCCGTTTAAGACCAATTATAGAACAACTTGACAAAGGAAATAAGTCAGGAAAATACATATTGAGTAAGAGAGTGTTATGTTATAGAATAGCGAACGGAAAATATTTACGAATAATAGCCCCTGATATTACTAAACCTATGCTGATGGAATACTACCACTCTTCAACCATTGGAGCACATATGGGAATAAATAAAACAATACATCGAATTCGTAAAGAATATCACTGGGAAAATATGAACAGTGAGATAGCTAATTTCGTGAAAAGGTGTAAGTTGTGTGCACTCAGCAAACCAGCGAGAAACAGCCAAATAAGTCAATTAATCTCAGAAATTCCTGCTACCCCGTTCTCCAAAATTTATTTAGACTTTTCAGGACCCTACCCGCGTTCTAAATCAGGAAATACCATGCTACTAATTTGCGTAGATTCTTTCAGCAAATTTGTCTGGATGTATCCCATGCGGCGAGCATTGGCTTCAACCACAGTAAGTATATTACAGAATAGATTATTTAAAGAGTTCGGTACACCCGTCCATCTAGTGTCGGATAACGGACCCCAGTTTAAGTCACAGGAATTCAGGAACATGTGTTTCAAATTAGGAATAGACCACATTACCACTACAGAGTATCGTCCGCAAGGTAATATAGCTGAAAGGTATTTGCGAAACCTAAAATCTGCTTTAATAGCCTACCATGCAAACGACCATACGTCTTGGGACCAGAACCTATCCTGGATACAATTCGCCTTTAATTCAGCCTATCATGAAGGACATAAGTCTACCCCATTCGAATTATTGTTCAAATACAAACCTAACCACCCATTATCCACTAAGTGGAAAATACATGAGTTGCTACCCCTTGAAATTAAGGATAAAAATATAAAGAAAATCTGGAATGAAGCTCGCGCTAATTTACGAGCAAACTTAGCAAAATCACGGAAAAATCACGAGCAAAATAATAATAACAATGAAGTAAAGTATCAAATCGGTGACTTAGTAATGTATAAAACACACCCTACGAGTACTGCAATCGATAAGACAACCTCCAAGCTATCATACCGATGGTGCGGTCCTTATCAAATTCACAGATACTTAACTCCAGTAACTGTAGCTCTGTACGAACCCTCTACTCAAAAATATGCACGAAGAACACATATTTCGCAGATAAAGCGTTATCACAAAGAAGGAAATGGTAGAGTGCAAGCAAAATAAATGTAGTAAAAAGGTATATGTTTTGTACTCAACTGCTAAAGAGTACTTGAGTAACAATTGGCTACTTAATCGTATAAATAGGTACGAGGCCTGATCAACCTTGAATCCTATTCATCGAAAGTAGAGCAAAGTGAGAAGTCAGGTGACATCGAATATAAGTAATAAATTACTTAAAGAGTAATTCTATAACAAGAGTAACTCACAAACTAAAGAAAAATCCGGTAGTAGTCGTAAGTAGTAGATTTAAGAAGAATTTAGTATGTTTACGATATATTTTATAATGTGTGAATTTTATGTAGTATAAGAATTAGTCTCTAAGGTAAGTAGAGGGAAAGTGAGCGTACGAGAACACTACCGGGTTCCGAACGAAAACACTACCGGGTTCCAGTTCATGACGTCATAGAGGCACTGGCAGCTGGTGTCCGAGCTGTCCATGTGACGTCACTGTTGTGTGTGTGTGTGTGTGTGTGTGTGTGTGTGTGTGTGTGTGTGTGTGTGTGTGTGTGTGTGTGTGTGTGTGTGTGTGTGTGTGTGTGTGTGTGTGTGTGTGTGTGTGTGTGTGTGTGTGACTGAAACACTTCCGTGTTCCAGTTCATGACATCACACAGAGGCCCTAGTCGCTGGCGTCCGCATGGCTAAAACCTGTTTCAAGACGTCACGGAGGCCGTGGTTTCTGCATGTCCAAAATTTGGTAGCCGAAAACAATGTGTAGCGGATGGGGGTACCCGGAATTCGGCGGTTGCCCGGACGCGCAGAGGCGATGTCATCGGGTACCGTTACCCGAAATGTTTAAATCAACGGATGGGGGTACCCGAAATTTGTGGGTACGCCCTAACCGGGTTCCAGTTCATGACATCACACAGAGGCCCTGGCAGCTGGTGTCCGAATGTTAAAACACTTCCGCGTTCTGGTTTATTTTGATGTAACAAAATAATCGTTCTCTCTCGAAATTTTTTTAATGTCAGAATTTTGGTAGCCTAAATGATTAAAACAACGGATGGGGGTACCCGAAATTTGTGGGTACGCCCACATGACGCATGTATAAAACACTGGTTACGACGAAACAGGGGGCTATACAGATGGGTTCCGACAGGTGTTGGTTTCCACAAAATAAATTTTGACTCCTCGGGATTTGAACCTGGATCTGCGGTTCGCAAAACCATATATTCTATTATTATATATGAGTATATTGTGTTATTATAGAACAGATGCATCCATTTGAATATTGTTTAGAAAAACACATATTAAAATTATGCATTACTAAAATTGTGTAATTGTATAAATATATTTTACTCTGTGTACCTGCAAAATTGTAACAAAGTAGTCAAACAGGTCTGGTTGAATCGCTGTGTGTTGGTACAAACAGATTATACGCTCTCTCTCTCTCTCTCTCTCTCTCTCTCTCTCTCTCTCTCTCTCTCTCTCTCTCTCTCTCTCTCTCTCTCTCTCTATTTAGAGAGAGACTCATCTGAATTCTATAAACCGGTTTTCTTCGCATGCTGGCGCATACCACAATCCAGCTGTGTCTCTCTTTATCAATAAGTTGGCTGCATCTCAACTATAAAAACTTGTTATCTTCGCTGGCGTATACCTTATTCAAGTATGATAGGAATAACTGTTTTGTATAAAGGTATAATAATAAAATAACAAAGGTTACGGTTTATATATAAGTTTTAATAATATCGAAAGCTTTTACAATCAAATCATAAGCTATAATTTTCTTTCTCTCTCTACACACACACGTTCTATATTCACAAGACAATTATAATTGAGCAAAACATACGCGCGCTCTCTATATACATAACTAAACAAAATAAACACTTTATCTCTCTCTCTATATATATATATATATATATATATATTTACATAATTATACAAAATAATCTTTTTCTCTCTCTCTTTTGCAGCCTTGAAGGTTCTCTCTCTCTCTCTCTCTCTACATATATTCTCTCTCTCTCTCTCTCTCTCTCTCTCTCTCTCTCTCTCTCTCTCTCTCTCTCTCTCTCTCTCTCTCTACACACACACACACACACACACACACACACACACACACAATTAACAAAATAATAATTACATTTACTACAACCAAAACAAGCCTTATATGTCTAACAATAAAAATAGTAATAATAATTAATAACATACAATATTACAATGTTGATGTGTAATATGTTAATAATAACATACTAAATGTAGACACACATCAAATGATAATTACTATGGTGTTAACTACATGTGTAAAATGGTACACCAAAACCTTGAATTCAACTCTTTTTAGTATTTTAGATAATAACAAAGGTAACAACGCTTATAATTTTTTAAAACAATAGTTCTTCAGAGTGTAAATTCTTTCCACTCACAAGCACTCAGAATGTTACAGTGGTCACCATATGGTGGTGAACGACATACATCTCCCTCGCATTAACACAAACACATAACATCGAAACAAGGTTTCTGTAACTATGAGAGAAATCTTTAAAAAAATTTAATTACACATAAAAATTGAATTAACACTTTAATGATTGTTTATCTTAACTTTTTATGTTATAAACCACATACGTTTTTTAATAATTAAAAACAGAATATAATTTCCTACAATTAATAATACTTGATCAAATTCAAAAGAATGTAGACACATCATATGATAGTTAGTGTGGTATTAAAAAAACATGTATTCTGAATTAAAGACATTTTGATATCTTAGATAACAACAGACGCGACAACGGTTACGAAGCGGACATCCGCTAGAGTCATGCCTTGACCACTAATATTTTTTTACCAGCGAGGTATACGCTGTACCAGTAAAATTATACATCATATAGTACATCTGATTAACCAGCTTTGTTTTAGCAATTAGCAAATCTTTTATTTGAAGATATTCAATATTATGGTTGTTACAATAACTAATTGATGTTTTGAAGAGTTTGAAAAACTCATTACGAATAAATACTTTCATTTTGTAAATATTCTTTTCGTTTCGTATTGATATCCATCTACTCAGTGTCTTACGATTATTTCTAAAATTATAATCAAATTTAATCATGTCGCATTGACAATATAATCTATTATTACCATTTATTTCTCTGTTTAAAAGTTTTTCTACAATATTAGATCCAAGCAACACCTTGTTCTTTCTCTGAAAATGAACAGTTAACATTAAAAACGATAAAAAAATAGAGAAGTCTACTTCAACAGTTAAAAACATTTTACTATTAATGTTATTATTATTATAATTAATCAATCCTGTTCTCGTTTATTTGGTCTGGAAAAAAAAGAGAAAAAATTAATACATAACCACTTCTGTATAAGTAATTATTAGTGGTACTGAAATATCATACTCACATAATCAATATCCAACTGCACGCTCACTTTCTCGTTCGCCAGCGGAGTGTGTGAGGTTACGCATAGTGATAGGACACAAGGCTTCACAGCTTTCAATTGCTCCTCTGTAAATACGTCACACCATCTTTTAGGTAGGTATAAATAGAACAGTTTATCCTCCGGCTGAGGACAGGCTCCGGTATCTTCCAAATCTACCACAACTGACTCCCCGAATTTCGTTTTCACAAATTTCATGTGAATTATATGATACTTTACTCCTAAAGAAAGACTTGACAAGTCTCTTTTTGGTAAAAAATTTTCAACTGTCTTCGCGTTCGCAACGATTCCTTCCATGGCGAGTACTGATGACTGCACAGGGAAACACTGGCGTATTTATTCTGTTTCCCCCGACCACGTTCCTTCCTTCTAAAGCGTCATCTCCTTCGGTCACGACCGGACGACGACACCCTACCCCGCACCTCCACCTCAACGGTAACGGCTACAATTTTTCTTCCTACCCCACCCTGCGTCGTCTCGGGCCACCATCTGCTTTCGGTCACGACCGGACGATGACATTCTACCCCGCACCCCCACACCGCACCCAGAGCCTCGCCACCACCCCGCACCTCGCCTACATATTTTGTTCAATTAGTTTGTCTGTCGCTCCGCAACGACCGGGTTTACCCCCCACCCCGCACCCCACCAACCGCAATCGAGTCCGTCGGTCACGGTCACCCCTACCCCGCACCCCCAACCCCGCATCCAGAGCCTCACCACCAACCCGCACCTCGCCTACATATTTTGTTCAATTACTTTGTCTGTCGCTCCGCAACGACCGGGTTTACCCCACCAACCGCAATCGAGTCCGTCAGCGACAACCTAGCTTCCTACCCCGCACCCCACCCCGCGTCGTCTCGCTTTCGGTCACGACCGGTCGTACAACCCAGCCCCCCCCGTACCCGCACCCTACATCCCGCGGGAGGCGACTCAACGAGCGCGCTTCGGTCAAGGTCGCCGGCATCCTGTACCCCGCACCTCGCCTACCTCTCGGTCACGGACACCGGCTGCAACCTAGCTCCCTACCCCGCACCACCATCCCACACCTTTACCCCGCACCGCATCGGTCACGGACGTCGGCTTCCTACACCGCACTCCCCACCCCACCCAGCCATCCGTAACGCGCGTCATCGGTCACGACCGGACTATGACATCCTAGCCCGCACCCCCACCCCGCACCACCAGCACACACCGCATTGGTCACGACAACCCCGCACCTCGCCCCGCGCAGCTGCTCCTCGCGAGCGGAGCGCGGCGACAGCGTTGCCGGTCACCGAACTGTCTATATAGGGAACCGACGACGCGAAGCCGGCCTCAGTCCTTTCACAATGACCAGCAGCAGCAGCAGCAGCGAACACCGTGCTATCAATGGTAATGTAATTACTATAAAATTTATGATACTTGACAATACACTAAACACACAAACAGTATTATTAGATTACAAACACACGGTTGTTGATAAGATTTGTAGCGAAGCCGTAGCATTAAATAATTATATAAAGTGGTATTTAGCAGTTCGTGTATCTTTTAAAAAATTAATAAACACCGAAAATATTTATTGTAATGCGGTATTTAGATCACGTACAGAATTTAAGTCACAGTATGACGATATCGATGAACAGTATTCGATAGCTAGCGAGAAAATAATGAAATCCGTTGACAAATTCACGCGTGACGGAAGCGGGTGGGTCGAAAATGGTCTCGAGTCGGTGGAAATAAATATTACAAAATACAATCCTCTTGTGGGGTCGAGCTTTCTACCTACACCATCGAAATTATCAAACAGTAGGAAAGGAATTATTAATGTGAAAAATTTAGAAGATGAAAAGTGTTTCTTGTGGTCTGTGCTCGCCGGTATACACCCGATCGCGTGTAACCCGCATCGCGTTAGCCATTACCTTCCGTACGAAGAAGAAATAAACATGAAGGACATACCTTATCCCGTCGCAGTCAATAAGATAAAACGTTTTGAAAAATTAAACGAAAACATATCCGTTAACGTTTTTGGCTACGAAGGCGAGGTATATCCTTTACGTATTACTGAACATCGCGGTAGAAAGTACCACGTAAACCTACTGCTACTGTCCGACGCGAACACTACTCACTACTGCCTCATACGGAACCTTTCGCGTATGCTTTCGTCGTTGTCAAAACGAAACGGCGCTTCGTTTTACTGCAACTACTGTCTACACCGATTTTCGGACAATAAAGATACTAACGCGGCGCGAAAACGAGTTGAAGAACACGAACGCAACTGTTCTCAGCATGCAGTACAGAAAGTAAAACTTCCTGACGAGAACGAAAAGTGGATGTATTTTAAAAACTTTTCACTTTGTCACCGCGTACCTTATACGGTATACGCTGACTTCGAATCGTTTATTGTTCCGACCACCGGTAAAAACGTGGCACATCATATACCAGCCAGTTTCTGCTATGCGATAGTTGACTGGATGGGAAACGCCGTCAAGGAACCTGTAATATACCGCGGTAAAGACGTGGTAGACACGTTCCTTCGTGTGCTTTTAGTCGACGTTCAACGACTCGATAGAAAGTTTAATAAACCGATCCAAATGACAGCGGCCGATGAACGGTCATTCCGAAACGCTACGCACTGTCATCTGTGCAAGAAGGCGTTAACGGATGACACGGTTCGAAACCATTGCCACATAACGGGAAACTATTTAGGCGCTGCTCACAATGCGTGTAATATAAATTACAAAATACCAACACACGTTCCGGTTTTTTTCCATAATTTAAGTGGCTATGACTCGCATCATTTGATGCAAGGTTTCGGAAAGTACAAGGAAGATGAAATAACGTGTATCGCTACTACAAGCGAACGTTACATCTCCGTTACACTCGGTCAGCTCCGGTTTCTCGATTCTCTGCGGTTCATGAACGCGTCACTTGAAAAACTCGTCTCCAACTTATCCGCGGATAAATTTAAAATCCTTAATCAATTTTACACGCGTAATGTTAATTTACTGTTGCGTAAAGGCGTGTACCCTTACGAATACGTTACGGACGATTCAAAATTTGACGAGAGGCAGTTACCGGACCGCGAAAATTTTTACAACGGGTTGACAGAGTCGGATATAAACGAAGAAGATTACGCGCACGCTCGAGCGGTTTGGTCGGCTTTCGACATGCAAACGTTCGGTGATTATCATGACCTTTATTTAAAAATGGATGTACTACTGCTTGCAGATGTATTTGAAAACTTTCGAAACATGAGCCTGCAGTACTACGAACTCGATCCGTGTAACGTTTTTACCACCGCCGGTTTAGCGTGGAACGCGATGCTGAAAATGACAGGAGTTAGGTTAGAGTTACTCCGCGATATAGACGTACACCTGTACATCGAAAGAGGTATCCGTGGCGGCTTAGCAGCAATTTCAAATCGGTACGCCAAGGCCAACAACCCGTACATTCCCGATTATGACGCAAGCAAGCCGCATAACTATTTACTCTACCTCGATTCTACCAACCTGTACGGAACGGCTATGACACAGCCTTTACCACTGTCAGGTTTTCGATGGTTGGAACGTACAGAGATCGATACGTTGAACGTGCACACGTTACGTGACGATGATGACACCGGTTATATCCTGGGAGTCGATCTGGGGTATCCACATTACCTACACGACTTACACAGTGACTACCCTTTAGCACCCGAAAAGTGTACTATTACGGACAGTATGCTTTCACCGTACTGCTATCGCATGAAGCTGTTAAAAGACTTTGTGTGTAGTAACGGTAAGGTAGAGAAACTGATAACGTCCCTCGAGGACAAGACAAAATACATTGTTCATTACAGAACATTGAAACTCTACCTCGAACTAGGAATGGAGTTGAAAGCGATTCACCGTGTGTTAGCATTCACACAGTGCCTATGGTTGAAACCTTTCATCGATTTCAATACGGAGCGACGAAAGGAAGCCAGAAACACCTTTGAAAAAGACTTTTTTAAGTTAATGAATAACGCACCGTACGGAAAATCGTTGGAAAACGTACGGAAGCGAATCGATTTCAAGTTAGTTCCAAACGAGAAGAAACTTCACAAACTAACCGCTAACCCCAGGCTCCAACATTTTTTCATCTATAACGAGGACCTGGTAGGTCTCACGATGAAAAAAATGTCCATTACACTGAACCGACCTTTGTACGTTGGGTTCAGTGTATTGGATATTAGTAAGCTGATTATGTATCGGTTCCATTACGGATTCACGATGAATACGTACGGGTCACGTGCACGTCTATGTATGACGGACACTGACTCTCTGTTGTACGACATTCGCACCGACGATGTGTACAAAGACATGGAGGAGCATCTCGAACTCTTTGACACGTCGGAGTACCCTAAGGCACATCCGTGCTATAGTGAAACAAACAAGAAAAAGTTGGGTACTTTTAAAGACGAAACAAATGGAATACCGATACTTGAATTTGTCGGGTTGCGCGCAAAATGTTATTCATTCGTTACGGCAAACGATAAAGAGAAAAAGGTAGCGAAAGGTGTGCCACGTTCCGCGATAGCTACACAGTTGAAACATCAACTTTATAAACAATGTGTAAAGACCACTTCTCAAACTTATACTACGGCGCAGACTATCCAAAGCGAAAAACATAACATATACACAAGAAAGCTTACAAAATTATCGCTGTCACCATACGATGACAAACGATATGTCTTGGATGACGGTGAAACAACACTGGCGTACGGTCATTATAAACTCTGTCAACCCAGACGCGAGATAATTCAGCAAGCGAGAAAATCCGTTATAAATTATGCGTTCGATATACGTTGATATAAGACTCGCTTGCAGGAGCAACACACTGTCAGTAACGACGATGAAGTCGGTGAGGTTCAGTGAAAACGTAACGGTATATCTCGTACCAAAATTTTGCGATTCGCGTTTCGGGTGGCGATATGGAAAACGTACGCAAAACTATTGCAAAAGAATTGCACAGACCGGTGAGAAGGAACTTTCCCAGACGTGCGGTGGAGGTGAAGGGGTTACACGATCTCTACCAAGCGGATTTGGTGGAAATGATACCGCATGCCAAGTTGAACAAGGGGTACAAATATCTAATGATGGTAATAAACGCATTTAGCAAGTATGCATATGCGATTCCCTTAAAAACTAAATCGGGTGTTGAAGTAGCACATGCTCTCGAACCAATAATTGTAAAAAATAAAATGAAATACCTGCAAACGGATAAGGGGAAAGAGTACTTTAACACTACTGTACAAGCTTTACTAAAGAGATTCAACGTCAAACACTATTCAACGTATAGCGAGAAGAAAGCGTCCATCGTAGAGCGATTTAATCGTACGTTGAAAACGAACATGTACCGCGCGTTCAGCGAGCAAGGCCATTATCGGTGGTTGTCGCTTTTGCCTAAACTGGTGATGGAATACAACGACAGAGTGCATAGAACTATAGAGATGAAGCCGCGACAAGTCGACAAGAGCAACGAGCAAATTGTGTTGGAACGAATAAGAAAAAATACCGTACCGCGGAAAGTGAGCAAGAAACATAAGTTTAAAATAGGCGATCGAGTGCGTATCAGTAAATACAAAATCACATTCGCTAAAGGTTATACACCAAACTGGACAAACGAGATATATACAGTGCACAGAGTTCAGCCAACCGTACCGGTTACGTACTTGTTGAAAGATCACACGGGTGACGTTGTGGAAGGTGGGTTTTATGAACAAGAGTTGAGTAAAACCAGCGTTGGTGATGTGTATCTCGTTGAGAAAATATTACAACGTAAAGGTGATCGCGTGCGAGTGCGCTGGCTCGGCTTTGATGGTAAACACGATTCGTGGATACATAAAAAAGATCTGATATAATAACATTACCACAGTATTTAACCGAACGTAAATGAGTTAAGATGAAGATTGAACAACAGTCGTTAAAGTTAAATGTTAAGAACGTAGACTCTGCTAAGTACAACGGTGAAGTTGCATATAATAAACACAGTCCACTGTTTCCAAACACAGTTCGATGTATCGTGTGCGGCGGGTCATGTAGCGGGAAGTCAAACGTTGCCTTTAACATGTTATTCGATTCAAACGGACTGCGATTTCAGAACCTGTACGTGTTCTCCAAATCGTTATTTCAACCAAAATATCGTATGTTGGAAGACGTTTTTAATACTCTCGCTGACGAAGGAATGACGTACTTCACATACAGTGAAAACGATAAAGTACCACCTCCGCACGAAATTGTACCTAATTCAATCATGTTGTTCGATGATGTGGTATGTGAACGGCAGAATAACATACGAAAATATTTCGCTATGGGACGGCATAGCGGTGTGGACACTTTGTACCTTTGTCAGACGTACAGTCTGGTGCTAAAGCAACTGGTGCGTGATAATGCCAATTTCTTGGTTTTGTTCAGACAAGATGATCTCAATTTACGTCACGTTTACAACGACCACGTTAACACAGATATGAAATACGAAGAGTTCAAAGCGATGTGCGCCGAAGCGTGGAAGGATCGTTACGGATTCATAGTCATCAACAAGGACTCACCGATATACGCAGGTAGATACAGAGTGGGTTTCGATCGTTTTATACATAAATAGAATAGTTTGTGCAAGAAAGTCATCAGTGTCAACATGGATGACAAGCAATTGACACATGAAATCGATGCAATTAGCGATAACATAAGACAAAAGTATCGCGCGTTGAAACATGACATCAGAGAGAGCGATGAAGCGTTAACGAGAAAGTACAAACCTCTTTTGGAACCGTTAACCCAGATTTCGGAAAAGTTGAATGTCTCCGGTGATAAAATTAAAAAAATAAATGTTGAAGATGAAGATATGAAGACAGCTGTCGAGATGACACCACCACCATCACAACCTCGATTCCTTAGAACGGAAGTGTTGGCACAAACTCCTGATGTCGAAACACCGAACGTGACTCTTGAAGAGTTTTTAGCAACACCCGAAGGTCGACACGAAGCACAAGAATACGTTGAACAGTCTGTCGAAGGTCCGCTCGCGAGGAAATACTTACTACTCGCTTTATCTGATGATCGAGAAAAAAAGATGGATCATACGTACGGTGTCCGTAACGTTTCAGACAAATGGATGGTGGGCAATTCGGTGTTGGAGATCAATCAAGACGACAGCTTCTACATAGCTGGAAAACGATACAGGGGTACACCGGGTCTCTACGAACTTATGTTTATGAAAGAACCCAACAAGAGCGTCTACGATGAAAACGATTTAGCAGCGTACAAATCTATACTGTCGGACACTAACGCACATAAACATTATCATTTACCCGGTGCTAAAATAAATACAAACAAAGGTGTAAAGTACAGAGAGATAATCGCCCGATTGTTCCCACCGCGCAGCGGACGTGGTATCGATTACGTACACTGGAACGATCCCAACGAACTGGTTGAACGGTTGAGACTGCTGGTAAGTTCAAAACGCGCCGGTCACACCGGACACGACAACGAAATCATCTCCGTTGTGGAGGAATTATGTGAAGCCAACATTATCGTATAAATTTTATGAACGTCGGTATAACAACTCATTGACGTCAACACTGTCAACATGTGCGGATTAGATTTGACACCTGACTTTGAAGTCGAAAACGAGAGACTGAAAACCTTTACATCATGGCCTGTGCATTTCATCAGTCCAACCGCTATGGTTGCCGCAGGCTTTCATTACACAAATTAAATTGACAGGGTTCGATGTTCATTTTGCGGTATAGAAATCTTTCTTTGGAAAGAGGGTGACGATCCGATTGTGTTACACACGCGATGGTCACCACAGTGCCGTTACTTAAAACGGTTAGCACATCATTTGTAGCGTGCAGTCGTACAATGGTTGTGGACAAGTTCGGGAGACATCAAAGCGCCGTGAGCGTGCGACGAGAAACAAAAAGACAATTACGCGATACTGTAGGATTTAAGATTACGAATGATGGGCATATAGATGTTGAAAACAAAAAGATCCGCAATCTGAACGAATCGGATGCAGCAAAGGATGCTGTATCCCTGACTTATATGCAAACATATTGTCTGCTACTCGATGATGAACGTAAAAGCGTGGACGTTAAAGGGTGTAGATTGAAAAATGTTGATACTCCTGTAGACGTTAAAGACGTAGTCAACAAATATTACGTTGATGACAACTGTATACAACACTCGAGTCAAGAGAGAGGTGAGGTCATCGATGCACGAGATCGATGGGTAATCAACGTTCGAAGTCCGGAACAAGCGACCGATGCGGTCAACAAAAACTACGTAGACTCGAACGTCATTAAAAAAGTATCGAACAGCTATTTGTTTGGGCATAGCTGGTTGTCGGGAGTGAGTTCACCGATTTTTGCAGATGACGCGGTTAACGTAAAATACATGTTGCAGAACACCGTTAGCTTGGGCGAAGATGGTGTTTTCAAAGCAGCGGAAAAGAGAATAACAGACGTAGCGGATGGTTTTGCGGAGAACGATGCTGTTAACTTACAACAATTAAATGACGTGAGACGATACGTAAAGAGCGAGATGTATAAAGTCGTAAAAACATTTCAGTATCAACTGGATTACTACTTATTGAAATTGTCTAAGCCACGTAGTTCAGAAGACGAGTGGACACTCGACACGAAGGAAATAAAAAGGTTAATAGATGAATACGATAAAAACACAGAAGAGAAAGACTGGAGATCGGTTTACGATGTACAACAACGTTAAGAGGAAAAAGGGGTGGGGCGTCGGAAACGTGCTTAAAAACGTTGTACCGTCCGTTGTTTCGTCAGTTATCAATCGAGCGGTGGACGCACTACCTGTCGAATTACATCTGCCGGGTTACAGATTCTGTGGACCGGGCACGAAACTCGAAGAAAGATTAGCGCGTGGTGATCGTGGAATCAATCAACTAGACGAAGCCTGTCGCGAACACGACATCGCTTACGCTCAATACAAAGACAACGAAAGTAGACGTATTGCAGATCGTAAACTCGCGGAAAAAGCGTGGGGACGGGTAAAGGCTTTGGATTCGGGTATCAGCGAACGAGCTTATGCGACAGCAGTTGCAGCGGCCATGAAAGCAAAATCAGCAACAGGAAGCGGTCGACGTCGTAAAAATAAAAAGAATGTGAGTAGTCGTGGTCGTGGTGCTGGTGGTGGGATGAAAAAGAGGAGGAAGAGAACTGTCCGAACCGCTAGGAAAAAGAAGAGAACTGCGTCCGGATTGTATCTACGTCCGTACCGAAAAAACTAATTCACATACCGCTCCGCCCGCTGTCCAAAGATGAATTACGTGTATACGCAAAAAAGCTAAACATACCGTATTTTAGAGGTGTTTACATGCGTAACGCATTACCGGATACAGCGCCGTGGAAGAACGAAAGCGTCATCGTGAATTTGGATGACGAGAGCGGACCGGGAACCCACTGGGTATGTTACAAGAAGCGTGGAAATCGAGTACACTATTTTGACGGGTTCGGTAATTTACGTCCACCTCTCGAGCTGATGCAATATTTTGGTGATACAGCCGACGTTCGTTACAACTATGAACGAAAGCAACCTCCTAACACGGTCATCTGCGGTCATTTATGTTTAGACTTTTTATCGTCTTCTGATCAGTAAACTTCAGCATGTCGTCGCTAACGGTCACCGTGACGGGTACCGACGCTGCGAATCTCGTGTGTAACTTTTTCCCACCTCTCGAGTTATACGGTGAATGGTACGTTGGACTATTGGATTTTACATCGTATAATTCAATACCAAACGTTACTGAAGGAAAAAATAATGCATTTCCAGTAAAAATTTCCAAGGATCAGTGGTCCGTCATCAAGTTGCCTACCGGAACCTACGAAATCAGTGATATCGAAACGTATCTGCAGAAACAGTTAGGCGAGAGAACAATCAGTTTACGTCCAAACAACAACACATTAAAGTGTGAAATTTACTGTAAGCATGTCATCGACTTTTCGCATACACCGAATACCATTGCAAGTATGTTAGGATTCAAGGAGAATCAACAGCTGGAAGCGTATAAAACACACGAGTCGAACGTACCCGTCGACATAATCAAAGTTAACACCGTCCACGTACGGAGTAATATCGTACAGGGTGCGTACAAGGACGGCCAGGACCAGCACACGTTGCATTCGTTTTATCCGACCGTGGCACCAGGTTTCAAAATAGTTGAAACACCGACGAACGTAATATACTTACCGGTAAACGTACAACGCGTTGACAACATAATTTTGTCTCTCGTTGATCAGGACGGCGATTTAGTCGATTTTCGCGGTGAAATTATCACGATACGACTGCATCTGAAAAAATGGGATTGTATTTCGGACAAACGTCACCTGTAAAAAGGGAGTGTGTACGAAAGAAACATGGTAGTCGGTGTTCAACGTTGAAGCGATTGACATCAAGGAACAAGCGTTTCTTACTTTCACTTGGATTCAAATTATACGATTAAAATAATGTCGGGTGAAATTCTAGCTATCGAACGAGGAGCGGCTTCCGATAACAGAATCGTTGAGTTCGAATATCGTACGCACGCACTGTATGCTTCCACCCGATACGGTACACAACGATGAAATACGTATACCCATCCAACAACAGGATGTTTTCACTTTACCGGCGGAGAGTTTTCTGTACATCGAAGGAACATTGACCAAGGTTAACGCTACCGACACAGCGTTGAACGTGAAATTAATCAACAATGCAATGGCTTTCTTGTTTGAGGAGATCCGTTACGCAGTGTGCGGTGTGGAAGTGGATCGTACGAAAAACGTTGGAATTACGAGCACTGTGAAATTGTTACTATCGAGCAATGAGCATGAAAGAAAGCATCTAATCAATGCAGGATGGGTGACGACAACCGACGAGTCGTTGACAGTACACGAGAGTACCGGTGATTTTACGTTTTGTCTTCCGTTGAAAATGCTACTCGGTTTCAACGAAGACTATACACGCATCATGCTGAACGTTAAGCAAGAATTGATTCTGTTGCGTACCTCTACCGATCAGAACGCAATGGTGCTAAAAGAATCGGGTGCAACTGCAAACGGTAATATCGTAATAAACAAAGTACACTGGAAGATGCCCTATGTGCGCGTGTCAAACAAGTACCGAATACCGCTATTGGAGCACATCGAGGAGGATCATGAACTAGTGATGCCGTTCCGCAGTTGGGAATTGCACGAGTATCCCGTTCTACCGACGACAAATCGACATTCGTGGACCTTGAAGACATCGTCACAGTTGGAAAAACCTCGGTATGTAATATTAATATTTCAGACGGATAGGATGAACAATATAGCGAAAAACGCGTCGGAATTTGATCACTGCAATTTAACGAATGTCAAGCTTTTTCTGAACGATAAATACTATCCGTACGATAACCTGAACCAGGATATCTATAAAAAACGTTACGCCCTGTTCTACGACATGTATACACGTTTCCAAACATCATACTACGACCGTCGCAACAGAACGCCTCTTTTGACACCTAATGAATTTATAACGAAAGCACCGTTGTTTGTCATCGATTGTTCCAGACAAGAAGAACCAATCAAGTCGTCTGCCGTTGATGTGCGTTTAGAATTTGAATCCAGTAAAAATTTTCCAGATAAAACCACCGCTTACGCTTTGATTATACACGATAGGATAGTACAGTACACAGCGTTGTCGAATACTGTTCATCGTTTGTCATAAAAAAACTTGTTCTCCCCTCTACTAGTTTATAAAGATAGGTATTAGCGATCTCTACATAACAACAACCTCAGTCCATTTCAACAATGGAAAGTGACTGTGACAGCAGCAGCCATTGTGAGTATAACGTTTACTTGTCTCTTGCATACCCACCCAATCAACTCGTACTCTAAGTTCGTTACCGTCGGACTGTATAAAGAACTCAACTATGAACCGGGTGTTTTGTTTACAAACGGGAAAAAGAAACGTATATTACTTGATTTTTCTGAGTGGAATTACTTGATGATCTTTCGTGAACAGTTACTATCCAGTATGTTATTGTACGAAGAAGGTGAAAACCGTGAAAATAAAAAGAGTGTGATGATCAGTCATCAGTTTGGGAAAACGTTTGTTTGGATTAACGGTAGTAAGAACAAAACATTTGTTTTCACAGAACCCGAGTGGATGCGTTTTGGTTATTTATTAACCGTACTAAAGAAATATCTTATTCGCTTGTTTTATGATCAAGATCACTTCAAATCGTACATTAATCAAGTAGTAGCCAAGGGGTGTTATGTACCACCATCCTTCTTTTTCCCCTCGTTTTTTCGATTGGAAAGCAGTCGTCACGACCAACAGCTAACATTTGATCGTCTTTACGATGAACTGGTGTTGGAAGGAAAAGTAGAGGGGGAATTTCAAAAAATTAACGTACTCGATGCGGACATGTGTCACTCGGAAAAATGAATTTGAATAGGACGGTTATTGCCGAGTTTGAAGCGTTTCGCGGTGACAAAAATGAATATATAATCAAAGAGTTCGTTACAGTTGACATAACAACCGGACGTTTTGTTATCGTGTTGTTCGCTCCACCATACGAAAGTGCACGACTGCACCAGAAATTCCGAAAAATCAATGACTGGTTGGAAACACATTATCACAGGATACGATGGAACGATGGTAATGTACCGTACAAGAATATGGTACGCATCGTTGCAGACATTTTTTCAGATTATCCTGTTGTCTATACAAAAGGGTTTGAGAAGGCAAATTTCTTACGACAGTTGTATCACCATGGTGAGGTGATTGACTTAAACGATATTCAAGCACCTGTAGTTCCTAGATCCTTTGTACCCATCATACAATGTCCTGTTCCTCATCATCAACCCGTTACCACTCCCCCTTTACACTGTCCATTGCGCAAAGCTTTGTTTTATGCAGAATGGTTGCGGCAACGATATAAAATATAGTCGGTTGTGAACATGTTTTCATCATGGTGTTGGTGTGAATGCTACGTGGCAGAAATGTCCATAAACGTAGAATTAGGTACCGTAGTGTGTGCGTGTGTGCTAACCTTAACTACGTCACTGTCGCGGTAGAAATACTCATAAACGTAGTCCTGGTAGTTCGAGACGGGTCACTGGCACGGTAGATATACCTGTAAACTCGTCAAGAACCAGTATGGGTGTGAAAATTACTCATTACGGTACAGCAAATGTGAATACGCATCATGTATGAACAACATATTCACCCGAATAAAAAAATAAATAAAAAAGTAAATAAAAAAAATATGTACTGCTTTTACACACATTGGCTTAGCATTGCATAATGTATCTTTATTATTATCTACCACTGTACTAGTCAATAGTACAGCGATAGGTAACGTGGAGTAGGCCTGCTTTACGAATCTGTAAAGTTGGGGAAACCACGTTAAAAAAAGCGTAGCAGGCTCTCATTCGCCTCCCTCAGGCTGCTAGGAAGAGGATGAGAGGTAAAAAAATAAAAGTATAACGAAATGTTTATTTATTTAATAATAAATAAACTTATATTGTGCTTTTATGATTTTACACATAGGACGACAGTAGATATCACTCGTCCACCTCATGGTTGCAAGTAAGAGATGAGAAGTATAAGTACAGAAATAATTACAGTTAAGCGATAACGGCCCCTTGGTGTAGTGGATGCACGCCGGTTTGGTGTACCGGAGGTCCCGGGTTCAAATCCCGGAGGGGCCATAATTTATTTTTATGTAAAAATTAATATCCAATGACATACCATTGTTACAGTCGAACACATGCGTCATGTGGTCGTACATTCCGGTGTTAAAATTTCGGACACCAAAAATTTCGGGTAACCCCATCCGTTGATTTAAACATTTCCGGTACTAAATTTCAGACACCAAAAATTTCGGGTACCCCCATCCGTTGATTTAAACATTTCAGACATCACGCCCTCTACGTCGTCGTCGAACCAGCTATCATATCCACCCAGCCTCCTGTTTCGTCATAACCAGTGTTTTATACATGCGTCATGTGGGCGTACCCACAAATTTCGGGTACCCCCATCCGTTGTTTTAATCATTTAGGGTACCAAAATTCTGACATTAAAAAAATTTCGAGAGAGAACGATTATTTTGTTACATCAAAATAAACCAGAACGCGGAAGTGTTTTAACATTCGGACACCAGCTGCCAGGGCCTCTGTGTGATGTCATGAACTGGAACCCGGTTAGGGCGTACCCACAAATTTCGGGTACCCCCATCCGTTGATTTAAACATTTCGGGTAACGGTACCCGATACCCCCAAAATTTCGAGTAACGGTACCCGATGACATCGCCTCTGCGCGTCCGGGCAACCGCCGAATTCCGGGTACCCCCATCCGCTACACATTGTTTTCGGCTACCAAATTTTGGACATGCAGAAACCACGGCCTCCGTGACGTCTTGAAACAGGTTTTAGCCATGCGGACGCCAGCGACTAGGCCCTCTGTGTGATGTCATGAACTGGAACACGGAAGTGTTTCAGTCACACATACACACACACACACACACACACACAAAACAGTGACGTCACATGGACAGCTCGGACACCAGCTGCCAGTGCCTCTATGACGTCATGAACTGGAACCCGGTAGTGTTTTCGTTCGGAACCCGGTAGTGTTCTCGTACGCTCACTTTCCCTCTACTAAGGTATGATATATATATATATATATATTGTAACGTCACAGAACGTTCCATAAAAAGAAATCATTTATATAGTAAGTTAGCATAAGAGGAAAGTGAAGTGAACAGTATCGAACCCTAGGAGTCCCAAAAAATTGTGTAATTTTGTATAATAATTATTTCTATCAACTTAAAAAAACGACCAAACTATGACTAAGACAAAACCCCATATATATTATTAAAGTGAATAAGAGTGAAAAAACCATAAGACACTATAAGAGAGAGAAATAATGTCAGAATCCACAAGAATAAAGTCAATAATTATTAAGTTTTATAACTATGAATAGGGTATTAAAAACTATTTTTTGTGAATAAATGGACATGATCCATCATTATATTATGTGATGTAAATAAAATAAATGTATTAAATGATTTAAATACATTATTAGAAAGAGTTTAAGTTAAAATAAAAATTGTATATTTGCAATGACAAAAAAATATTAATGTGTTGGATTTGAGACCATACACCAAGATTTCATGAAAAAATTAATTATTATCAGATTTAAATAAAAACTATATGTAATTGTCAAGCAGACAATAGTGAACAATTTATCTTAAATAAAGGAAGCTGTCAAATGAATAAAAAGCAGTCAAAATAGCCAAAAACAGTGTTAACTAAAAACATGTAATAGGCATCTAATATTGTATAATTTATGAATTTAATGTTGCCAAAATGCAACCAAACTGTATTAGAAAGCTGTAATATGATATAAAGCAACTATACTAATATACCTGACCAACTTTAACATTGTAATAGTCAAGTCAGCAAAATATTTACTTATACCATGTATGGCTGAAGCCAATTATCCAGTACAAAAATAATCATATCTGGCTAAATACTTACATAATACTAACAAAAATAAGATAGAAAGGTACAATACATCAGAATACCTTAATAAGAAACAAACTCAGTTGAAAGTAAAGTCAATTCTAAAAGAATTTAACTAATTAGAGTGAGATTTGTCACACCATAAAAAATGACATCTCAAGACCAATCAATGATGCTATGTCATCTTGTGATAAATATAATATATGTACAAAGTAACCAGGTATCACAAAAGATAGACAAAATAATAAACTCTGTGTGTATAGTAGTGAAATAATACATATATTAAAAAAAAAGACTAATCATTGTATTAGAAAACTGACAAGAATCTAGGCCATGAGCAGAGGCCATATAAAATTGTATTTATTTGTGTTTTATTTATGTTAAAATTTGTTTATTTTGTTGTAGGAAAGTAATAGTAGTAGATGTTCAGCTTGTGGAAGGAACTTTGTAACTCCACAACAATTTTTGTTATAAAAATTGAGTTTTCAATGACAACAACTCAAGGTGAGGGTTGTATATTGTATTGTTTATTAGACTTAAATTAATTAGATACCAATCATATTTAGTATCGCTAGATTCAGTTAAAAACAAGGAATCTAAATGCATTAATGGCATACAAATTGTGAGTACTAATGTGAAACTGTTTGATAAATACCAGTGTAAATTTTGAAATATCCTTTGTATGAAGAATAAGAAATTCGTTCTAAAAGCTTCTACGGAAGTGAAAATTGTTCTATGACATTCCATTTCGTTTATTCTCGAACAATCTAGAAAGAATTTTTACACAAATATACCGGAAGTCGATGAAAACAGTCTACCTGATTTAGTATAAAAGCGAGACCAAATTCGACCCAAAAAACACTTGAAGATTGAACTCCAGAACTGATGCATCTCACACAACACTGATCAACGCAGCTAAGGCGAAACCAAAGAGGCGAGAAATCGACAAGACACGGCAGGAAGGCTTTTCCCGTACATAGACATAACCGACTGACTTAACCTCAACGAGAGTCTACGCCAAAAAGTATCGCTGAAATAGAGCAGCAATACGGCAAATTTTAATAGAAATCACGCAGCCAGAACGTCGACGGCCCAGGAGGGACCAAACATTTAAATAGAGAACGAATTCTGCTGTGTTCGCATTGACTGACTAACGTGACAAATAATTCCCCCGAACGTAAACAAACAATACACTAAGCCTTCCTCAACACTACATGGGAATCAGCGCTGCGGTGGCAGATTTCTGAATCAACGCTAAACAGATGATTCGTAGCGGCGGCGTTTGAACGAGATTCTACTGCCAAACGTTTTGACATAAAGTGCGGAAAAAGTAATGATCGCAAAATTTGACTTTAAATAGATTCAGTGTACACCCGAAGAGGCGAGATTGAGAAACTACCCGAAGGAAGTGTCCAGTGAGAGAATAAACGACCATTGGAACGTGAGTTACCAAAATTAAAGTCATTTGCTACCTGGTTACATTTATCACACAGTTGTACTTTACACGCCACACATACACCTTCAAATCACTTAGTTTTTTCTTGTAAGGCATCTAATTGATATGTCTTGGTAGTTCAAAGGAGTCACGTCCTGAGAGTAAAGATTTTTCACATATTAAACTCATGCTTTTCAACTGAGTCAAAATCTGAAATATACTAGCCGATACTTGATTGGATATATATAAAAAACAAATTGTCAATAATAATAACTTGTAAAATTTTTTCTCTGCAATTTTATAATTTTTTTTCTTTTTATGAATGTTAGTCCTTCAGACGATTTGATTGTTGTTTTTAAAGAATCATTAAACTTAACTGATTTTTCCAAGCTAAACTGACTTGCTTAAATTTTTTCGTAGATTTAAAAATTTTATCAATCACATTTAATTTTTTTTTCTTGGAACAAACGTTTCCAAGTGGCGCCCACAAAAAGCATAGTATTAAGTTGTGTTACAGGACTACATCGCTGCAGAGGATCCAGTCAACAGAGTAAGTAACAAAAGTGCGCGGAGGTAACGCCCGACAGATTACAACACAAACAACAACACCCTCTACACTACATTCTTTTTGTTATAAATTGGCGCCCAACGTGGGGCTTGAAAAAGACGGAACAAGCCCGGCAACTACCAGCATATTAATATGCCGCAACCAAAGGGAAAAAAGGTGAAGAAGACTGTGGAACCCGAGTTAAGTGTGGAAGACGGAGAGGCAGTACAGGTCGAGGAAACGGAATTAGAACCGCCCACACTAGAAATGGAAAGACCGGTACAAACGGCAGAGGAATTAGAAGAACAAACGGGAGAAGAACCCATACAAATGGTAGAACAAACAGAGAATCCCGAACCAGAGAAAATAACAGGGAGTATTGACGTGAATATATTAATGATGATGATCCAAAAAAGTAATGAGCAAATGCTCCAAAGAATGGACGAAAAAATGAACAAAAATACAGAATCCCTGAAGGAGGAGAATAATAAAAATAGACGGGAAGATAAGGAGGAAATAATAGAATCCATGAATAAAAACAGACTGGAAGATAAGGAGAAATTAGACAAAAACATAGAATCTTTAAAGAAGGATATAACCGAGAAAATAGATGACAATGGGAAAAAACTGGAGATATTTCAGGAGGAGAATAAAAAAAGTATAGAGTCCCTGAAAAAAGAAATTAGCATAAAATACGAAACAGTAAACAAAACGATCAATGATAATAAAATCGATAGTGACAGGAAGGTCGAAAACATGGAGAAACAGTTGGAAAGGTTACGAGAGGGAAACAATACACGTTTCGAAAGTATAGAGGAGCAAACAGTAGAGACCAAACAAGATGTTATAAATCTCGAAAACAGGGTAAGGCAGAACCAAGACGCCATCATGCAGGAGGTGGGAGAAGTCCAGCACATCGCTAACAGGCTGGACGAACAAATAAAAACTAACAAAAATAGCATACTGGAAATAGACCAGAGAGAGAAAAACCTGCAGGAAAGATTAGAGGCGCTGAGAGACACACCAATACTAAACACTCATACGTGTCATGGTGAAAACAGGGAAGTAATCAACTTCCAGGACTATCGACGAAACCCAATGGAATTTTTGGAAAGAATGGAGGAGGTTATTGGGAGAAGTAGAGAAACAAGGTGGGACAGGATAAGAGAGATGCTTGACGAGACGTTTAAAAATACTAAGGATAACTGGTGGATAGCGGTACGACCCGAAATAACGAATTTAGCAGAATTTAAACGCCAGTTTAAGGAAAAGTATTGGTCAGAGACCGCACAAAACAGGGTAAGAATGGACATTTTCTATGGCAAATACGACGCGTCCTATGGACAGTCCCCGACGTCTTATTTCCTGGGAAAGGTATGTTTAGCACGGAAGTTGATACCGCCGATCCCAGAAGAATGTTTGGTAAGGCAGTTAGCTGGACATTACAGCTATGGGATCAAGGATGCCCAATTATACCAACAAATTAGCAAAATAGCCGATCTGGCCAAATTATTGGAAAATTGCGAATCCACAGGAAGGTTCCAGGATTACCAACCCCCCAATCGTAAGGTAGAGTACAACAACAATAATAACGGACCAAACCGGAATGGAGGTGGGAACAGTAATAATCTAAACACCAATAATCAGAATAATAATATCCCACCAAATGGCCGAAATGATAACACTCAGGGCCCAATTAACCGCAACTATCCGGGACCAAACAGAAGTAATTACACCGGGAATAACTACGGTAGGAACTTCCACCAGGGAAACGGTTATCGCGGGAATAATTATAGAGGAAGTAATTATGGTCAACGTAATGGTTATCGCAACGGGGGAAACCAAGGAGGAGGCGATAGGAGAAACCAAAATGAATATAGGCCCCAGGTAAATTATATGATGGCCGATAATCGACGACCATATCCACCCAATTTACCAAGTTACGGGTATATGACTCAACAGGCGCCAGGTAGCCAGGGTGATACGGCGAATAACCGGCAGCAGTTATCAGAGGGTAGGAGTAACGAACCACCCCGAAACGAAGGTAACAACCAACAAGAGCCAAACGCTAATCAAAATAATAATGAGAATCGGGTAACAGTTCACGAAAATCCGGGTTTTTCATTACAGCATAATCAGGCAAATAATGACGAAAAACCCCGAGTATTTTATGTAAACCATGTATTGGCAGAAACTGGCCGAGAACCAGATAATGATCCCCAAAATGAAAGTGAGAGAGAGGAGGAATTCCGCTATGCAGAAAAATTATGGCCCAAACATGTGATGAGATGGTAATGCCATGGATTAATCATCCAGAATAAATGTCATAGACCAGGCATTTGAAGGAGTAGAGGTGATAAACATCGAAGGTCGAATATTGAAAAGAGAAGGAATTAAAAAGGAATGGGAATGATAAATAAGGACATTATATAAGGAACACAACCAAAAGGGGTTGAAATAATCAACGTAATTAACCCAAACTGACAAATATAACCCAAACATCATCAAAAATAAAAACAATACCTACGAGGTAACTGACACAATTAGGAACAAGGTAAAAGGTACGTATAACCAGACTTCATTAAAAAAGTACCATGATTAAAAAAAAAAAATCGCAAGTCGAATACGCAATCAGTAACCAAGTACCATGACCAAAAACCAAAGTCAGATACAGCATCATAGAGAAGGTACCTTGACTAAACATGTCAACGTGAATTTTTTAACTTAGCCATAATTAGAAAGGAGGTAGAGATTTTTAAATAAATATAAATAATATTGTATAAAGATTATTATTAATAAATATTACGAGAAGGACACCTTACACCAAAGGCAAAAAGATATATATAAAATATAGATTTATTTCCAATAGCCATGTCAACGTATATTTACCAGCTTACCCGTACTTAGAGAAGGAGAGAGATTATTATTAATAAATATTACGAGATGGACACATTCCATCATAGGCAAGATTTATTTCCAATAGCCAAGTCAACGTATATTTACCAGCTTACCCGTACTTAGAGAAGGAGAGAGATTGTTATTAATAAATATTACGAGATGGACACCTTACACCAAAGGCATAAAGATATATATAAAATATAGATTTATTTCCAATAGCCATGTCAACGTATATTTACCAACTTACCCGTACTTAGAGAAGGAGAGGGATTATTATTAATAAATACTACGAGATGGGCACTTAGTAAAGGAGAAAAGAAGGAGAAATACTGTCATATATTTGATATTTAAATGGAAATGATAAATGAAAAAAAAGGGAAAACAGTGTGTTACATAAGGAGGTAATGATGAATATGAATATAGCTATTAACATTGAATGATTTTAAACGATAATTTTAACCTGCGGAGAACGATATATTAATATAATTGTGAATTAATCAGAAGAGTTTAAGAAAGGGAATTTATGTGTAGGAGCCTATCATCTTTGAATATTGTATTTTTTATTTTTATTATTATTATTATTATTTGTTGCAAAGGTGCAATTATTATTTTC
The DNA here is from genome assembly GCA_034769895.1 of Magicicada septendecula. Taxonomy (NCBI): domain Eukaryota; kingdom Metazoa; phylum Arthropoda; class Insecta; order Hemiptera; family Cicadidae; genus Magicicada; species Magicicada septendecula. The sequence goes on along the minus strand of CM068367.1, from coordinate 796,759,321 downwards.
TGAACAGGGATGTGTTGCCTCTGATTTCAGTAGTTATAGACAGGAAGGGACAGAGAATGTATGCCATAGCGAGCCACTCTGACTCCCAACCCTCTATGTAAGTTAGGGAATTGATAGGGAATTATATCAAAGATTAATTATAAAACATCAAGGTAAAAAGGAAAGGAATAGGTGATATGACAAAGAACGAACTAGGAATATTGAGTTGGATTAATATATTAAAGGAGTAGTACAGGAATTTAATTATAAGATAAAAGAATGAAATATAAAGAAGCTAATAATAAAGGGTTATTATAGAGATGATAATTTCATCAAAACCAAAGATATGTTTTTCCAAAATTATCAACTTTAACGAAGAGGCATATGTAACGTCACAGAACGTTCCATAAAAAGAAATCATTTATATAGTAAGTTAGCATAAGAGGAAAGTGAAGTGAACAGTATCGAACCCTAGGAGTCCCAAAAAATTGTGTAATTTTGTATAATAATTATTTCTATCAACTTGAAAAAACGACCAAACTATGACTAAGACAAACCCCCATATATATTATTAAAGTGAATAAGAGTGAAAAAACCATAAGACACTATAAGAGAGAGAAATAATGTCAGCAGTGGCGTATGCTGAGTTCGAGACCTGGGCTAGCTCACCTTAGAATTGAAGAAAATGCAAGAAAATGGAGGGGGCCCCCTCGTTCACATTTCAAGCTTTTTGAAGTGATGTGATTTTGTGACGCCATGCCAATGCATTCTAACTTATATAATAATGACTGATACTTCAACAATAATTATGAAATGGCATCATTAGAAAGACAAAAGCAAGCAAAGAACTTCAATACTTCATTTATTTATTTATTTATAGCATACATTTGTTCCAGCGAAGCCACTAGGGCCGGACGGCGGTAGTGAAACAAATAAAAGATTACAAAAGATTACAAAAAGCAAGAACTATATCATTACATCATGAGGAAATAATATATAATTATACTGAAGAAAATTTGACTTATCGGTTAGCTTAAACCATCAATTAAATAGTTCCTATTGGTAATGACAGAGTATACATTGTATAGATAGGTGTAAAAGATAGATATGAATATATAATACATAATAATATAGCACATAGGGCGCATAGAGTACTTCCATTAGAAACATAGTGAGCTTATGAAAACAAAATATGATATAGAAATATGAGGAAAAACAACGAAAGTTAAATACCTGGTCAGTGATGTCAACAATCCACACAGCCACAATCACAATACAGTCCCAGCATTAACGTAAATAGAGTTAAACCGCGTGGGTTTAAACCATGTCCGTATTTGTTTACAAGTCGCTACTACGAAACAGAAGTAAACATGCGAGGGAAACACGTCTGCCTTCGACGACGGCTCTGTATAGACTTATTTGAACAAGAACTCCATTCTTCTCTCCTTTTGTGTGAATTTCAGGATTACACTTTCATAAAATGTTTCTTCTGACCACTTTTTCATATTAAGAAGAATGTTTTTCTCAATAGATATAACAGCCAAGTTGCTTAACCGGACTTGTCCTTGTGTGGCTCTGAGGTAAGTCTTAATCCTCTTTAGAGCGGAGAAACTTCTTTCAACAGTTGCAGTTGTAGATGGAAATGTCAATGTTAATTCTGCTAGTTTGTACACTTCACTAAACACTATGTCCAAATTATTGAGTTTCATATAAATAGTAATCTCATTCACTGATTTTTTCTTATACTCATCTAGAGTATAAAGCACATTTAGTTCATTTTTGAGGCGAACAATGTCAAAGTATGAACTATATGATTCTTTAAGTTCTGTCATCAGATTTTGTGGGAAACTTTTACAAAATGTATCAAAATTGTTTGAATCCAATAAAGACACGAATTTAAGATCCTTTTGGGACTCAAACCTGAATTTTATCTGGGATATCACTGTGTCCAGAATTTCGTTAAAAATACGCTGCCATTTGGAACGGTCGTCATTTCTCTGTCTTTTGTGATATTCTGATATTCTTTATCTTCATATTCAGAATTACTTGTAGCTTCTGTCCATACAAGATCAAAATCCTCATCTCTAATTTTCTGCAGAGTATCATAGAATTCATTGACTTTGTTCATGCAGTAAGAAATGTCCAAACATTTTTTTTGCATTATGTCAAACAGAACATCATAAATTGCAAATATTTTGCTGAAACTAAGAAGAAGAAATCTAGTGTCGAATTTACGTAAAAAACAAAGCCCGAAGCAGTATTCACTTCTTCACCTGTCCAGTCACCGGGTTCATCTTCTATTGATGAAAAGAACATGATAAGAGGCCTTCTATATTCTTTGACAGTATTTACAAGTCTTGATGAGAAATTCCACGTTGTTGGTGCCACTCTCGGTAGTTTCTTCTCCATAAAGTTTTTTAGAGCAGTTGTGCGGACTGTAGAATGTGAAAAAAGCTAGGTATTCCTGATAAAGTGATGAAAAACCGTTTACATTCTGTTACAAAATTTGTAGACTTTGACAAAACCAAATTCAGCCTGTGACTACAGCAATGAATAAAAGTTGCTGATGGGTACTTATTTTTCACCAATGTTTGAAGTCCAGACACATGACCGGCCATAACAGCTGCTCCATCGAAAGTTTGGGCTATAAGTTTTTTTGAACATTCTAAATCATCACCAACCTTGGTGACATGTTGGAACAATCCTTGTGCAGTTCGGTCTAAACTGACGTCAGTGAAGTGCAAAAATCGTTCCTGACAGTTTCCTTCATTATCGACAAATCGTAAAACTGTTGATAACTGACTTTTATTGGTTACGTCAGTTGTCTCGTCAAGTAATAGTGCAACGAATGTTGCATTAGATATTTCTGATTTGATTTTGTCTGTAATTACGCTACATACTGCGTCAATTAAATCATTTTGTTTTACAGGTGACGTTCCTCTAAAAATTGTTGCGGTTTTTAAATGGTTCGCTATTGTTTGCTCATACGCTGATAAAAATTCCAAAAGTTCTATGTACACGCCTTTATTTGTTGAATCGCTAGACTCATTGTGGCCCCTAAATGGACATTCTTGCTTCCCTAGGAATGTTACTGCGTCAATCAGTCTTCTTAAAATAATTCTATTTTCCTTTACTTTTTCATTATGTAGACTGTCAGCAATCTTCTTCTGTAAATTAAGGGAATGATCGATTCTTTGAAAACCGAATGTCTGTAACGTATTGAATGCTCGTATATGACTAAGTGATTTTTGATGTTTATCACAACCCTTTACCAAATAATTTAAATTATTAAATCCTGTCTTATTCCAAGGACTTGTATCGGTGCAAAAAAGCAAACACGCCCAGCAGTACAATTTATTAGTTGTACTCGATCCATGTAACCAAGGGTATTTTTTGTAGTTGGCCTCACTAAAACATCTAGTATACACTCTGTTCTTTTCTTTATGTTCACTTTTAAGTTCTAGACGGGATGACTGAGGCCTACCTATCGTTACAATTTGAAGCTTATCCTCATACGGAAGCCGAGCAAATTGTGTCTTTGTCAATAGTTTATTAACTATATCACTCATCTTAATTTATTATTCAAACCGCACAGCACAAAATAACATTCACAAAATTACAACTAATTTTAAAACGAACCACTGTTTTGCGTGCCACATGGCCTACTGTCTCACACAGTTGGCTAGCTCTCCAAGGAGCGAAGCCTAGTCTACGATAAACGTCATTGCCCCCACCAAGTCCCTCACCATTGTCATAGCAACGCCATTGAATCGTGACGAGGAAAGGCTTCGCAAGTTACTTGCGAAGCCTGAGTAAAGCAAGTTACAGCGATTCAGCGCCGTTATATGCGAAGTTGTATTGTCTGTAATTAGTAATTACGCTACTACGAAACAGAAGTAAACACGTGAGGGAAACACGTCTGACTTCGATAAAATGAACAATTTTATGCAAATTCCTAAAAGATTTGTTTGTGCTTTAATCTTTGGGCTTCGCAGCTAGCCTAGCTAGCCTAGAATATACGCCCCTGAATGTCAGAATCCACAAGAATAAAGTCAATAATTATTAAGTTTTATAACTATGAATAGGGTATTAAAAACTATTTTTTGTGAATAAATGGACATGATCCATCATTATATTATGTGATGTAAATAAAATAAATGTATTAAATGATTTAAATACATTATTAGAAAGAGTTTAAGTTAAAATAAAAATTGTATATTTGCAATGACAAAAAAATATTAATGTGTTGGATTTGAGACCATACACCAAGATTTCATGAAAAAATTAATTATTATCAGATTTAAATAAAAACTATATGTAATTGTCAAGCAGACAATAGTGAACAATTTATCTTAAATAAAGGAAGCTGTCAAATGAATAAAAAGCAGTCAAAATAGCCAAAAACAGTGTTAACTAAAAACATGTAATAGGCATCTAATATTGTATAATTTATGAATTTAATGTTGCCAAAATGCAACCAAACTGTATTAGAAAGCTGTAATATGATATAAAGCAACTATACTAATATACCTGACCAACTTTAACATTGTAATAGTCAAGTCAGCAAAATATTTACTTATACCATGTATGGCTGAAGCCAATTATCCAGTACAAAAATAATCATATCTGGCTAAATACTTACATAATACTAACAAAAATAAGATAGAAAGGTACAATACATCAGAATACCTTAATAAGAAACAAACTCAGTTGAAAGTAAAGTCAATTCTAAAAGAATTTAACTAATTAGAGTGAGATTTGTCACACCATAAAAAATGACATCTCAAGACCAATCAATGATGCTATGTCATCTTGTGATAAATATAATATATGTACAAAGTAACCAGGTATCACAAAAGATAGACAAAATAATAAACTCTGTGTGTATAGTAGTGAAATAATACATATATTAAAGAAAAAGACTAATCATTGTATTAGAAAACTGACAAGAATCTAGGCCATGAGCAGAGGCCATATAAAATTGTATTTATTTGTGTTTTATTTATGTTAAAATTTGTTTATTTTGTTGTAGGAAAGTAATAGTAGTAGATGTTCAGCTTGTGGAAGGAACTTTGTAACTCCACAACAATTTTTGTTATAAAAATTGAGTTTTCAATGACAACAACTCAAGGTGAGGGTTGTATATTGTATTGTTTATTAGACTTAAATTAATTAGATACCAATCATATTTAGTATCGCTAGATTCAGTTAAAAACAAGGAATCTAAATGCATTAATGGCATACAAATTGTGAGTACTAATGTGAAACTGTTTGATAAATACCAGTGTAAATTTTGAAATATCCTTTGTATGAAGAATAAGAAATTCGTTCTAAAAGCTTCTACGGAAGTGAAAATTGTTCTATGACATTCCATTTCGTTTATTCTCGAACAATCTAGAAAGAATTTTTACACAAATATACCGGAAGTCGATGAAAACAGTCTACCTGATTTAGTATAAAAGCGAGACCAAATTCGACCCAAAAAACACTTGAAGATTGAACTCCAGAACTGATGCATCTCACACAACACTGATCAACGCAGCTAAGGCGAAACCAAAGAGGCGAGAAATCGACAAGACACGGCAGGAAGGCTTTTCCCGTACATAGACATAACCGACTGACTTAACCTCAACGAGAGTCTACGCCAAAAAGTATCGCTGAAATAGAGCAGCAATACGGCAAATTTTAATAGAAATCACGCAGCCAGAACGTCGACGGCCCAGGAGGGACCAAACATTTAAATAGAGAACGAATTCTGCTGTGTTCGCATTGACTGACTAACGTGACAAATAATTCCCCCGAACGTAAACAAACAATACACTAAGCCTTCCTCAACACTACATGGGAATCAGCGCTGCGGTGGCAGATTTCTGAATCAACGCTAAACAGATGATTCGTAGCGGCGGCGTTTGAACGAGATTCTACTGCCAAACGTTTTGACATAAAGTGCGGAAAAAGTAATGATCGCAAAATTTGACTTTAAATAGATTCAGTGTACACCCGAAGAGGCGAGATTGAGAAACTACCCGAAGGAAGTGTCCAGTGAGAGAATAAACGACCATTGGAACGTGAGTTACCAAAATTAAAGTCATTTGTTACCTGGTTACATTTATCACACAGTTGTACTTTACACGCCACACATACACCTTCAAATCACTTAGTTTTTTCTTGTAAGGCATCTAATTGATATGTCTTGGTAGTTCAAAGGAGTCACGTCCTGAGAGTAAAGATTTTTCACATATTAAACTCATGCTTTTCAACTGAGTCAAAATCTGAAATATACTAGCCGATACTTGATTGGATATATATAAAAAAAAAATTGTCAATAATAATAACTTGTAAAATTTTTTCTCTGCAATTTTATAATTTTTTTTCTTTTTATGAATGTTAGTCCTTCAGACGATTTGATTGTTGTTTTTAAAGAATCATTAAACTTAACTGATTTTTCCAAGCTAAACTGACTTGCTTAAATTTTTTCGTAGATTTAAAAATTTTATCAATCACATTTAATTTTTTTTTTCTTGGAACAAACGTTTCCAAGTGGCGCCCACAAAAAGCATAGTATTAAGTTGTGTTACAGGACTACATCGCTGCAGAGGATCCAGTCAACAGAGTAAGTAACAAAAGTGCGCGGAGGTAACGCCCGACAGATTACAACACAAACAACAACACCCTCTACACTACATTCTTTTTGTTATAATATACATATATATATTGATAGTAAGAATAAGCAAGTCGAGAGTGACTTATGCAGCTCATAATTTTGTACAGAGAAACGAGTGAGAGAAATTTCACACGGTAATCCCCAAGCATACTCCCAGTACATTGCTGACCAAATAACATATATTTTCCCCAGCCGGAGTCTGTATTTAAGCGGCGGAGTATGTGACGATTTCATTAATTAAAAATAAAATAATTAATAAATAGGTAATGTAAAAGCTGAGAAATTTTAAATTTTAATAAAATCGCACATTTAAACTAAATTTTATCGCTATCATAAAATTATAATAATATTTAATGAAGAGTTTTAAATAAAACAAAAATAGTAATGCGAGTGTACAGATAGGGAGAACCTTGTTAATTAACTCTGCTTAGACATGCGCTAACCGGAATTAACTTGAATACCTACCCCTAAACAAACTAATAATCCTTGTAAATTTGATATTAATTATATAAATAAACAAGACCACAGTAGTGTACTATAATGAAGTCTGTAATTAATAAATCTTTGTATAATTAAAAAGTCAAACTTTAACCATTTAAATAGAGGATAAATGTGGAACTATTTCGTTGCGACGCGTAACCTCCGCGCGATTAACTGTCCCTTCCTACATTGTAAAGAGTCGAGATGAAGCGCTCGCGTAGAAGACACACGCCTGAGCCATGTCTCCGCGAAAGACATTTTATTTTTATTTAGAGGACCTATACAACAATGTGTAGCTAAAGTATTGGCAATTTAGTGTGATAGTAAGTCTAAATGTTATAAAACCGAAATGCATAAAATAACTGTGTAAGGGATGACATCTCATCTGTTTAATTAGTAAGATGTTTATGTTGTTTTAAATAATATGGTACGACCTACCAAAAGTGAGAACTTTTATAAACAATAATGTGACGTGCGATTCTGCAACAAACAAGAACAGTTACGGCACGTATACTACTAACGATGTTTAACCACGAGACTTCTGAGAACCTCCAAGCTACTTCATTATGAACTAACCACTTCAACAACTTCAACAGAAAAGTTATCTCCACTTAAGATCAACCGCAGACGAACACCATAAGGACCAAGGACCCTGACTACGAGTAACCTGATGGATTTGGCAGGTGACACGGAGACTTGTTCTCCGTGATTAATTAAAATTCTAACCAATGAATTGTTAAAGACAGTTGAAATAAATAAATAGAAAGACTTTAACGTTAACCACATTATAAGATGTAGTATGTTATAGAATTCAAAACATTTGTAGTAACGACTAATGCTGTTGTATATGTATAGCTTCACTGATACAAATTCTTAGATTAAGTCCATTCTTCAAATGGCCCCCCCCCCAAATAGTATTTATAGAATATAAATAAGCGAGCTTAACTCATAAACAAGTTTAAGGTCCCGGATCCGTGGATAATGCTAGCACAAATAAATCCATATGTTTTGGCCCCAGTTCTTTACCAAAATCTGTTATAAATTGTAATCTTTTATTTAGAAAACATTATATGGGAATATTTATGTAGAGCTGTTATAGTAATGATTTAATAAAGAGATGTCGTTACTTTACACTAAAACTGTGAGTGAATAAATCATCAGACCCCCATGTAAAGGTTCCTTTAGTAATAACTACAGCTGGTTTAATTAATTAATAATTAAAAGTTGATTACGAGTATGGCAGCCCGTGCAATTGATCAGAGGTAAGTATGCACAGGTTCCCAGTGTTATAGCGTATGTGACACGCTATATTACGACTTCGCTGAGGATGCCAAGCATCTTAAAAGAAAATTTCAATACAGCTGGCTTGAAAAATACTCTCCGTGGCTGGCATATTCTAAGCACTTGAAGGGATCTCTGTGTCTGTACTGTGTGATGTTTACTCCAACTACTGTACAGGGGGTCCAGGGTTCCTTCGCTGTAAGACCGTTTACTCGATACAAACATATGCATGAATATTGCAAGAACCATGTTGAAAGTCGGTGGCACTTGGCGGCAACCAAAGCAGGAAAATCATTTATGGACGAAGTACCCGTAGATGTTCAGTTGGTATCTGCGCACCAGAAGTTAATAGCAGAAAACCGAAAAATTATGGCGTCAATAATCTCAACCATAATCTTTTGTGGAGTTCACGATTTACCCTTAAGAGGCAAAGAGCAACACGAAGGAATTTTAGAAGACTTAATTCAAATGAGAATCGATAGTGGTGACAATGAGTTAAAGCGACATATAGAGGGTAAAAAGAATGCTACCTATATGTCTCCGCAAATACAAAACGAACTAATTAATTTGTGTGGTAGTGCTGTGAAAGATCTCATACTCAGAGACGTTAAAAAACGTATGGGTATTCTATATTGGCGGACGAGACAGCCGATATATCAGGAAAGGAACAGTTATCTATCGGAGTAAGATTTTTTGATGAAGAAAAAATGATGGTATGTGAAGAATTTCTCGGATTTTAAGAATTAAAAGCTATGGATGTTAAAACAATAGCGGATACAATCGACAAATTTCTAGAAAAAGAAGAACTAGATCCACAAAAATGTGTCGGACAAGGATACGATGGCTGTGCGACTATGACAGGGAAAGATGGTGGTGTGCAAAAAATAATAAGAGAAAAATACAGGAAAGCTCTGTTTTTTCATTGTGCAAGCCATCGGTTAAACCTGGTGGTGAACGATCTGAATCGCGTCGCTGAAATCCGTAACACGGTGTCCACTATAAAGGACATTATAAACTTTTTCCGAGAATCCGTTTTCAGGAAAAAGTACGTTCCAAACATACCGACTCTGTGCGAGACAAGGTGGTCTCAGAAATACAGAAGCATTTCCATCTTCAAAAATAATTTTGTGGGAATTGTGCAGGGTCTGGAGAGACTGGCACAAGAAGGAAACACTGCTACAAGAAAGACAGCCTTTCAGCTGCACTGTGTTGCCACGAAACCTGTATTTATTATCTCTACCTGCATTATAGCCAAGTACTTCGCTTTACTAGAACCTGTTGCAAATATTCTGCAGTCAACAAGTTTAGATCTTCTTCAATGTGCGAACCACATTAAGAAAATTCTGGCCGTAGTGAAAGCTCACCGCGAAACTGCTGATGCCATTATGGAAGATCTTCTCGTTTCTGCCCATGCCACTGCAGCGGAAATAACAGTAGAACTTCAGCCACCCAGAGTTGTCGAACGCCAGCAGCACCGTTCGAATCCTCCTGCAGCTTCACCTGCCGAGTACTGGAAACAATCGGTACTTATTCCATACCTCGACTCGTTTACGTCAGCATTGGAGAACAGATTTTCTGAGGTCAATGTACCGGCATTTTCCATACTATCTCTACATCCCTTCCTCATGCTAGATTCGACCATCGAAGATTTGAAACAGAGAGCGAGATGTTTTGCTGATTTTTACGAACTGGACGGGTATGAATCTGAAGCTGAATTGTGGTATAATGTGTGGAGCGAAAAAACCTTGATCGGCTGACGTTAAAAGACTTGGAAATAGTCGAAGTGATTAAAGAAGCCAACACATTCTTTCCTGCCATAAAAAGTGCCCTAACAATCTCAATAGCGCAGCCTTGTTCCACGAGTACTATTGAAAGGTCATTTAGCACCTTAAGACGTGTTAAAACATGGTTGAGATCGACAGTAACAGAAAACCGCTTAAACGGATTATGCTTAATGAGTGTCCATAAGAAATTGGTTTTGGAAAAGAAGAAAGAGTTGGAGATGGAAGTTATAGAAAGATTTTCCGAGAATCCAAGACGGCTAGTGTTATAAGTTTCAAAGTTTCAGTTTTTTTCATTTCATTTTTTAAGAGCAATTAATAAAGCGATTAAATGTGTCTGAATTTTTTTCATTGAGTACCTAAACCTAAAGGAGAAACAATGGTTATGTTGGGTTTACTTTGATTGAGTAAATGAATAAATCAATGTTGTGTATGGCCCCCCCTAACAAAATTTCTGCCTACGCCCATGGGGGAAGGGGTAGTTTACCTGCAACGTTTTTTTATCGGGGGTAATTTTTTCTATGGCAAACGATAACAGCCGCAAATTCAAACAGAATCAAATAATGTTTTGCATACAGCCCTGAATTGTAGAGTTCTCAAGTCTTATTCGTGTTGGTGAAGATCGGTTAATGGAAAGAGGTAGTTTACCTGCAACATTTTATGTTTTAACAAGGATAATTTTTTATATGACGAACGATAACTGCCGCAAATTCAAACAGAATCGACTACGTTTTTGCATACCTTTTTGAATTAAAGAGAACTCAAGGTCTGTTGATTTTGTTGAAGATCGGTTAAGGGAAAGGGGTAGTTTACCTGAAACATTTTATGATTTAACAAGAGTAAAGTACTTAATTTTTATAAATAAAGTATCCTGATAAGAAGCTCATAATAATCCACTGTAGAAACGTAGATGAAATATCTATAAATGAAGAGGTTAGGTGAACGGGGTGGGGGTAATTTTCTATAAATGAAAATTATAGTTGAAGGGGGAGGGGAGAATTTTTTACGTGTATTACGTTATCGGCAACAAAGAAGTAGTTCTTTGTTAAAATTCCTTACCGGGCTGTTTAGCCGTAGTCCAATGTTTTCTGCAAAGCCAGATTTCTCGGCAGTGCCATCGACTTCCATCTCAGTAATTTTATAAAGAAAAAACAAACTTGTTTTCGTGAGTTTCACTCGTCATATATTTAAAAAATATAATAACCACGACAGCTGTTTCGACACACAGTGCCTTCTTCAGATGGTAAGAGCTGACTAGTTACGTACAATCTGAAGAATCTACCTTTACCTTCAGTCTGTGTTTCATTCTCTCGTGTCTTCCTACATTTGTGAGCGTGTTTGTACGTAATGGAAGTGACTCGACTTTTATCAACTCGTGGTAAACCAGTGATAATTGTGGACGGGAATTCTTTCCGTGAGTGTAAAGTGTTGCTAGATGAGACTATCTTTTGGAGTTGCACAGTGCGCGATTGCAAGGCAACGGTTCACACGTTGGGGCTTGACGATGTCATAGTGAAACATAATTTGCAACACACCCACAAAAAATTACAAAATCATCTAATTAGTCGCAGAATCATAAGCAGTGCAGCAAAGAGGAAAGCAGAAGACGGCATTCTGGAAAGACCATCAAAGATCATCAACCATACGATTGAAAACTACTCTCATACGCTTGAAAATCTGCGGGTAGGCGATATCAATTGCGTACGCCGAAATATTTACAACTATCGTCGCAGAACTATGCCGAAGTTACCGAAGGAGCTATCAGAAGCTTTGCACCAACTGAAAACGATGGATATAAGAACGATAAAGGATGAAAAGTTTGTGCAAATAATTGACGAAGAAACATCCATTGTTGCTTACACATGTGCGACAAATCTATATTACCTGTGCAAAACGGTCAAAATTTACATGGATGGAACATTTCAGTACTGTCCAAAGCTTTGGTATCAGTTTTTCACCATTCACGGTGTTTATAACAGTCATTATATTCCGCTGGTGTTCTGCTTATTACCAGACAAAAAGGAGGAAACATACGGAAAGCTGTTTGATCTTTTAAAAAAATTGTGTTCTTCGTTTCATCATGCTCTAAATCCATCAACTATTATCACCGACTTCGAAATCGGTCTCCAGAACGCGACTTGTAAATCTTGGCCAAATGCTAAGTTGCTGGGTTGTAGGTTTCACTTAACACAAGCATGGTATCGGAAAATACAAAAACTTGGCCTTGCTAAAGAATATAACAACGAACTGAGTGAAATTGGTAGCTGGTTGAGACATTTATTTGGTCTCCAGTATTTGCATACGAATGATGTCGAAGACTGCTTTGTTATGGATTTCGCACCGGACCAACCAGCAGATCAGAGAGTTACAGAGTTTGCAGATTATTTGGTGGAGCATTATTTGGATGGCAAATTTCCTCCCAATATGTGGGCAGAAGAAGGAACATCACAGGAGCACACAACGAATGCGTGTGAATCATTTCATTCAAAATTCGGTGAACAATACTACCATACGCATCCATCTATTATTCATTTCACCGAAGTTTTGAAAATGTTTCAAACGCAATCTTACATAAAAATTAACAGTATCAACGATGGAGCTAGAAAACCCAGCAGTTCAAGTTCTCGGCGCCAAAACATAATTAAGTCCAAACTAAAAATATACAAAAAGAACGAAATTTCAAGATACGTCTTCGTCAAGTTTTGTAGCCATTTCACAAAAATAAGAAAATAACGTAAAAGTATATAAAATAAAAATAAAATAAAATAAAACTAAGGTGGGTGCTCCTGTTATGGCCATGTTCCTGATATGGCCACCCACCTATTGTGAGTTAGCTAACCAAAAATTCCGCTAGATGGCATCTGCATCCAGTGAAGGAGCCTCCTAGTGAGTCACGTGATAATTTGCCATCCAGCTAGGTTGAGCAATATGGCGTCAGTTGTCTGTTTTGTGTTTTTCGTGTGACTGCTTCTTGTGTTTCTCTGGTGAGTTTCCTTTGTTTTATGCATGTTTTCAAATACTTTTTTCATGAAAACCATCGTACTCTATTCAGGTTTTAATGCTCTTTCGATTGGTGTTGTCGTTGATGGCGTATCTTTTACGAGTTGTTCATAATAAACGATTTTCGTGAAAGCTGACCTGCTCCTGATATGGCCACCCACGTGGCCATATCAAGTGCACCATGGCCATATCAAGTTCACTTCACGTTTATTTTTTCTCCTGACAAAATTACTCAATAAAAACCTTTTTCTTATATAAATAGTAAGTAAAACAGTTTTACCTTTTTCTTTTCCGTCTGGTGACCTTTTTCCTTTACGAAACTCTACGCGTTTCGGGACATATGTCCCATCATCAGGAATATCCCTTGGTGAAGTTCGTCAATAGTTAAAATATTAAAAACAACTTTTTATACAACTTTACACATCACAATAAATATAAATATAAACACAAAAAACACATAAAACCCCCAAACGTGAGAACACACGCGATATCGCTGGTGTGCACCACGAATTACTGTAGTCGACTGCAGTCGTTGTTTTTAATATTTTAACTATTGACGAACTTCACCAAGGGATATTCCTGATGATGGGACATATGTCCCGAAACGCGTAGAGTTTCGTAAAGGAAAAAGGCCACCAGACGGAAAAGAAAAAGGTAAGACTGTTTTACTTACCTTATAAGTGGCCTGGATACCAAAAAGCATGGACCTTTTTTTGTGTTTTAGATATAAAATAATGTCTGACAACGTGAAGAAGAGGGGATTATGGACTGAAGAAGCCATGTCTAAGGCAGTGAGCGGAGTGAAGAGTGGCAAGTTCTCAGTTCAAGGGGCAAGTAACAAGTTTGAAGTACCTAGGCGTACTTTACGCCGTTATTTGGAGAAAGATGACCCCTCAAAGAAGTCAAAGTTAGGTGGAAAACCCACCTTAACGCCTGAACAAGAAAAACAGCTATGCCAGAGAATTTTCCGTTTGTCTTCTGTGGGTTACCCATTGACTCCTAACATCCTTAAACTCAACGTTTTTCGTTTTTGTCAAGAAAACAACATCTCAAATCGTTTTAAAGAGACAGCTGGTCGTAAGTGGTTCGACAGTTTTTTGAAGAGGAACCCTGACGTTGCACGACGGAAAGCTCAAAGGCTGAACCCAGCCCGGGCTCAGAAATTAAATAAGTTCATAGTTGCTGATCACTTTGCGAAACTAAAAGAAATCTTCACCAAGTACGATTTTTTCAAATTCCCAGAACGAGTTTTCAATATGGATGAAAAAGGATGCCGCCTCCACCTTCATAAGGATCCAAGAGTTTTAACCCAAAAGGGGGCTTCACGAGTTCATATTGTGGGCAAAGAACACGGAGAAAGCGTTACAGTTGTGGCTTGTGGGAACGCTGTGGGTTCGATGATCCCTCCAATGATTTTATACTCAGGAGTGAGAAAAAATAAAGCCTGGGAGAAAGGTCTACCTGCTGGATCATCGACTCAAATGACTCCAAAAGGGAGCATGACAACTCAAACTTTTGTTGATTTTCTGCAACATTTTGCCAGATTTAAACCCAACGGACATTGCCTTCTGATTTTTGACGGAGCCAAGGCACACCTCGATTACAAAATTTGTGAAGAGGCTGAAAAGCATGACATTGCCCTCTATTGCTTGCCATCTAATACAACACATGAACTGCAACCATTGGACAAAAGTTGCTTCAGGAGCTTTGAAACTTTTTGGGACCAAGAAGTTCTGAATTTTTTCGACTCACACCGGGACGAGAATGATATCACTCGGTTGAACTTTCCTGATGTGTTCACCCCAGCATGGGGCAGATCAATGACACAATCTAATATGACTAGTGGCTTCAGAGCCACAGGTATTTACCCGCTCAACCCGAATGTGATCCCAGAAGATGCGTTTGCCCCTAGTACTGTGACTGAACTCCCGCCTCCTGAATTGAACAACCAACAAAGCTCAGGCTTGCCTGACAACAATCAGCCGAGCACCAGCAGTGATCCGGTTCCTTCTTGCAGCTCATTGGACCAACCCACTACTCTTCTGGCATCAGTTGCTCACACTCCACCACACAAAACTAAACGTCCTAAGCGTTGTCACATTGTCGATCTTGATTCGTCATCGTCGTCTGATCCAGATGATCCTCTTGAAGTTGATGCTCTGTGTATGGATAGAGATGACTGTCCGCCAGGGAATGAATCATCCAGCAGACAATCATCTTCCAGCTTTTATGAACTTCTGGCAACGCCAAAAAGGAAGAGAAAATCAACGAGGGTCATAAGACCAGCCATGAATTCGCGTGGGATCGAGCTGAAAAAAAATCTTTTCCAGCCAAAAGAAGCTCAGCCGTCTAAACCGAAAAAGGGACCAACCACGAAACAGCCGTTGACGAACAAGCCAAAGAACAAACAGCAGCAACCCAGCAAAGAGACTAATAAAACCACAGAAGCTGAAAGTTGGTACTGCAGTATTTGTCAGGAGTACGAAGTCAAGGACATGCGACTCTGCGTAGTCTGCAGGAATTTCTACCACGAAGAGTGTGTTGGCCTCACTGCTGCTGACAAAGACATTTTTATTTGTCCCAATTGCGACCAGTAATTTGTTTTAACAATCTCATTTTTGTCTTGTACTCTTCTCTTGAAATGATGTTACATTTTTGTTTTTTGAAATAAATTGTAAATGTTAATTTGTTAAACAACTTCATTTTTATTGGAAAATACTGTTTTGAATACACTTTTGAATTAAAAAAAGGATTATTTAGTATCATGTTTATTCATTTTACACCAAAATTATGTAATTTTAGTAGAACTGCACTATGGAACTGAAAAAAAAACACGATTTGTAGAATATGAAACAAGGGTGGCCATATCATGTGCACATGTTCCTGATATGGCCACTAGGTAGACTTTTAGAATTTTTTTTTTTTGGACCAGTAAAACTATTTTTATGGGGAATGACAAATTTTTTTATGAAAGTCCATTAGCCTGAGAACGATTAAAACAGAAAATGGTTTTGATTTTTTCCAAAATGGCGGCTAGAAAAATTCTCACACCTTAGCATGGCCATATCAGGGACACCTACCTTATAAAAAATAAAAAAATAAAAATAATAAAATAAAAAAACTATAAATAAAATTAAAAAAAACTTTAACCACACCAGATATCGTATATCTGCCAGTCCTACGTCTGGATAAAGTGGGAAGGAAGTTTTTTCAAATTTTTGTGTACAAGATATGCATCATGTACCCCCCAAAGCTCGGCGCAATATAAACCTCGAACGTTCTGGTCACAGAATGGCTGTTCACACAACCAAAAATTCTTTATTTTGCCCCGAATCTACATCAGTTACTTTCATTACATGCGGTGGTGGCTCCACCTGTGTCTCTAATTGCTATCTTTCCAACACGGCTACAACTCTATTAGTGCAATGCAGGAGGGGAAGCAGTGAGAGAAGTTGTGGGGGGCAGTGTGCGAGCAGGTACCGAGTCCGCAGTTTACATACTCCCTTTTCTTCTATGGCAAACGATAACAGCCACAAATTCAAACAGAATCAAATAATGTTTTGCATACAGTCCTGAATTGTAGAGTTCTCAAGACATTTTGGTGTTGGTGAAGATCGGTTAAGGGAAAAGGGTAGTTTACCGGCAACATTTTATGTTTTAACAAGGGTAATTTTTTTTTATGACGAACGATAACTGCCGTAAATTCAAACAGAATTAACTACTTTTTTGCGTACCTTTTTGAATTATAGAGAACTCAAGAGGTCTGTTGATTTTGTTGGAGATCGTTTAAGGGAAAGGGGTAGTTTACCAGCAGCGTTTTATGTTTTAACAAGGGCAATTTTTTTTTGACGAACGATAACTGCCGCAAATTCAAATAGAATCAAATCATTTTTTGCACAATGTCCTGAATTGTAAAGAAGTGAAGGCCTGTTGATTTTGGTGAAGATCGGTTAAGTGAAAGGGGTAGTTTACCGAACACCTTTAATGTTTTTAACAAGAGTAATTGTTTCTATGAGGAACAATAACTGCCGCATATTCAAACAGAATCAAATAATGTTTTGCATACATCCATGAATTGTAGAGGACTCAAGATCTATTGATTTTTGTTTTGCATACATCCATGAATTGTAGAGGACTCAAGATCTATTGATTTTGTGAAGATCGGTTAAGAGAAAGGGGTAGTTTACCTGCAACATTTTATGTTTTAACAAGAGTAAAGTACTTAATTTTGATAAAGAAAGTATCCTGATAAGAAGCTCATAATAATCCACTGTAGAAACGTAGATGAAATATCTATAAAGGAAGAGGCTAGTTGAACGGGGTGGGGGTAATTTTCTATTAATGAAAATTATAGTTGTAGAGGGACGGGAGAATTTTTTATATGTGTACTACGTTATCGGCAACAAAGAAGTAGTTTTTTTTTAAAATTCCTTCCCGGGCTGTTTAGCCGTAGTCCAATGTTTTCTGCAAAACCAGACGTTTCGGCAATGTCATCGACTGCCATCATCAGTGAAAATCGAGTGCGAAAACGTGAGGTGGTATACGTTAGTGACCACAGTACTGTGGTTAAGGCTGAAGCAATAGAAAGAAGTAGTTTCTATGGAAATATTTCATTTCGAATATGATTTTAAATATAAATCTTAGAACATGGAATTCATGTATGGATCTCCATACCGATATTTTCTATGATGAGCGATAACTGCCGTAAATTCAAACATAATCAAATACGTTTTTGCACACCTTCCTGAGGTACAGGGTACTCAAGGTCTTTTGATTTTGGTGAAGATTGGTTAAGAGAAAAGGGTAGTTTACCTGCAATATTTTATGTTTTAAAAGGGTAATTTTATTTTTATGACGAATGATAACTGCCGCATGTTCAAAGAGAATCAAATAATTTTTTGTATACATTCCTAAAGTTGTATGTTCTCAAGGTCTGTTGATTTTGGTGAAGATCGGTTACGGGGCTAGGGTAGTTTACCTGAATTTTGGTTGTAACCAGAGTAAAGTACTTAATTTTGATAAATAAAGTATCCCGGTAAGAACATCTTAATAATCCACTGTAGAAACGTAGATGAAATATCTATAAATGAAGAGGCTAGTTGAACGGGGTGGGGGTAATTTTCTATAAATAAAAATTATAGTTTTGCGGGGAGGGGATAATTTTTTATATATGTACTACGTTATCGGCAACAAAGTAGTAGTTTATTGTTAAAATTCCTTCCCGGGCTGTTTGGCCGTAGTTCAATGTTTTCTGCAAAACCAGACGTTTCGGCAGTGCCGTTGACTGCCATCATCAGTGAAAATCGAGTGCGATAACGTGTGGTGGTATACATTAGTGACCACAGTACTGTGGTTAAGACTGAAGCAATAAGTGGAAAGAAGTATTTTTTATGGAAACATTTCATTTCGTAAGTGATTTTAAATATTAATCGTAGAACATGGAAGTCATGTATGGTTCTCAATACCGATATTTTATTATTTTATTTATTTCTTCACCATTTACTCTAACCCACTGCATGCTTTCCCTTTTTATTAACATTATTCTTTTTTCATTACCCTTTTTTTATTCTTCATAATAGTCTTCCCCAACTATTCCCAACCTACTCAAATTGCCACTTTTTTAATATCATCTCACTGATCCCTTTGTATGTCTGCACGTTTCCTTCCTAGTTTTTGTTATTTGTATGTACCCTATGTCACTGGAAAGTAACATATATTGAACATTAGTGTGAAACTAATGGAGTATTTCCAAGGCCGACTTGGAAGATACCAGATTATTGTTGATAAATATTTGACTCTGGGGCAGATTATGCTGACACCTTGTCCTTTTTTTTTCTGTTCAGTCATTTACATGTTCGTAAAATTATTTTTTGTTGTTAATAGTGAAAAATGCTTCAACATTTTCTAAATATTATATGCTTTTTTTAATTTAAGCGTTAAAAAAATTCAATTTTGGTGACGCCTTTTACCAGCCTCTTAATAAAATATCTTCTTCATTTTATGTTGTAAAAGTGATACTGTGAAATTAAACATTAAATGAACGTTACTTTACACACGCTGAAGAATTAATATATTGTTGCATATCTGATTAGCCTACATGGACGGTAAACAGTTGCGTCATGTGTGCCCATCTCATCCATGCATGAGACCATAATTTTGACTCTTCCCATCAGCATGCATTTTTATAATATTGATACAGCCAAGCTTTTATTTTTAGAGGAATAAATTAATTTAACACCTATACTATTAATCACTTAGAACTATTAGTTCGTGTAAACAATAATTTGTGTTAAAAACTACATGAAATTATAGTTCAAGAAGATAATTTAAGAATTCATGCACTGAATTAGAATGTCTTGTTGGCATAAATTGTTTAAATTTGTAAAGCAACTCCTACTCTCGTATTGACAGTAAATTCAGAAAAAACGCGCTTACTATCTTGTCTGAAGCGAGTCAAAGTTCACGGATAAGTCAAGGACTGCAATTTGCCTGTGGTGGAGGAAGACGTACGTAATTTACGTGGCTGGGATTTCCTCAAACAACCTGTCCTACAAGTGGCTGTGCCGTCCCGTGCGGTTTGTGTCAGTGTGAGTGCGTTCGTGCGAGTGTCCGTCCATGGATCGGTCAGCTGTAATGCAACTATACATAGCTTTATGTCTGACAGGTACGTGCACGTTACACTGCTTAGAAACAAGTTTTTGTTTGTTTCTCAACAAAAGTACTGAAGCAAAACAATTCAGTTGACTTTGAACAGAAGGAAGCGTTAAACAAAATTAATATTAACTTAATAGTAAGCCAATATTCGCGTATAAAAAACTTTAGTCACACAAAAACTTACGCGTGCTGTTCTTAAAAGTTTTATATAAATTTTTTCCTTGTACGTCGAAAACGTACACAAGCCCGCGCGCAATAAAAATTTACAATTTAAGCGATTTGATTCCTTCCTTGTTTTTTTCACTTTAAAAATAATGTAGGAATTTCCTACTAGTAATAACTACGTAACTGCATCTTTAAAAAAATGTTTATTAGCCTCTTCTATTTGTCGGTGTACAGCCAATATTTCCTCATTGTAACTTAGGTCTGCATTTCACGGTTTGTATAAATAGTGTTCAAATGAAAATTCAAATTTTTACTGAAATGCAACACTTGGAATTTGTTTTGCCGTTGAAATTTGAGTGGTTACTTCATCTTGAATTCGCTGTTTTACAACAGAGAATATGTAACACAAAAAACTATGTGCCTGCTCAAAATAAATTTGCTTTGTTTTGAGTAGTTTAAATGCTGAATTAAAGGGCGAAATCAAAGTAAGCAAGTACAATTGTTCCATAAATTCGACAAAGTGCCCTAATGAAGTATTAGGTACACAATATAAATGTAGTGAAATTATTATTTTTTTTTTTGTTTACATACAACTTTTTTCAACGGAATAAGACGGGAGAATAAATATATGAAATTTCACAAATATGTAAACTACATGTCGCATTTCAGTATTTGCAGTAGGCTATTCTCGATAAGTGATTTAGAGCCTTTCAACTTGTCTCCAGATCAGACACAATAACATTATACCTACCGTACCTACATTTCTACCCTTACCAAGGTTGTACACAGTTTCCTAAACAGTCTTTATCACAGAATGTCTACCATTGTGGGCGGGGTCAACGTGTGAATTTTGTGAAGCCATGAACAAAAGTTTGTTAATAATGTAAATATATAAAACATTTGTAAAACAAATATAGTTATCACACGGTATCTGATTTTAAAGATATATAATGTAACGTAACAGAATTGAGGTCCCCAACGTTACATAAAAAAATTAATTAACTATGGTCAAGGACCATACCCCGATATTAAGGTTGCTCAGTAATTAGTACATCTGAGATGTACCTCAAGTCAAAAGATGTAATAAATAACGTTGAGTATAAAATACTATACCAATTAATGGTTAATATAATAAATTGTACTTGCTTTTATACTGTAGCATGTTAGTGTTCACAGAATATTTATTTTATGTTTTGAGTATAGTAAGAATGAACTGTTGTTTTATAGGAATACTTAATCAGTGGTAATGTTTTTATTTATGTTAAAATTGTCTTTAGACAATTGAGTATAATTACCTGTGTTAGGCATTATACTATGTTATATGTAGTGACTAAAATTGGATAATGAAGTTGTTTTGAATTAATGTTTATAAACTTGGCCAGGATGGCAATAAGTGTTTAATAGTTGACAAGTAGTTCTGATAATTATGTTGTAAACTAATGAAAGGTTCCAGGACGAATTAATTAATGTAATAAAGTAAAACCAGGAAATTAAAATCAATGTAAATAACCATGAACCAGTAACTAATTGTACAGTAGGTCAGGTAAAGAAAATTAAGTTAAAAAGCCAAACAATATTATAACAGTTGTAAGAAAACCTATAGGCCTAAATTTAATATTTGTAAAAGGAAATTAATACCTTTTTTAATGGGTCCAGTCCAATGAAACTGTAGTAAATTATATATGGTATAATAAGGTAGGTTGGGTGAAAGTTTTAAGTAATTCAGTATAATTCCAAGCATGGAATATTTTATTAAAGAAGAGTAGTAATAATTTATAATTCGGGCTCTAGGATATCAAATTTCATCCAATGACAGAAAATAATGGTTGTTAGGGCAACTAAAAGGTACAATGTTGTTGATTTTCAATTCATTCGTTTCGATTGTTATATGCTATTGAGTTGAGATGAGGAGACACATTTAAAAACGAATGATAAAATTTGAAAAAATACGAATCTAAATTAATAAATCCTATTTGAAACCTAATTCTATAATACTACTGATGAATAATAAAACCAATTAGACTTCCAAATTATAACCGAATACCTCTAAAAGAGTCGAGAATTCCTCACTTCATTCACCAGGATAATTCCGCTGGATTCGGTATTAAACCGATTTCCCAGGTAATCAGAAGACTAATTGAGGGAAGCAAAGGCCGAAACTAACGGAATTATTGAGAAGATATACGAAGAACTCGTTCCTGCAGAATTAACCTTCACCTTCAAGAAGAAGCTATAACACGATTTCCATTCCACCGTGACTGACAACTATCAAGATCGTAAGAGAAGAACGGCAGTCAGAAAAGTTCCTGGGAGCTTCCCTGTATACTACACCATCAATTTTATTAAGGACCAGAACACTTTTTCCTGGATGAACGTAATCTAAGCAGATCATCTTCAACTGTTTACAGACGTCCAATGCCAGTTTGAGTTCCGCCAATCCGGTAAAAAACAACTTATTTTTAATTTCAATATATTTAGAGTTAATAACCTTCTGTAATACTTGAGTAACCTTAATTTTACATTACCTGACCTTGCTAATGGTTAAAAGAATCTTACGAACCCTGGGATAAGAAATATTTATTGTTATATTTAATTTGTATAAGTCAGAAGGAACTTCGTCAATTGACGATCGATACACCATTGTACAATCGATTTAGTGATATTATTATTTTGAAGAGAACTGTTAATGTGCAATAAAGTACAGAATTAATAAAGAATCTTTCTTGTATAAGATATTGTTTTATGTTATTGCAGAATAGGTATTATATGTTGTGGTTGGAGTAAGTTACAGGAAAAGGGTGAATAAAATCCGATGAACGGTTAACCTAGACGCAAGCCTATTACAAATAACAGCGCTAATTGTCAACAGCTGGTGGAACGGGAGATTGCCGAACTAGCGTGTTTTCTGTACCAAATTTGAATTGAATTATCTAATATAGAGGGACTAGGGTTGACAAGAATCCTTAATACATTCAGTCAATACATGACGTATATCGTTAATATTGCGTAACTATTGAATACTTAGTTAAACCTGTATTATAGTGCAATTAAAAGTTAAAATAACATAATCACAAGTATATTTGCCTATTAAATTTGAATTACAGGAGGTCAACTGTAAGACTACATAATTAATAACATAAATAACATTTATAATTAACAGATAGATTAAACCCCAGTACACGCACTCACATAATAAATAAAAGTTTTTTTTCAAATTGGCGCCCAACGTGGGGCTTTAGTTAAGTAAAAAATCGTATTAATTATTACTTAACTTCAGCAGGCAACCATTAGAGGCACAGGAATGCATACGAGAGGTATTACTAAAAGGATGGAGAAGGAGCAGGAAACGGAAGAGGATAGACTTTATTAAAGCTATGGGAATTAATTAAAGAAGATTCCAAGAAACAGAAGGAAGAATTAAATAAAAAATTTGAAGAAAACTCTGAAAAAATAGACAGTATTAAGGAAAGTACTAGTGAACTTTTAAGGCAAACCATAAATGAAAATAATGAACAATTGAAGGCCGATTTTAGACAAATCAATGAAAAAATAGACAGTATAAATGAAAATTCAGAAAAGCTGGAAAATAAAATAGACAGTATTAATGAAAACTCAAAAAAACAAAACGAAATTTTGAGCGAGAATTTAATCAAACAAATGAATGAAAAGTTTGACAGGAATGACGAGAGTTTGAGACAGATTCAGGACGATAACAAACTAATGAACGAAAAACTTGAGGAAAACAATAAACGAATGAAAGAAGATCTTGAGAAAATCAATGAGGACAATCTTATACAAATCGATGAGAGAATTGAGCATTCTAACAAGGAATTAAGGGAAACTGATGATAAACAGAATGAAGTATTAAGGCAAGCTCTCAATAAGAAAATCGAGGACGCCAGTGAGGCAATCAGCCAGAAGGTAGGTAAGAACGACGGCGAAAGAAAACAGGAGATAACTGAAACAAATAGAAAACTGAGAGTGACCGATGAAGCTGTTACACGAAATAGGGCTGAACTAGAGGTCAAGATAGGCCAGACAGAAGAAGAAAACCGGATTCAAGTGGAATCAATACGAGCAGATTGCGGAAACCAGCATCGAAACTTAGATACGGTCGTGAACGAAGTACAGGAGCAAGGACAGCGTAGCCAGGAGAGAATCGAGAACCTACAACGGTCAGTTGACAACCGAACGATCACTGTTCCATATACACAACATATAGACGACCGGGAGACCATCAACTTTACGTCATACAAGAGAAACCCAATGGAATTCTTGGAACGGGTCGGCGAACAATTAATGAGAATTGGTGAAAACAGGTGGCCAATAATTCGTCGTTACTTGGACGAACATTTCAAGGAAACCTATGATAACTGGTGGACAGCCACCAGGCACGACATCCGAAGCTACGAAGAATTTAAAATAGCTTTTAAAGCCAGGTACTGGTCAGACGCCACCCAGAACGTAGTAAGGGAGAGCATCAGCTATGGAAGGTATGACGCCAGCAGGGGAACAACACTCACCGCCTACTTCCTGGGAAAAGTATGCTTGGCGAGACACCTTGAACCAAAAATCCCGGAGGAAATTCTCGTCACCAGGTTAGCATACCACTATGATAACGGGATATCAATAGCACGATCGGGCGGACAGATAAAAACGATACAGGCCATGTCAACGCTATTGGAAGAGCACGAGCGTGAGGTGCATTATAGAAGGAGTCGGCAGAGAAACGACCGGTACGGGAGCAGGGATATCCCAGACTACAACAACAGAAACAATAACCATAACAGTCATGAGACGCATAACCGGCCGAACTATAATGGAAGGCCAGGTAATTATGGTAGTGAGACATACCAACGGCAAAATAACAACAACAGCCAAAGGAACAACGGAAACAATTACGGGAATAGACAGAATATTCCAAACAACCAATATAACCGGTCGTACAACCCAAGTTACCAGAATCAGAACAAAAACAACCGGAATTATGATAACAATAACCGCAACCCTAACAACCAAAACCAAAACTACAGGAGAGTTAATTATGTGGGGGCGTACAATAACTATAACGGGAGGACATACTACCAAGGACGTCGGAGTTTTAATAGGGACACCGACTGGAACCAAGATAACAATAACGATAGAAGAGATACTAGGACTAATGGAGGCAGAAGTCGGAGTCAGGAGGACTACCGCCGGGTTAATTACGAAGAGGACCGTCAACGGCCGGAACCCAGGTCAACGGGAAATGAAATAAATCAAATGAACCAAACCGGCAGAGGAGACGAAGAATCCGAGCCGCTTTTAAACCCCACACGGCAGTGAAAACACCAGCAGGACCCTCACTGAACCACTCTATCAGGTTTAACAACATAAGAAATCACGGTAAAAATAATAATTGTATCACAATAATTTGTAGTAACTACTTAAAAAATTTAAGGGACGAATTGTTGGAAGAAGAAGACGGAAATCCAAGAAAAAACAACAACGAAATAATTTACATAACGGCAGAGATCAACAGTGTACAAACCAAAATCATGATCGACACTGGGGCTAACGTGTCGCTAATCGACGTGATAGAACTGAACAAGATACTTGAAGAAGGGAAGAAGCACATACTTACGTTACCAATAAGCAACATTGTACTGATAGGAGCGACGGGACGCCAAAATAGAACGGTCCGGAAGCAAGCAAGGTTGGAATTAACAAGTAACAATAAAACCATCCCAATGACTTTTCTAGTAGCCAGTGGCTTACCATTTAACATGTTAATCGGTTGTGACATGCTGAAACAATACTCAGCTATCATTGACATGAACAGGTCAAAATTATTTTTAAAGAATCAATCAAACAGAATGGACGGCTGACTTAGTTAACAGCGACAGCATGACCCCAACCCGAGTAACATATCATATACAGAGAAGTTTAGATCAACGAGAACAGTCACAAAGTAATAAAATCTTTTACTAGTTGGACGATGAACAATTATGGCATGACAAAATTAACGAAATCCGTAATTTTAAATGTGGAATAACTAAAGTACAAAGGGAACAGTTAATTGAAGTGTACAATAGATATCGCCATGTATTTTCAGATACACCAGGCAAGGTAAGAGGTTACCAGTGCAAAATAGAATTTCGAGAACCCGTACGAGGACATCATTGAACCCAGTTACTCCCCTTATACCAGCCCTATCCTCACCGTTCCAAAGAAAAGTGGCAAAGTAAGAATTTGCTTAGACGCAAGGGAAATCAATAAAGTGATAGTGAATGACCGAACATCCCCGGGGGAAATCGAGGAAATACTTAAAAAGTTTCATGGGATCAAGTACATCAGCACGTGGGACACCGTCTGTGGATATTGGCAAGTCGAACTCCATCCAGAGAGCCGCAAGTACATGGCATTAATTTTCGAAGGCCGTAATTACCAGTTTAAACGGTTGCCATTTGGACTGGTTAATTCAGTAGCCGTGTTTGTAAAAATCATGGACCAAATCCTCGGACAGGAAACACTCCAGTATACAACAGTCTATGTGGACGATATTTTGATAACTTCGACCAATTGGGATGACCATTGCCAATGAGTAGAACGAGTGTTAGAAAGGCTGTCAGAGAACCATATTACATTGAAGCTGGAGAAATCAAAGTTGATAGCGAGTGAAGTGCAATTTTTAGGGTTTAACTTGTCGGAGCAGGGAATCACACCATCCCAAGAAAAAATCGAGTCAATTCAAAAATTCCCAAAACCAAGGAACAGAAAGCAGCTCCAATCGTTCCTCGGCATATGTAATTATTACCGTAAATTTCAAGAACATTATTCGGAACTAACATCAAGATTTGTACGCCAATTATCATCCAAGGACAAGTGGACGTGGGGAGAAGAGCAAGATACCACACTTGAACTAATTAAAACTAAATTTTTGGAGTCAGTGATGTTGCACCACCCCAATTTCAATAAACAATTTTTTATGAACTGTGACGCCAGTGATGTCAGTTTGGGATCTGTTCTTTATCAGGAGGATGATGAAGGAAATCATCAAGTGATCAGTTTCGCTAGTCGAGTCCTGAATAGTTGTGAGAAAAACTATAATGTAACAGAGAAAGAGCTCTTGAGTGTTGTATTTTCCTGTAACAAGTTCAGGACATACATTTTAGGATACAAGACTACCGTCAGAACTGATCACAAGTCGATTTCATTTTTAAAAAGTTGTAAGTTGAATCATGGAAGGTTGACCAGGTGGAGCCTGACACTGCAAGAGTACAACCTAAATTGGGAATACATCCCCGGAAAAGGGAACGTCATTGCAGACACATTATCACGAATCAATATCAGGGACCAGACGTTTGAGGGGGAAAAGAAACCATAATCAAACTATATCATATCATCAGTAATAGATCTGATCTGGCTAACATCATAACAGAACTCGAGCAACGGCAAAAGCAGGACCCCAGATTGAGCAAAATTTTTGACAGACTTGGAGAACAAGACGACCGCATAACACAATTCTACTGCGAACACCAACAAATACTATTCATTAAGACACAGTACAAACTTAACACATGGAAAATTGTTATACCACAAACTATAGAAAAGGACATCATAATGGATTACCACGTCAGGTATGGCCACATGGGGGCATTGAAGGTAGTCAAGGCACTCCAGGAGCACGTATACATCAGGGATGCCAACAGAAAGGTGCGAAACCAGATTAAACATTGTCACATATGCCAGCTCGTAAAAGTTAACAATCATAAGAAAGAAGGCACAATGATGCCAATAACATCATCAAACAGATTGGAGAAAGTATTTGTCGATATTTGCGGCCCATTCCCGCGAAGCGGAGGGAGGCACCAGTATAAATATTTCATAATCCTATTCGACCATTACACCAGATTCACGAAACTATACCCGATCAACCGGGCGACGACACAGAAGATCTTAAACATTATTTGTCAAAATTATATCAGTGAGGTAGGAGCTCCGAAATCCATCATTACTGACCACGGAACACAGTTCAAGGGAAACAGGTGGAAAGACACTCTACGGGAGAAGGGAATCAAGACGTATAAAACATCTGTATACCACCCGAGCAGCAACCCGGCAGAACGAGTCTTAAGGGAAGTAGGGAGGATCCTACGCACATATTGCTTTAACCAACAGAGAAAGTGGGCCGAGTACCTACCAGCTGCGGAGGATTTCATAAACTTATCACACCATCAATTTATCGAAATGACCCCGTATACAGCAATGTTCCAGAGACCACCACCCAGAGAGATAACAGAATTAATCCAGTTCCCTAGCGGGGATGAATATAAGTTTAACAGTGTAAGATTTTATGAAAATATACTAGAACGAACCGAGAGAATGAGAAGAAAATATCAGCAATTCCAACCAAAACCGGAGCGATACTTAGTGGGAGACAAGATACTGTTGAAGAACCGAGAATTGCCCAGCACAATGGAAGGCATCGCTAAGAAGTTGTTACTATTGTACGCTGGACCGTATACTGTAAGCAAAGATAACGGAAATAATACTTACGAAATATTGGATCCCAATACACTAAAGAAGAAGGGTACATACAACCAATCATCGATGAAGCGATACTATTAAATGATTGATAACAGAATAACTGCAACAATGATAACTAGGACAGAAAAAATATGAAAAAAAAAAATATATATGAACATTATACAGATAAAATGAAGAAACTAATAAAACCCCAAAATTCAAAAAGTATGTAAGTACAACTTACTTAATTTATTCAGGAACGGTATGATTTAATAAAACCCCAAAATTCAAAAAAAAAACTGTAAGAACAACTTACTCAAGTTATTTCGAAACAATATAAGTTAAAATAAAAAGACTAAACCCCAAAATTCCAAAAGACGTAAGGACAACTTACTTAATTTATTTAGAAACAATATGATTTAAGATAAAACCACAAAATTCCAAAAGACGTAAGGACACATTACTATATAATTCAGAATAAATTATTTTAAACTAATAAAAATGGAAGAAGAGGAAGAAGAGTTAGAAATGAGTTAAATGAAGGAAGAATATGCCATACAATTTATGATAAGGAGGAGATTCAGTGTTTAATTGCAGAAGTAAATGGGAGTGAATTAAAAATAGTAAAATACGTATGCTAAAGAATAATTAATTGACAGCACGGAACTAAGAAGAATTTAAAATGAATATTAAACAGCTTTAACTGATATAATGGTGAATAATGTGATAAATGGAACTACAGAACAACGAGATAAATAATTTAAGAAAGGATTAGGATACCTCAGAAATAATAGTAATCATCCCTTGAGTATGAGTTTGTAGCGAAGGAGCTACCTTATAGGTAATAATTTTGTTATATGTATTGTGTTGTGATAGTGCAACGTTTATTTTTGTTTCTGGACAGAGATGAAGTTCCTCTGATCTCAGAAGATATAGTTAGGAAAACGGCAGATTAATGGAAGCCAATAGTGCCCCTCTGATTCCGTACCAGCTATGATATTAGGGAAAAATGTTAGGGAAATAAAGTATTTTAGGGATTATGCACCAAGAGAGGTAATAAATATAAAAATAATAATAAGTAATAATAGCGTAAAAAGCTAGAAGAAGTTATGAGTTCCAGAGAAAAGGACAGGTCTACAACTGAGGGAGGTACCAGTAGTGAATTAATGACCAGATACACAAGGAGTATCAACACAGTTTTCCAGTGCAATTAAAGTTTGAAGGATAGAAAGAGAAGATAACCTTATCATAGAAGACTTATGAGTTTATTTTTTTTACTAAACTTCATTCAGACAAAATAAACTTCTTTCGAAGGGGGGGGTGTTATGTAACGTAACAGAATTGAGGTCCCCAACGTTACATAAAAAAATGAATTAACTATGGTCAAGGACCATACCCCGATATTAAGGTTGCTCAGTAATTAGTACATCTGAGATGTACCTCAAGTCAAAAGATGTAATAAATAACGTTGAGTATAAAATACTATACCAATTAATGGTTAATATAATAAATTGTACTTGTTTTTTATACTGTAGCATGTTAGTGTTCACAGAATATTTATTTTATGTTTTGAGTATAGTAAGAGTGAACTGTTGTTTTATAGGAATACTTAATCAGTGGTAATGTTTTTATTTATGTTAAAATTGTCTTTAGACAATTGAGTATAATTACCTGTGTTAGGCATTATACTATGTTATATGTAGTGACTAAAATTGGATAATGAAGTTGTTTTGAATTAATGTTTATAAACTTGGCCAGGATGGCAATAAGTGTTTAATAGTTGACAAGTAGTTCTGATAATTATGTTGTAAACTAATGAAAGGTTCCAGGACGAATTAATTAATGTAATAAAGTAAAACCAGGAAATTAAAATCAATGTAAATAACCATGAACCAGTAACTAATTGTACAGTAGGTCAGGTAAAGAAAATTAAGTTAAAAAGCCAAACAATATTATAACAGTTGTAAGAAAACCTATAGGCCTAAATTTAATATATGTAAAAGGAAATTAATACCTTTTTTAATGGGTCCAGTCCAATGAAACTGTAGTAAATTATATATGGTATAATAAGGTAGGTTGGGTGAAAGTTTTAAGTAATTCAGTATAATTCCAAGCATGGAGTATTTTATTAAAGAAGAGTAGTAATAATTTATAATTCGGGCTCTAGGATATCAAATTTCATCCAATGACAGAAAATAATAGTTGTTAGGGCAACTAAAAGGTACAATGTTGTTGATTTTCAATTCATTCGTTTCGATTGTTATATGCTATTGAGTTGAGATGAGGAGACACATTTAAAAACGAATGATAAAATTTGAAAAAATACGAATCTAAATTAATAAATCCTATGTGAAACCTAATTCTATAATACTACTGCTGAATAATAAAACCAATTAGACTTCCAAATTATAACCGAATACCTCTAAAAGAGTCGAGAATTCCTCACTTCATTCACCAGGATAATTCCGCTGGATTCGGTATTAAACCGATTTCCCAGGTAATCAGAAGACTAATTGAGGGAAGCAAAAGCCGAAACTAACGGAATTATTGAGAAGATATACGAAGAACTCGTTCCTGCAGAATTAACCTTCACCTTCAAGAAGAAGCTATAACACGATTTCCATTCCACCGTGACTGACAACTATCAAGATCGTAAGAGAAGAACGGCAGTCAGAAAAGTTCCTGGGAGCTTCCCTGTATACTACACCATCAATTTTATTAAGGACCAGAACACTTTTTCCTGGATGAACGTAATCTAAGCAGATCATCTTCAACTGTTTACAGACGTCCAATGCCAGTTTGAGTTCCGCCAATCCGGTAAAAAACAACTTATTTTTAATTTCAATATATTTAGAGTTAATAACCTTCTGTAATACTTGAGTAACCTTAATTTTACATTACCTGACCTTGCTAATGGTTAAAAGAATCTTACGAACCCTGGGATAAGAAATATTTATTGTTATATTTAATTTGTATAAGTCAGAAGGAACTTCGTCAATTGACGATCGATACACCATTGTACAATCGATTTAGTGATACTATTATTTTGAAGAGAACTGTTAATGTGCAATAAAGTACAGAATTAATAAAGAATCTTTCTTGTATAAGATATTGTTTTATGTTATTGCAGAATAGGTATTATATGTTGTGGTTGGAGTAAGTTACAGGAAAAGGGTGAATAAAATCCGATGAACGGTTAACCTAGACGCAAGCCTATTACAAATAACAGCGCTAATTGTCAACAGCTGGTGGAACGGGAGATTGCCGAACTAGCGTGTTTTCTGTACCAAATTTGAATTGAATTATCTAATATAGAGGGACTAGGGTTGACAAGAATCCTTAATACATTCAGTCAATACATGACGTATATCGTTAATATTGCGTAACTATTGAATACTTAGTTAAACCTGTATTATAGTGCAATTAAAAGTTAAAATAATATAATCACAAATATATTTGCCTATTAAATTTGAATTACAGGAGGTCAACTGTAAGACTACATAATTAATAACATAAATAACATTTATAATTAACAGATAGATTAAACCCCAGTACACTCACTCACATAGTAAATAAACGTTTTGTTTCAATAAATATATTGTTATATTTTGGTGATCTTTAGGAAAGGCGATGTCAGCGTCTCTGAAGAGATACAGAAAATTTGCAACTCGTTAATTATTTTGTTTGAACGATGCTTAAACGCCATTGAGTTATATAAAACGCCATACAATATATATGTACAACTTACACAATACAACTTTATTCAGTATTTAACGAAGATATTTTTCTTCAAAAATATTGATAATTTTGTGTGTAACTGTCCTTGTGTCGACCGGAAAAGAAGTAATTTAAAAATAGATGCTGTTTAAAATTAGGGTAACACAGATAAAATACTTGATTATGATAATGTTCGCTTGCTGCTCCTCACATGTAACTGTCGTTTTTAGACAAGTTAAAGGTGGCAATTTCACAAAGTTGATTAAAATTTGATTATGGCAGTATAACACATACGATGCGGCGCGACACCAGGCAAGTGTCGTACGTAATATGTCTTCACTCGCCAATATTCCTTCTTTCCCTGATTTATTTTTTCGTTTTCACCTTTTTTATATTTACTGTTTGTAGGTAGGGATAAACTTTATCTGTATGCTTGATAGCCTTTAACACGTCTACTTTTTATAATTACAACACTACCGACTCGGAACACAAAGTTTTATATTGATAAAAATGTAAATATAATTATTTCACTACTACGACTCGGAACACAACTTTTTATGGGTAAAAACGTAAAAGTTTTACCTTATAACCTGAACCGGTTTTCACTTTTAAAAAGCTTCTTCAGAGGAAACCGTCTTTTAAAAGTGAAAACCGGTTCAGGTTATAAGGTAAAACGTTTACTTTTTTACCCACAAAACGTTTTGTGTTCTGAGTCGTAGTGAATAATTATATTTAGTTAAGTAACGGACACGTCATGGACAACGAAATCCAAGAAAAATGTAAAATTTTTACTTATAGCCTGAACCAGTTTCCGCTTATTATAAGCTTCGTCAGCCTCTGACGAAGCTTATAATAAACGAAACTAGTTATAATTAACGGACATACAGTTATTATAATAAAACTTGTTAATCAACGGACACATCATGGACAACAAAATCCAAGAACGTCTACTTTGTTTTCTCTCTATGTATTTTGTTTAATAGATTCATAATAAATGGTATGCCTTTACGTATAATATATAATACATTAAAATAATTAATGTATTGTTTTAACAAATTTTTTATCTCTTTCGTGTTTATAATCCGTAGACTACTGGATTCGTAACAATAATAATCTGATACATAATAATATACAGTATAATATACTCATATTGTGCTCCTGCCAGGTATAAAACATATAGGCCGGAAACCAAACAATCAAGCGGTTTTAAAAATTAAAATTTTTTTCTCGCAACAGTATTTCCACTAGCACAGAATGCAGATGAATAAGTTATTCCTTGTTATTTGGATACAAAAATGATTAATTAAATATAATTATTATGTTTCATAGTATGATTGTAGGAAGTGAAATTTAAACTACATTTCTGTCCCATAGGATTTAATATTTAATTAGAAATCTTGCTTACTACTGTTGTTGTTTCACGATTAGGTCCCTAAGACTCCGTCAGGTTTTAATCAGGGTTTAAAATTAATAAGGCAAAATTTAATTATAGAAGCTGATTAAACTGATGGCAGTGCGCGACTGAAGTAAATATGGAATGTAATTAAAACACATTTCTTGAAATTTAGTGTGAAGTAAATACGTACAGGGACGGGAAACCACGAGGAAAGTTTATCGCACACGTCACTAATTTTGGGTATTCACATCCCCACTATTAACCACCAAAGGTTCAATTGGCTGTCGAAGCGTTTGAATTCTCAAACTCTAATGGTTTCCTGCAGATGGGACGAGACTTTATACTTACTCCAAAGACACTACATGCAGACGTTTACCGGTGACCATAGTGTGCTGAGTCAAAAAGATTCAGCAGATTTCAGTTATTTTACAATTGGAGAGTGGGCTGATATCTAGCGGAAAGACGGCGCGAAACGACATGATATACGACCTGTAGCTACAGGCAGTACGGAATTACAATGCTGTAATTAGTGCTGCACCCTACCCGTGAAGATATAAGCCCTACCGATTTCTACTCTACACTGCGTGATCGGTGTCGGCACCTGCCGACTGTCCGTGGCAGTATGAAAACTCCAGGTGCTGCTTCCTGGCGTCAACTACGCTACGCAAACGGACAAGAAGCTGGATTTTCTGACAAAGTTGTCTGACAATATACTCCGTGGGTGACGGTCGCCATTATTTTCTCCGGTAGAGAAATGAAGATCTCAACACTTGCAGTTCTTCCAACTATGTATAGATAATTCTATAAACGACTGCGGTAAGTCTCAATTACTTTCATATTAATTAACTACAATATTTTACTGGAGAAAACTGTTTTTTTTAGTAAGCCTGAGGAAGTTCAATCTGTTCACCTGTTGCATCGTGCATTGTGCAATACGCTATGTGTTGGTAAAGTTTTTATAACTTTATAAAACATTCCATTCAAGTGTCAGAATTTCGGCACTAAAAGGTAAAGTATATTGAATACAAAATATTTAAGTTTAAAAGTTATCTAACATCGATGTAATGAGATTCGTGGTACACCACTAGTTTATTGCACAATGCGTAGTTAGTTTAAGTGGTATACAAGTTTTGCTACAATTAACAGTAAAACCTTATTAATATCTGGTAACTTACTCAGGTACGTTTTGAAAGTAAATAATGTCCAATTCATATTATTTTCCGTAATAAAAAAACTATGTATTTGAATTAACCTTAACCACGTGGTATCTACATATTCACGCTAAGTATAAAGTTTATGAGATGGTACAAAGCCATAATTAATTGTCAAATTACAAACAGGGTAACTCACATTGTGTGAAGTAATATTAGGAAGAATTACTGTTATAAAGAATAACTGTTGTAAAGATTTTCAAATAAGGCATGTTGGCCATATAAATTTTACCAAGTTTAATTAAGTAGCTCAATAGCGGCGTTGACTTTATATATATGTATTTTGGAGGGGGTGCAAACTTTAGGGGGACATTGTGTGGTGTACTCTGACTAAAAAAATATAATGGTGTAATTAGGGTCCACTGCATAGACGAGAAAAAAGACCTACTACATGGCTGAACGATGAACATCATAAGCTCTCATCTTCGCTACCGGATGAATTTGGACGACCACACGAACACCTAAAATGTCGGCCACGAGATGTCACCTCCATAATACCCTTCATGAATGAAATCAGGTGATACAAAACCAATTATTAATTACACATAGAGTCAACACTCAATCATACCCAGTGACCAGTTATATACATCTGTCAACTACTACATTTCAAGTTTTAAACATTCATTTAGATTCCCAATTGATGGGACAGTTTAGTGTGTGGACTGGGTGTTAAATTAATTGTAAATTTCAGTGTATTTCTGGTAAAATTGTCAGCCAGAGACTGGCATGCTTTACATAGTTCACATTCAGCATAGATTTTCCATTTATTTTATTATAGGGGTTTCCTTACAGATTTTAAGTCATTCTGGCTATTAGTAATTTATCGTGTTCAATTCAGTAGTATATATATATATTTTCTTAATTTAAAAATCAGTTTAATTCTTTTGTATAAAAAATTACTGGGGAGGTAGGTGCATTTTCAACAAGTTTCAACCAGAAGGAATGCATGTCGAAACACCTTTCAACTTGTTTGTTGAGACAAGTTGAAAGATGAATCATCAAGATGTTAACATGTCCGTCTCTGTGCCAAGTGTATTTTTCATAGGGTTATAATATTATGCAATATTTCTATTTTTATTAATTGGCCATGTTTCAGGATATATAAATTCTTTAAATTATTTATGATAACTGGGAGGCGTTCATTATTTTAAATATTTTTAATTTCTCACTGTAATTAGGCACTTAGCCACTTAGGCACTTAGTTTTGAATTTTATTATGTCCTGGGGACTACTGTATGCTTAAGCATTGTCTTATACACCTGATGTGTAATCGACCAACACCATGAGGGTAATATAAAAATATAAAATTGTAATCCTAACAGGGATAAGTATAAAAGAAAGAAAAAGTAAGAATTTATATACACCATGTGGGTAATATAAAAAGGGCGTGGCAAGACACCTTTATGTATATTTTATTGTATACTATTGTATAATGTATTTGTGTCGTGGAACATGTTATGTATGTATATTTGTGTGTACATTTTGGGGGTTATAAGTGTTATGCATTTAGTGTATTTTTGGTGGGGACTTTAGATATAGGGTTTTATTTGTGCAATGTCTTTTTATAAAAGAAAGTTAATACATGGAGTCATGTAGTTATATCCTTTTCATTTTTTATAACAGGTATTCTATCTCAATTAATCATTGCTGATAATTTCTTTAAGGAAATAATTTATTTTATTTAACCTTATAACAAGTATATGAATTGTCACCCTTTAAAATTTATTAACTTGTTTGAGTAATTATTATTGTAATTAATATTAGCAAGGAATCAATGCCATTTATCTTCATTAAGTTATATGAAGCATTCTAAAAGGAACATATAAAATAAATTTTATATTTTATTAATATTTTAATGGAAGCTTTATTTCAAGGTTAGTTATGGTTTTAAATTTCAATTCATTGGTAGAGTGACATAGCCAATTATTTTCTTGGTTTCAATAATTATTTTCAGGTGGCCTTGTTGAGAAAGTATACTTTTTTTTAATTAACTATTTAAGGGGAATTATAGATTACTGTTGGGTTTATTTATTTATATTATTAATTGTTTACTGAGATAGAATAATAAAAAGGATTTATTAATTGTTTAATTCTTGAGTTTTCATTGCAAGTCCCGTCTCACTGGATCCAGCGCATTTTTGGCTTCTCTAGGCCTAAGCCTAGTTATAATTAACTTGTGGCCCCTCTTTACAAAAAAAAAAAAAAAAAAAAAAAAAAAAAGTGTGTGACGGGGCTTGCAAACTTAGGAAACATTTTGGAACTCCCACAATGTTAAGTTCAAATAGAACTTAGAAAAATTTTAAAAGGCCCTATATCTAAAGTTGAAATTATTTTGTTAGCTTTAAGGTTTTGAGATATATGTACATGTACTTACCCGCCTTGAATAGTTGATAGTGCCACGTGGTGAGAAATTTTAGAAGGGGAAATCCCTGGGGAAAAGGGACTTATCGCAGTACGGTGCTTGGTTGGTTGGAGTATTACCTTGCCCATATTTGGAGAGGTGTTGTTTTTTGTAATTATGCAGTATGGCCCGATCGGCAGTCGGTTTTTTCCGATAAATGGTAGCCGAAGTAACATAAGAAATTGTTAAAATAAATTTTCGTTGGTCGGTGTTTTTTTTGTTTCGTGTTGTGTGTGTCGCGTTCCTTTTGTCTGGTAATCGAGTGAGAGCAGTTCAGGTAGTGGGCTAGTTTCTCGCATCGGTAGGTGGACCCGCAGTCTACTTAATGGAAGATATAGTACTTGAGTTTTTCAGATTCTGGTATTAGATAGCATTTGCTTTTAAAGTTGTGTGTTTGAGTGTGCCGACCGCGAAGTGAGGATGAGTACACTTAATCCTGAGTTGTTTTTGCGGGAGGAACTTGAGTTCGAGCTCCGGGCCCGGGGCAAAGAACCTCGTGGCAATGTACAAATATGACGGCGGCAGCTCCGAGAAGCGCTGGCCGCGGGTGATGCGCTCTCTAGGGTCACTATTACTGACCCCGAGAGTGAGAGGGAGTGTTGTACGGAGAAGTGGGATGAGCTGCGGGAGTTAGCTCAATCCGTCGAAAGTTTGGAGGAGGGACCGGGATGCTCTCTCGGTGTCCGGCGGATACGGCAACGTATGCAGCACGTAATTCTTCGGCTGCAGAATTTACAAACCCAAGGCGGTGAACTTGTGCCGCCATATAATATACCCGAGAGAATTCAAGAGATTACCTCGACCCTCCAGGGGTCACAACCTGTAAGATCATCCACGCCGGTTCCGGTTGCTGAGGAGTCCGTGGTCTCAGCCGTGAATACTTCTTCGTATAGGGACGTAGAACCTATGCAAACTGGTTCGGGGGCGGCGACGTACAACAAACTGCCCAACCCACTTGAAATAGCGAAATAGCTCGTATACTGGGAATGGGCATGTCGGAGGAAGAGGTGGTACAACACATTCTCGACGGTTCAATAGTTTCAATAGTAACGCTATTTCTCTGTCTCTGTCTGTCTCTCTCTCTCTCTCTCTCTCTCTCTCTCCCTTGCACACACACGCACACATACACGCGTTAATCTTCACGGAGTAGGCACATTGCCTGTTCCGTCTTCACAGTGGGCTACACACATTAACACAAGGTATTGCCATCGTTGATAAAATTTAATTCTTGTTTCTTTCCTTGTAAATAATGTTAATAAGTGGGCATAATCTTACTGAGTACAGTTTATTCTTTCTGTTTTGTTATTTTGTGAAAGCTTTCAAATGACTTTGTGTGGCTAAATTACCTTATACAAAATTACTTACTAATGTTTATTAATTATGTTCATTCAATGCTCCGGAACGACACAGTACTCAAAACACAACTACTTACAAATGATAAAGGCCTACGTTTTTACAATGAAACTTGTTGACATTAATAATCATTTAATGCTGATTATTAATGATATCTCCTCATGAAGAAAGTTTCATATTATATTGTAATCTACATAGAAATTAAAAATAAAAATAGACATTTGTAATTGTCACACACACACACACACACACACACACACACACACACACACACACACGGGTACTATATTCGATACTGACATAAAGCTTGATAGAACGAGGTAATCTCAGAAAATCTTAATTCCGTCAAAAAATTAATTCACTAATCAGCAGCTTAGACCCTCCTGAGTAAGCATGCTGAGATACGAGTCGAGCAATTAAAAAAAAAAAAAAAATGTGCGTGACATCAGGGAAACTTGTTTTCACACAAAATGTTGCGTAAACTATGAGACTTGCGGTCAAAACAATTTATATATATATATATATACACACACACACATACACACACTCTCTGGCTTGTGTGTACAGTCTACAAACATGCGCTGGCACGCAGATGTATATTCTTGACTTGTAAAGTAACAAGTAACATAATACTGTAAAAGAATTTGTTGTTGATTATACAATAATCACTGTTGTGAAATTTAAAAGTTTCTTATTATTAAAGACAGTGTTGTGCAGAATGGTAACATGACCGTATGAAGAATGCTAGTTATTGTGAAAACAAAATAAAAAATTAATATTTTAATTCTTGCAGGAGAGAATAAGTGTCAAATATTTCCACATATTTTGTTGTAGTGGGTATTTCTTAACATATGCATATACAGTACTTTTATCTTTATTCTAACAGGAGAGAGGTAAAGGAAAATAAAAGACTTACACAATTTAAGTATTAATTAAAAACCTATTATTGTAAAAAATTGAGATTATGTATTAATCTTTGTTTTATAGTGTTGGTGGTGGAGACATATTCCAGTATTTCATGGGCAAGTGAAGTTGTACACAGACCAAAACGTCAGGCTGGATGCCGAGAGTAAGTTACTGCGATGTGTAGGTGTCACATAGAATTAGTAGTCAAGATTTGTCGACTAACACACTCTTACACACATTTATTTTTATATATTTTTACTTTTACTGATATAAGGTAAACACATGTACTTACCATTTCAATGTATGTGTGAGCACGTGGTTCCTTTCTACTATAAATCTCTCTTTAAGGGGCCAGGGTTCACTCTCGGCGAGATTCAGATACAAAGAGGTAATAGAAATGATAACACTGATTCTCATTTGAATGTAATCACTAGGTTTTAATTGGCAGAATAAAATAAACATATATATTGAATGATACCCAAAATGGCGTCACATACAATTGCCAAAAACAAAATGGTGGTTACATTTCCTTAAACCCTATTCAGTCATAGTTACTTTGTATTATGGTGAATCTTGTTAATATTTTATATTTACGTCTGGCTGCAGCTCTGATAACACATAATTAATTATACACTGATATACTACACAAACCAATGCCCTCTTTAGTCATGATCATGGCCATGCGTTCATTCACTCATACGCTCACTCACTCCCACTATCGCAAATACATTTTATCAAATTTATCTTTTATTTGAGCTCATTAATATGTAAAAAATGTGATAATTGTTTGACTTCTCTGTAAGTGGACCAGAGTTGCTCCCTTGCTGGTGTTAGATGTTATGCAGTAGTATGGCAGGTGGTCGCCTCATATTATCGTTTATCCGTTGGTGTGCACTGATTCTACATTTGATGTTTGACTGTTTACTATTAATTGAGTCTTTTACAACTCCACTGTCACATTTCTAATTATAGATAATAACTTTCTTAAAACTTCTGCTGAAAACTGAGTCGACAGCGATACATCGCTGCTGACCCTTTGGTGCGCTGTGCGGAACTGAGAACGAGTGATACGCAAATTTTTGTATGTGTTAGTGCACTTGACGTCACCGTCTTTTGTTTGCTGGGCCAACGCCTCGTTTCATACGTTGTTGTTCTTGCGTCATTGTCTTTTATTCATGACGACACAGCTTTATAAACCAATCACAATTGTTATTAATAGTCCGTCATCACATACACCGCCATCATCTCTGCTTGCTTTTGCTCGTCCACCGGTGACCTTGGCATTATGCTCCTCTCACTGAATATGCGTTGTTCCTTTTTACAGAGGGACAATGGACCTAACCATTCTTTATTCAACTGTGATACAATAAAACATTCTCAAATAACCTCAAATCCCATAATTAAGGTATTGGGCCTTTATGTACTGTTACAAACCCCCTCAATGAAAGATTTTGTGTCGAGACACAAAAACTTTCATTGACTCACTCACACGTTTCTAAAAGGATCAGCCTAGATATGTCGCCACAACCCCCTGTAATGTTAATATATAAAAAAATTATAATCACTTACCCTTGGTCCAATAGTGCTGATCGTACCTGTCTGACCTTACTGGACTTCTCAGGAGAGATCCCAACACCATAAGGCCAGCCAGCTCAGGACCGCGGTCACAACACCACAAAACTCTGAAACATTGAATACAAAATTTTAAAATAGTGGTCCAATATACTTCCATATCTACAACTGATATGTTTCCCTTTAGATGCATTGGTTTGTGTCTGGGCATTGGTTTGCTCAATTACATTTTTTCAAAACAACAACAACAAGAATTCGACATAGACTGATTTTTTTTTCACCAACACCAAACTCAATCTCTTCCTTGTAAGAGAAAATATATATATTCCTACAAATAACCTAATACATAAACAATTCTTTAATATTCCCCAAAACACCATCACCTATTTATTTCTATAAGATTCAACCTACAACTACTATGGCAGACAAGTTCATTATTCAAATTTTATTACTCGACTCTATAATCATTTTATATATATTTTTTCAATGACATCATACTATATTTTACTCAACACCATTTCTAACTTTATCTTTTTTAACATTCAAGATCTACTATCTTTTAACATTTGTTACCGTCGTTACCCCTGTAGCGACCTCCTAACCACACACTCTATGGCCATCAACATAATAAAAACATCATAAACATTGAACATTACACATTAACACTGTTACATTTACATTACATAACTCATATTTACACAATTTGTACCAAAACTTTATAACATTTTTATCATCAATTCTCGATTAACTTTTTATTATTTAACATTTGTTTATATCAGATTCTATACAACAATTTCAAATTTATCATTTACCTTTCCAGTTACATTACATTCCTGCTATGAATTTTCCTTTTCTAACCTTTTTATCCTTATTAGTTTGGGTGACTCTCTATTCTTCATTATTATCTCTATCTTATTTTGGCATTTGTCAACCTAACCTTACTCACCTCTTTTTTACTACTAACAACCGCTTCTAACCATTAACATATTATGACACCAATATCTCTATAATAACCCCCTTCACTAATCCATTTAAAACCTCTGGCACCGCTCATTTTTTGTACTAGTATGTGTGTACCCAAACTCTAACCAACTCATTCCCTTATCGGTTCCTGACCCTTTCAGGTAACCCTTTCCGGCGCTAATCGGTCCCTTCCTGTCCCAACACCTTTCGTTGCGGACTCCCTACACCACTACCCTTACTACAAAATATCATCATCAACAAATATAATTACCATTCACATTACTCACCTCTTACATATAATCACTAACCACTGTGTCCCTAAAATATCTAACACCTCTTTATATATTATCAGTATCTCAACATTCTATTTTCTCTAACTCCCATTAACTCTATTTAACTAACTCCAATGCCTCTATTTATCATTATCCCCAAACTCTTTTACAACATTTCACCTTAATATACCACTAGAAAATTCATCACTTACCTTACAATCCTAAAACAACTCAATATCCAAATACAGTATATCATATGCTTAATCATTTACTAACCATTAGACTCTGAATCTCATAATTGTTTAAATTCCTTATCAAATTCCTTAAATTATTTAAAATTCTACCGTACCTGGTTTACATAAAAAATACATAAAATACACAACTACAAGAATACACAAATACATTGACATTAATATACACAAAAATATACAATCCAAAATTATCATTTAACCATTTACCAAAATCAGTCATAAACAGTCCGTTTCACAACACTGTCCACATAATTAAATGTTCATAATACAGTAAAATAATTAACCTCCATCGTCAAATAATAATTGAATCTTAAAACTATATACATTGTTTAATATTGAATATCTTATCTTATCATTATACATGTACCAACTATTCAAATTTTTATCCTTTTCCTCAGACTCATATAACTCATGATCGGGTATAGTTCTGTCACCTTCAGTAAAATCAGTCATAATTAGGTAATTTGCCAAGTCATTATTCTCTTTATCTCCTACTCCTAACCTTTCCATAAACTCTTCATAGTCTCTACTTATCTTAAAAATTTCTACCTCCCTCTTTCTCACACAATATCTCTCACTTTTAAAACATCTCTCTCTATCACACCAAGTTACATTCTCTCTCTCTATATTTGCATAGGGCACTACTATTTCATAAAAACACCCCCTGGCCTCACCAGGTACACTAACACAAAAAACTAAGGGATCATTTGGAGACCACACGTCTCCCACATAAACTCTAGAGGAACCTTCATCCTCAAATAACAATTTCGGAGTCTTTACTACAACTATACCACTGGGAAAATTTGCCCTCTGCTCACTATACTCACTTAAACTCTCCTTACCCCCACTTTCACTCTCATCTACAACTGTCACCTCACCATGAACCTCTACTCTCATTAAAATCTCATTATTACTACCAACATCCACACTATTATCTCCTATTACCATATTTTTATTTATTTTATCATAATTTCCACTACTACTTACCTTGTCTTTGTTTATATCTAATTTGTCTATTTCTCTACTCTTATTTTCTAACTCTATCTCATTAATTCTCTTGTCAACATTAAAATTTCGTTTTTGCATTTCATTTTTTAATTCTTCTAATTTCTCCTCTAATTGATTCAATTTTACATTTAGCAAGTTATTTTGTTTCTTTAGTTCGTTCTCGAAACTGTCAAACTTTACGTTAAATTTGCTATTCTGTTGTTCAAATTTGTCATCGAATTTAAGATTCTGCTGTTCAAATTTTTCATCGAATTTAATATTCTGCTGTTCAAATTTTTCGTCAATTTGCTCTTTTAATACACTATTTTGTGTTTTAATTAATATAAATAAATCTTCTAATGATGTCTTATTTTCGATTGCCCTAGGTGTTGAATTGGCACTTATTCCGTTTAATAAAATTGATTCTGTTGCTGTATTATTTATTTCTATGCTGTCATTATTTTCTGCCATTTTGATAACTTTAATATTGAAATGACTATTTAATTACACTTGTCACAATTACACTATTTGATATGTTTTTGTCAACATAACCTCTCGTATATCAGGTTATGCACTATTATATCACTCTCCTCGTCTCTGAATCTGGCTTATATTTTATATAAAATAGCTTTATATAAAGTCCGCTGTTCGGGGGCCATTGTCGACTAACACACTACTAATACATACATTTATTTTTATATATTTTTACTTTTACTGATATAAGGTAAACACGTGTACTTACCATTTCAATGTATGTGTGAGCACGTGGTTCCTTTCTACTATAAATCTCTCTTTAAGGGGCCAGGGTTCACTCTCGGCGAGATTCAGATACAAAGAGGTAATAGAAATGATAACACTGATTCTCATTTGAATGTAATCACTAGGTTTTAATTGGCAGAATAAAATAAACATATATATTGAATGATACCCAAAATGGCGTCACATACAATTGCCAAAAACAAAATGGTGGTTACATTTCCTTAAACCCTATTCAGTCATAGTTACTTTGTATTATGGTGAATCTTGTTAATATTTTATATTTACGTCTGGCTGCAGCTCTGATAACACATAATTAACTATAATTAATAATATTAATCACCATACATACATATTACACATACAAACATATAAAACATACATATATACATACATACACATACACACATACATACATATTAGACATATTAGTTATATGTATTATTATTAGGTTATAATTAATTATATACTGATATACTACACAAACCAATGCCCTCTTTAGTCATGATCATGGCCATGCGTTCA
Organism: Magicicada septendecula; assembly: GCA_034769895.1. Classification (NCBI taxonomy): domain Eukaryota; kingdom Metazoa; phylum Arthropoda; class Insecta; order Hemiptera; family Cicadidae; genus Magicicada; species Magicicada septendecula. The sequence continues at coordinate 796,714,499 of CM068367.1, read as the reverse complement.
TTCACTCATACGCTCACTCACTCCTACTATCGCAAATACATTTTATCAAATTTATCTTTTATTTGAGCTCATTAATATGTAAAAAATGTGATAATTGTTTGACTTCTCTGTAAGTGGACCAGAGTTGCTCCCTTGCTGGTGTTAGATGTTATGCAGTAGTATGGCAGGTGGTCGCCTCATATTATCGTTTATCCGTTGGTGTGCACTGATTCTACATTTGATGTTTGACTGTTTACTATTAATTGAGTCTTTTACAACTCCACTGTCACATCTCTAATTATAAATAATAACTTTCTTAAAACTTCTGCTGAAAACTGAGTCGACAGCGATACATCGCTGCTGACCCTTTGGTGCGCTGTGCGGAACTGAGAACGAGTATACGCAAATTTTCGTATGTGTTAGTGCACTTGACGTCACCGTCTTTTGTTTGCTGGGCCAACGCCTCGTTTCATACGTTGTTGTTCTTGCGTCATTGTCTTTTATTCATGACGACACAGCTTTATAAACCAATCACAATTGTTATTAATAGTCTGTCATCACATACACCGCCATCATCTCTGCTTGCTTTTGCTCGTCCACCGGTGACCTTGGCATTATGCTCCTCTCACTGAATATGCGTTGTTCCTTTTTACAGAGGGACAATGGACCTAACCATTCTTTATTCAACTGTGATACAATAAAACATTCTCAAATAACCTCAAATCCCATAATTAAGGTATTGGGCCTTTATGTACTGTTACAGATTACTGTACTGGGATGAAGCGAATTTATGACTCTATTCTTTTATAACAATCTACTGGGATTTTAATATAGTTTATAAAATAATTAATCCATATCTGGTGACCTCTGTAACACAACTAAAAATTTCTCTCCATATAATGAAATAAATTAATATTCAAAAGTTTTTGTTTTGTTTTATTTACTGTAAAGTCTTTACTGATGTGATAGAGTCTTTCTTTTAAATAATTTTCTTTGTTTTATTGTACATAAATAATATAGGTTCACTTCCTTTTATATCGACTGCAGATCCTTCAGATGACAGGTTGATTCTGGATGATTCTGTATCTGGATGAGGGTTGATATACTCTGTCTCTAGCCTCAGGGTCACTTTCGGGCATTTAGATATTTCTCACAAGCACGGTTATACTTTCACCGGAAATAGAGGTTACTGCTAAATTAGTGTATTATGCATACACTTTTTATCCAGTAGGCTTAAAGTGTTTATATTAGATATCTTGAACTTATATGGAATAACGCTTACAGTAGCCTATTATTTGCAGTAACTCTAAAAAATTGTAACTTGTGTTAGTCACAATTAGCAGACCGATGTCATGAACCACACAGAACATAAACATTATAGATTTCCAAAAGAGACTGCTCTATCAGATCCAAATAATTATCCTCAACTGAATTGTAGTAATCTGATTGGTTCTTCAGTAACCACTATTCATGATTTTTCTACAGATAACCAATATTCTTGTTCAAGAAGGCTTCTGAACAGAACAATTCTTGTTCAAAAAACCTGATAATATTTATGACTGAAATTATAGCCATAAAACCTTTTTACTTAACCTATCCAGACATTTAGTTGCTGATTTTTAAAATAACTATTGCCATCAGTTAAATCTTTTCTTTACGAACATTCTGATATAAATCACATCTAAAAATTTCCCTATCATGAAAGTTATTTAAATTAATGTGTTTTTATGAATATCCTGCAAACTGTTTCATAATTCTAAAAATACTTAAGACTTACATATATAACAATGTTCCTTATCAACTAACATATAATGTTCAAATCTGCAATCTCTACATATTCACTTAGTGTCTTTATATGCTGTTATGTGCTTTTACTGTCTACTATATTAGTGATGAATGTCCATTAATGCAATTAGAATGTCCATTGCATTACACACATGATGTAAACAACTATTCTCCAATAATGATCCTCAAATAAAGTATGTAGTAGCATGCATGAAAACAAATACATGATCTGAGAATAATGGCTAAAAGGTGTTCAAACATACTGCGAAACACAAAACTTTAGGAGAAGAAAACCATTTAACACAAACAGAAGTTAAATAATTGACGATCAAATAGTTTTATGTGTATTGTTAAAACAATAGAATTCATATACTCTATATTTTTTGTTCATGTACTGTAAAGAAATAATAAATACATATGACATTATATATTTTCATATTCACATTTAATTTAAAATCCTATTTACATTTTTTTTTAATTTATACCATAATGATTTCCTCCGTACATTCTAAAATTCTAGAATTTTTCTGAAGTTGTTTAAAAATAGCTGTGTACTATAAAAAAGTAGTCCTTCAGTATTTTCATTTTTTCCTGTCAACCCTTTTGAATAAGAATTTTCTGAATTCTTGTTGTTTTATAAAATAAGAACATTTTATTTCTTTAGATGTCTTGGCTTTACTATGAATTTATAAATTTTGCTATGTTTGCTTTGCTATTCTGGGAAGTACTGAAACACAATAAATGTGTGTGTGGATGAGTGCCTGTGTTGACAGTGCCCCGCCATTCCTGACCATGCTTCAAATTCTTTCTGTCATAGGCATTATACGACTAATTAACACAACACTTTTGCTGCACAAAATTGGTTAACCAGCTGACTGGCTTGATGCAGTGAAAGGATTACAGATTTCAGTTGTTTATAGCTTTCTGATCATCTCATTACGAGGTCTACTATTTTCTCTTCTTCTTGGTTTCAGCTAGAATAATTTATTTTTATTCTAGCGTCATTGATTAGTGGCCAAATCATTTCAATGATATTATAATTAATGTAACAGAAATTAGGTAGACAACTAAAATAAGTATTCTAATGGTTTTGTAAACAACAGCAAGTATCATAACCCGACTCTCTGGGAAAACTCTTTCACACACATACCCCACCCATGGCAGTAACTGGTGACTAGAAGTGCCGTGACCAACTAGTAGGAAGCTTGCACACTGACAGTGAAGGGTAGTCATTTTTTGATGCTGTAGTACAGCACCCCAACTCTCATACCTTCATTAACATAAAAGATATCTTCTGCCGTGGGCATAATCTTTACTTCATCTCAGCTGGTCACAAGAGCCTCCTGGAAAGTGGTTTTGGGTTCACTGGGCTCTAATCATTGGCCTGCACCTGTTACTCTAGATTACCAAAAGGGATATGTTAACACATCTCACATCCTTACAAGGAAATGGAAATTTCAGGATGTTAGACTGCTATAAATTTCAGCAATTTCTTAAATTGGAAACAACATCGTTACAGTCAGTTGTTATCACATACCAAATGTTCATGAACATTGTAGAAGAGGCATGTCACTTATCTATCTCACAATATAAATCTATAATATGAAAGTAGGTTCATCACTGGTATAACACTAAGTACGCCAAGGCCATTCAAAGATGTGAGGAGGCTCTCATAACTGCAAGCTCAACGGAAACTTCACAACTTACATAGCAATGAAGAGAGCAATGGCAGTCTCTAAGCAGGTTTTTGAAGGAAAGTAAGAGAGCTCCATGGAGAATCTACTGTAACAACCTAAATTAAAATATGCCTATAAAAGACATCTGGAACCACATAAGATCAATACAAAATCACATTCAAGAAACAGTTGTGGTGGAGAAGGTGAGTGAAGAATTTATAAATAAGCTTACTCATTGTTGGGCTCCAGTTGCTTGGCCTGAATGCCTGTCTCACACAAACACATCAAATAGCATTTTTAATGACTCATTGTTATGCATGAATTCAAAACTGTCCTCTCACAGAACACTGAGTTAGCTTCAGAAAATGATCAACTTTTACATAAAATACTCCACTTTCTGCCTTTGGCTTACAAAAACAAAACTGTTAGAATTATTAAATTGTTTTTGGTAGAGAGGTATTTATCCAGCTGAGTGGTATGATTATGTTGAGATACCAATAAAGAAACCAGGGGTGTGCAATCTAGGAAGATGCTAACTTCCCCAAATTATACCATTTGGGGAGGCAGCATCATATCGCCCAATATCTCTGGCTTCTTGCATAATGAAGACAGTGAAGAGGATGATTAAGAACTGCCTACAGTGGTACATTGAAAACCAAGCATGCGTAGCCAGTTTGGATTTCATGCCAAGCAGTCTACAATGGATACTCACTATGGATATTTGGAATGGTTTCACAAGAAACAAGTGTATGTATCCTTGTCATTGTTTTAGTATATGGTGAAGTTAATCTGTTAAGTTATATTCTTGACTAACAGAAATGGAGTTACCAGAGGGAGCAGAACATAGCATAACTAGCTATGGGAACATAACATATATGTGAGACTTAACAGCTAACTACATGTCTATACTAGACAGATAACTCTTGGGATAAGGACACAATCTCTTTTAGTGGCTTTTGAGGTCTAAGTATAAACATCGCGTTACCAGTCTCAATGACAAAATCTGTAGTTTCTGTGGTTCCTTTTTTTAGAAGAAGTAAGCTGCCCTTTGGTAATGAACTGAAGTTGGATGGGCACATGTTCAACTTCATTAATCATGTAAGATATTTAAGTATTTTTTTCACCATATGCATGAGCTAGAACTACCATATAAACCAAACAATTTGCAAGGTGGAATCACATATTAATATATTACTGTCATTTACCAGCACTAATTGGGGATAGACTCTTCAGCTGCCTTCCTATACTACAGGATAACTATCCGCAGTTTTTAGATTTTCCCTTTATCTGAAAAATCCATGCAACTCTCAGTTACAAGAATTTCATTGTCTGTAGCATAGATCTTCACTTGGTTTTAGTTGGTTTGAACTTCTGCCATCTGCCTCCTGCTTGGAGGTTGTTTTACTCATGCCACACAACACAGTTTGGTAAGATCTGGAAATTGGCAGTTGATGACTTAACAGAGGGATTCAGGCAAAAAAACAACACATATTTACTGTGTGGCAGCATCACCAACATTTTGGTCACCAAAAATCAACTGATTTTTATTGCAGGGACATCTCGTCGTTGAACATTTATTATGACCTTGATTTATAAATTATTTTAATTTCCACGGGCATTTGTCTTACTAAAATTTTAATTTATAAGACGTTTAGCAATTTAAATTTGCAAATAAATTTAAATGTGTAAGGTTTACTGATAAAATGTAGTAAAAAAATATAACTTTTTAGTTTAACTGATTTATGAAATCTTTATTTGTTATTCCATTTATGCAATTTTGACAGTAAACCATTATCATTATTTAATTGTTAGCACAGTACAATACACATAATATTGGAATTGGATTTCCAAAAATTGAGGACATAAATATTTATGACTTTAGAAAACATATTTTTCAGTTATATTTAAATATTTGTATAAATTTGACTAAATAAGGTCTCGGAAAGCAAAAGTACTCTTCACATGAAACAATAATGATCACCAAAATTACCAAACAATCATGAAAAATAAATAAAAATATTTTATGAAGAATGGTAAATTAGGAAAATGGTAAATAGTTGATAGAAGAGTTATCATATAAATTAAAAAATAAAATTTTTGTTTTTAAGTAGTTTGTAAAGGCTATAAGTATGTTGTTATGAATAAAAAATATACCTACTTTGTATGCAAATTTTATTTACTGATATATCACAATTACTTCTATATTCATACTGTCGTGCTTTCAAATGTGCACTTACAAGTAAAGTAAAAATATGGAAGCTTGTAAATTATATTTTAATTTAACTTATAAAACATTGCATTCAAATTAAAACACAATTGACTTTATTAAATTTAAAAAATCGAATTGATTTTATTGAACTAAGTTCACCACCAGCAGATTTGGTTACTCCTCTTACTCTTCAGTATCTGGACCATTCTGCTTGTCATCTATTAATGCTGTGTGCTCTTCACCTTCTTGGCTGTACATGAAAAAAGTTGTGATGTTTTCGAGGGATGTATGGTAATTAGTCCAATATGTTATGTTTTTTTTCAGTATAGAAGCCTTCAGTTCATTTGGATGAAGCAAACACTACTGAATATTCACTAATGAACAAGACCTTCCTCTATTTTGCTAGATGATCTCAAGAGTATTAAAATCCACTGTTTCATTTAAATATTCCTTGTGCAAAATCTCAAAGGGCTGTCCTAATCTCAAAGGTTTCTCATAATGAACATGTTGTATAAAAACCCAATTTAGAGCAACTCTGATGTTTAGAGGTTATGTTGACTAAAGTAGTCTGGACTTACACCATATATCCCCAAACCACCAAGCAGTTTCATTCACTATACCAAACTTTTGGTGCTTCCAGTGGCCAAATTTTGAAGTTGGACTTACTATTTGATATTGGAAATAAAATTTTAGTGTTAATACAAAATGGCTGATTTTGGACTTACACCACTTGGCAAATATGGGCCTCAAATATAGTTATATAGAAATTGTGTACATGTGTTTAAAAAATTGTAACATTTATTGAATATTTATTGTTGTATCTTTCTTATTGTATTTTTGTTATTTTAATTTTTGTGATTTGATTTTTGTGCTAGAGATGAGTTTAGATGCACATCAGGGGAATGCATTGATAGCTTTTCCATGTGTGATGGAACCAAAGAATGTGCAGATGGATCTGATGAGACTGAAGCAATCTGCAAACAACTGAGTATCAAGTAAGCCTAATTCAATTAATTCCAAAGTATTTTGAGTCATTATTATATTTCAACTGTAGTTTACTAGAATCTTTTGCTCCCTATAATAATAATAATAATAATAATAATTGGATGTATACAAATATTTTCAGTGTACTGGTAATAAAATTTATATATAATTTTAATAAACCTTAGTTAATGTGATGTTAATAAAAAATAAGATTTGATACAACCAAATTTATTATCAGACTGAAATTTGTATAGTGTGTTTTTTGTAGACCACACAAATCTCTTTCATTTACATCTCTTATATTAATTAAAAGTATGGTAGTATATGGAAGTATTTTAAAGTATTTGCAATCATTTATTATATATAATACAATGTCTTGTTCAAAAGACTGTATTGCAGTTGTTAGTATGATAAAAATATTCACTGTGTTCTGTTTATTCTGAACATTCAGTAAAATTATTGAATTGTCTGTATGTTCCCCTGTTTTTTGTTAGGTTATTAAATTTACAGAATCAGTGAAAGCGTCTGTGGCTATTAAAGTAAAGAATTAGAAAAAAAGTAGGTACAATAATGGTCTGTTGTCCTCCACTCCCAACAACATAAATTATGACTATAAAAAATTATCTTCTTTAATTTATCATCATCATCATCATCATCATCAGCGGCGCAACAACCCATTACTGAGTCAAGGCCTCCTTTAACAGCCTCTGCCAGTTGTCCCGGTCAAGTGCAGCTGCTCTCCAGTTCCAGGTCCCAAGGATGTGGCGCGCATAATAGCTCACACCGTCTTCCCAACGTAGTTTGGGTCTACCAACTCTCCTGGTGCCATAGATCTGTTCTGTGAGTGCCTTTCTTGGTATCTCATTCTCCCCCATTCTGATCACATGTCCACCCCACCTGAGTCTACCAAGCTTTATAATTTTCACAATATCTGGTTCATTCAGAAGTATGTTCAGTTCTTGGTTAGTTCTTTTCCTCCATTCACCTCCCACACATATTGGACCAAATATACTACGGAGGATTTTGCATTCATGAACCAGCAGGCTTGACTCAGACTTTCTAGAAATGGTCCAGGTCTCAGAACCATAGGTGAGAACTGGGCGGATCAGTGTTTTATACAAAAGCAGCTTGATGCTCCTGGCAATTATTCCGCTTTGGAACAGGGGTCTGAGACCAAAGAAGTACCTATTAGCTGAGGTGATTCTTTACTTTATTTCCTCTGTTGTTTCCCCATCAGCGTTAACTTGGCATCCTAAATAAACAAAGTTGTTGATTTTTTTGAAGGAATAGATGCCAATTTGGATGTGCTCTCTTTCCCTAGCCTCCTGTCCTGTGACCATGTATTTTGTCTTGGTTTCATGTATTATGAGACCCAGTCTCCTTGCGGGACCTTCAAGAGCAAGAAAGGCTTCAGTGACTGCTCGAAGGGACCTCCCGATTATATCTAGGTCATCAGCGTATCCTAGGACCTGCACCAACCTGTTGAATACAGTCCCAGAGGAATCTATTCCAGCATCTCTCATAGCACAAAAATAATGGAATTAAAAATAATAAAGACAAACAGAGAAACACTTAACCAAATGAACAAAACATAAATAGATAGGTAGTAACTGCTACACATTGGTTCTGAAATGAACATAGCTGCTAACTGAGCATTTTGCTGGTTTATACAGTGGCAACACATTGGGTGGACGAATGTGTCCCCCTCTCCGCAGTTTGTATAGTGACAACTACTATGAGGTCAATGACCGTATGCAGTAAAACATTGCCAATGTCTGAGCTGGCAACACAAGTCGGTGCAAGTACCCAGCAGTTCGAAAGCAATGCTACGTTTTTCTTCAGGTTTCCCTACTAATATTGTTTGGATTTCAAATTATTCAATAACTAAAGTATTTATTTTGTTATATAATTAATATTATTTTCTCTTATTTCCAGTACAGTTGCCGCCGGCAACAGTGGTTACATGGCTGCCACGCTACTGCTAACTTGTGAATCCGTTTTTTGAATGTTAATAAGATTTCTATAGAAAGTAATACCATTACTTTGTGTGTTAGTAATTAAAATTAACACATGGATAGATATAGATAGAGAAAGAGAGAGAGAGAGAGAGAGAGAGAGAGAGAGAGAGAGAGAGAGTGTGTGTGTGCATGATGCACACTGACAAAATTTGTCTTTGAATATCTGTCTCAGTGTCTGTGTGTATGCATAAGATTTTGTGATATTAGTTTAAATAAATATTTAACAACTGAATAAATACTTTTAAATTTTGTTTAGTGCATCTCCACCACAAGGAGGTTGTCTCCTTCCTCAGCCACCAGAAACTGGATCCTATTCTTCACCAGTATGTCAATTTGATGATAAATCAGCAGTCTGTAGGAAGGTACCTGGGACACCTGTTCCTCATGGGTGGTTTTTAATATTTAAATGCAATGAAGGATACTATTTCAATGAAACTCGGGATGAAAATTTGTTTGTCTACTGTCAAAATGGAAAGTGGTCAAATACTCCAAAGTGTAAAAGTAAGTTACAATTTGTTTTAAATTTCTTCTAAAATGTGTCTGGTAAGGAAGGTAGTAGAAAAAGAGTAGTTTGATTTTGAGATGTACCTAAACAATCTGTAGGGAAAAGGTTTATGCTTTCTTTTCAACTGCTTCTACAACCATTGAAAAGAAATAGTTTCTACTTGAAGTTGAAATTAACACTTAACACTGTGTAATAAAGTAATTGATACTGAAATGAAGAAATTAACATTATTTATAATACAAATTAAATAGTGTTAATTCTTTTAATTATTTAGAAAAATGTGCTAGGTTACTTCACCTCAGACATGTTTGTTCTGCTGTATTTGTTTGATATTCAGAATGTCATTCAAAATCTTTGGGTTTTGATCAGGTCATAAAACTCTATACATAAGTGTCTTTGAAATGGGTCTTGACAATAATTGATTTTATTGTATTTACATGAAATCTGTTTTTCTTATCTGTCCAGAGACAGGGTTCATTATTGAAAACACTCTTTCTACAGTTGCATTAGTCCCTGGAATGGCTAAAACAAATTCACTAGATTCAGAGTATTTCTAAAGATCATGTTCAAATGACTAAGGGTTGTGAATAGGTTACACCACTTTTCACTCTGAGTTAACTGTTCATTCATTTTTTTTTGTTAATCACATTTTACTCATGATTAACTTCAACAACTTTTTTCTATTACAGTATTTAAAAACCTTTAATCCATATTAAAAATACACTGTAAACTGTCTTGTATCGCCTTCCAAGTTGGCACAGTTTTAAGCTGAATCCATTGGAAAGGTCCTAACAATTTCATTGGTCAGCCCATTTTCTAAATACTCAATGAATTTGTCACAAAAATTGTTTGAAACATCTTCATATTGTTTCTCTGATAGGTCATATTGTTAAATATAATTAATTCACTACCAACTCGGAACACAAAGTTTTTTTTATGGGTAAAAATATAAAAGTTTTACCTTATAGCCTGAACCAGTTTTCGCTTTTAAAAAGCTTCTTCAGAGGCTGCCGCTGGGAGCACTGTCCGTCTTGTTCTTGGCGATGATATTGACTTTTGAAGGATCGATGTTGTGTGTGTGGGGTCGATGATACTGTGATATGTTCGAATAATGCGTGTGATTTGAATTGTGTCTGTTTATTTAGGATGTCGTTTTTATGTGTTTTTGTGTGTTTGTACATTTCCAATTGTTCAAGAGTGTCTAGTTTTCGGCCTTTTGTGTATACGTGTAGAATGTCCATGTTATTGTCCATGTTTTTGTATGTGCTTTGCTTCAATGGGGTAGTTTGCAAAGGTGGATTCTGTAGTGGAGTGGAGTGCCTTTGTGTGTTCAATGTATCTTTGTTTGAAGCTACGCCCTGTCTGGCATATGTAGAATTTTGCTGCAATCTGAGCAGTTTATTTGTAAACACCAGGTAGATTGTTCATATTGTTCCTTTTTCTTCAACTCAATTAACAAAAACTTTACTCTCAGAGTTGGAAATTTTCTTTTTTCTTATTTTTCACTTTTTCATAAAGTGATTTCTGAATCATGAAATTTTTCATTCGCACAAATATTTTCTCCTACCATTTTTGTTTTTTAATGGTTGAAGTGAAAATTTGTAACTGGATTAGAGCAGAAAGATGTCAAATAAAAGACTGTACATCTTCAAAAAATGATAAAACAATTTTAATATTCTTGGAATTTTTTGTTGAGAAAGGAAGTTAGACTTCAGTCATTTATGTTAATTCTTCTTGCTACTTTTTCCAGTGATAACCACCTTGTTGTTTTCAATATCCTATCAGCTGCTGATACTCTGCAAAATTACAAAAATCCTTCAACTCTTCAACACCGACTACATAAATATGAAGAAACTGAAAAATTGTATTCACTGTTACCTCATAATGATTATATATCATTATGTGAAATATTAATATCAAGCATTGATTTTAGTATGTTTGATGTACTGAAAACACATTATTGGACACTTTCCTTGGAACTTCTTCAAAATCTGAATTACAGTTGTCACCACATAATGTCACTATTTTCTCTTTATATTCTGGAACTTGGTCACTTTGACTTGGATTCTTTTATATGGTTTGATATACCTAACTAAAATAGGTACTAATTTCACATTTTTATGGTTGGATGTATCAGTCGTAACTAGTGGTAGCACCAGCGTTTCTATATTGGGGGTCCAAAGATGTGCCACACTGACATCTGGGTGAGTCACATTGTAAGAATTTTTCTATGGATTCTTCATAGATAGTTCATTGATAAAATTAAAAGCTACACTATGTGTTTTTGCAACAAGAATGGATCACAGTCACACTTTAACTACTCACATTATATTTACTCCATTATATATATTATTTCCATGCACTTATCCTTTTTTCGGTTTGGTCTCTTCCACCTTGAAATATGGAAGACAGCAGTGAAAATGCGATAGTAGTACAAACACATTAAAACACATTAGAAATATACTACAGTAGAGTCGTGATTATTCGACCTTCAATTATTCGACATTCTGAATTATCCAACACCATTCTTATTTAAAAAATTAAAATTTACACAGTCAGTTATCATTTTACACGTGCTACCGAGAAGAATTCTTAGAATTCTCAAGGTAGTACAGTACACAATCGGCTGGAAAGTTTCATTTTTGAATGTCATCAGTCACCCATGACTAATAGGATTAGTAAGTGAATGACCGCTGAGTCACATGACACGCCTTTCACCATGAGTCATCAGGCCAAACCTGTAAACAACTCATCAGTGTCAATAGTGACTGCGTACCGGTCAGTTCGTTTCTTATCTGTCTTAACTTGTTTCGATCATTTCATTTATCCAAAGTCATGTGGTACAGTGTCTATAGTGATGACTTCGAAAAGGAAAAAGGTTGTTGGTTGTGTTACTGTTGGCGACTGGACAGGGGCGGATCTATATAAAGGCTTATTGGGCTTCAGCCCAGGGCCCCGTGGATATAAAGGGCCCCCAGCCCCAATAGAAGACATCGGACAATATTGTGAATTAAAAAAATCTATCATAAGGTTGGCAACACAGAGATCAATTAAGCCGTGTGCGCGCCTATCGAACGGAACGGGGGATTCCCCGTGGCTTATTTTGGTTGTATATCCTCGTGTCTTAATAGCGGGGGACTCCCGCCACTTGTTTTCGGTGTATTTTCTCGCAAACGCACTCATTTGCAGTCGAACAGGCTTCATGCATTAATTGTTGGCGGGTAACAAATTTTTTTTTCGCACTTCTCTACTCGTCGTCAAAGTGACAAACTAAGTGTTATTGTTTATAGTGTACTGTGTTTAGTGTTTAGTTTACTAATAAGTTGAAACTTAAAGGTTATAAAGATCGGACCTTTCTCTTATTTTAGTTATAATTGAAAGTAATCAGCAAATCCAGTGATCTTATATAAAATTTCCTGTTTTTGGTAAGTACGTATTACCATTATTTATTACTAAGCAATATAATTATTTAATTATACTGTAAGTAGGTACAATAACTTTCAATAATTGGAATAACTCATTAGATTAAATTATTAATTCAAATACGGATTCCATTTCTTGACGGAATCTTTTGAAGTTTTGAATTAGAATTTTCAAAATACTACTCATTTTTTTGTATTTTTCTTGCGATTAGAATTTCATGTTCTTAAAACTACAAAATATATTTTTTTTTCACTGATATTAAAAATATTATTTTATATTAAAACTATAAAAGTCAAAATTATGTTCCCTTATCAGCACCGAAATATTTTTAAAATATTACTAAAAAATATGTGCAATATTTCTTTAATATTTCAAAATATTTTATAAATATTTTTTCAATATTATAATGTCCACGGAAAAAGATGGAAAAAATATTTCTTAGAAATATTTTCAAAATATTCTCAAAAAATATTTAAAAATATTGGGCGTTGATAGGGTATTTTATCGTCAAACAAGGCGTCTTGAAAATTATTTTTTATTCCAAACCTGTCGAGTAGGATATCAAAATCAAGGGGTTTAAGTAGCGATCACAAAATATATAATTTATCAAAATCGTTTACTTTTCACTTATAAACTATTTTACACTTTAATAAATTTATTGCTTATCGCAGTCAGCTTTAAGTTTTTTCAAAAACTGTTACTTGTTGTTTTTACCTTATTTTTCAATAATAAATGAACTCTAATCAATTTTTAATGAAATTTTGTGAATCGCTGCACTCATTACAAAGTATCAAAATGTTAAGAAAGGGATAATATTACAATGATATCTCTATTGTTATGTTTATGTTCAGAAAAATATCAAGTTCTTTGTTTATTTTCAGAAAAATATCAAAATCTTGTTTTACAACATGTCTACTAGAAAATATAAAAGTGGAGCTGAAAAACGAAAATTACAATCAGATCGAGAAAAAGAAAGAAATAAATGTGCAAAAATTGAAACTTTTTTAAAATTAGAAGATAAAAACGAGAATGTAATAGCTACATATCCGTTGACAAGTGAAAAGGAAGAGACCTTATCCGAAGAGAATCTAACCGAAGGAAAATCGCAATACCAAGAAAAAAATACCAGTGATGAAAATGTGCAAGATCTTGCCTACCAGCAACCCTCTGATCCCTCTGAGAACGATATTGTTGTTCAGCAAGAGGACAGTCATACCGAGGCGGAAAGAAATTTAACAAATATAGGCTTCAAGTTTGAGAAATATGTTGACGTGGGCCTGTGGCCAGTATTGCTTAATAATGAGTTTATTCAAGACATCCTCTCACATGAAATAACTGACTTCCAAAATAAAGATCCGAAAAATATATATTCAGCTTCAATAAAGAAATACAAAGAACAAAACAGATCATTTTCAAATAGGTATTTTGTTAAGAAAATGAAAAATGGCCAATTACTGGAAAGGTCTTGGTTATGTTATTCAACCAGTGTCGGTAGTGTATTTTGTTTGCCTTGCAAACTTTTTTCTAAAACCCCTTCTCAATACACAACCGGATTTTCTGATTGGAAACACATAGGAACTTGTTTAGAAAATCACGAAAATTCTGATGAACATAAGAATTCAATGTTAGTATGATTGACACGAAGAGAAAATAAGTCTGCTTTAGACAAGCAGCTTCAGGAGCAACTAAGGAAAAAAACAGAATATTATCACAATGTCCTAAAACGGGTTATTGCAGTAGTCAAATTTTTGAGTGTAAGGTGCTTAGCATTCAGAGGTTCTGAGGAAGTATTTGGTTCTCCACATAATGGTAATTTTATGGGTGCTTTGGAGCTATTGGCAGAATTCGACCCATTCATCCGTGAACATATCGAACAAAGAGAACTGCGACCAAAACCGATAATATCGTATTTATCAAAAACAGTATATGAAGAAATCATTGAGATTATGGGCAAACAGGTAATTAAGCAAATTATAACTCAAATAAATAACGATGACACAAAGTACTATTCAATTGTGATGGATTCTACCCCAGATCTGTCTCACAATGATCAACTTGCTATTGTATTACGATACTGTTTTCGGGGAAAAGTGTATGAAAGGTTCGTATCGTTCATTAAAATTAGTAGTCATACTGGCTTACATTTATTTAATATTCTACAAGAGTTTTTAGAAAGAAATGGACTACTACTGGATAATTGTAGGGGGCAGTCTTATGATAACGCTGCTAATATGGTGGGTCAATACAATGGTCTACAAGCACTACTAAAACAAAAAAATAAATCCGCAGATTATGTGCCGTGTGCTGCGCATTCCCTTAACCTAGTTGGTGAAGAATCTGTTAAGGTTGCAACTAAAATTGTGAACTTTTTTGGAGTTGTGCAAAAAGTATACGTTTTCTTTTCCGCTTCGACCCACAGGTGGGAACTGTTCCAACGTGAAACAAAACTAAAATTTACTTTAAAAAGTTTGAGCCAGACCAGATGGTCTTGTCACTATGATGCAGTTAAAGCTTTAAAAAATAATTATGATGACATTTTGAAAATTTTCAAAAGTTTTAGTGAAAATGAGGATGAGAAAGTTGATTTTCGAAAAGAGGCAGAAAATTTATTTAATAAACTGACGAAGCTCGATACTGCAATTTTAATAATTTTTTGGGAAGAAATTTTAGAGAGATTCAATTTAGTTAGCAAAAAATTACAGAGCCCTGGTTTAGATATTTGTGAAGGCAATAAGTTAATTATATCATTAAAAGAGTTTGTAAGTAATATACGGCACCAATCAGATCAAAAACTAAAGGAATACGAAGAGAAAGCTAAAAAGTTAAGTACTAGTGTGAGAACAGAATACAGTGACATAAACAAGAGACGCATTACTTTAAAATTTTCAGATAAATCTACAGACAAAGTCTCAGTATACGGCGCAGAAAAATTTAAAAGAGACACGCTAAACGTTGCATTGGATAAGCTGATCATGGATTTAAATAGAAGAAGCCAAGTCTATGAGACATATAGCAAGAAATTCAAATTTTTAATGGATTTGCAAGACAAAAATATGGAAAACATCGATCTGGAAAGTGTACGTAATATTGTTGATTATTATTCAGATGACGTAGACGAACATTTAGTGAATGAGTGCATTCAGTTAAAATCTTACTTAATACAGTCTAAGCCAGAGTCTTACACCTCTTGCAGTGAAATTTTTATGCTAATTTATGAAAAGCAACTTGTTGATGTTTTCCCAAATTGCTATACTATCTTGAAAATTTTTTTAACGTTGCCAATGACTAGCTGTGAAGCGGAGCGCTCTTTCTCCAGGATGTCGTATATAGAAAACAAATACAGGACAACAATGTCGAACGATCGACTAAATCATTTATCAGTTATTTCCATTAATTTTGATTTAACTAAGGAGTTACAATGTGATGAGCAAATAAAAGAATTTGCGGCACAAAAATGCAGAAAGGTTGCTTTATAATTTATATAACATGATTGCACGAAACCTGTTGCTTTCTTTTGCAATAATATCTTACAATGCTGTTTATGTGTCTAAGTCATATTAAATAAATATAATAATTTATTATATATATTGTCCTTTTTTTCTATACTGTGTACCTAATACATCATTATCTAAAACGGTTTTTTTATTGGCAGTTAGTTGACAATTTAGACAGGCCCCTTAGTAGTATTAGCCCAGGGCCCCACAAACTCACGGTCCGCCCCTGCGACTGGAAGAGGAACCGAGCGCAAATTGAGAAATGGTTTTCTGAAAGAGTGACTGACAAAGCTTTGCAAGGAAGAAAAAGTATGAAAAAGTGTGAATACGAAAAGGTTAGTGAAGCATTATATCTTTGGTTCTTGCAAAAAAGAGGCGATGGTATGCCAACATCTGGACCAATGTTGCAGCAAAAGGCATTGAAGTTTCGTGAAGAATTTAAGGAAGGAGACCCTAATTTCACAGCAAGTGTTGGATGGCTTGATCGGTGGAAGAAGAGGTGTGGAGTTCACCAGCTTAATATTTGCGGTGAGAGCTGATTGTGACAGTTTAGAATTCTTTAAGCAAAGGTTACACTCATGGGTTGATACAGAAGGATTGACTGGTGATCAAATCTTTAATTGCAACAAAACTGGCCTTAATTATAAGCTTCTTCCAAGCAAAACCCTTGCAGCTAAGGCAGAAACAGCAGCCCCTGGTCATAAATGAAGTAAGGAATGTGTCACAATTCTTGCTTGTAGTAATGCTACTGCCAATCTAAAGACGAAACTTCTATTGATTGGGAAATCAAAGAATCCTAGAGCTTTCAAACAAGTTTCTAAAAATGCGTTGCCAGTAAAATATTAAAACCAAAAGAGTGCATGGATAAGCTCAGATATTTTTAAGAACTGGTTTTTTGGTGAATTTGTACCAAAGGTGGAAAAATTCTTGGAAAAAAAGCAATTGCCAAGAAAAGCCATTTTGTTATTGGACAACGTCCCCACTCATCCAAGTGAAGACGAACTTAGAGATGGAGAGATCAAGACGATGTTTTTACCTCTTAATGTTACATCCATTTGTCAGTCAATGGACCAAGGTGTACTGGAAACTATAAAAAGAAACTACCGCAGGCAGCTTTTGTCTTCTCTGATTGACTCAATTGACCAAGGAGAGAACATGATTGAGAAATTGCACAAGATAAATCTTAAGGACGTAGCTTATTTTGTTGCACAATCCTGGGAAAGTGTTGGTGCAGGAACAATTGCTAAATCGTGGAATGTTTTATTGGGTGAGAAACCTCATAGTGAAGAATTCGCCTCAGAAGATAATGAAAGTGTGTTGCCTTTGTTAAAACAAATTCCTGGATGCGAAGATGTGACAGTTGAAGACGTCAACGAATGGTTTACCCTAGATCAAGAGTGTGAAGTGACTGATGAAGATATCGTCAACATTGTCAATGGCACTGATAACAACGCAGAAGAAGACGAAAATAGCAACAATGAATCTGAAACTAAGATTACCCACAACGAAGGATTTCAAGCCTTTCAAACAGCATTGAAGTACGTGGAGCAACAAGGAGATTCGACAAGCACTGACGTCCTGCTACTTCAGCGGCTATGAGACATGGCGGTGAGAAGACGTAATTCGGCAGGCAAGCAAACAAATATCACCAGTTTTTTTAAACATACATAATCTGTTATGTATTAACTTATTATCTTGCAACTTTATTGTATGTGTTGTAAATACTAATATATTGGTGTAAAAATACATTATGTGTCAGTAAATATTAGTATTTTATTTCTTTCCTTATTATTCGACCTTTTTGCTTATCCGACTTTCGGCCGGGCAGTTTAGGTCGGATAATCGCGACTCTACTGTATTTACACGCATGAATAATACCATCAATTTTATACATACAGATTAATTCTCCTATTATTGTGGCTGACAGCAGACTTGGGAAAGTTAATAAAAATGTTTACTTGATTAAATTTAAGTTAATGCCTTAAAAAACTAACTACGTTAAAGTTAATGCTTACAAAAACTAACTGATTAAAGTTAAAGTTAAAATAAAATTAACTGATTAAAAGTTAAAACGTTTCAGTTTTTGTATATTGTAATTGTATACCTGAAAATAATCAAGAACGACACACATTCCAAAATGCATATAAACAAGCACAAATGAGTAAGAAAGAAGAATTCAACTTTTTAAGATTTTCTACAATTATGTAGCTTGTGTCATTCAAACTTGAACTGAAACTGCATGAATGCTACTAATTTGCTTTGGCATTTTAACAAATTGTCTCCTGAAAATTTATAGAAGGATAAAAAAGTAGAAAACTTACCTTTGAGGAGGTGATAGGCTTTTAGGAGGATGGTGAAAAATTTATAAAACCTTTACAAGCCTTTCAAAAAAATTGTTTTTTCTTCTGTTTTTCATTGTTTTAAAATGTGTACTTTGTTGTATGAGTAATTTGAATTCTCTAGTGTAAGGCCAGGTTTATACTGGAAAAGTACCAACTTTATGTAGTTGGAATGTGATTTTTTCAATCAGCAACTAAACCTATTATCTCAAAATACATCTTCATGATTCCAATTTTATTGAACCATATAGGATTTTTGTACTATGAAAATGTGTGTACATACTAGGGGGCCTTGAAAACACCCTTGGATATTTGTAGATCCAGGAGTACTAAGAACCATGACTTACGTTTTTTGGACCTTGTCAGAGAGAAAACTCAGAGAGAAAAAATTCCTTTCTATTTGCAAGTTCCATAACAAATTTAATAAACTCTCAACTCATATTTTCATAATTCCTATCATATATTTTGTGCACAGTGATTCTTGAAAATTAATTTTTGATGAAAAATTATTCAAATAAAGCAAACCAGCTATATTAAATTATCATTAGTTTTATGTAGACATTTAATTTTTATAAACTAGTTTTCTAAAAAAAAAATTGATTAATAAATAACTCTACTTATCTAAACTTTCTCATTCTTGTACACACTTTTTCTGTAAACAGTGTTTTTTTAAATCATCATTATCATCATCTGCAATGATTAAACCAAGCATGGTTTGTTCTGGTCTCAAACAGTCAAAGAGTCTAGAGCTTCCAGACTCCAGCACTTCCTTGGACATCCCACACCTCTCTGACCCTTTGGCTTATAGTTCCATAGTTGTTTGGGGATGCAGCAGTTATCCATTTGGCAAAGATGTTACTACCAATTCAGACGATACTAGGCAATCCTGTTGTCTATACTCATAATGTTCAGTCCCTGCGCCTATATCTGTGTTTCTTCTGATTTTGTATATCCGTGTATATCTGTTTCCACTTTTTTAATGAATAAGAAATTTGTATAACTACAATAAAACCTCACTAAATGTTTCCACTTCTTACTCTATCCTGTATAATATGCGTTTTTTGTCCAATCTCTGTGCCTTTTTCGTATGTAGAAACTTTATATTAAGTTTCGATTAATGCAATATTAAATTTGTTTGTAGAATTGTTATTAATTTTCATTAATTATTGAAACAAATAGAGCTACTATGGTATTATCTCATGTTCTCACTAATAGGCCATCACTACGTCAGGACACTGACTTGTAAGCTTATGACAGAAAACTCATACATTTTAATTATCTTGTTGATTCATCCTCTTCGTTCACTTTTCTAAATATTATTATATATATAAACTTTCACATATGAACTTACTTTGGTTATCACTTCCCCATACGTTTCAAGGTGATGTGCCTCTTCCTCAGTGGGAGTAAATACTGAATGTCATTTTGAAAAATGAGGAAAGTGATAACGTATGGGGAAGTGATAACCAAAGTAAGTTCATATGTGATAGTTTATATATATAATCATACATTTTGTAAAGCAAAAGTCTCATGATGGAAAATTAAGTGAGATAAGTACGACAGTGTTTTTTGTTGCAAATTTTGATGTTTCTGAAAAATTATTCTGTGCATGGAGGAAAATTCAGTAATACCTTAATAGGCCTAGTTTGTCTTATGGATACAAATTCCATTTATATTGAATTTCTTTGGCAAGAAGTTAGTAAATACAAAAAATAAATGCATTAAAAGATATTGCTGCATAATGTGCAGTTCCTTTGCTTACAATTATTGTGTTTAAGTATATCAGTAATCAGTGGGGGATTAGCAATCTTGGGCCCCTGGGCCCTATTTTCTCAGTGGCCCCCTTCCCCACCACTCTGCCTGCTCCCCATAAATTATAAACTACTACCATTACAAAACAGGCCTCATTCAAGGAAATGGAGATATCTGTGATAAGATTTAAATCTTCTATGGGCTAATATCAACCCTAATCCTAGATAATCATTATTTGTTAATATTTGCTTTGAGGCATTTTTACAACTTAAAAACTTTTTTACAGCAATTTTTGGGACAGAAAAGATAACCGCTATTTTTTTAAGAATATTTATTTCCCAATAAAACAAAACACAACTCAATTTCATTCATATATAAACGATCACATAGAAAATCAAAAACACATTGCAAAAGTTAATATAAATATAAACAAACAAAAATATTAAATTAGTAACCTTCTGAAGTTTTATATACTGACTGAACACAATCTATTTAATAAACAAACTACAAATCAACTTTGCGAGCTTTCATTGCAGAAAAATCTTTTATAATGTCACTGAAATCAATTTCGTTGAGTAATTCAGCATTTGCCACAAAACTTGTTAAACTTGACAATCTTAAGTCTGCAGATGAATTATGCAGGTAGTTTTTAACTCTTTTTAGAATGCTAAAGGACCGTTCACCAGATGCATTTGTGGTCATCATGCACAACAAAATTCTCAACGATGTTTCAACGTTAGGGAAAAGAGTTGTCAATTGCTTTTCTCGTATAAATCTTAAAAACTCAGCAGGAAGATGATGGGGCTTTACATTTAAGATAAGAGCCTCAACAAATGCCTTAAAATGTACAAATTCTTCAATAAGTTCTGAAGAAAGGTCTGTAGGATATTTCTGAAATAAGAGAGAAGATTTTTCCCAAATTTCGTCATCTTTCAAGGTAAGCAATTTATAAATGAATCCAAAAACTTTGTTCTGATTGAAGTAAATTCTTGATCTGTTTTCTAGTTCACTGAAAATTCTGTCGATTATAACATAAAATGTATTAATAATCATGTCTTGTCTGCCATCCACGTCATCCAAGTCCATTTTGGAGGTATCTTCATCATTGTTCTCATCATCAGAAATTTTTTTTTCTTTCTTCTCCTCTTGAAATCTAAAACATAGTCAGCAGTCTCTGACTTACACAGTTTCATACCTTTCATCTCATAATAATTGAATCGTTCTTGTAAGCCCTGCACATAATCTTTGAGAGATTTGTAAATATTGCAAATGACTCCTAAGTCAGTGTTAGTGCTTTGCAATTTTTTACTTGCAGCATTAAAGCGTTAAAGAACATCATTCCATAAAACAAATAATATTGCTGTTTCTATCCTAGTAAATACTGCACATAATCCCTCAGCTGTAGCTCTGTTTTCTGGTTTTTCTTGGGGGTTTCCAGAGATGACTTGAAGTGCTTTATGAAACTCCCAATACTGAAGGAGTAAAGCCCTTGAAGCATGCCATTTAGCTGACCACCTGGTCATATTTAGCCTTTTAGGCAACAGTTTTTTCTTGATTTCACTGTCTTTTATTATGTTTTTAAGTAAAGTCCACCTTGCAGTTGACGCTCTAAAAAACACATAGAGTTCTTGTATGAACATAAAAAGCTTGGTTGCTTGAAGGCAGCAATTAGCTGCGTGGGTCCCTACCAGATTTAAGGAGTGGGCCGAACAAGGAATGAATTCTGCCAGAGGATTGTAACTCTTAATTCGGCATTAAAGTCCTTCATATTGCCCCGACATATCCGATGCATTATCATATAACTGGCCTCTCCTATCATTTATCGAAATATCTAGTAATGAAAGTGTGTTCAAAATTAATTCTTCCATTTGAGCACCTGTGTGGTTTTCCATTCTGATAAATTTAATAAATCTTTCCATTGGGCAGTCATTATTTAAGATATAGCGAACAATCAAAGTCAATTGGTCATGATGAGAAATATCAGGTGTTGAATCTACAGTAATGGAATAGTATTTGCTTGATTTTAACTCCTCAACAATTGTTGAAACTATTTTATTGTACATTATTTCTATAAACTCATTACAGATAGTCTTTGAGAGATAACCTACTTTCCTTGACCAGGATTGCCATAATTTTGAATGTGAACTTTTAAAAAATCATCGTATTCGGGTAGCAATTCTAGAATTCCTAGAAAATTGCCATTTGTCCGAGATCCAAAAACTTCATGCTTTTCTGAGCCTCAAAAGGCTAGCCCGCGAGCACCAAGAAATTTAACAACATATAATACACGAATCAAAACTTTCTGCCAATAGTCTACTTCTTTTATGTACTGTTGATGAAGAGCCGAGTAAAGTGCCTCTGATGACGTAGGATTGTATGTTAATTCTATGCTCAGAACTCCTCTCATGCTGTGACAATCTGGAAATATGTTTCCAGTCATTAAAGCCATGAATAAAAGAATTTTCAGTCTCGTCTGAATGGAAAGTTTGCATGGAACACAATAAAAAGATCCCTTTGAATTAGAATACATCAGCCATTCTCTTTTCTTCAACTGTCCATTTTGCAAACGCGTAAACAACATACTCTTGTTAGCATATCTTGTCTTATCAGGATAAATACGCCTAGATTTTGAAAAATCACAATCACAATCAGTTATTTTTGACAAGTGTTCTAGAAGATTTTGAATGATATGATCTTTAAGCTCGTTCGTCAATGGTTCCCAAAATTTTGGGTCCATTAAATCAAATTTAACAATTTCTTTTTGCACGTTACAGTTAACTTTTGAATTATCTGAATCTAAGCATTGAATGTCGAGAACAGTATCTGCTACTTCTGGGTCATTAAGTTCACCACTTTCATATAAAACAGTATTTACACTATTAAAGTCAATATTTACTTAGCTACAACATGGGCGTTGTTGCAGACCTACGTTAAAATCTTCTGCATTTACAAGTTCATTATTTACTTCACAATAATTTGGATTTTGTTTTTGATCAGAATCCGAATCTATTGTTAAATTTGTTGCGGCAGGATCCGTAAACTTATCAGAATCGGTAGAATTTGAACTAGTACTTTGTGAAACTGTTGAAGCTTTCAAAAACTTGTCCAACTTAGCAGTTTTATGTAATAATTTTGAGTGAGCGTCATCTTTAGCTTTTTTCAACTTGCGTTTATAAGCTCCACTTGCAGTTTGCAAATTCTGACTCATTTTCAATGAAGACATGAAGATGTTCAGACAAAACAACACACACACACACACACTGACACACAGAAAAAAACCAGGCTAAACAATACAAATATCTGAACATAAATAAATGGCTTTCAAATGACTCCACTAAATAATAAAAACAGTTAACACAAAGTGTATCATCACAGAGCTTTTATGACGTATTCAGACCTTTCCAACTTAAAATAACCTCAAAACTGACAGGTGCATTGTTGTTTACTGTTCCGCCGCCGGTCTACTCGCTGTAAGTTAGAAGGGGAAGGGGAGAGTGTGACTCGTCACCGCCACGACCGACGCGATGACACACCAGTGTTGACTGTCGACTGACTAATATGACGGGCTGTCTACCCAGGGATATATCCTGAACTAGTAACCTCTAGGACTATCAACCTGATATTAGTCACTGCCTTGCACTGTTAATTAATTATTGGTGGTAGTAAACTGCATGTTTGACTTACAATTTTTCTCATTAGAAAACAAATTGGCCCTGCGGCCCCCTTAAGCCTGCGGGCCCTGGGCCCGGGCCCGTCAGGCCCAATTGGTAATCCGCCACTGTCAGTAGTGCTTAAACATGCAGATTTTAACAGTTTTGGAGGGAAGTTTAATTCTTCTTGAAAAACATTGGGATATTTTGTGTTCCTTAATTTTTTCTTGTGACAATAAGACAAAGAGCAAAAAAGGGACAAACCTATTAAAAATGGGACAGCTAGTCATCGTAAGTTATACTGAGGTATCATCTTTGAGACTACTTTACCAAATTAAATGTGTTGTTACAAAAGATGGTTGTGGTTAAATTAGCTGTACTATACAGATTTCAGGTGTAAGCTTACCATCCGGTTATAAAAAACTAAAGATGAAAATGAGAATAGTAAAACTGCTGTGTATTTTAAAATGTATAAGACTAAACTGTGTTTTTGGAAATTAGGTACTTAAAAATATAATATTTGAGTACAATAAGTTCACTTTAAGTTCTTTTATACAAAGGTATAAAAGAATATTTATCACACAGGTGATAAAAGTTAGAGTCTCCAATACTTAAATTTCTACCTCCAAAATTGTCAGTTTACAAATTATAAATATGGCCTCTAGTAAGTCTCAACTAAGTAGAATAAATTACAACAAAATCATAAAAACATGTGCAACACACCTTATCTCCACGAAGCCTTGTGTGTTAAAGTTAGGCTAAAAAATGTAGCCCATGCCTATTAAAAAGGGGGAATAGGCAGGCTTCTTAGCAAGTAATGTTAAAGAAATAGGGTTACCTCCTTAAATATACTCAGAATTTGAATTTAACTGATGGACTTTTCCTATCACAGAAAAAATGTAAAAGCAACGTTTTGGCTACCCAAACAATTGGCATCCGTCTTAGCCTAATTATAACATAAGAAATATGAAGAAATAAATAATACTCTATTAACAAGTGATAGGAAGTCAACAAAATAATAATAACAAAAGTTCACATAATATAATCAAGAGGTAAAATAATACAAATGAATACTTACCAGTACTATTGAAAAAACCCCACAACACTCACAGAACACAAGCACAATCCACATGAACTCTTGCACATGAACAAAACATGAACAAAACATAGAGTATAGCAATTAAGACAACTCCTAATGGCCTGATGGGAAGGTAAGATCCGATTAGAATTGGATAAATGACTTTGAATCAGCAATGTCCTAACCAAACATGACTATGCCTAATTAGCAGGACATCAAATTGATGATTCTGAAGTAGAAAAATTGGATAACACAGAGGCATATCATTTACTCAACCCCAACATGCTATTAATACAAAATTTCCAACAAAGAGTACAAGCTGTCTGATTCCAAAAGTGTATTTGTACAATGAGCCACAATATCCTGGAATTCATCAGAAAAAGAATAAGCCTGAACATTCTAGCATATGTCTTCAATGGCCAGCTGCCTGAGGCAAGTTGTGATAGTACAGTCCCCGATTGGGACTTGAGCCATCTTATAAATTAACTGAAGACTCCCAGGAGGGAGTGTGCACAAACAGCAGACGAAACTGCAGTCAGTTATACAAGAATGATAACTATAGTTAGGTTTGAATTCGTAACTGTCATTATACTTACTTGGCAATAGAGAAGATGTTGATGAAGTAGTTTGGTCTTCAAGAAGAAACATAGGACCAGACTACTACAAACAGTGTTTTACAATAGCTTCAACCAAAAGACCACTGAAAGCACAATTGGCTGCATTTAAATGAGAAGATAGGTGCACCACAAAGACAGGGTCATCTGTTCATTAATGTCAATCACCCAATTGCTTACAAAAATTTTAATTTTGTAGGGTGGAGTATTTATATAGTGTAATACGATTGTGGTGTTAAACAATGTATAAAAAAACTTGTTTGAAGGTAGGAAGACCTGCACATAGTGGTGCACTAATTTAGCAAGAAGATAAGCTTCTAATAATTCAAAATGAAGGATAAATAAGGACTTCAAAGGTGCCACTTTGATCTTAGCCGCCAGCGGACATTTCTGATGAATGGCCCTTTAGCCAGATACCAAAGTTTGAAGTTTAGAACCCATCAAAAATATAACATTCAAAGACACACCCCCTGGTGTTGTTGTGCAGGTACCAAAGACAACTTGAATCTTCTGTGTGTCACTTCTACACTTACAGACACCACATTTGCTACCAACAATACATCACTACAGCACAAGTGTTGAAGGTACCATCCTCCTAATACCATCCTCTTTCTAACCTCCTTAACTGAAGGGTATACCACAAATGACGAGTATTTTGGGTATTATTTTTTATGACTGCAAATATTTGACTAAGGACAATCAATTCCCCTCCTAAACTGACAAATGGCATGAGAGAGCATTTGAGCAGTCCCAATACTGTCGATAACTAATGTACTGCACATACAAGGACTTCTCACCTGCTGCACACAACACTCAGAAATAAATAAGGCTTGAGAAGCAGTATCAGAGTGGCTATGGTAATGATAATGCAATGCATTATTAATGGTAATTTCATTAAAATGCAGTGATACCAAGCATTTAGCCAACAACACTCCCTTTTTTCATTTGTCGAGGTGGTGAAAATTGTGTAGGGTTCACAGTGGTGTTTGGAGGAAACAAGCTTTATCACCTCTTTTTTGTGAATGTTGATTGGCAGCCAGTTTCTTGGGAAACTGTAATGTGTGATGAAAAGCGTTGTTGCAAGTGATACATCAACCAGGACACTTGGCCTGTTTATCAGATGGTCTCAGTCTTAATATTTTGGTGCATTCCACCAGAAGATGACCTAACTTGCAGACATCGTTATTGGTATCATGCACCAAAGTGCTTAATAAATCAAGATTAATAAATACTTGTCAGGATATACAGACCTTGAGGATAAGATGGGCATGCCAGTGAACTAGATAATGCAGCCTACTTCTTGTGCTCAGTCTCAACCACCAACCACCAGCTGGTGGTGGTAAGGAATTTAATGACAGACTCCATCTTAGAAACCTGATCAGAAGAACCTGAGTGAGCCTCAAATCTTTCTAGCAATTGTAAGTCTAGTTTTGACAAGAGAAAAAGACAGAAAGACACTGTAAAAAATATCATCCATCTTTAACAACAGTAATGACCTAAAGTAGATGTTTGTGTATCCACAAAGTCACAGATCACCTTAGATGACTTCAGCGAGATGTTAGGAATCCTCTTTAATTTCAAAAAATTGTACTCTTAAATGATTCTAACCTCAATTCCAGGGCTGGAGAGAAATTGCCCTAATGATGACAGTTTATTGAATGCAGCTGAGAACAATTTAGCCACCACTGCATCCAAACACAAAGAAACTGAAATTAATCCAAAAACAAGGACAATAGAATCAGAAACCCAACAGATGTTCAGGTATCTTCTAACAAATTAGAGATCCGCAAAAACAATAGGTTTCAGAATTGTTAGATACCAATACAAAATTCAAATCATAGTGGTCAGAATTCCAACAAACATTCACAAGACTTGAATACAGTTACAATAAAATGAAACACAATCATACACAAAATGTTTACCAAATTATGGTTAAAAATTTAACAAAAAAAAACAAAAAACACATGGTAATTTTAGTGTTTATTATACTCATAATAATAATAATAACACAAAAAATTAATACTGTTTGTCTATTTCACAATTGTTATTTTGCCAAAATAAACTGAGTTGTTGGGTTTTCTTCATGTTTATTTGTTGTCTTTTTTAAGATACAGGAAAACCTCCATTAACCATGGTGATGACAGATTATAGAGAATATGCAGGTATATACAATTGTGGAGAAACAAACTTTTTACCTTTTTATACGCATCCTAATTCCACTTACCCTGATTCCGTTAAACTTACCCTTTTGATAAAAACTCCCCAGAAGATTTTAAACTCGCTAAAAAGGGTTGTCACGATGTTTTAAGGATATACATCAAAACCATGATACTTACCCTTAATTCATTTTGATCATGTAATGCCCTTAGATCAGAAGATTCACAGGTTTCATTTAGACGAATTCTCGATGCAGAACTCAGGTTACGGGTGTAACATAATAATTAGATTAACACATTAAACCAACTCTTTTATTTCAATCACTTTTCAAATACTTTCTTTCTTTCTCTTTTCTTTATGAAATATTATTTATTCTTACCTCTATCATATAAAAGTTTTATTATACATAACAAACCAGTACCGTACTTTTATTTTTAACGTTTTTCCCAAATTTTCTCTCACACACACACACACACACACACACACACACACACACACACACACACACACACACACACACACACACACACACACACACACACACACACACACACACACACACACACACACACACACACACACACACACACACACACACACACACATGCTCTTTACATTTCTCTTTCACCCCTTTTTCTGAATTCTTAATTATTTAAATATTCAAAACTTGTTGGCCAACATATTCACTGTACTTAACTTTCTCCTTGCCATTCCAATTGTTCCACCATCTTCCCATTCACTTACACTGTCCCTACCACACTACGGCTATCACTGTTTTAAGTTTTTGTACTTAAAATATGCATTTTACTTTCTTCGCACTCTTTCGTTCGAATATAATTTTGGGGTAGGCTAGGCGTACTCACACGCACCGGCCTCCCGTCACTTTTTCACTGATACTGTTGCTGAGCTACCGACTATGCTTTTTGACGAGTGGTGAACAACTGCCCGAACCTAGTGCATGCTTGGTTGCATGCCTGCCAAGCGTTAGGCATTGGCCGCGCGGTCTCAACTCGTTCTGTGATTGGTTGTTTCAATCGTATGTTCGGCTATGGAATTTTCGGTACGTGACTTTTACATTGTGAAAAGCGGCCCACACGTGCGCTCGTACGCATGAATACGCACCCTTCTGACAACTTGCATTCCGGTACCATGCTGTACCTTACACGGAGCTACAGTCAGTGACCAAAAAATACACTCTGGTTAAATAAAAGGTGAAAAGCTTTAAATTATAGACCCTCATCAGTTTGTCCCGTTATACAAGTCACACCTATATACAATTTAACTGAAGTATTTTAATGATGAAGACCAAGATGATGTTCATGTACACATTGATTTGTTTTTTGGACAATAATTGAAGCCTTGACAGAAGAGTAAATGCAGATGCATAATGGTATGGACTGAAGTTCTGTACCAAGAAATGTGAAAAATTATGTTATAATGGAGACAGAAAAATGAATATTGTGAGTGCTAGTGTATGGAAACTGAAATACCATCTTGTTATAAATACTATAAAAAATAAGTTTAAACTGGAATTCAAGACACAGTAGGAATGTGTCAACTAGAGAGCAGTACTGAAAAAATAGACAGCATTTGGGATAAAAGTAGTACAACTATATAACAGAGGTGACAGGAAAAAATCTTGGAAGTATACAAGCAGTGTGAGGAAGAATTTTATCTTACAATATATAATATACTATACTATTTCAGTGTAACAGAAACATCATTAACACTACTGTATTTTGATAGCTTAAAGGGAGTTACAGTTTCATGTGCAGGGTAAATAGAAAAACATAAACATTAACAAAGTGTAACAATTGAATTTGCTGTTTTGGATTAAAAATTATAGTCCTAATGTTTTACAGAGCTTTATAAGAATGGGCCCTTTAGTGCTTTACAGAAACCTCCAAAGATGTCATTTGAAATATAGTTTTATTATATATACAGTTTTTTTATGATAATGAATATTGTAACAAACTTATATCTCCATGAATGGTTTCAATTTTTTCATTTATTTGCTTTACTAAATTTTCTTGAATACTATCTATTTTCTCATTGGTTTGCTTGTTTTGTTCCCTCAAAGTTTCGTTTTGTTTCCTTGAGTTTTCCTCCATCTTGTCAAATTTTTCGCTCAAGGTTTCATTTTGTTTCCTTGTGTTTTCCTTATTTTCCTTTTTCATCTGTCTTATTAAATTTTCATTGTTTTGTCTGCTTTGTTCGGCCATAAATTTCATTATTTCTTGCCAATTTGGTTCTCCTCTGGCTTCCGCTTTGTCGCCCACCTGTTGCTCCTATTCCGTGTCTATAACTACTTCGGTTTCTTCTTTATCGCCTGTCTGTTGTTCCATTTCACTGTCCGTGACTACTTCTATTTCTTGTTCCTGTCCACCTTCTTCCTTCTCGCCCTCTTCTGCCCTCTTCTTTGGCCTGCCTCTGGTATGCATTTCTTAGCTTCTTACAGTTGCCGACAAAATTAGGTTTTTCGTTATAGTAAATACTTGCGTATATTTCGAAATTCTTTCCTAATTTAAGCCCTCTAAGTTGAGCGCCATTTGTAACAAACAATAATTTTTACAGGATCCTTTGCGGTTTTTATTCCCTTTTTAGGTGTTACAGTTCAGTTGATAGGGAGAGAGAGAGAGAGAGAGAGAGAGAGAGAGAGAGAGAGAGTTCCTCTCTTCGTGTACTGTGTTATCATTTTATTAAATGCGCTTTGCGTCAGCTGTTTTCAAGGTGACAACAAGTGACAGGTTATGTTGGCCGTTTGTACTTCATATGCTGTGATGACTGCGCTAATTTTTGCACTCTTCTCTGCTATTTACCGGTTTCCTGTAACAAATTTGCTATCTACAAAGAATAACACAAAGTCAATTCCCTAAAAAAAAAAAAGGTATTTATTGATTGAAATTGGTTTATTTCTGGAAACTATTAAATTCAGTTCATCGATTTTCAGATCGACGTTATATTATCGAAATTACAACAGTTTTCGATATAAGTTTTTCTATAACACAACAGATATATTCAATTATAGTTATCAGTAAAATTAATAAATTATTTATCTCAGGGTTTTTTGGGGATTCTTTGAGCTGTAAGAAAGTCAGAAATGCTTAGATAAGAGTATCATACTTTACAATAAAAAATATTTTATTCTTAAAGACTAGGTCAATAAGTTCGTTTTTTAGATGCAAGAGCGCAGACTATTCGAATTCATACAGCTTGCAAAAAATAAACATGGCTGCTGTGAAGTTCTAATGAGACCACGTTTTTACTGTTTTGGATTAAATAAATAAAGTTTAAAATGTTCTCACTAAGTTTTCTTATAAATTGAATTATGTCGTACTGGTTTCTAGAAAGGTAGGCTTTCTCACCAATGTATTGACCTTTTTCAAGCGATCTTGTGGTCGGACAAATTTTCAATGTTTTTTGGATATTCCTGCATCAATTAGTATGTTTCAATGGATGTCCCAGACGTAGTTTCTTATGCTGAATTGTTTCGTCAATTTTGAATAGTGAATGGTTCGAATTTTAGTTAATATTTCAGAAAATTGCTGGACATTATTTCTGTGTCATCTACCCTCTTGAAATCAGATTTAACAATTACCTTCTCATCTTGTTACCTCTGTTACCGTTAGTAACCAAGAAATTGATGAGTTTTTATTGGCTAACCTAGGTACAGTTTTAGTAATCAGGCTAGTATTAAGATATTATTAGTTCTTCCACTTTTTAGGAAAAATACTCCTTTATAAATGTTAACTCTAATTAAATTTAATTTACATAGTGTTTTTCTTCATATTATTACATATGCTTAGATACTTGTATTTTATAATTTAGTGGATATAATCCATAGTTTTTTTATTAACAAGATTCTTGTTTTTAGGAACTATTTTCCCTCAACATTATTTTCTCATTACAATTACATAAATTTATTTAATATACCCTTCAGCTTTACCTGAAAGTGTTTTTTATTACATTTAGTTTTCTTTTATATTTTCAGTTTACTAGATGTTTTTAATTAGTTCATTTCTGACTTTTATCTCTGTAAATGTATTACTGCTCTAGGCCCTATTTTATCTTCCACTATCTCTTTATAATTTATTCTAATTATCAGTGATTAATTTCTTCCGTAACCCTGGATCTTTCAAACAATAAACATAATAACATTCTACTTGCATTGATATTGCCTTTGTGGCCTAACAAAAATAAAACAATAATAACCTACTACTAAACTTATTGTTTATTACAATAGTTCTGCATCTTTATCACAACTTGTGATTGATGTCTTTTTAATATTACATATCATATTATGTCGCACTTGGTGTACACTGCACTTCTATAGCACCACTCATTACACTGTTTATGCACTACTAAAGTGTTTATTGTTTAGTGTACTATTATTCTACGACAAATGTTTTATAGTATGATACTTAAAGGTCATTCATTTCTGACTTGGGAATGGGATACCTACTGACGTTTATTATTATTTTGAAAATAATAATAATAGGTATTTCTTTATTTTTTTTATTAAAGAATATCGTACCTTTAGTTTACCCAGTATTAGGCACCGATTATGTAAGGTTACATAAAGCTCCCCCACTAGAACATGTTTATTTTTCATTTCAGCATTAAAAATTAACTGTTTTATTCATAATCCTTCACCTTCTTTTATTCTTCTTCATAATACAGTTTTATCTCTGTCTGGTTATATACCCCTTTTAGTTTATTGTTGGGAGTTGACTTTATTTCATAGGTATTGTTACCCTTTACCTGGGTTATTAGGTATGGCCCAGTATAAAGTAATAGCAACTTCCTTGCTATACCCTCTATAGAACTAGGTAGTTGCCTATTTTTAATTAATACTTTATCTCCTAATTTATATTGAATAATTCTTTTCTTCCTTCCTGTTTCTCTTTTGTTCAGAAGTTCAGCCTTATGAAGCAGCCTATTATGCATTTCTATTGTAGTATACCCAACTCTCTCTCCTGGAGGAAAATTAACTAATGATACTATTTTTCGTGGTGGTGGTTTTGCGAACATCACTTGATGAGGACGGGTCCCAATAGTTTCGTGGTATGCCCAGTTAAGGAAGGTTTCAGTTGGTTCAAGATACTGGCTCCATTCACTATGTTCATGGTGCCAATAGGTACGTAAAATTCTCCCAACTTCCCTCAAGACACGTTCTGCGGGATTACTATTAGGATGATATACCGATGTCTTATATGTCCTTATACCACATTTCAACAACTCCATCTTCCACTTCTTTCCTCGAAACTGGTTCCCATGATCTGTTACAATAGTTTCTGGATTTCCCACTTCTACTATATACTTATGAATAATAACTTCTAAGATCTTTCTGGTGGTGGCTCTACTGATGGGGTAGAGTTTTGTGTACTTTGTATAATGATCAAAAATAATTACTATGTATTTAAACCTATGTCTTCCTCCACTTCTGGGAAAGGGGCCACATATGTCGAGGAATGTTTTCTCAAGTCTGCGGTTAGATGTTATAGTAATCATAGCTCCTGTTCTTTTCTCATTATTTATTTTCACTAATTGACATATTTTGCAATTTCTTATGACTTGTCTCACTCGTTTATTGATTTCTTTGATGTACCAATGTTCCGCTAATGCCTTGATTACTTTGAGTGGTCCCATATGCCCATATATTTCATGATAGTCTTTTATTATTGCTGCTTCCGTTACTTCTGGTACATAAATTCGCCACACTTGATCCTTAATTGTAGGATGAATAAAAATTATCTCTTCATGGACACAGAAAATGCTGTTATAATAGAGTCATTTTGTGCTATCCTTTCTCTAATTTTGATTAATTTGGAGTCTGTTCTTTGATCTTCCTTTAATCTGCCGATTACTTCCTGTAACTCTTTCTTGGATTTTAAAATATAATATATTTTACTAATACTCTCCTGCTCTACTTGAAATGTTCCCTTTTCTAGGTTCACTCGTGACAGGCTGCCTGCTATGATATTCTTTTTCCAGGGACATATTCCCAATCTAAATTGTATTCTTGGAGTATCGACACCCATCTGGTAAGCCTACCGTGGCTCAGCTTACAGTTTCTTAAAAACGATATTGACCTATGGTCGGTCCTAATAGTTACTGGGTAGCCCAATATAAACGTACGGAATTTTAAACAAGAAAAAACAACACTCAGTAGTTCCTTTTCGGTCACTGTATAATTTCGTTCACAACTACTCAGGACCCTGCTTGCAAAGCTAATTACCCAATGATTGCCTTCCTCATCTTCCTGATATAATTCACTTCCAAGACTAATGTTGCTGGCATCACAGTTGATGAAAAAACGTTTATTGAAATTTGGGTGAGGTAGCATTATGCTATTTAAAAATTTATCCTTTATTAATTTAAAATTATTGTCTTCATTTTCATCCCACTTCCATTTGTTTTTCTTTGATAGTAAATGTTGGAAATTTGTGGTCACTTCTGAATATCTATGTTGAAATTTCTGGTAATAATTGCATATTCCCAAAAAAGATTGTAATTGTTTTAAATTTTTAGGTTTTGGAAAATCCTGGATAGCTTTTACTTTTTCTGGTGATGGTGTTATCCCAGTAGCAGCATAATAAATCCTAAAAATGGTAATTCGTGTGTAATAAATTTCGATTTGTCTAATTTTAAAGTTATATTGTTTTGTAGTAACTTGTTTAAGGGACTCCGGAAAGCCCTATCTTGCCAATGTTAAAATAGTACTTATAAAGTACATGTTTTCTCAGAATCTGTTTGGAATATACGGCTGAAATTTTTACAGCATGTTTATGAGGGTTTTGACCCTAATTTAACACACGGATTTTTAGTTCATTGATTCATGTTTTAGTTATGATTTTTTTTCTGATGCTATAAATATTTGCTACATTTTTATATCAATTTTTACATGCAAATTCTCCACTAACAATTTTTAAAAGAAAATCCTGTGTTAAAGTAAGCACAATAGTCCATATAACATATCCTGAAAGTTTGAAGCAGATCTATTGAGTAGATCCTGAGAAAACATGTATTTTATAAGAGAAAAATTGATTTTTGGGGAATGGGCGTCCTCTACTTGGTAATAAAAAATTTAATAAATTAAAGTTTCGCGTACCTTTCTAATACATTCCAGCTGCATAGGATGGATTATCTTCATCTTCTGAAAATTCCTCCTCCAGTTTTCTTTTTACACTCCTTCTATGTTGTCTGGCCTGCTTTTCTAGGTTTCTTACTGCCTTATCAGCAGCTCGAAGACGCTCCTTGTCTAACGCAATCATGGACCGCACCATGTTGATACCAATTTTGATGCCCATACTGTTCAACACTTCACATCTTGCAATGTTACCATCATTGAAGGAGATAATGGCATCATAAACACCAAAATGAAGGGTTTCTAGTCCCACAAACACAGTCTTTGGAATTCGGGACCATATAACCGCATTTACACTTTCGTTAGGGTTTTGTGTTCGTCCATGCAAGCACTTTTTCAACAATTCCGGGGCTGCTAAGTCTCTTACAGCTGCTAAGTCTGTACACCACAGTACAGGTTGGCCACAACACTTAATTTCCCTAATATCACAAAAATAATTCCTCATGAGCGGTTAGTTTGAAAAGCAGGATATTCAACAACAGTTTGACAGCTCGAATCCGAGACACGCCCACACAGGGTATATTTTAAAAATATATTAAACATATTTAGGAGTAAGAAAACTATATAAATTATACATCATTTGAAAGGTGAGATTTCATAGATTAAGAAAATGAAAAAAAGTAAAATATGAATATTTTAAAATTTTTACCTTTCCGGAGTCCCTTAATACTGTTTCTACTCTATTACAGTGCTCCTTCCAAGTACATGAAGTAATCAATATGTCATCGACATATACTGTTGTAAAATCTAAAACTTCTTTACCAAGAATTTGGTCCATACATTGTATGAACATGGCCACAGAATTTACCAAGCCAAAAGGTAATCGTTTGAAATGATAATTTCGTCCTTCAAATGTAAAAGCGACATATTGTCTACTGTTAGGGTGCAATTCTATCTGCCAATAGCCGCAGATGGCATCCCAAGTACTCATGTACTTACATCCATAAAATTTCTTCATTATTTCATCAGCTCACCTGGAGATGTGCGGTCATTAATGAGCATCTTATTTAACTCTCGAGCGTCGAGGCATAATCTGACTTGACCATCTTTCTTTGGTATAGCTACCAGTGGACTAGTGTATGGGGAGTTGCTTCTTTCAAATATGTCTTCCATGACCATTCTTTGAATTTCTTTTCGTGCTGCTTCCTTTAAAGCTTGAGCAATAGGATAAGACCTTTTATTAAAATTTACATTGTCTTTAAACTTTAACTCACACAGGAAGTTTTTAGCTTTTCCTGGTGATTCAGAAAATACCGTACTGTATCTATTATAGATTTCTATGAGTTGATGTTTCTCTTCTACACTTATTGTTTCCTGGGCCTGCCTACCTTGAAACTCCATTATCTCTTCTATCTTCCTCTGCCACATCTCTGACTCCGTTACTTTATTATTCTTACCTATGGTTAACCTATTATTTTTTCTAACATAATATGAGTTCAGACACTGAGGAGCACTTTGGCTACCATTTATCTCAGCCGATAACTCACCTTCTTCTGTACTCAGTGTAACCTTACCACTGGCCAGATTTATAATTGCAGTGTGTCGTCGTAGCATATCACACCCTATTAATATTCTAAAAGGTAACCCTTTGGCTACTAAAAATTCCATAGGTATTCCTATTCCACTGTTGGTAACATTCAGAGATACTTGTTTTCTAATGGTCTTATTGTTTCCCAAATTGGTGGCGCCAATAATTGTCATGTTGTTAATTGGTAATGTAGGTATTCTTTCGGTGGTTAACTCTGTAATTCTGTCAAGCTCTAATTGGTCAATAATAGAAACATTTGCACCCGTGTCAATTATAGCTTCTGTTAATACTCCATGTAGTTTTACTTGTACATATACTATATCATTATTTAATGGTGCCTCTTCGATTGTTCTTTCTTCAAGTAATTCCGCCTGTAAATTTTTTAGATAATTGCTTCTGATAATTGTAATTGGTTCCTTTAATTTGTTTTGAGGACCTTGGTAAATTCTGTGCCCGGTGGTCTCTAGCAGTGATGGGCTGTCACTTCTTCTCACTGCTGGTACCCGTTTCCCCGACTTCCATCATTATTATGGGATTGCTCAACATTCTCCCTGGGTTGATGCTCAGGTGAATGCCTTCTCTCTTCCTCACTGTTTCTGGATCTTTGATGTTCTTCGCTTCTACTTCTTTGCGGAACTTCCTCTCTTTGGTATGAATTGCTATTATAGCTTCTATTATTGAAATTTTGCTGTCTTCCTGTGTATCGACTATTATTATAATTATTGTTATAATTATGATTTCCCTTACATAATTTACTCTTTGTCGAGTGTCTCTTGGTTGTTCATTCCTACGATCATCTGTATTTCCTGATCTCCATCTACTTCTTCTGTAATAAGATTCTTGCTCATAATTCTCTAATAGAGCTTCCATACCTCCGATAGTTTTAATTTGTCCACTCAATCGAGCACTGATAATCTTCTCATCAAAATGATAAGCTATTTTGGTAACAAGACACTTCTCTGGAATTTTCGGGTCTAAGTATTTTGCCACACATACTTTTCCTAAAAAGTATGCCGTAGGTGTCTGTCCTTTAATGCTGTCATACCTCCCATGACAGATATCGTCCCGAATAATATTTTGTACTGATTCAGACCAATACTTCAGTTTGAATAACTGTTTAAATTTATCATAATTACACACTTCATTCCTAATGACTGTCCACCAGTTGTCTGTGATGTTTTTAAAACACTCATCTAAAATGCCCTTGATCATATTCCACCTGGTTTCTTTCAATCGGTTCAGTATTTCTTCTACTCTTTCTAAAAATTCTAGAGGGTTTCTTCTATAGTCCCGAAAGTTCACATTTTCTCTACTATCTTGTATGGTATGTTGAGCATTACATATTGGTCTAACACTCATTCTATCTATCTCCCCTTGTATGTTTATTTGGAGATGTAAATTTTCTATTTTCTCCTCTTGATTAGTTACCTGGTTTTTTACCTGTTCTATTTTGTCATTAAAATTGGTTATTTTACCGGCTATGTCGCTCTGCATACCATCCAATTGATCTTTAGTTTCCTGTTGTATGGCCATTATTCGGACTTGATTACTATGTTCCCCTCAATCCATCCTGGCATCTATTTCCGTTCTGAATTGTCCGATGATTTCTTCGGTTTTGTCTAGTCTTTGCTTGGTCTCTGTTATTTGCTTTTCTGTTTCCTTCTTATATCCATCTACTCTTTGGCTAAGTGTGTTACTGACCTTATCAATCTTCTCATGAATTTGCTTTAATTTTTCATTATTTTCTTCAAATTTTTTATTCATATCTTCTCTTTGTCCATTAATAGTTTCTCTCAATTCGTGGTTTCGGTAATTCATGGTTTGTCTTATACAGGCAGTCCCCGTTATACACGGTCCCGCTTTACGCGATTTCGCTTTTACGCGGTTTAAAAAAAAAAAATTTCCTTGAAGGGTTTTGTATTTGAGTTGAGTTGCGCCAAAGCGGTGATTGTTTGAAGTGTACAGTTAGTAATGGAGGGCCGGTGACGCGCTGTTCTCTCTCCTCAAGGTCAGTGGTCTCATACCGCTTGCCTCCCCCCCCTACTTGCTCTGTCATTGTCTGTGTTTGTCTATTTTTACAATGTAGTCAGTTACCTCTCGCTATCAATCGCTGTCAGTAGCACTGCGCTGTGTACCTCGTCTAGCAATTATTTCCTGTTCATGTTTCATTGAGTGGTGAGTGTGACATTTCGTTCAGTGTTGTCGAGTTATTGAAAATGTCACAAAAACGCAAGGAACATTCAAGTGCGAGTACTAAAAAACGTGCGAGAAATTCTCTTTCATTGGAGATTAAACTGGAAGTTTTAAAACGTATCGATAAAGGCGAACGTGTTGTCGATATTCAGCGAGTAATGGGTCTTCCAGAGTCGTCTATAAGGACGATCCGATCGAACGCAGACGCAATTCGTAAAAGTATTGAATCTTGTACGAATTTAAGTGTCACAAGAGTAGCTACATCGAGATCAGATGCAATGGAAAAAATGGAAAAGCTTTTGTCTACCTGGATTGAACACCACAACCAGCGGAATGCGCCTATTTCTATGGCAATCATTCAAGAAAAAGCTAAAAGTCTTTATGCAGAATTAACACAAGACAATGAAAATCCACCAACATTTAATGCTAGTAGAGGTTGGTTCAACCGTTTTAAGGCTCGCAACGCTTTTCACAGAATAAAAGTTACGGGCGAGGTTGCTTCTGCTGATAATGGAGGAGCTGATGAATTCAGAGAAACTACATTTAAAAATATTATTGCAGAAGGTGGTTATATGGCAAAGCAAGTTTTCAATTTAGACGAGACTGGCCTATATTGGAAAAGAATGCCAAGCAGAACTTTTATTTCTATTGAAGAAAAAACTGCACCTGGTTTCAAAGCTGCTAAAGATCGTTGCACATTGCTTTTTGGGGGCAATGCCTTTGGCGATTGGAAATTAAAACCATTGATGATTTAACAATCAGAAACCCCCAGAGCACTTAAAGGTTACGATAAAAGTAAACTGCCTGTGGTTTGGAAATCTAGTAAGAAAGGTTGGATGACAGGAAAAATATTTTATGATTATGTTTCACAAGAGCTTCAAGAGGAACTAAAACGCTACTGTGAAAAGGAAAACATTGAGTTTAAGGTTTTGATTCTTTTGGATAATGTGTCGAGCCATCCCTCAGAAATATGTGAGGTGAATGAAAGCATCAAGGTTGTGTTTCTTCCCCCTAACACTACTGTGACGATTTAAATTGTGACATTTACAGAATAAAAAAAATTTAATTAATTAAGGTTGCGTACAATTAACCATTTAAATCTCACAATAATAATAATAAAAACATGTAGGTACTAAGTGTGAATGGAAGAAGTAATTAATAAGGGCAAAGTATCCATAAAGAAAAGGCATATTGTAAATAATTATCATGTTCGTATTTAACCCTTTGCTTGCTATCAAGCGCCTACCTGTTGATACCGGACTCGACCTGTTTTCCGAGTCTACTGTAATTAAAAAAATAATAGAGTAAACTAATGTTAATAATTAAAGTATCTGTAGACACAGATAGTAACTAAAACAATTAATTTAAATGATGTATTTTTATCTAGCGATAGTTTGTATAAATAAAAAGTTTATTTAAAGAGAAAACAGGAACTATATATGCTCGCGGAATAAACACCCCACTCTCTCTCGTCATGTACGAGGGTAGCGGACGAAAAATCGCTCTCTTGCGATGACGACGCCCAGCTGTGCAGACGCACGAGCAAAATGCTCTGTTCAAAAGTTATACAATTTGTTGTTAGTGTGGATTAATTAATTATTATTTTGTATTT
This sequence comes from Magicicada septendecula, assembly GCA_034769895.1. Taxonomy (NCBI): domain Eukaryota; kingdom Metazoa; phylum Arthropoda; class Insecta; order Hemiptera; family Cicadidae; genus Magicicada; species Magicicada septendecula. The sequence goes on along the minus strand of CM068367.1, from coordinate 796,674,356 downwards.
TACTAACCGTTACAAAAAGTGTAACATGTAACGTTAACAAAAAGAAAATTCCAAAACTTTGTAACAAGAAGAAAGATGTAACTACAAACGACGAGTGTTAATAAAGAAAAAACGATGACTGCAATCTTCACCGATGGACGAATCTTTTCAACATCTGACCTGTGGTCATGGACCATCTAAATGAGAACTCTAGTATACCCTACCGATGATGCAGTTCGAGACATCTGAGAATCAACGAGTATCTGTGTAGAAGACTCTACCTATCCTGCAGATGTATTAAGCCATGAACAACAGAGACCAGACCAAGACGAGGACGACGTTTTAGGACTCCCAAGACGGAACCACATGGAGGCGATTACTACATCCAAAAATAGAGGTGACTCGATAGCACGTCTATCGAGGAATAATGATAATATTTTTGTAACACAATACTCTATTTAAGAGACTTACAGAGACGATTGATTTTATAAGAATATAAAAACTTAAATTTGAGAATTTAATTGTAACTATTCAATATCATTCAATTGTAACAATTTAGATATTAACGTAACGTAGTGTTATTAATACCATTCTTCTAATGGAAGATATATGAAGCAAAAAGGTAAAAGTCTTGCAAGATAAAAATTTTGAATTAAATATAATTAAAAGATTAGAGACTAAATACCAATGGTTACCCGGATTCGGGGGTATAGCTAGATACATTTGTTGTGATCCCATATTCTAAATAAAGCATTTCACTTAATTTTACTAATTTAATTAATAACGTCATAGGATCTGTTCTTTGGAGTAAATGTTATATTTCAAATGTTTAATAAAGCAAGTCTTCTTGTTACACACATATACTGAGTATATAAATCAACAGTTTCACCTTCCCTGATTCCTTGTATGTCTTACTGTGTGTTGTTCTGATTTAAATTTCTGCTCGTCTCTAATAAGGCAGCCTGAAATAATTGGCAGAACCAATTATTTTGGGTTCCCTCCGTTATAACTCTAAAGAAGAGGTTATAAGATGCGCCACTCTGCTAATTTGTTTAAATTTTGCTACTAATAAAAAAATTTTGTGACTTGTGTTGCTAAACAGTAATTGTGTCCCTATTCATAAGCTGTTGATTTATTTACTCGTGTATTTTAATATGTGTCAGAAATTTAAATAAGATAAAATAATAATTAATATTATAGTAATATAGTATAGATAATTTTATTAGTAAATATGATATGTGTAAAGTAAGAGTAACATATAATCCAATGTAAACAAACCATGTAGGTACTTGTTAAAAGTCCCATTCATAAACGTACCCCATTCACGACAATCTCGGACATGTAAATTTCCTGTTGGCGATTGTTTAATATTATCGTAGTCGGTCTCCCCAGTTAGAGTGAGAACAATCGGTCACCCTTCTTGTGTGGTGTATTGTTATTTGAAGCGTGTCTGTTCATGTGTTGATAACCGAAGGGGGAATCTTTTGCCGTAAGCATCTGTAAACATGTGTGAGATTTCTCTCTCTCTCTTTCTATGTAAAATGACAACCTTTGTCATCCCATTTTAATTGTTTATTAATAAACGTGTAAGAATACGATTTATTCATATTGTTATGTTTGTGTAAAATGATATAGCGTTGTATAGTAGTAAATACTAATCGTAGAATAATTAGTTCTTGCCACTTTACGAAAATGGCTGAATTTAATCCTGATTTATTAGTAAAAGATGAGCTATGCTACGAAGCACTTTTACGAGGTCTAAAACACGTGAATGTAACCGTGTCTGAATTACGAAAATCATTACGCCAAACCGGATCAGAGACAACCTCGCAGTTAGATAAATTGCGTGAACTCGATTATGACGGCGAACGAGAAACCTGTTATGCGAAATATCGGGAACTGATAGTATTATCACAGAACCTTAAGGACAAGAAATCACCCACGGAACTTTTGCGCGTTACGCAACGTATAGAACATTTAACCCGCCGATTAAATAATTTATTAAGCTGGCCCGACGTCACCGTCGTCCCCGCCGATGTGCAGAAATTTGCAGACGAGGCATTACGCCAATTACCTATAATTATTAACGACTTACGTCGAAAGTCAGATGAATCGGGAATGGAGGAAATTGAGCAATACTTACAAAAATTACATATCTCCCCTGTTCAATCCCCTAATGTAGAAGAACCCCCACCACCTAAAGTTCAGCGTACTCGTGCTAGTCACAATGCGACCACTAATTCTTCGAAGGAAATACAAAACGTAAATTTGAATGTTGAACTCTACGGAAAGATTTCCCACCCAGTAGAGAAAATAATTAATGAGATTCCTTACACCGATGGGTTAAGTATAACGATACTGTTAACTTTTATAAAATACCTGCTGCAAATAAAAGATTTACAACAATTAAACGATCGGCAAATACTGCAAGTAATATTACCCAAATGTAAACCACCATTACGAGATCGTGTACTAGAAACATTAAACTCAAGTCTTTCAGTAGAAGATCTTCATACGAATATAATCAAATATTTTATCCCCACTGGAATTTATGAGGATATCAAAAGAAGTACTGTACTTAGAGTACAAGGAGCTCGCGAAAGACTGGCCCACTATATTGCGGATATCCGAGAATCTTCACGTATACTACAAGTCGACTGGACTGAAAAACAATTGGTCGATACGATCCTAGTAGGCTTGTCTCCTGATGAACGCTCCCGTTTAGCACTAATAAGTAGACCCCTTACGTTCGCGGACTTTGAACAATGTAGTATTCATTCTTCCAATGTTTGGTACGCAGATCAGCACAGACATGCATCGATATCCACTACACAAAATAGAAAAGAAATGCATGCCTTAGTATCTGACGCAAGAAGTATACAAGAAAGAAGACCATTTCGAAGATCAACCAATGGCCATGGTAAGTCCCAGGAGGCTCAACCACTCCAGCAAACCAGTAAGACACAACGTAAAGAATATGTGTGTTATAACTGCGGAAAATCTGGACATCTCAGTAGATACTGTAAACAAAAAAGGTATAATCAAAAAACTCATTATCCAAAAAACATGTAAGGCAGGGAGATCCAAAACCCTGTGTCTTCCGCAGCATCGTAAAAAAAGGTAAACCCCTGAGAGTCAACATAATAAAACAAAATAATAATAATAACAAAAGAAAACTAGACCCCTATGTAAAAAAATTTATAGATAAATGTAACGCTATTAATAAGTGTAATTTCAGTAAGTGTCAATTACGTTATGTACAAGTTGACCTTGGTGTAACATCCACCCTTGGTTTAATTGATTCCGGATCAACGCGAAGTTTAATTAGTCATGACCTCGCCAATAAGTTATTTAAACTTAATTTAGTCAAACGCAGTCAATCTGTAAACATTAAATGCTCAACCGCTAACAAACAAAACTTAATAATAAAACTTATCATCACGTGTAAAGTTAAAATAAAACATTTGACGTGGTATTTTCCAATGTTAGTAAGTGACGAATTAGGACCCGAGTTAATATTGGGAGCCGATTTTATCAGTAAAACAGGAATAATTCTAAATATTCATGATAAGAAATTTTACTTTGGATTCGATCGTTCACGGAAATATAACTTAGAGGATAATTCAAATAACAGAGAAAGTACTAGCTCTACTTCTTCTCATCTAAAGCATCACGAATGTGAATTAGGTCATCTAGAAAGTAAAGATAGACGTAACATACAAAAGTTAATAAATCAATTCTCCAATGTGCTCACCCCAAAGTTAGGACTGACGGATCTGATAGAGTATAAGATAAATTTGAGCGATAATAAAGTAATACGTTTAGCCCCATACAAGTTATCACCGCCAAAAATGGAAGTAATGAGGAACCAAATTAATAAACTATTAGAATAAGGAGTCATCGAACCCTCTACTTCATCTTATTCATCCCCTGCGTTTTTAGTACCCAAAAGCAACGATAAACATAGATTAGTTGTAGACTATAGACAACTAAATAAACGAATAGAATTTGAATCCATTCCACTTCCCGACATCCACAGTGCTTTTCATTATTTTACGAAAGCAAAAATGTTTACCATTATGGATTTGAATCAGGCTTTTCATCAGATACCACTTTCAGAAGAATCGAAACGTCTCACCGCTTTTGCCGTGCCTTTCAACCTATACCAATTTACTAGGGTACCTTTTGGTATTTCCCAAGGTAGTTCTGTATGTAGCAGATTGTTAGAAAAATTATTTCACGACATAAAGTTTAAATATGTGTACCACTACCTAGACGATATTGTTATTTACAGCGAGTCAATGGAACAACATCTTGCACATATACGTGAAGTATTATCACGATTAGAGAAAGCTGGATTAACTGTAAACCCCAGTAAAGTAAATTTTGCTGTGACACAATTCTCCTTTTTAGGTCACATCGTAAAAGCCAACGGAAAGGTAAGCATAGACCCAGAGCGAACCCGTGCTATCAGAGAATTTTTACCACCGCGGGATGCGAAAGGAATTGCTCGATTTTTAGGAATGATAAATTATTTCCACAAGTATATCCCACATCTAGCCGAAATCGCAGCACCACTAAATACTTTAAGAAAGAAGGGAGTAAAATTTGAGTGGAATGAGCAACGCCAAACCGCATTTGAGAAATTAAAGGAAAGCATCATATCACCCCCCGTACTACAATTAGCCGATTTTAGTAAACCGTTTGTTGTGCAAACCGACAGTTCAAGTGTAGCCCTAGGTGCAGTAATTTATCAGGAAGTAGATAACTCTCGATTACCAATTAGTTACGCTTCACGCACCCTGACGGACCAAGAAAAGAAATACTCCGCATACGAATTAGAATGCTTAGCTATCGTTTTTGCGTTTGAGAAGTTCAAACCATTTTTAGAACATAAAGAGTTTTTGCTAGAAACAGATAATCAAGCTTTATCCTGGCTACTAAACCACCCAAAACAATTAGGTCGAATCGGAAGATGGGTATTGAGATTAAATTGTTTTAAATTCAAAGTACAACATATTAGAGGCACCCAAAACGTAGTTGCCGATACCCTGTCACGTATGTTCCAGCCTAGTAGTAATAATTACGAAAACAAGAGTAGAGAGACACCTATTATTAATGCGTTAATTACCGAATTTCCTCTTGCATTTACGGATTTAGCCCATTATCAACAACAAGACCCACGTTTGAGTCCGATCATCAAACAACTTGAAAAAGGAAACAAGTCTGAAAAATACCTATTAAATAAGAAAGTATTATGTTGTAGAATAGCTAACGGAAAATATTTGCGTATCATCGCCCCGGATATTATTAAACCTATGCTAATGGAATATTATCACTCTTCCACCATTGGAGCACATATGGGAATAAATAAAACCATACATCGGATTCGGAGAGAATATCACTGGGAAAATATGAACAGTGAGATAGCTAACTTTGTAAAAAGGTGTAAGTTGTGTGCACTCAGCAAACCAGCGAGAAACAGTCAAATAAGCCAGTTAATATCTGAGATTCCTGCCACCCCATTTTCCAAAATTTAATTAGACTTTTCTGGACCCTACCCACGTTCCAAGTCAGGAAATACTATGTTACTAATTTGCGTAGATTCGTTTAGTAAGTTCGTCTGGATGTACCCCATGCGGCGAGCTTTAGCTACGACAACAGTAAGCATTTTACAGAATAGATTATTCAAAGATTTCGGTATTCCAGTCCATCTAGTGTCGGATAACGGACCACAGTTTAAGTCCAAGGAATTCAGGAACATGTGTTTCAAACTAGGTATAAACCACATTACCACTACCCAGTATCGTCCGCAAGGTAATATAGCTGAGAGGTATTTGCGAAACCTAAAATCTGCTTTAATTGCCTACCATGCTAACGACCATACTTCGTGGGACCAGAACCTATCCTGGATGCAATTCGCCTTTAATTCAGCATATCATGAAGGACATAAGTCTACCCCATTCGAATTGTTGTTCAAGTATAAACCTAATCACCCATTATCCACAAAGTGGAAAATACATGAATTGTTACCCCTTGAAATTAGGGATAAAAATATTAGAAAGATATGGAACGAAGCGCGCGCTAATTTACGAACAAACTTAGCGAAGTCAAGGAAATATTACGAGCAAAAGAATAAGAATAATAAAGTAAAATACCAAATCGGAGATTTAGTTATGTATAACACGCACCCAACGAGTAGTGCAGTCGATAAGACAACTTCCAAGCTATCTTACAGATGGTGCGGTCCTTATCAAATTCACAAATACTTAACTCCGGTAACTGTGACCCTGTACGAACCTTCTACTCAAAAATATGTGCGAAGGACACATATTTCACAGATAAAACGTTATCTTGAAGAAGAAAATAGTAGAGTGCCAGTTAATTAAATAAGTAAATGTGAAAACAATGTTTAGTACTCAACCGCAAAAGTACTTGAGTAACCTTTGGCTACCTTGTCGTATAAGTAGGTACGAGGCCTGATCAACCTTGAATCCTCTTCATCGAAAGTAGAGCAAAGCAAGAAGTCAGCTGACATCCAATAAAAGTAATGGAGTAATTAAAGAGTAAATTCTATAACGAAGAAAAACTCTCTCGAAAGAAAAGGAAAAATCCGGTAGTAGTAATAAGTAGTAGAGTTAAGGAAATTTAGAATGTTGAAAATACTTTATAAGGTAAATTTTATGTAGTAATAGAATTAGCGTGTAAAACATGAGGTATATGTATAGATGGTAAGAAACAGCCAGTCAAGAATGACTTATGCTGCTAGTAATTATATACAGCCAGAAACGGGTGAGAGAAATTTCACACGGAACTCCCCAAGCATACTCTCGGTACATAGCTGACCAAAATTTTAGGAGTCTGTGTTGGTAAGGAGGCGGAGTATGTGACGATTTAAATTGTGACATTTACAGAATAAAAAAAATTTAATTAATTAAGGTTGCGTACAATTAACCATTTAAATCTCACAATAATAATAATAAAAACATGTAGGTACTAAGTGTGAATGGAAGAAGTAATTAATAAGGGCAAAGTATCCATAAAGAAAAGGCATATTGTAAATAATTATCATGTTCGTATTTAACCCTTTGCTTGCTATCAAGCGCCTACCTGTTGATACCGGACTCGACCTGTTTTCCGAGTCTACTGTAATTAAAAAAATAATAGAGTAAACTAATGTTAATAATTAAAGTATCTGTAGACACAGATAGTAACTAAAACAATTAATTTAAATGATGTATTTTTATCTAGCGATAGTTTGTATAAATAAAAAGTTTATTTAAAGAGAAAACAGGAACTATATATGCTCGCGGAATAAACACCCCACTCTCTCTCGTCATGTACGAGGGTAGCGGACGAAAAATCGCTCTCTTGCGATGACGACGCCCAGCTGTGCAGACGCACGAGCAAAATGCTCTGTTCAAAAGTTATACAATTTGTTGTTAGTGTGGATTAATTAATTATTATTTTGTATTTTACTAACCGTTACAAAAAGTGTAACATGTAACGTTAACAAAAAGAAAATTCCAAAACTTTGTAACAAGAAGAAAGATGTAACTACAAACGACGAGTGTTAATAAAGAAAAAACGATGACTGCAATCTTCACCGATGGACGAATCTTTTCAACATCTGACCTGTGGTCATGGACCATCTAAATGAGAACTCTAGTATACCCTACCGATGATGCAGTTCGAGACATCTGAGAATCAACGAGTATCTGTGTAGAAGACTCTACCTATCCTGCAGACGTATTAAGCCATGAACAACAGAGACCAGACCAAGACGAGGACGACGTTTTAGGACTCCCAAGACGGAACCACATGGAGGCGATTACTACATCCAAAAATAGAGGTGACTCGATAGCACGTCTATCGAGGAATAATGATAATATTTTTGTAACACAATACTCTATTTAAGAGACTTACAGAGACGATTGATTTTATAAGAATATAAAAACTTAAATTTGAGAATTTAATTGTAACTATTCAATATCATTCAATTGTAACAATTTAGATATTAACGTAACGTAGTGTTATTAATACCATTCTTCTAATGGAAGATATATGAAGCAAAAAGGTAAAAGTCTTGCAAGATAAAAATTTTGAATTAAATATAATTAAAAGATTAGAGACTAAATACCAATGGTTACCCGGATTCGGGGGTATAGCTAGATAAATTTGTTGTGATCCCATATTCTAAATAAAGCATTTCACTTAATTTTACTAATTTAATTAATAACGTCATGGGATCTGTTCTTTGGAGTAAATGTTATATTTCAAATGTTTAATAAAGCAAGTCTTCTTGTTACACACATATACTGAGTATATAAATCAACAGTTTCACCTTCCCTGATTCCTTGTATGTCTTACTGTGTGTTGTTTTGATTTAAATTTCTGCTCGTCTCTAATAAGGCAGCCTGAAATAATTGGCAGAACCAATTATTTTGGGTTCCCTCCGTTATAACTCTAAAGAAGAGGTTATACTACTTCCATATTGCAGCCTATGGACCAAGGCGTAATTTCAGCGTTCAAAGCCAACTACCTTAAGGAGACACTCTCACAACTCATAAACTCATGTGATGCTAATGACCAGCTTTCAATTAAAGAATTCTGGAAACAGTTCAATATTAAGATGGCTATTGAAATCATAGATAAATGTTGGAAAGGACTGACACTTCACTGTATGAACAGGGTGTGGAAAAAACTATGGCCTCAGGTTACGGTGGAATCAATCAACAACAGTGAAGAAATTAATGGTGTCTCTCAAACGACCAAAGAAACAGTGAACTTGACTCACCAAGTTGGGTTCACTGATGTTGACGAGGAAGATGTTTCTGCGCTTCTACAAGAAGAAGATGATCTGAGCAACGAGGATCTGCTGTCCATGGAAGACGAAAATTGTGTGGAAGTGTCCGAGGAAGATGAAGAACCTGAAATTGTTAAAGTGTTAACCGGTAAAGGGATGTCAGAGGCTTTCCAAATGATCAATAATGCTTTAAGCTACTTTGAGAACAATGATCCCGATGAAACAAGAAGTGGAAAAGTTAAAAGAGAAGTTGAACATGTTATAAAGTGAACTGTATAACTCGAAGTTAAAATCCTCAACTCAACTGTCCATAAAAAACTTTTTTTTACAAAGCAGTGTTGTGTCAAATGAACAGGAAACAAGCTCTTCTGAGCCTACAGAAAATGTTGGTCACGAGTAATAATCTTAAATGTAAGTAAAAAACTGAATTTCTTTCAAAATATTTTACAGTAATATTAATTTGGTAAAAATTATTGTACTGTATAACTTTTTTATTTTTATAACCTCTTACTGTACCTTTATTTAACATAATTTACTCAATTTATATGTGTGATACTATACAAATTTTTCATTTGCTGTATTGTTTATACTGATTTTGTTGTGTATTTCGTCAATAAATAAAATTAATTTCAATAACAAAACCGTTTGTTTTAATTACTAAAATCCTTTTTAACGTAAGCCTACTTGATCAATATCAATACTAAGCTGTATGACATTTATTTGCCGCTATTGAGCCAGTCTATAAATAGTCCCCGTTATACGCGGTATCGCTTTACACGGCACTTTGCCGGAACGCATCTACCGCATATAACGGGGACTACCTGTATCTCCATGAATGGTTTCAATTTTTTCATTTATTTGCTTTACTAAATTTTCTTGAATACTATCTATTTTCTCATTGGTTTGCTTGTTTTGTTCCCTCAAAGTTTCGTTTTGTTTCCTTGAGTTTTCCTCCATCTTGTCAAATTTTTCGCTCAAGGTTTCATTTTGTTTCCTTGAGTTTTCCTTATTTTCCTCTTTCATCTGTCTTATTAAATTTTCATTGTTTTGTCTGCTTTGTTCGGCCATAAATTTCATTATTTCTTGCCAATTTGGTTCTCCTCTGGCTTCTGCTTTGTCGCCCACCTGTTGCTCCTATTCCGTGTCTATAACTACTTCGGTTTCTTCTTTATCGCCTGTCTGTTGTTCCATTTCACTGTCCGTGACTACTTCTATTTCTTGTTCCTGTCCACCTTCTTCCTTCTCGCCCTCTTCTGCCCTCTTCTTTGGCCTGCCTCTGGTATGCATTTCTTAGCTTCTTACAGTTGCCGACAAAAATTAGGTTTTTCGTTATATTAAGTACTTGCGTATATTTCAAAATTCTTTCCTAATTTAAGCCCTCTAAGTTGAGCGCCATTTGTAACAAACAATAATTTTTACGGGATCCTTTGCGGTTTTTATCCCCTTTTTAGGTGTTACAGTTCAGTTGCTGGGAGAGAGAGAGAGAGAGAGAGAGAGAGAGAGAGAGAGAGTTCCTCTCTTTGTGTACTGTGTTATTGTTTTATTAAATGCTCTTTGCGTCAGCTGTTTTCAAGGTGACAACAAGTGACAGGTTATGTTGGCCGTTTGTACTTCATACGCTATGATGACTGTGCTAATTTTTGCACTCTTCTCTTCTATTTACCGGTTTCCTGTAACAAATTTGCTATCTACAAAGAATAACACAAAGTCAATTCCCTAAAAAAATAGGTATTTATTGATTGAAATTGGTTTATTTTCTGGAAACTATTAAATTCAGTTCATCGATTTTCAGATCGACTATTATCGAAATTACAACAGCTTTCGATATAAGTTTTTCTATAACACAACAGATATATTCAATTATAGTTATCAGTAAAATTAATAAATTATTTATCTCAGGGTTTTTTGGGGATTCTTTGAGCTGTAAGAAAGTCAGAAATGCTTAGATAAGAGTATCATACTTTACAATAAAAAATATTTTATTCTTAAAGCCTAGGTCAATAAGTTCGTTTTTTAGACGCCAGAGCGCAGACTACTCGAATTCATATAGCTTGCGAAAAAGAAACATAGCTGTTGTGAAGTTCTAATGAGACCACGTTTTTACTGTTTTGGATTAAATAAATAAAGTTTAAAATGTTCTCTCTAAGTTTTCTTATAAATTGTATTATGTTGTACTGGTTTATAGTGTTCATTACTTGGTGGTGATGTGTAGTTTTTTAGTTTATGAAGGTAGGCTTTCTCACCAATGTATTGACTGTTTCAATTTTTTCAAGCGATCTTGTGGTCGGACAAATTTTCAATGTTTTTGGATATTCCTGCATCAATTAGTATGTTTCAATGGATGTCCCAGATGTAGTTTCTTATGCTGAATCGTTTCGTCAATTTTGAATAGTGAATGGTTCGAATTTTAGTTAATATTTCAGAAAATTGCTGGACATTATTTCTGTGTCATCTACCCTCTTGAAATCAGACTAGTATTAAGATATTATTAGTTCTTCCACTTTTTAGGAAAAATACTCCTTTATAAATGTTAACTCTAATTAAATTTAATTTACATAATGTTTTTCTTCACATTATTACATATGCTTAGATACTTGTATTTTATAATTTAGTGGATATAATCCATAGTTTTTTTATTAACAAGATTCTTGTTTTTAGGAACTATTTTCCCTCAACATTATTTTCTCATTACAATTACATAAACTTATTTAATATACCCTTCAGTCATTACCTGAAAGTGTTTTTTATTACATTTAGTTTTCTTTTATATTTTCAGTTTACTAGATGTTTTTAATTAGTTCATTTCTGACTTTTATCTCTGTAAATGTATTACTGCTCTAGGCCCTATTTTATCTTCCACTATCTCTTTATAATTTATTCTAATTATCAGTGATTAATTTCTTCCGTAACCCTGGATCTTTCAAACAATAAACATAATAACATTCTACTTGCATTGATATTGCCTTTGTGGCCTAACAAAAATAAAACAATAATAACCTACTACTAAACTTATTGTTTATTACAATAGTTCTGCATCTTTATCACAACTTGTGATTGATGTCTTTTTAATATTACATATCATATTATGTCACACTTGGTGTACACTGCACTTCTATAGCACCACTCATTACACTGTTTATGCACTACTAAAGTGTTTATTGTTTAGTGTATTATTATTCTACGACAAATGTTTTATAGTATGATACTTAAAGGTCATTCATTTCTGACTTGGGAATGGGATACCTACTGACGTTTATTATTATTTTGAAAATAATAATAATAATAGGTATTTCTTTATTTTTTTTTATTAAAGAATATCGTACCTTTAGTTTACCCAGTATTAAGCACTGATTATGTAAGGTTACAATATTTTAAAAGTCTATTCTGGGTTATGTCAAGTATAGGTATGTATGATTGACGTTTTAGTTCACATAGTACATTAGGTATAACAAGAATAGTTTACTTTCGTTCTCACAGGTTAAAATAATTTTTCACATTCAATTTTTTTTTCCAGAAATGTGCCCACCTTTGGTTTCGCTAAGTGTAGCTGTAAGGTGTTTTAATGGACAAGATGAAATTGATTGTAGCAGACCAATGCTACCTGGAGTACGAGCACAAGGTGAATGTAAACCATCATATACTCAAATTCAGCCTTTACCATACACATCAATATTCTGCAGAGACAATGGCCAGTGGACATTTGAATTGTTTTATTGTCAACCAGGTAAAAACCTTACATTCTGGAATTTCCCAAATGCCTCACTGTTCAAACCAAATGAAATTATTTATATTAATAACTTGAATGTTTATGTAAACACATCTGGAGAGAAACTGACAATCAATCTAAATATTCCTGTTTAATATGAAATACAATTTAAGCATATCAGATTAAATTTTTAAATTCAAATTATAAGCAGCATGAAGCATAATTTACTGACTACACTCAGAAATCAGTAAAGAAGTTTATTCACAATTTATTTTTATGTCACAGTACCATCTGATCTATATAATACCAAAGGAAAAAATATGAAATAAGTACGACCACAAATAAATGAATATGTTACTTATAATACAATGCCAATCTGAAATTTTTGCAAACGTATTCCGAGTGCATGCACTATGTATTTTTGTATACATCACACTCAGCATTAATTGTTAAGTTTTTAAGTTATTTTTAAAATTTTAAAATGGCTTTCTTTTAATTACACAATGAAAGTAGCTGAGATTCTCATCAGCTAAACAAGTAAACAATAGTTAATATTACTACAACTTTTTTACATAGTCAACTACTTTGACTTTTTAATTACATATGCAATAGACTTGCACCTTATTTCTCATTACTTTTAAATTTACTGAAATAACTTTACTGCGAATTAAACAGGAGCCTTTTTTTTCTTGTATAACCTTATGATTTTTTAATTTTTTAGAATGGAACCCTACTAATTCCATTTAAAAATATGGTTCAGTTTGCATGTGATATATGGATGTAATTATGTCAAACATATTAGAAATGTAAGGACTTAATACACACTCATTCTCTCTCCGTGTGTGTGTGTGTGTGTGTAGAGCTGGAGGTTCACAATTATCACAGTTGTAGTAGGAAGTTCCCAAATGTGTAATGAATTAATAAGATTAGTAGATTAAAATTCACATTCATTCATTTACAATTTTTGCAACTGGCCTTGAAATCAGTCCTTCTGATCATTGTTTGGAAACCTCAAAACTGGTACAACTATATTACGTCACCATATTCAAATGTGTATAGTAAATGATAAATAGTTGTACCTGGCACCATTTTGTTATGACTGAGGGTGATTCTGTTATTTAAATTACTTGACTGTATCTTTTTGTTAATACTTGCAGCTTTAATCTTACCTAGGCTGAGTTACATGGGTTGCATGTGACACCTGATGCTAACACAACACTAATGTACATACCATAAATGTGTTATGAAAACTGGCAAATTGGTGGTTATAGTTATAGTTGGTGAAAAATTAATAAAGAACAGTGATACAAAACGAAGTCGTACCCGTTAAGACTCGCGTTGGGATCGCCACTTTGTAGTAAAACTCGTACGTATGGGTTAAAAGCCACACGAGATTTATTTAAAATTTTCAAAAGTTCGATTAATTATTATTATTTTTAATTATTAAAAAATATTCCCTTGTGGTTTGTATCTTTCGTTTTTCTTTAGTTGACAAGACGAATCGGTTAGGTTGACTTCTCACTGAAAATTAAATTGTGTATGATCATCGACATACTTACTTGAAGTGAATTTCTGTGGGCAAGACTGATTTGAGATAACAATTTACATTTTAAAACTGTTCAAATCGTCTCACTTGCCGCTAAGAGTGTTGCCAACTATTGGGAGTTGTATCTCTAACCTGAAATTGTCTAGTCTAGTAAAATAAATTTTGTCAACTCCTTTTATCTGTTACATTATAGTTTATTCTCCAATAAAATTATGAAATTACTTTGAATAATGCATAATTGATAATATTTCACTTTTACAATATTGGTTGATTTTATGAAACTCTCTTTTGTATTCTCAGTGTCGCTAATCTGATATTCATAACCATCCTTCAACGTGGTTGTTTGGTTAACTTATTTCATTTAAAATGTGTAGGTTCTTTTAGTCTACAAAATACATAACTGGAAGATGAACTCTAGTATCATATTTAAGTAGCAGGAGAGTGATTACGTAACAAAACAAATCTTAATTACTAACATGAAATTGTCAACGGACGTTTGACTCCAATATTGGAGGTTAGGCCTGGTGGTTCTGAATAATAATCATTTTACTTTAACTTACTGTTAACTTTACAATCTTAACAAATACCCGTAATGTACGGTTTATAATTCACTTATCGTTCATAACAAAATTATCTGATTCACCAGATTGGATAACCTGAAATCAGGTAAATGGATATTTCCAGTTAACATAGTTAGACAGTATTAAATATTTTTAACAATTACAGAATAAAATGAAACAAATTAATTAGAATATTAATGTTCAGAGTTTTGTTTTTAAAGTTCGTCATTAATCAACTGATACATCCTATCTAATAATGTTCCTCAGGTCAATTATGGGACTTAAGCTCTTTTCACTTAAAATCATTTAATTACTATGGTTATATTCACTGGATTCTTATTGTCCATATGCCAATGTCTAGTTCATAACAAATACTGTTATTTATTAAAACAGGTAACACTTGATATAAGTAAAGTCATCTCTTTTTTTTCTTAAAAATGATTATTAGGATTATTCATTTTAAGGGGACCCGGTATAGCCTATCTTCCCCATGTTAAGGTTCCAATAAGGTTCCAAACCTTGTTATGTTCAATTGACATAAAGTCAGTAATGATAACTGATAATATTGGTTATCAAAAAAAGGTCATAATTATTCTAAGTATTTTAATAATTGTCACTATACTTGCGTTCAATGCCTTTTTCCTTTATTGACACTATTAACTTTTATTAATAATAAATGCACTGCCTATGCGCACATACTCCGATAAAGTACACGTGAAAAAATCAAATCGACTTTGTTTACAAATGGTATAACCCCACTTTCACTTTTTTAGGTTAACATTCCTAATCAGCTGGCCAGTTCTTCTTCAATTTGCTCGCCAGAGTAGCGTGGTTTCCTCGTCAAAGTACTGTAATCGAATGTGTCCGCTTCGGTTTCCGAACTGGCATCTAATGTTTAATGATGACTTCTGATTGGTCAATTTTATTAATTTTCGTGACCCTTCGGAATACCTTGGCAAAACAGAAGCCTTCAGCGCGTCTTTTCCCTGGTTTTGAGAGTACAAGAAAATGGTTTACAAATAGATGCCCAGGGGCTGGCAAATTATCAAATCTTTATAATTAATATATTTCCCTTATTTTTCTTCCAATTAACAATTCATTATCATCATCATTCAGGATATTCTGAGACGCATGATTTGGATCCCCACATGAAATACTTTAGTTCAGCATTAACAAATATGGTAACTGTAACTTACGATTAATACATTTTTCAATAAATTTAAACATTATTTTTACTTAAAATTAACACATGGGTTTCTCATCTCATCGAGATGATGTTTTCCAAGTCCTGTTAAGTGCTTTTTACCTTGTTTCCACTCATAATTATTTATAAAACACATAATCTCTGTCTAGGCATTGACAGGTCTATGACATTCTCAACTATATTTACTTTTTACAATTTAATAGTTGTTTTTTAACAATTGCTATTATGTCACAGTTACTCTGAGGGAACCATTACAACTTCTGGTTACCTCAGTTTTTCTTGGTACACCTTGTTTTTGTTGTTTTTTACTCTTTATAATCAACCATAGTTTCTTCACTATTGGTTGTAACATGAATCATCTTTATTATAACTTATATAGTTATTTTTAAGTCCTTATCTTTGACAAATATACTTATTACCTAATTGTAACTGGGTTAAGGGGGGATATTAGAAATGATGTGTGAAGGAGAAAGTTGATGATTATTATGTTGATAATAGAGAATATGTACTTGATCTTATGATGTATTTAAATGATTCTGGCGTCGTTTTGAGGAGTATTGTGGAGATTATTAACAGATTTTGAGAAAGATATAAGTAAATAATTTGTTATTATGTAGTTGATTTAAATGTGTTTTTATTTTATATAAGAATTTTAATAATGAATTTAATTATTTTGAGATGTAATTTGGGAAATGACAGATATTTGTAATGTTGTAATGGGAAGTGGTTATTTAAATTCTGATTGGAATCAGGGAAATATTTTGAATTTTGGAATAAGAATTAACAAGAGAGTTGCATACAGAATGTTGATAGTAAAAGATGAAATTTTTCATGTTAGGTTAAATATATATATTATAACGATTCATATTAGCATCCTATCTGAGCGTTATATGAAAGTGTTAGACTGTACGAGTATAGCAGCGTAAGCAAGAGAGAGAGCGTACAATCGCAGCCATCTCACTCTAACCTCGTAACAGCGACGTCCGTTACCGGTACGAACATGAAATTTTACTCAATTCAAATTATCAGTTCAACCTGCAATAACTTCAAAACAAATAAATATACGGCAATTCTGAAAACAGCATTGTGTTCAGCAAGTAAAGCTTTATAAGTAGCCGCAATCTCAGTTAATATAATTAACAATTGAAGAAGTTATAAGGAAGACGAACGCCAAAAGGAATAACAAGAGAATTATGCTACATAGGAATGAGGTGTTCACACACACACACACACACACACACAGATAAACACATGAGCAACAATATTCTATGGTCAGATCTTTGAAAACACATTTGCAAATACCTGTAATCAATCAATTTGCAAATACAGGAAGTACAATTTTGACTAGAAATTCTCTGCCGTTTCAAACCTGTCATGGGGTGTTTGCTCGACCTGTTCGAGATTGTCGAGACTGGAAAAACGTATGATTTATTTGAACAACCAATCAGAAGCCCGTATTTAAAACAGACGCCAACTCAAACCGAGGGGTAGCGTTACTCTTCATTCGAATCTTCAAGGCGCTAGTCGTATATAAATTATGTGCAGAAATTTTACAATCACGCAAAAGTGTATTTAAATATAAAATTTGAGAAGTAGTCCGCAATAGAGGAACTACTACAGTTCAACAACACTCGCTGTGTAAAACAACAAATTAATTAATTAAATTATTTATTAATTAATTTATAATCAGCCGTGAAGTGACCTGTGCAACAGAGAGCTACAGCATCTGTAATTGCCAGAGCATCTTTCTACCGGATTGATCAACATCATTTCTTCTGGGCTAAACCATCGAAAGGAGGACCTCTACAGATTCGTATCTTCGGTCGACGCATCAAACAGTAAGAAATAGATTCATTGATCAATGAAATAAGAACTAAACAAATAATAAAAAGAAATAAACAATTTTTAAAAGACACTATGAATCGCACACTTTGTATTTAATGTGTAAGATTAGCTATAACATAGTATAGGAGTGTAGAATGGAAAGTGAGGTGTAGTATTGGGCGTGCAAATTATTGTAGACCTGTTCTTTATCACTGGTTTGGGAGATATCAATCTCTTAATTAAACCAGATAAGAGCAATAGGTCATTTGAACGTCTTAATCTTTACTTTTCACACTCACTCGCTAATTATAAGAGTTAGGGTAGCAATAAGTCCTACAATTAACATTTTCAAGAAGTTTAAAAATAATTAAAACGTTAATTAAACATACTCAAGCAAAACTTTAAAGTGTTATTTGTAATGATTCCCCTTGAATCCACAATCACTGAACGAATCCTGAGAAATGTGTGTCTCTATGCTCTGAGCTAAGCTGGAACCGTGTCATTAGTATCTGGGATTTGTTCTGGTGCCCAGGTAAAGTAATCTGACGGGTAAGTAACGTTTTATCTAACATTCAAAATATTAGATAAGTGTGTTAGATAAAAGGAGCGTTGTAATATACATGTATATGTTAGAAGTTAAGAAAAACCAGTGCTTCTTAACGCAAACCAGCACAGCTAAGGGAAACCAGACCAGTTAGGGATATGGTATTATACAAGGTCACTATTTGATGTTTTTGATTTGACGTTTCAGTGTCTGGTGGTGTTGTGGCGGTGGTCCTGTGCTGGCCTGCGCGTCAGAGCAGGGGCGTCAAGTGCCTGTCTGGCCTTGCGGTGTTGGGATCTCGAGAGGGAAGTCCAGTAAGGTCATTCAGGTGCGGCCACCGTCACTGGACCAGGGGGGTAAGTACCCATGAATTTTAGTAGAATGTAAAGGGGGTTGTGGTGACATATCCAGACCGATCCCTGTAGGAAGTATGTGAGTGTCAATGAGAGTTTTTATGCTTTGGCATAAAACCTCTCATTGAAGGGGTATTGTAACGGTACTAAACCACCCCGGGATAATTCTGTAATAATATTTGTAAATTTGATTTGGAATTGTAAACGTCGTGCACGTATTAATGTCAAGGTCGTCAGCCGAGCGCAGGAGCTAGCTATTTTTAGCTACATGAATGAACTCTGAACTATGCCTGTTAGACAAAGCGCCATATGACGTCAGGGCCAAACCTTTGTTTACGTCACTTTGGAATTCAGGAGTGTCGGGCGTCAGCAGTCTGTCAACACTTGGCGTATAACATCAGTTGTCATCTAACACCTAACGACGATAGACGCGGGCAGTCCGCCCGTCGGCTAAGTACGATTTTTTCGTCTCGCCCGTACATAAAAATATGATTTTAAACAAAAATAGTAGTTTGAGCCACAATGTAACTATATAGTGATTAATTAAATTGAAATGGCAGTTTTCGGCAATATTAAAACAGTGAAAGAAGAAATGTGAAAAGTGATAGAAAATCCGCGAAGAGACTGGACGATTATGGGTCACCGAAAATGAACAGCTAAGTAAACAACGGAGAGAGTAAACCAAGAGTTTTTGTTTTTTTGTTTTTTTTTTCAGAATTAAAAAAAAATGAAATCATTCAAGATTAAAATCAATATGAGCTCAAAAAGGGAAATCTAAAATATGTACCGCGCGCGCGCGCGCGCGCGCGCGCGCGCGCGTGTGTGTGTGTGTGTGTGTGTGTGTGTGTGTGTGTGATAATAAAAGTAAGAGGTGCTGGTTTGCGTAGAAAATGAATAAGTCAGTATATAAAATGTTGGTGGTTTTAG
Organism: Magicicada septendecula; assembly: GCA_034769895.1. Classification (NCBI taxonomy): domain Eukaryota; kingdom Metazoa; phylum Arthropoda; class Insecta; order Hemiptera; family Cicadidae; genus Magicicada; species Magicicada septendecula. Next base: position 796,654,907 of record CM068367.1, on the reverse strand, counting down.
TCATAATTTACAGTTATAAATTAGAGTATCTTTCATAAAAATGGGAAGTTAAATGCAATGAAATGATTTGAAATAGAATAACTAAAGTAACTGACAGTGTTGGAAAAAAAGCGAAAATACATTAATTTGATTCGATTTAATAAAAATGATTTTTTTTTTAGAAACAATTGAGTAAGTTATTTACAAAAAATCAACCATTTCTGTTCTCTAAAACTCGCTCAAACGAATTCTGGACCTGGTAAGTAAATTACGAAGTTGGCAACAAGATGGCGTCTGAAAGCAGACATAGGCCACAACAGTTTCGTTTGTAAACAAAGTAAAATAAGTAAAGTATAATTAATTGTAATTATAGTTACAACCCTTATAACATCTATTTGAAGTACATTACCAGAGATTATGGTTTAACAACATTTTTATTTATTAATTCTTGTCATTATATGTGAAAAGTACTTGGAGTTAGGTTAAGTGTCCCCACTCTTACATACAACAATGGGTTGACTTTGAGTTTAGTTTCTACACATTTCACACCATTATTTAACTGTATTAATACTCATAATTACTATTTATAGTTTGGTAATTGTTTTCTCGTTACTTTAATACTATTTTTATAACATTATTGGTGACTATCAGTTTCCTTCTGATATCACTTTTTCTATACACTTACATCACTAGTAGACTAGATACAAAATTGTTTTGATTCTTTATACTTTCTTAAATCATACTAACATAATTTTTACTCTCCCTCTCCTAACTATTAATTTTATTTTATTTTATTCATTTATATTGGATTTGTGGTCATAGTCAGGTCACCTAATATAGTCTGTCAATGTTTTGGCTTTCCTTAATAGTCTCTCACTCTGTACTTCACTTGCCTTCTTTTATCTATCTCATAGTTGTACTTCTTCTGTTGTAGATATTGTGAGATGTCTTGTCTCTTCATTTGTTTCTCTGTTTATTGAATTTTATTGTTGATTCATTCACTTCTTTTCATTTTCATTGTATGTGTTTCTTGTTTGCTCACTGACCTAATCTATTGGGTCATTGGGTTAATCACATTTTCATATATTTTCTTTCTTGTTTTAGTTTTCATTTCTACCTTTATTCTTTATTTGTAAGTTCATTCTTTAATTATTATTTCTTTAAATGATTTTAGGGGTCTTTCACTAAATCCTGCGGCCAAAGACAACTTCCGTCTCTACGTTTGTATTATTTTTCCGTGTTCGATGTGTACTAGAACTGTTTTCTTCACAAGTAACTAATGCCAGGTTATGGAGGTTATGTAGACAATGTAACTTAAATAAAATTTACTTTGTTAGTGTACAATAAAAGGGTGTATTTACTGGAAGTACAGAAATAATTTTCCATTTATCGCACATAATTATGGTACACAGACGATTTTTGGAGGTTGTGTCTACGTTTAACAATGCAACTAAATCTTTTAGATTTTTAAAATTAATTAGATTTAACAAAAATTTCCTTTGTTAGTGTACATTAAATTATTGTATGGATACAAGGCTGCTGTACATAACATTAAAGGCTGTATTTATTCGAAGTACCGGAATTAAAACCTAGTTCCAATTTAGAACGTAGACCTATAACCTATTTGCATATTTTATTGGGGTTTATTGGCACATATTTTATTAAAAGGGTGTATTTATTGGAAGTACAGAAATTATTTTCCATTTATCGCACATAATTACGGTACACAGACGATTTTTGGAGGTTGTGTCTACGTTTAACAATGCAACTTAACCTTTTAGATTTTTAAAATTAATTAGATTTAACAAAAATTTTCTTTGTTAGTGTACATTCGAAGGCTGTATTTATTGTATGGATAAAAGGCTGTATATACATTAAAGGCTGTATTTATTCGAATTAAAACCTATCGGTACTTCCAATTTAGAACGTATAACCTAGTAGGCTACGTTATTCGTACATACAGTATTTTATTGGAGTTTATTGGTACATATTTTATTAAAAGGGTGTATTTATTGGAAGTACAGAAATTAGTTTCCATTTATCGCACATAATTACGGTACAGAGATGATTTTGGGAGGTTGTGTCTACGTTTAATTATCTAACTTAACCTTTCAGATTTTTAAAATTAATTAGACTTGTAGGGGTGTGCATGGCAGAACTACTTGTAGGGGTGTGCACCCACTTTATAATCATATTTTTGGTAACACTGAGAACTTTAAGCCTTCTTTTATGCTTAAACAAATTATATATACACTTAATTATAGAAAAGCAAAAAGCAAATATGTAATTCAAAAGACTAATTTGCTCTAATAAACACATGCTGAAGTTAAAAACAAAAGAGTTTTTACTTGCCTAACTAATCATTAGTTACTAATGTGACAGTTGGAGCTGCTTTTTCTGTAAAAGCTGGGGTATGTTGGATTCAAGAGTGGTTAAATTAAGTCATAAATCTGAGTGTGCGTCAAGTCTATTTCTGTGCTTGCTTTTCACTTGAGATGAAAATCCCATTTCACTCAAGAATGAGGTGATGAATGGGATGAGCAACTCCGAAAGTTCAGGATATTCATCTCTTAAAGATATCCAGAACTTTGTTAAGTCAGAATCTAAAAGTTTATGGATTTTGTAGTCCATGACATGTCTCATGTTATCACTAACTATACAAAATAATTTACTAAAAATTTAGTTTTAATCCCAGCATCACAGATGATATCACACAATTGCTCATTTAGTTTTACTGACAACATGTTAGAACTTTCAAATACAAGAATGGGTCTTGAATCCAATTGAATTCACTGTATCCCTCTGGGAAGCAACTTTCAATCTGGTTATAGAGAGTTAAACATCAGAGCTGGTAAAAAACAATGGTAGAGCATGAATAACAAAAATGTACAGTTTAGACTATGTACAAAACAGGTTGAATTTAAATTGTTAAAATGATATATCTTAGTTATTTACATGTAGTAGGTTTTTTAAGACACAGTAAATAATTTTCCGAACCTGACTTTGCCACCCTCCAAGTGCCCTCTCGGGACCCAGCAGTGGCTCATGCCCAATAGGTTAAGAAATGCTGAACTAAAGGCATGTTTGTGGAGTGAAACATAAAAGATAACCCAGAATTCTAAAATGCTCTTAGTGAAATGGGATTTTCAGGAGTAACAACACACTATTTGGTTAACAAGCACATTTTACTAATATTGTAATACCAAGTCAATTAGATAGCTTAAATGTGTAGTACTCTATGTGATGCTGATCACATACTGTTAATCAGCAGCACTGCAGAATATTCTAGAGCCACACTCTTGGCATTCATCTAGAACTTTCTCACATTAGCCTGATAATTAGGATGTTGCCACCAGCTGAGTTTAAGAAAGTTGGTGTAGTAGGTTGTGCATTCATATAGGATGATATTAGACAGCAGTTTTTAATGAAAGTGACAAATGATCAGTTGTTTACTTGTGTTGTAAACTTGAATTATGAAAGTCCTCTGCAGGTTTAAGATGGCTCCGTTGCCTGTCGTTTCCTTGGCGATCCTGTCTGGCTGGCCCTGGATTGGTGGCGCAAATCTTGTTTCCGCTTGTCGGGTGATGTTTGAAGTTGTAGCTCTCTGTGCAGGCTTGAAGTTCTGATTCTCAATGATGAATGACAAGTGACAATGAAGTGAAATATCTTGCGGTATTAGAAATGATGTCCTGTAGAAGCTTGTACGGCCAAGTATGATTTTTTTTTTAGTTATGAATGTATGCTCACGGCCAACAATTTTACGTTTAAGAAGATTCGGGATTGACCAAAATGTTATTTGGGCCTGAAAAATGAAATATAGATCCGGCCCGGAGGACCAAATGTTACGTCTTCGATGCTCTCGAATATTTCTTGAGTTAGTCTTACAACGTGATGCTGGTATAATAAGTTGGATAATATGAAATAACGTAGTGGACTGTATTTTGAATTAACTGTTTATTTAAATTTTTGTGAAAATGATTGCATGGCCCGTGCAGTGTCGCGTGCCATACATTGCCAAAGTAGGAATTAAATAAGTACTGAAAAATATAAGAATAAATTGAAGTAATCTTCCGATTTGAAAGAGTTACATAGCCGCGGTGATGAAGGCTGTTGTCCGGTCAGAGTTTAACAGTTAACTAACTTGAACTGCGAGCAGCGTATTGAGACACGTTAAGCGGGGGGGATGACATCACTGCACGAACCAGCTGTTTACATATGCAGTTATTAAGGGTGCAAAGTTTAACATACTGCCCGCACAAAATCGGGCGATTTTGCGTTTTGAGTTATTATATGATTAGTGCATCATAAGTGTCAAGACATAATAATATGGTACAGATACATAATAATACAATAATAAAAAGGCATAATAATTGACATGACATAATAATAGAATAATAACACCCAAAAATTCAATAATACATAATAGTATGATACTAAGAAAGACATAATAATTGACATTACATAATAATATAATAATAACACCCAAAAATTTTCAATAATACGTAATAATATGATAATAACAATAACAAATGGAAAGCATGCGTTCACCCGGGGTATGTCCCGGGCATGAAGCACGAGAACGCGATAAAAGTTTAAGTAAATAGTACATGTCATTTGAACGTTGTGGTGGGATTAATCTGAGGCCACTGGAAGTGGGCATAATTTGTGAATGGGCCTACGTAGGATGCCATTTGCGGTGCGAACATCCGCTACCCGCACTAGGGAATCCTGACCCAAATGGACCTGAGTGACTACACCGCGTTTCCACTGCAGGGGGGGGGAATTATCTTCCAAAATAAGGACGAGTTGTCTGGGAACCAAATTTTTTGACTGGTGACGCCATCTGTTGCGCTGTTGCAACTGGTGCAAATAATCCCTTGACCAGCTCTTCCATATAGAGTGGGTGAATCTTTGCAGCAGCTGCCATCTATCCAAGCGACCAATTTTGACTTCGGAATAGTCAGGTTCCGGGAGTGAAGTGAGTGGAGAACCAACCAAGAAGTGCGCTGGAGTCAAAGGCTCGGGATCACCAGAGTCATTTGAGATGGCGAACAAGGGACATGAGTTGAGGCAGGACTATATTTGAATTAAAATGGTGTAATATTCTTCAAACGTGAGAATGGTTCTGCCGACAACGTGCCGCAAATGAAAGTTGACACTCTTGACTCCACTCTCCCACAGGCCACCGAAATGAGGTGCTAACCGGGGAATAAAGGACCATTTGACTCCTTGGGCACTGGTGAAGTCCTGGGTAGTCTGTTCAAATTCGTTTGATTGGAGAAGTTTGTATAAGTCGTGAAGCGTACTGCTAGCACGACGAAAATTTGTACCATTGTCAGAAAATATCTGTGAAGGGATGCCTCTTCGAGCTATAAAACTTCTTAAGGCTGCTATGAAAGCGTCTGAGGTGAGATCTGAAACCAATTCAAGGTGAATGGCCGTAGTGACCATGCATATAAATAGAGAAATATAAGCCTTTGAAATCGATTTGAAACACTGCCCGCCCTGACGTATACATACAGGACAGGCGTAGTCGACTGCACATTGAGAAAATGGCTTAGAAGGAGTAACTCGGGAAGAGGGTAATTGACCTAATAATTGGCTTAAGCCCCTTGCACGGAATCGAAAACAAGTGATGCATTTGTGTATTACTGATTGTATTTACGATTTATCATTGATTATCCAGTATTTCTGACGTAGAGGGTACTGTGTCAATTGCACCCCTGCATGGAGTAGACGAAGATGCTCGCCTTCTATGATTAGTTTACTGAGATGAGAATGCCGGTGGAGTATGATTTGGTGTTTGCTATCATAGGTGAGCTGGGAGTGCTGAAGGCGTCCGCCCACACGTAATATCCCCGTATTGTCCAGAAAGGGGTTAAGTGAAAGAATTTTCCTATTATTAGGGATAGAGCATTGTGCCTCAAGTTCCTTGATTTCGATATTAAAGTGCGATCGCTGGGACTAACGGATAAAAATCAAAAGTGTGCCATGTAGCTCATGGGAAGCTAAAAAACAAGTGTTTCTGTCAGCTATGGGAAGTCTAGAGTTCCGAATGAATCGAAGGCAGTAAGAAAATACACGAAGAAGTTTTGAAAGCGAAGAGTAGTATTCAAAGTAATTAGGCATAGATGAAGTGGCAACCAGTGTGGTTTTACTTGATCAAGATCGGGATGAGTGCAGGGTGAATGGGCATCGAAAGCACTGGTGGGCCATGATGATGACTCATTGGACAACCAGGATGGACCATACCACCATTGTGGGTGACAGTGTAAAAAGCGGGGTAGACAACCACGCGATAGGATGTCAGCAGGGTTGTCATATGAGGCGACGTGATGCCAGGTACCCTTTGCAGTGAGTCTCTGTATCTCCGCAACGCGGTTGGAAACAATTACTTTCCATCTGGAAGACTGCTGGTGAATACAGTGTAAGGCGATCATTGAGTCGGAGTAAAAATACAATTCGTCAAATTTATAACTCACAGCGTTTACAACCTTGGAAACCAACTGAGCCAATAAGAGACAGGCGCAAAGTTCAAGTCGGGGTAATGTTACCTGCTTTAAGGGAGCAACTCTAGATTTAGAGCATAATAAGTTTGATGAAATGCTGTGGTTTGAATACACCGTTCGCACCTAAATGCAGCACGCGTAACCCTTTACTGAAGCGTCGGCAAACCCATGGAGTTGAAATGAAATGATTTGGGAATTATTTAAATTCTTTACGGATCTTGGAATCTTAAAATAAGTGTCTGATATCAACTGAGCATAAAGTTCTACCCATTGATTAGATAATGATTCTGACAGGGGGTCGCCCAACTTGTTCCCATTAACCACAGTATATGCATGAAATTTTGCACCAAAATGTAACCGGGCCAATAAGTCCTAATGAGTCGTAAATTCCGGCGATAACGGATAATACCCTTCTCTTGTTAAATACCTCCACTTCGAAATTTCTTTGAAAACTATATATGAAACTATCATCGTTAATGTCCCATTGAATACCCAAAGTATGGATAGTTCGATTCTTGTTAAAGTCAAGGGAAGAGTTGGCGTGTGAAGTTATAATGGTTTGATCATTGGAAAACCACTTGTGCAAAGTAAACCCGTATTGACTTAATAAATTTGTAATGTCGGATTTCATTTGTGATAAAAAATGTGGGTTATCTGAGCCGGTCATGAGATCGTCCACATAGAAATCGTTTGCGATAGCAGAACAGCCTATAGGGTGTTGAGTTTTGTTTTCCTGGGCTATTTGTGCCAAACATCTTGTGGCCAGAAATGAAACGCTTGCAGTCCCATATGTGACTGTCCTCAAGGTGTAGTGTATTCCATTATTTAAGTTTATGACTGATTTCTTGTAAAATTATATAAGTGAAAATTTGTGTGAAAATAGAGGTTTATAGTCACTTGAAACTGATTTCTGTTTATATAAAAATTATTTTGCAAATATTACTCATTTTTAATGCATATGAAATTATATAAGTGAGAAACTATGCGAAATATAAGTTCGTAGTAACTTGAATTATGAGAGTCCTCTGCAGGTTTAAGATGGCTCCGTTGCCTGTCGTTTCCTTGGCGATCCTGTCTGGCTGGCCTTGGATTGGTGGCGCAAATCTTGTTTCCGCTTGTCGGGTGATGTTTGAAGTTGTAGCTCTCTGTGCAGGCATGAAGTTCTGATTCTCAATGATGAATTACAAGTGACAATGAAGTGAAATATCTTGCGGTATTAGAAATGATGTCCTGTAGAAGCTTGTACGGCCAAGTATGATTTTTTTTTTTTTTAAGTTATGAATGTATGCTCACGGCCAACAATTTTACGTTTAAGAAGATTCGGGATTGACTAAAATGTTATTTGGGCCTGAAAAATGAAATATAGATCCGGCCCGGAGGACCAAATGTTACGTCTTCGATGCTCTCGAATATTTCTTGAGTTAGTCTTACAACGTGATGCTGGTATAATAAGTTGGATAATATGAAATAACGTAGTGGACTGTATTTTGAATTAACTGTTTATTTAAATTTTTGTGAAAATGATTGAATGGCCCGTGCAGTGTCGCGTGGCATACATTGCTAAAGGAGGAATTAAATAAGTACTGAAAAATATAAGAATAAATTGAAGTAATCTTCCGATTTGAAAGAGTTACATAGCTGCGGTGATGAAGGCTGTTGTCCGGTCAGAGTTTAACAGTTAACTAACTTGAACTGCGAGCAGCGTATTGAGACACGTTTAGCGGGGGGGATGACATCACTGCACGAACCAGCTGTTTACATATGCAGTTATTAAGGGTGCAAAGTTTAACATACTGCCCGCACAAAATCGGGCGATTTTGCGTTTTGAGTTATTATATGATTAGTGCATCATAAGTGTCAAGACATAATAATATGGTACAGATACATAATAATACAATAATAAAAAGGCATAATAATTGACATGACATAATAATAGAATAATAAAACCCAAAAATTCAATAATACATAATAATATGATAATAAGAAAGACATAATAAGTGACATTACATAATAATATAATAATAACACCGAAAAGTTTTCAATAATACGTAATAATATGATAATAACAATAACAAATGGAAAGCATGCGATCACCCGGGGTATGTCCCGGGCATGAAGCACGAGAACGCGATAAAAGTTTAAGTAAATAGTACATGTCATTTGAACGTTGTGGTGGGATTAATCTGAGGCCACTGGAAGTGGGCATAATTTGTGAATGGGCCTACGTAGGATGCCATTTGCGGTGCGAACATCCGCTACCCGCACTAGGGAATCCTGACCCAAATGGACCTGAGTGACTACACCGCGTTTCCACTGCAGGGGGGGGAATTATCTTCCAAAATAAGGACGAGTTGTCTGGGAACCAAATTTTTTGACTGGTGACGCCATCTGTTGCGCTGTTGCAACTGGTGCAAATAATCCCTTGACCAGCTCTTCCATATAGAGTGGGTGAATCTTTGCAGCAGCTGCCATCTATCCAAGCGACCAATTTTGACTTCGGAATAGTCAGGTTCCGGGAGTGAAGTGAGTGGAGAACCAACCAAGAAGTGCGCTGGAGTCAAAGGCTCGGGATCACCAGAGTCATTTGAGATGGCGAACAAGGGACATGAGTTGAGGCAGGACTCTATTTGAGTTAAAATGGTGTAATATTCTTCAAACGTGAGAATGGTTCTGCCGACAACGTGCCGCAAATGAAAGTTGACACTCTTGACTCCACTCTCCCACAGGCCACCGAAATGAGGTGCTAACCGGGGAATAAAGGACCATTTGACTCCTTGGGCACTGGTGAAGTCCTGGGTAGTCTGTTCAAATTCGTTTGATTGGAGAAGTTTGTATAAGTCGTGAAGCGTACTGCTAGCACGACGAAAATTTGTACCATTGTCAGAAAATATCTGTGAAGGGATGCCTCTTCGAGCTATAAAACTTCTTAAGGCTGCTATGAAAGCGTCTGAGGTGAGATCTGAAACCAATTCAAGGTGAATGGCCGTAGTGACCATGCATATAAATAGAGAAATATAAGCCTTTGAAATCGATTTGAAACACTGCCCGCCCTGACGTATACATACAGGACAGGCGTAGTCGACTGCACATTGAGAAAATGGCTTAGAAGGAGTAACTCGGGAAGAGGGTAATTGACCTAATAATTGGCTTAAGCCCCTTGCACGGAATCGAAAGCAAGTGATGCATTTGTGTATTACTGATCGTATTTACGATTTATCATTGATTATCCAGTATTTCTGACGTAGAGAGTACTGTGTCAATTGCACCCCTGCATGGAGTAGACGAAGATGCTCGCCTTCTATGATTAGTTTACTGAGATGAGAATGCCGGTGGAGTATTATTTGGTGTTTGCTATCATAGGTGAGCTGGGAGTGCTGAAGGCGTCCGCCCACACGTAATATCCCCGTATTGTCCAGAAAGGGGTTAAGTGAAAGAATTTTGCTATTATTAGGGATAGAGCATTGTGCCTCAAGTTCCTTGATTTCGATATTAAAGTGCGATCGCTGGGACTAACGGATAAAAATCAAAAGTGTGCCATGTAGCTCATGGGAAGCTAAAAAACAAGTGTTTCTGTCAGCTATGGGAAGTCTAGAGTTCCGAATGAATCGAAGGCAGTAAGAAAATACACGAAGAAGTTTAGAAAGCGAAGAGTAGTCTTCAAAGTAATTAGGCATAGATGAAGTGGCAACCAGTGTGGTTTTACTTGATCAAGATCGGGATGAGTGCAGGGTGAATGGGCATCGAAAGCACTGGTGGGACATGATGATGACTCATTGGACAACCAGGATGGACCATACCACCATTGTGGGTGACAGTGTAAAAAGCGGGGTAGACAACCACGCGATAGGATGTCAGCAGGGTTGTCATATGAGGCGACGTGATGCCAGGTACCCTTTGCAGTGAGTCTCTGTATCTCCGCAACGCGGTTGGAAATAATTACTTTCCATCTGGAAGACTGCTGGTGAATCCAGTGTAAGGCGATCATTGAGTCGGAGTAAAAATACAATTCGTCAAATTTATAACTCACAGCGTTTACAACCTTGGAAACCAACTGAGCCAATAAGAGACAGGCGCAAAGTTCAAGTCGGGGTAATGTTACCTGCTTTAAGGGAGCAACTCTAGATTTAGAGCATAATAAGTTTGATGAAATGCTGTGGTTTGAATACACCGTTCGCACCTAAATGCAGCACGCGTAACCCTTTACTGAAGCGTCGGCAAACCCATGGAGTTGAAATGAAATGATTTGGGAATTATTTAAATTCTTTACGGATCTTGGAATCTTAAAATAAGTGTCTGATATCAACTGAGCATAAAGTTCTACCCATTGATTAGATAATGATTCTGACAGGGGGTCGCCCAACTTGTTCCCATTAACCACAGTATTTGCATGAAATTTTGCACCAAAATGTAACCGGGCCAATAAGTCCTAATGAGTCGTAAATTCCGGCGATAACGGATAATACCCTTCTCTTGTTAAATACCTCCACTTCGAAATTTCTTTGAAAACTATATATGAAACTATCATCGTTAATGTCCCATTGAATACCCAAAGTATGGATAGTTTGATTCTTGTTAAAGTCAAGGGAAGAGTTGGCGTGTGAAGTTATAATGGTTTGATCATTGGAAAACCACTTGTGCAAAGTAAACCCGTATTGACTTAATAAATTTGTAATGTCGGATTTCATTTGTGATAAAAAATGTGGGTTATCTGAGCCGGTCATGAGATCGTCCACATAGAAATCGTTTGCGATAGCAGAACAGCCTATAGGGTGTTGAGTTTTGTTTTCCTGGGCTATTTGTGCCAAACATCTTGTGGCCAGAAATGAAACGCTTGCAGTCCCATATGTGACTGTCCTCAAGGTGTAGTGTATTCCATTATTTAAGTTTATGACTGATTTCTTGTAAAATTATATAAGTGAAAATTTGTGTGAAAATAGAGGTTTATAGTCACTTGAAACTGATTTCTGTTTATATAAAAATTATTTTGCAAATATTACTCATTTTTAATGCATATGAAATTATATAAGTGAGAAACTATGCGAAATATAAGTTCGTAGTAACTTGAATTATGAGAGTCCTCTGCAGGTTTAAGATGGCTCCGTTGCCTGTCGTTTCCTTGGCGATCCTGTCTGGCTGGCCTTGGATTGGTGGCGCAAATCTTGTTTCCGCTTGTCGGGTGATGTTTGAAGTTGTAGCTCTCTGTGCAGGCATGAAGTTCTGATTCTCAATGATGAATTACAAGTGACAATGAAGTGAAATATCTTGCGGTATTAGAAATGATGTCCTGTAGAAGCTTGTACGGCCAAGTATGATTTTTTTTTTTTTAAGTTATGAATGTATGCTCACGGCCAACAATTTTACGTTTAAGAAGATTCGGGATTGACTAAAATGTTATTTGGGCCTGAAAAATGAAATATAGATCCGGCCCGGAGGACCAAATGTTACGTCTCCGATGCTCTCGAATATTTCTTGAGTTAGTCTTACAACGTGATGCTGGTATAATAAGTTGGATAATATGAAATAACGTAGTGGACTGTATTTTGAATTAACTGTTTATTTAAATTTTTGTGAAAATGATTGAATGGCCCGTGCAGTGTCGCGTGGCATACATTGCTAAAGGAGGAATTAAATAAGTACTGAAAAATATAAGAATAAATTGAAGTAATCTTCCGATTTGAAAGAGTTACATAGCTGCGGTGATGAAGGCTGTTGTCCGGTCAGAGTTTAACAGTTAACTAACTTGAACTGCGAGCAGCGTATTGAGACACGTTTAGCGGGGGGGATGACATCACTGCACGAACCAGCTGTTTACATATGCAGTTATTAAGGGTGCAAAGTTTAACATACTGCCCGCACAAAATCGGGCGATTTTGCGTTTTGAGTTATTATATGATTAGTGCATCATAAGTGTCAAGACATAATAATATGGTACAGATACATAATAATACAATAATAAAAAGGCATAATAATTGACATGACATAATAATAGAATAATAAAACCCAAAAATTCAATAATACATAATAATATGATAATAAGAAAGACATAATAAGTGACATTACATAATAATATAATAATAACACCGAAAAGTTTTCAATAATACGTAATAATATGATAATAACAATAACAAATGGAAAGCATGCGATCACCCGGGGTATGTCCCGGGCATGAAGCACGAGAACGCGATAAAAGTTTAAGTAAATAGTACATGTCATTTGAACGTTGTGGTGGGATTAATCTGAGGCCACTGGAAGTGGGCATAATTTGTGAATGGGCCTACGTAGGATGCCATTTGCGGTGCGAACATCCGCTACCCGCACTAGGGAATCCTGACCCAAATGGACCTGAGTGACTACACCGCGTTTCCACTGCAGGGGAGGGGAATTATCTTCCAAAATAAGGACGAGTTGTCTGGGAACCAAATTTTTTGACTGGTGACGCCATCTGTTGCGCTGTTGCAACTGGTGCAAATAATCCCTTGACCAGCTCTTCCATATAGAGTGGGTGAATCTTTGCAGCAGCTGCCATCTATCCAAGCGACCAATTTTGACTTCGGAATAGTCAGGTTCCGGGAGTGAAGTGAGTGGAGAACCAACCAAGAAGTGCGCTGGAGTCAAAGGCTCGGGATCACCAGAGTCATTTGAGATGGCGAACAAGGGACATGAGTTGAGGCAGGACTCTATTTGAGTTAAAATGGTGTAATATTCTTCAAACGTGAGAATGGTTCTGCCGACAACGTGCCGCAAATGAAAGTTGACACTCTTGACTCCACTCTCCCACAGGCCACCGAAATGAGGTGCTAACCGGGGAATAAAGGACCATTTGACTCCTTGGGCACTGGTGAAGTCCTGGGTAGTCTGTTCAAATTCGTTTGATTGGAGAAGTTTGTATAAGTCGTGAAGCGTACTGCTAGCACGACGAAAATTTGTACCATTGTCAGAAAATATCTGTGAAGGGATGCCTCTTCGAGCTATAAAACTTCTTAAGGCTGCTATGAAAGCGTCTGAGGTGAGATCTGAAACCAATTCAAGGTGAATGGCCGTAGTGACCATGCATATAAATAGAGAAATATAAGCCTTTGAAATCGATTTGAAACACTGCCCGCCCTGACGTATACATACAGGACAGGCGTAGTCGACTGCACATTGAGAAAATGGCTTAGAAGGAGTAACTCGGGAAGAGGGTAATTGACCTAATAATTGGCTTAAGCCCCTTGCACGGAATCGAAAGCAAGTGATGCATTTGTGTATTACTGATCGTATTTACGATTTATCATTGATTATCCAGTATTTCTGACGTAGAGAGTACTGTGTCAATTGCACCCCTGCATGGAGTAGACGAAGATGCTCGCCTTCTATGATTAGTTTACTGAGATGAGAATGCCGGTGGAGTATTATTTGGTGTTTGCTATCATAGGTGAGCTGGGAGTGCTGAAGGCGTCCGCCCACACGTAATATCCCCGTATTGTCCAGAAAGGGGTTAAGTGAAAGAATTTTGCTATTATTAGGGATAGAGCATTGTGCCTCAAGTTCCTTGATTTCGATATTAAAGTGCGATCGCTGGGACTGACGGATAAAAATCAAAAGTGTGCCATGTAGCTCATGGGAAGCTAAAAAACAAGTGTTTCTGTCAGCTATGGGAAGTCTAGAGTTCCGAATGAATCGAAGGCAGTAAGAAAATACACGAAGAAGTTTTGAAAGCGAAGAGTAGTCTTCAAAGTAATTAGGCATAGATGAAGTGGCAACCAGTGTGGTTTTTCTTGATCAAGATCGGGATGAGTGCACGGTGAATGGGCATCGAAAGCACTGGTGGGCCATGATGATGACTCATTGGACAACCAGGATGGACCATACCACCATTGTGGGTGACAGTGTAAAAAGCGGGGTAGACAACCACGCGATAGGATGTCAGCAGGGTTGTCATATGAGGAGACGTGATGCCAGGTACCCTTTGCAGTGAGTCGCTGTATCTCCGCAACGCGGTTGGAAACAAATACTTTCCATCTGGAAGACTGCTGGTGAATCCAGTGTAAGGCGATCATTGAGTCGGAGTAAAAATACAATTCGTCAAATTTATAACTCACAGCGTTTACAACCTTGGAAACCAACTGAGCCAATAAGAGACAGGCGCAAAGTTCAAGTCGGGGTAATGTTACCTGCTTTAAGGGAGCAACTCTAGATTTAGAGCATAATAAGTTTGATGAAATGCTGTGGTTTGAATACACCGTTCGCACCTAAATGCAGCACGCGTAACCCTTTACTGAAGCGTCGGCAAACCCATGGAGTTGAAATGAAATGATTTGGGAAATATTTAAATTCTTTACGGATCTTGGAATCTTAAAATAAGTGTCTGATATCAACTGAGCATAAAGTTCTACCCATTGATTAGATAATGAGTCTGACAGGGGGTCGCCCAACTTGTTCCCGTTAACCATAGTATTTGCATGAAATTTTGCACCAAAATGTAACCGGGCCAATAAGTCCTAATGAGTCGTAAATTCCGGCGATACCGGATAATACCCTTCTCTTGTTAAATACCTCCACTTCGAAATTTCTTTGAAAACTATATATGAAACTATCATCGTTAATGTCCCATTGAATACCCAAAGTATGGATAGTTTTATTCTTGTTAAAGTCAAGGGAAGAGTTGGCGTGTGAAGTTATAATGGTTTGATCATTGGAAAACCACTTGTGCAAAGTAAACCCGTATTGACTTAATAAATTTGTAATGTCGGATTTCATTTGTGATAAAAAATGTGGGTTATCTGAGCCGGTCATGAGATCGTCCACATAGAAATCGTTTGCGATAGCAGAACAGGCTATAGGGTGTTGAGTTTTGTTTTCCTGGGCTATTTGTGCCAAACATCTTGTGGCCAGAAATGAAACGCTTGCAGTCCCATATGTGACTGTCCTCAAGGTGTAGTGTATTCCATTATTTAAGTTTATGACTGATTTCTTGTAAAATTATATAAGTGAAAATTTGTGTGAAAATACAGGTTTATAGTCACTTGAAACTGATTCCTGTTTATATAAAAATTATTTTGCAAATATTACTCATTTTTAATGCATATGAAATTATATAAGTGAGACACTATGCGAAATATAAGTTCATAGTAACTTGAATTATGAGAGTCCTCTGCAGGTTTAAGATGGCTCCGTTGCCTGTCGTTTCCTTGGCGATCCTGTCTGGCTGGCCTTGGATTGGTGGCGCAAATCTTGTTTCCGCTTGTCGGGTGATGTTTGAAGTTGTAGCTCTCTGTGCAGGCTTGAAGTTCTGATTCTCAGTGATGAATGACAAGTGACAATGAAGTGAAATATCTTGCGGTATTAGAAATGATGTCCTGTAGAAGCTTGTACGGCCAAGTATGATTTTTTTTTTTTTAAGTTATGAATGTATGCTCACGGCCAACAATTTTACGTTTAAGAAGTTTCGGGATTGACCAAAATGTTATTTGGGCCTGAAAAATGAAATATAGATCCGGCCCGGAGGACCAAATGTTACGTCTTCGATGCTCTCGAATATTTCTTGAGTTAGTCTTACAACGTGATGCTGGTATAATAAGTTGGATAATATGAAATAACGTAGTGGACTGTATTTTGAATTAACTGTTTATTTAAATTTTTGTGAAAATGATTGCATGGCCCGTGCAGTGTCGCGTGGCATACATTGCTAAAGGAGGAATTAAATAAGTACTGAAAAATATAAGAATAAATTGAAGTAATCTTCCGATTTGAAAGAGTTACATAGCCGCGGTGATGAATGCAGTTGTCCGGTCAGAGTTTAACAGTTAACTAACTTGAACTGCGAGCAGCGTATTGAGACACGTTTAGCGGGGGGGATGACATCACTGCACGAACCAGCTGTTTACTTGTGCAGTTATTAAGGGTGCAAAGTTTAACATACTGCCCGCACAAAATCGGGCGATTTTTCGTTTTGAGTTATTATATGATTAGTGCATCATAAGTGTCAAGACATAATAATATGGTACAGATACATAATAATACAATAATAAAAAGGCATAATAATTGACATGACATAATAATAGAATAATAAAACCGAAAAATTCAATAATACATAACAATATGATAATAAGAAAGACATAATAATATAATAATAACACCCAAAAATTTTCAATAATACGTAATAATATGATAATAACAATAACAAATGGAAAGCATGCGATCACCCGGGGTATGTCCCGGGCATGAAGCACGAGAACGCGATAAAAGTTTAAGTAAATAGTACATGTCATTTGAACGTTGTGGTGGGATTTATCTGAGGCCACTGGAAGTGGGCATAATTTGTGAATGGGCCTACGTAGGATGCCATTTGCGGTGCGAACATCCGCTACCCGCACTAGGGAATCCTGACCCAAATGGACCTGAGTGACTACACCGCGTTTCCACTGCAGGGGGGGGAATTATCTTCCAAAATAAGGACGAGTTGTCTGGGAACCAAATTTTTTGACTGGTGACGCCATCTGTTGCGCTGTTGCAACTGGTGCAAATAATCCCTTGACCAGCTCTTCCATATAGAGTGGGTGAATCTTTGCAGCAGCTGCCATCTATCCAAGCGACCAATTTTGACTTCGGAATAGTCAGGTTCCGGGAGTGAAGTGAGTGGAGAACCAACCAAGAAGTGCGCTGGAGTCAAAGGCTCGGGATCACCAGAGTCATTTGAGATGGCGAACAAGGGACATGAGTTGAGGCAGGACTCTATTTGAGTTAAAATGGTGTAATATTCTTCAAACGTGAGAATGGTTCTGCCGACAACGTGCCGCAAATGAAAGTTGACACTCTTGACTCCACTCTCCCACAGGCCACCGAAATGAGGTGCTAACCGGGGAATAAAGGACCATTTGACTCCTTGGGCACTGGTGAAGTCCTGGGTAGTCTGTTCAAATTCGTTTGATTGGAGAAGTTTGTATAAGTCGTGAAGCGTACTGCTAGCACGACGAAAATTTGTACCATTGTCAGAAAATATCTGTGAAGGGATGCCTCTTCGAGCTATAAAACTTCTTAAGGCTGCTATGAAAGCGTCTGAGGTGAGATCTGAAACCAATTCAAGGTGAATGGCCGTAGTGACCATGCATATAAATAGAGAAATATAAGCCTTTGAAATCGATTTGAAACACTGCCCGCCCTGACGTATACATACAGGACAGGCGTAGTCGACTGCACATTGAGAAAATGGCTTAGAAGGAGTAACTCGGGAAGAGGGTAATTGACCTAATAATTGGCTTAAGCCCCTTGCACGGAATCGAAAGCAAGTGATGCATTTGTGTATTACTGATCGTATTTACGATTTATCATTGATTATCCAGTATTTCTGACGTAGAGAGTACTGTGTCAATTGCACCCCTGCATGGAGTAGACGAAGATGCTCGCCTTCTATGATTAGTTTACTGAGATGAGAATGCCGGTGGAGTATTATTTGGTGTTTGCTATCATAGGTGAGCTGGGAGTGCTGAAGGCGTCCGCCCACACGTAATATCCCCGTATTGTCCAGAAAGGGGTTAAGTGAAAGAATTTTGCTATTATTAGGGATAGAGCATTGTGCCTCAAGTTCCTTGATTTCGATATTAAAGTGCGATCGCTGGGACTGACGGATAAAAATCAAAAGTGTGCCATGTAGCTCATGGGAAGCTAAAAAACAAGTGTTTCTGTCAGCTATGGGAAGTCTAGAGTTCCGAATGAATCGAAGGCAGTAAGAAAATACACGAAGAAGTTTTGAAAGCGAAGAGTAGTCTTCAAAGTAATTAGGCATAGATGAAGTGGCAACCAGTGTGGTTTTTCTTGATCAAGATCGGGATGAGTGCACGGTGAATGGGCATCGAAAGCACTGGTGGGCCATGATGATGACTCATTGGACAACCAGGATGGACCATACCACCATTGTGGGTGACAGTGTAAAAAGCGGGGTAGACAACCACGCGATAGGATGTCAGCAGGGTTGTCATATGAGGAGACGTGATGCCAGGTACCCTTTGCAGTGAGTCGCTGTATCTCCGCAACGCGGTTGGAAACAAATACTTTCCATCTGGAAGACTGCTGGTGAATCCAGTGTAAGGCGATCATTGAGTCGGAGTAAAAATACAATTCGTCAAATTTATAACTCACAGCGTTTACAACCTTGGAAACCAACTGAGCCAATAAGAGACAGGCGCAAAGTTCAAGTCGGGGTAATGTTACCTGCTTTAAGGGAGCAACTCTAGATTTAGAGCATAATAAGTTTGATGAAATGCTGTGGTTTGAATACACCGTTCGCACCTAAATGCAGCACGCGTAACCCTTTACTGAAGCGTCGGCAAACCCATGGAGTTGAAATGAAATGATTTGGGAAATATTTAAATTCTTTACGGATCTTGGAATCTTAAAATAAGTGTCTGATATCAACTGAGCATAAAGTTCTACCCATTGATTAGATAATGAGTCTGACAGGGGGTCGCCCAACTTGTTCCCGTTAACCATAGTATTTGCATATAACGGATAATACCCTTCTCTTGTTAAATACCTCCACTTCGAAATTTCTTTGAAAACTATATATGAAACTATCATCGTTAATGTCCCATTGAATACCCAAAGTATGGATAGTTTGATTCTTGTTAAAGTCAAGGGAAGAGTTGGCGTGTGAAGTTATAATGGTTTGATCATTGGAAAACCACTTGTGCAAAGTAAACCCGTATTGACTTAATAAATTTGTAATGTCGGATTTCATTTGTGATAAAATGTGTGGGTTATCTGAGCCGGTCATGAGATCGTCCACATAGAAATCGTTTGCGATAGCAGAACAGGCTATAGGGTGTTGAGTTTTGTTTTCCTGGGCTATTTGTGCCAAACATCTTGTGGCCAGAAATGAAACGCTTGCAGTCCCATATGTGACTGTCCTCAAGGTGTAGTGTATTCCATTATTTAAGTTTATGACTGATTTCTTGTAAAATTATATAAGTGAAAATTTGTGTGAAAATACACGTTTATAGTCACTTGAAACTGATTTCTGTTTATATAAAAATTATTTTGCAAATATTACTCATTTTTAATGTTTATGAAATTATATAAGTGAGAAACTATGCGAAATATAAGTTCATAGTAACTTGAATTATGAGAGTCCTCTGCAGGTTTAAGATGGCTCCGTTGCCTGTCGTTTCCTTGGCGATCCTGTCTGGCTGGCCTTGGATTGGTGGCGCAAATCTTGTTTCCGCTTGTCGGGTGATGTTTGAAGTTGTAGCTCTCTGTGCAGGCTTGAAGTTCTGATTCTCAATGATGAATGACAAGTGACAATGAAGTGAAATATCTTGCGGTATTAGAAATGATGTCCTGTAGAAGCTTGTACGGCCAAGTATGGTTTTTTTTTTTTAGTTATGAATGTATGCTCACGGCCAACAATTTTACGTTTAAGAAGATTCGGGATTGACCAAAATGTTATTTGGGCCTGAAAAATGATATATAGATCCGGCCCGGAGGACCAAATGTTACGTCTTCGATGCTCTCGAATATTTCTTGAGTTAGTCTTATAACGTGATGCTGGTATAATAAGTTGGATAATATGAAATAACGTAGTGGACTGTATTTTGAATTAAATGTTTATTTAAATTTTTGTGAAAATGATTGCATGACCCGTGCAGTGTCGCGTGCCATACATTGCCAAAGTAGGAATTAAATAAGTACTGAAAAATATAAGAATAAATTGAAGTAATCTTCCGATTTGAAAGAGTTACATAGCCGCGGTGATGAAGGCTGTTGTCCGGTCAGAGTTTAACATTTAACTAACTTGAACTGCGAGCAGCGTATTGAGACACGTTTAGCGGGCGGGATGACATCACTGCACGAACCAGCTGTTTACATATGCAGTTATTAAGGGTGCAAAGTTTAACATACTGCCCGCACAAAATCGGGCGATTTTGCGTTTTGAGTTATTATATGAATAGTGCATCATAAGTGTCAAAACATAATAATACATAATAATATGGTACAGATACATAATAATACAATAATAAAAAGGCATAATAATTGACATTACATAATAATAGAATAATAACACCCAAAAATTCAATAATACATAGTAATATGATAATAAGAAAGACATAATAATAGACATTACATAATAATATAATAATAACCCCCAAACATTTTCAATAATACGTAATAATATGATAATAAAAATAACAAATGGAAAGCATGCGATCACCCGGGGTATGTCCCGGGCATGAAGCACGAGAATGCGATAAAAGTTTAAGTAAATAGTACATGTCACTTGAACGTTGTGGTGGGATTAATCTGAGGCCACTGGAAGTGGGCATAATTTGTGAATGGGCCTACGTAGGATGCCATTTGCGGTGCAAACATCCGCTACCCGCACTAGGGAATCCTGACCCAAATGGACCTGAGTTACTACACCGCGTTTCCACTGCAGGGGGGGGAATTATCTTCCAAAATAAGGACGAGTTGTCTGGGAACCAAATTTTTTGACTGGTGACGCCATCTGTTGCGCTGTTGCAACTGGTGCAAATAATCCCTTGACCAGCTCTTCCATATAAAGTGGGTGAATCTTTGCAGCAGCTGCCATCTATCCAAGCGACCAATTTTGACTTCGGAATAGTCAGGTTCCGGGAGTGAAGTGAGTGGAGAACCAACCAAGTAGTGCGCTGGAGTCAAAGGCTCGGGATCACCAGAGTCATTTGAGATGGCGAACAAGGGACATGAGTTGAGGCAGGACTCTATTTGAGTTAAAATGGTGTAATATTCTTCAAACGTGAGAATGGTTCTGCCGACAACGTGCCGCAAATGAAAGTTGAAACTCTTGACTCCACTCTCCCACAGGCCACCGAAATGAGGTGCTAACCGGGGAATAAAGGACCATTTGACTCCTTGGGCACTGGTGAAGTCCTGGGTAGTCTGGTCAAATTCGTTTGATTGGAGAAGTTTGTGTAACTCGTGAAGTGTACTGCTAGCACGACGAAAATTTGTACCATTGTCAGAAAATATCTGTGAAGGGATGCCTTTTCGAGCTATAAAACTTCTTAAGGCTGCTATGAAAGCGTCTGAGGTGAGATCTGAAACCAATTCAAGGTGAATGGCCGTAGTGACCATGCATATAAATAGAGAAATATAAGCCTTTGAAATCGATTTGGAACACTGCCCGCCCTGACGTATAAATACAGGACAGGCGTAGTCGATTGCACATTGAGAAAATGGCTTAGAAGGAGTAACTCGGGGAGAGGGTAATTGACCTAATAATTGGCTTAAGCCCCTTGCACGGAATCGAAAGCAAGTGATGCATTTGTGTATTACTGATCGTATTTACGATTTATCATTGATTATCCAGTATTTCTGACGTAGAGAGTACTGTGTCAATTGCACCCCTGCATGGAGTAGACGAAGATGCTCGCCTTCTATGATTAGTTTACTGAGATGAGAATGCCGGTGGAGTATGATTTGGTGTTTGTTATCATAGGTGAGCTGGGAGTGCTGAAGGCGTCCGCCCACACGTAATATCCCCGTATTGTCCAGAAAGGGGTTAAGTGAAAGAATTTTGCTATTATTAGGGATAGAGCATTGTGCCTCAAGTTCCTTGATTTCGATATTAAAATGCGATCGCTGGGACTGACGAATAAAAATCAAAAGTGTGCCATGTAGCTCATGGGAAGCTAAAAAAGAAGTGTTTCTGTCAGCTATGGGAAGTCTAGAGTTCCGAATGAATCGAAGGCAGTAAGAAAATACACGAAGAAGTTTTGAAAGCGAAGAGTAGTCTTCAAAGTAATTAGGCATAGATGAAGTGGCAACCAGTGTGGTTTTTCTTGATCAAGATCGGGATGAGTGCAGGGTGAATGGGTATCGAAAGCACTGGTGGGCCATGATGATGACTCATTGGACAACCAGGATGGACCATACCACCATTGTGGGTGACAGTGTAAAAAGCGGGGTAGACAACCACGCGATAGGATGTCAGCAGGGTTGTCATATGAGGAGACGTGATGCCAGGTACCCATTGCAGTGTGTCGCTTTATCTCCGCAACGCGGTTGGAAACAAATACTTTCCATATGGAAGACTGCTGGTGAATCCAGTGTAAGGCGATCATTGAGTCGGAGTAAAAATACAATTCGTCAAATTTATAACTCACAGCGTTTACAACCTTGGAAACCAACTGAGCCAATAAGAGACAGGCGCAAAGTTAAAGTCGGGGTAATGTTACCTGCTTTAAGGGAGCAACTCTAGATTTAGAGCATAATAAGTTTGATGAAATGCTGTGGTTTGAATACACCGTTCGCACATAAATGCAGCACGCGTAACCCTTTACTGAAGCGTCGGCAAACCCATGGAGTTGAAATGAAATGATTTGGGAATTATTTAAATTCTTTACGGATCTTGGAATCTTAAAATAAGTGTCTGATATCAACTGAGCATAAAGTTCTACCCATTGATTAGATAATGAGTATGACAGGGGGTCGTCCCAACTTGTTCCCGTTAACCACAGCATTTGCATGAAATTTTGCACCAAAATGTAACCGGGCCAATAAGTCCTAATGGGTCGTAAATTCCGGCGATAACGGATAATACCCTTCTCTTGTTAAATACCTCCTCTTCGAAATTTCTTTGAAAACTATATATGAAACTATCATCGTTAATGTCCCATTGAATACCCAAAGTATGGATAGTTTGATTCTTGTTAAAGTCAAGGGAAGAGTTGGCGTGTGAAGTTATAATGGTTTGATCATTGGAAAACCACTTGTGCAAAGTAAACCCGTATTGACTTAATAAATTTGCAATGTCGGATTTCATTTGTTATAAAATGTGTGGGTTATCTGAGCCGGTCATGAGATCGTCCACATAGAAATCGTTTGCGATAGCAGAACAGGCTATAGGGTGTTGAGTTTTGTTTTCCTGGGCTGTTTGTGCCAAACATCTTGTGGCCAGAAATGAAACGCTTGCAGTCCCATATGTGACTGTCCTCAAGGTGTAGTGTATTCTATTATTTAAGTTTATGACTGATTTCTTGTAAAATTATATAAGTGAAAATTTGTGTGAAAATACAGGTTTATAGTCACTTGAAACTGATTTCTGTTTATATAAAAATTATTTTGCAAATATTACTCATTTTTAATGTTTATGAAAATATATAAGTGAGAAACTATGCGAAATATAAGTTCATAGTAACTTGAATTATGAGAGTCCTCTGCAGGTTTAAGATGGCTCCGTTGCCTGTCGTTTCCTTGGCGATCCTGTCTGGCTGGCCTTGGATTGGTGGCGCAAATCTTGTTTCCGCTTGTCGGGTTATGTTTGAAGTTGTAGCTCTCTGTGCAGGCTTGAAGTTCTGATTCTCAATGATGAATGACAAGTGACAATGAAGTGAAATATCTTGCGGTATTAGAAATGATGTCCTGTAGAAGCTTGTATGGCCAAGTATAATTTTTTTTTTTTTAGTTATGAATGTATGCTCACGGCCAACAATTTTACGTTTAAGAAGATTCGGGATTGACCAAAATGTTATTTGGGCCTGAAAAATGAAATATACATCCGGCCCGGAGGACCAAATGTTACGTCTTCGATGCTCTCGAATATTTCTTGAGTTAGTCTTACAACGTGATGCTGGTATAATAAGTTGGATAATATGAAATAACGTAGTGGACTGTATTTTGAATTAACTGTTTATTTAAATTTTTGTGAAAATGATTGCATGACCCGTGCAGTGTCGCGTGGCATATATTGCCAAAGTAGGAATTAAATAAGTACTGAAAAATATAAGAATAAATTGAAGTAATCTTCCGATTTGAAAGAGTTACATAGCCGCGGTGATGAAGGCTGTTGTCCGGTCAGAGTTTAACATTTAACTAACTTGAACTGCGAGCAGCGTATTGAGACACGTTTAGCGGGGGGGATGACATCACTGCACGAACCAGCTGTTTACATATGCAGTTATTAAGGGTGCAAAGTTTAACATACTGCCCGCACAAAATCGGGCGATTTTGCGTTTTGAGTTATTATATGAATAGTGCATCATAAGTGTCAAAACATAATAATACATAATAATATGGTACAGATACATAATAATACAATAATAAAAAGGCATAATAATTGACATTACATAATAATAGAATAATAATACCCAAAAATTCAATAATACATAATAATATGATACTAAGAAAGACATAATAATTGACATTACATAATAATATAACAATAACACCCAAAAATTTTAAATAATACGTAATAATATGATAATAAAAATAACAAATGGAAAGCATGCGATCACCCGGGGTATGTCCCGGGCATGAAGCACGAGAATGCGATAAAAGTTTAAGTAAATAGTACATGTCACTTGAACGTTGTGGTGGAATTAATCTGAGGCCACTGGAAGTGGGCATAATTTGTGAATGGGCCTACGTAGGATGCCATTTGCGGTGCGAACATCCGCTACGCGCACTAGGGAATCCTGACCCAAATGGACCTGAGTTACTACACCGCGTTTCCACTGCAGGGGGGGGCATTATATTCCAAAATAAGGACGAGTTGTCTAGGAACCAAATTTTTTGACTGGTGACGCCATCTGTTGCGCTGTTGCAACTGGTGCAAATAATCCCTTGACCAGCTCTTCCATATAAAGTGGGTGAATCTTTGCAGCAGCTGCCATCTATCCAAGCGACCAATTTTGACTTCGGAATAGTCAGGTTCCGGGAGTGAAGTGAGTGGGAACCAACCAAGAAGTGCGCTGGAGTCAAAGGCTCGGGATCACCAGAGTCATTTGAGATGGCGAACAAGGGACATGAGTTGAGGCAGGACTCTATTTGAGTTAAAATGGTGTAATATTCTTCAAACGTGAGAATGGTTCTGCCGACAACGTGCCGCAAATGAAAGTTGACACTCTTGACTCCACTCTCCCACAGGCCACCGAAATGGGGTGCTAACCGGGGAATAAAGGACCATTTGACTCCTTTGGCACTGGTGAAGTCCTGGGTAGTCTGGTCAAATTCGTTTGATTGGAGAAGTTTGTATAAGTCGTGAAGTGTACTGCTAGCACGACGAAAATTTGTACCATTGTCAGAAAATATCTGTGAAGGGATGCCTTTTCGAGCTATAAAACTTCTTAAGGCTGCTATGAAAGCGTCTGAGGTGAGATCTGAAACCAATTCAAGGTGAATGGCCGTAGTGACCATGCATATAAATAGAGAAATATAAGCCTTTGAAATCGATTTGGAACACTGCCCGCCCTGACGTATAAATACAGGACAGGCGTAGTCGACTGCACATTGAGAAAATGGCTTAGAAGGAGTAACTCGGGGAGAGGGTAATTGACCTAAAAATTGGCTTAAGCCCCTTGCACGGAATCGAAAGCAAGTGATGCATTTGTGTATTACTGATCGTATTTACGATTTATCATTGATTATCCAGTATTTCTGACGTAGAGAGTACTGTGTCAATTGCACCCCTGCATGGAGTAGACGAAGATGCTCGCCTTCTATGATTAGTTTACTGAGATGAGAATGCCGGTGGAGTATGATTTGGTGTTTGTTATCATAGGTGAGCTGGGAGTGCTGAAGGCGTCCGCCCACACGTAATATCCCCGTATTGTCCAGAAAGGGGTTAAGTGAAAGAATTTTGCTATTATTAGGGATAGAGCATTGTGCCTCAAGTTCCTTGATTTCGATATTAAATGCGATCGCTGGGACTGACGAATAAAAATCAAAAGTGTGCCATGTAGCTCATGGGAAGCTAAAAAAGAAGTGTTTCTGTCAGCTATGGGAAGTCTAGAGTTCCGAATGAATCGAAGGCAGTAAGAAAATACACGAAGAAGTTTTGAAAGCGAAGAGTAGTCTTCAAAGTAATTAGGCATAGATGAAGTGGCAACCAGTGTGGTTTTTCTTGATCAAGATCGGGATGAGTGCAGGGTGAATGGGCATCGAAAGCACTGGTGGGCCATGATGATGACTCATTGGACAACCAGGATGGACCATACCACCATTGTGGGTGACAGTGTAAAAAGCGGGGTAGACAACCACGCGATAGGATGTCAGCAGGGTTGTCATATGAGGAGAAGTGATGCCAGGTACCCTTTGCAGTGTGTCGCTTTATCTCCGCAACGCGGTTGGAAACAAATACTTTCCATATGGAAGACTGCTGGTGAATCCAGTGTAAGGCGATCATTGAGTCGGAGTAAAAATACAATTCGTCAAATTTATAACTCACAGCGTTTACAACCTTGGAAACCAACTGAGCCAATAAGAGACAGGCGCAAAGTTCAAGTCGGGGTAATGTTACCTGCTTTAAGGGAGCAACTCTAGATTTAGAGCATAATAAGTTTGATGAAATGCTGTGGTTTGAATACACCGTTCGCACATAAATGCAGCACGCGTAACCCTTTACTGAAGCGTCGGCAAACCCATGGAGTTGAAATGAAATGATTTGGGAATTATTTAAATTCTTTACGGATCTTGGAATCTTAAAATAAGTGTCTGATATCAACTGAGCATAAAGTTCTACCCATTGATTAGATAATGAGTATGACAGGGGGTCGTCCCAACTTGTTCCCGTTAACCACAGTATTTGCATGAAATTTTGCACCAAAATGTAACCGGGCCAATAAGTCCTAATGGGTCGTAAATTCCGGCGATAACGGATAATACCCTTCTCTTGTTAAATACCTCCTCTTCGAAATTTCTTTGAAAACTATATATGAAACTATCATCGTTAATGTCCCATTGAATACCCAAAGTATGGATAGTTTGATTCTTGTTAAAGTCAAGGGAAGAGTTGGCGTGTGAAGTTATAATGGTTTGATCATTGGAAAACCACTTGTGCAAAGTAAACCCGTATTGACTTAATAAATTTGCAATGTCGGATTTCATTTGTTATAAAATGTGTGGGTTATCTGAGCCGGTCATGAGATCGTCCACATAGAAATCGTTTGCGATAGCAGAACAGGCTATAGGGTGTTGAGTTTTGTTTTCCTGGGCTGTTTGTGCCAAACATCTTGTGGCCAGAAATGAAACGCTTGCAGTCCCATATGTGACTGTCCTCAAGGTGTAGTGTATTCTATTATTTAAGTTTATGACTGATTTCTTGTAAAATTATATAAGTGAAAATTTGTGTGAAAATACAGGTTTATAGTCACTTGAAACTGATTTCTGTTTATATAAAAATTATTTTGCAAATATTACTCATTTTTAATGTTTATGAAAATATATAAGTGAGAAACTATGCGAAATATAAGTTCATAGTAACTTGAATTATGAGAGTCCTCTGCAGGTTTAAGATGGCTCCGTTGCCTGTCGTTTCCTTGGCGATCCTGTCTGGCTGGCCTTGGATTGGTGGCGCAAATCTTGTTTCCGCTTGTCGGGTTATGTTTGAAGTTGTAGCTCTCTGTGCAGGCTTGAAGTTCTGATTCTCAATGATGAATGACAAGTGACAATGAAGTGAAATATCTTGCGGTATTAGAAATGATGTCCTGTAGAAGCTTGTATAGCCAAGTATAATTTTTTTTTTTTAGTTATGAATGTATGCTCACGGCCAACAATTTTACGTTTAAGAAGATTCGGGATTGACCAAAATGTTATTTGGGCCTGAAAAATGAAATATACATCCGGCCCGGAGGACCAAATGTTACGTCTTCGATGCTCTCGAATATTTCTTGAGTTAGTCTTACAACGTGATGCTGGTATAATAAGTTGGATAATATGAAATAACGTAATGGACTGTATTTTGAATTAACTGTTTATTTAAATTTTTGTGAAAATGATTGCATGACCCGTGCAGTGTCGCGTGGCATACATTGCCAAAGTAGGAATTAAATAAGTACTGAAAAATATAAGAATAAATTGAAGTAATCTTCCGATTTGAAAGAGTTACATAGCCGCGGTGATGAAGGCTGTTGTCCGGTCAGAGTTTAACATTTAACTAACTTGAACTGCGAGCAGCGTATTGAGACACGTTTAGCGGGGGGGATGACATCACTGCACGAACCAGCTGTTTACATATGCAGTTATTAAGGGTGCAAAGTTTAACATACTGCCCGCACAAAATCGGGCGATTTTGCGTTTTGAGTTATTATATGAATAGTGCATCATAAGTGTCAAAACATAATAATACATAATAATATGGTACAGATACATAATAATACAATAATAAAAAGGCATAATAATTGACATTACATAATAATAGAATAATAATACCCAAAAATTCAATAATACATAATAATATGATACTAAGAAAGACATAATAATTGACATTACATAATAATATAACAATAACACCCAAAAATTTTAAATAATACGTAATAATATGATAATAAAAATAACAAATGGAAAGCATGCGATCACCCGGGGTATGTCCCGGGCATGAAGCACGAGAATGCGATAAAAGTTTAAGTAAATAGTACATGTCACTTGAACGTTGTGGTGGGATTAATCTGAGGCCACTGGAAGTGGGCATAATTTGTGAATGGGCCTACGTAGGATGCCATTTGCGGTGCGAACATCCGCTACGCGCACTAGGGAATCCTGACCCAAATGGACCTGAGTTACTACACCGCGTTTCCACTGCAGGGGGGGGGGGAATTATCTTCCAAAATAAGGACGAGTTGCCTGGGAACCAAATTTTTGGACTGGTGACGCCATCTGTTGCGCTGTTGCAACTGGTGCAAATAATCCCTTGACCAGCTCTTCCATATAGAGTGGGTGAATCTTTGCAGCAGCTGCCATCTATCCAAGCGACCAATTTTGACTTCGGAATAGTCAGGTTCCGGGAGTGAAGTGAGTGGAGAACCAACCAAGAAGTGCGCTGGAGTCAAAGGCTCGGGATCACCAGAGTCATTTGAGATGGCGAACAAGGGACATGAGTTGAGGCAGGACTCTATTTGAGTTAAAATGGTGTAATATTCTTCAAACGTGAGAATGGTCCTGCCGACAACGTGCCGCAAATGAAAGTTGACACTCTTGACTCCACTCTCCCACAGGCCACCGAAATGAGGTGCTAACCGGGGAATAAAGGACCATTTGACTCCTTGGGCACTGGTGAAGTCCTGGGTAGTCTGGTCAAATTCGTTTGATTGGAGAAGTTTGTGTAACTCGTGAAGTGTACTGCTAGCACGACGAAAATTTGTACCATTGTCAGAAAATATCTGTGAAGGGATGCCTTTTCGAGCTATAAAACTTCTTAAGGCTGCTATGAAAGCGTCTGAGGTGAGATCTGAAACCAATTCAAGGTGAATGGCCGTAGTGACCATGCATATAAATAGAGAAATATAAGCCTTTGAAATCGATTTGGAACACTGCCCGCCCTGACGTATAAATACAGGACAGGCGTAGTCGATTGCACATTGAGAAAATGGCTTAGAAGGAGTAACTCGGGGAGAGGGTAATTGACCTAATAATTGGCTTAAGCCCCTTGCACGGAATCGAAAGCAAGTGATGCATTTGTGTATTACTGATCGTATTTACGATTTATCATTGATTATCCAGTATTTCTGACGTAGAGAGTACTGTGTCAATTGCACCCCTGCATGGAGTAGACGAAGATGCTCGCCTTCTATGATTAGTTTACTGAGATGAGAATGCCGGTGGAGTATGATTTGGTGTTTGTTATCATAGGTGAGCTGGGAGTGCTGAAGGCGTCCGCCCACACGTAATATCCCCGTATTGTCCAGAAAGGGGTTAAGTGAAAGAATTTTGCTATTATTAGGGATAGAGCATTGTGCCTCAAGTTCCTTGATTTCGATATTAAAATGCGATCGCTGGGACTGACGAATAAAAATCAAAAGTGTGCCATGTAGCTCATGGGAAGCTAAAAAAGAAGTGTTTCTGTCAGCTATGGGAAGTCTAGAGTTCCGAATGAATCGAAGGCAGTAAGAAAATACACGAAGAAGTTTTGAAAGCGAAGAGTAGTCTTCAAAGTAATTAGGCATAGATGAAGTGGCAACCAGTGTGGTTTTTCTTAATCAAGATCGGGATGAGTGCAGGGTGAATGGGCATCGAAAGCACTGGTGGGCCATGATGATGACTCATTGGACAACCAGGATGGACCATACCACCATTGTGGGTGACAGTGTAAAAAGCGGGGTAGACAACCACGCGATAGGATGTCAGCAGGGTTGTCATATGAGGAGACGTGATGCCAGGTACCCTTTGCAGTGTGTCGCTTTATCTCCGCAACGCGGTTGGAAACAAATACTTTCCATATGGAAGACTGCTGGTGAATCCAGTGTAAGGCGATCATTGAGTCGGAGTAAAAATACAATTCGTCAAATTTATAACTCACAGCGTTTACAACCTTGGAAACCAACTGAGCCAATAAGAGACAGGCGCAAAGTTAAAGTCGGGGTAATGTTACCTGCTTTAAGGGAGCAACTCTAGATTTAGAGCATAATAAGTTTGATGAAATGCTGTGGTTTGAATACACCGTTCGCACATAAATGCAGCACGCGTAACCCTTTACTGAAGCGTCGGCAAACCCATGGAGTTGAAATGAAATGATTTGGGAATTATTTAAATTCTTTACGGATCTTGGAATCTTAAAATAAGTGTCTGATATCAACTGAGCATAAAGTTCTACCAATTGATTAGATAATGAGTATGACAGGGGGTCGTCCCAACTTGTTCCCGTTAACCACAGTATTTGCATGAAACTTTGCACCAAAATGTAACCGGGCCAATAAGTCCTAATGGGTCGTAAATTCCGGCGATAACGGGTAACACCCTTCTCTAGTTTAATACCTCCACTTCGAAATTTCATTGAAAACTATATATGAAACTATCATCGTTAATGTCCCATTGAATACCCAAAGTATGGATAGTTTGATTCTTGTTAAAGTCAAGGGAAGAGTTGGCGTGTGAAGTTATAATGGTTTGATCACTGGAAAACCACTTGTGCAAAGTAAACCCGTACTGACTTAATAAATTTGTAATGTCGGACTTCATTTGTGATAAAATGTGTGGGTTATCTGAGCCGGTCATGAGATCGTCCACATAGAAATCGTTTGCGATAGCAGAACAGGCTATAGGGTGTTGAGTTTTGTTTTCCTGGGCTATTTGTGCCAAACATCTTGTGGCCAGAAATGAAACGCTTGCAGTCCCATATGTGACTGTCCTCAAGGTGTAGTGTATTCCATTATTTAAGTTTATGACTGATTTCTTGTAAAATTATATAAGTGAAAATTTGTGTGAAAATACAGGTTTATAGTCACTTGAAACTGATTTCTGTTTATATAAAAATTATATTGCAAATATTACTCATTTTTAATACATATGAAATTATATAAGTGAGAAACTATGCGAAATATAAGTTCATAGTAACCTGAATTATGAGAGTCCTCTGCAGGTTTAAGACGGCTCCGTTGCCTGTCGTTTCCTTGGCGATCCTGTCTGGCTGGCCTTGGATTGGTGGCGCAAATCTTGTTTCCGCTTGTCGGGTGATGTTTGAAGTTGTAGCTCTCTGTGCAGGCTTGAAGTTCTGATTCTCAATGATGAATGATAAGTGACAATGAAGTGAAATATCTTGCGGTATTAGAAATGATGTCCTGTAGAAGCTTGTAGGGCCAAGTATGATTTTTTTTTTTTTAGTTATGAATGTATGCTCACGGCCAACAATTTTACGTTTAAGAAGATTCACGATTGACCAAAATGTTATTTGGGCCTGAAAAATGAAATATAGATCCGGCCCGGAGGACCAAATGTTACGTCTTCGATGCTCTCGAATATTTCTTGAGTTAGTCTTACAACGTGATGCTGGTATAATAAGTTGGATAATATGAAATAACGTAGTGGACTGTATTTTGAATTAATTGTTTATTTAAATTTTTGTGAAAATGATTGCATGGCCCGTGCAGTGTCGCGTGGCATACATTGCCAAAGTAGGAATTACATAAGTACTGAAAAATATAAGAATAAATTGAAGTATTCTTCCGATTTGAAAGAGTTACATAGCCGCGGTGATGAAGGTTGTTGTCCGGTCAGAGTTTAACAGTTAACTAACTTGAACTGCGAGCAGCGTATTGCGACACGTTGGTAGCAGTTTAGCGGGGGGGGGATGACATCACTGCACGAACCAGCTGTTTACATACGCAGTTATTAAGGGTGCAAAGTTTAACATACTGCCCGCACAAAATCGGGCGATTTTGCGTTTTGAGTTATTATATGAATAGTGCATCATAAGTGTCAAGACATAATAATACATAATAATATGGTACAGATACATAATAATACAATAAAAAAATGGCATAATATTTGACATGACATAATAATAGAATAATAACACCCAAAAATTCAATAATACATAATAATATGATAATAAGAAAGACATAATAATTGACATTCTTACATAATAATATAATAATAACACCCAAAAATTTTCAATAATACGTAATAATATGATAATAACAATAACAAATGGAAAGCATGCGATCACCCGGGGTATGTCCCGGGCATGAAGCACGAGAATGCGATAAAAGTTTAAGTAAATAGTACATGACATTTGAACGTTGTGGTGGGATTAATCTGAGCCCACTGGAGGTGGGCATAATTTGTGAATGGGCCTACGTAGGATGCCATTTGCGGTGCGAACATCCGCTACGCGCACTAGGGAATCCTGACCCAAATGGACCTGAGTGACTACACCGCGTTTCCACTGCATGGGGGGGGGGAATTATCTTCCAAAATAAGGACGAGTTGCCTGGGAACCAAATTTTTTGACTGGTGACGCCATCTGTTGCGCTGTTGCAACTGGTGCAAATAATCCCTTGACCAGCTCTTCCATATAGAGTGGGTGAATCTTTGCAGCAGCTGCCATCTATCCAAGCGACCAATTTTGACTTCGGAATAGTCAGGTTCCGGGAGTGAAGTGAGTGGAGAACCAACCAAGAAGTGCGCTGGAGTCAAAGGCTCGGGATCACCAGAGTCATTTGAGATGGCGAAAAAGGGACATGAGTTGAGGCAGGACTCTATTTGAGTTAAAATGGTGTAATATTCTTCAAACGTGAGAATGGTCCTGCCGACAACGTGCCGCAAATGAAAGTTGACACTCTTGACTCCACTCTCCCACAGGCCACCGAAATGAGGTGCTAACCGGGGAATAAAGGACCATTTGACTCCTTGGGCACTGGTGAAGTCCTGGGTAGTCTGGTCAAATTCGTTTGATTGGAGAAGTTTGTATAAGTCGTGAAGTGTACTGCTAGCACGACGAAAATTTGTACCATTGTCAGAAAATATCTGTGAAGGGATGCCTCTTCGAGCTATAAAACTTCTTAAGGCTGCTATGAAAGCGTCTGAGGTGAGATCTGAAACCAATTCAAGGTGAATGGCCGTAGTGACCATGCATATAAATAGAGAAATATAAGCCTTTGAAATCGATTTGTAACACTGCCCGCCCTGACGTATAAATACAGGACAGGCGTAGTCGACTGCACATTGAGAAAATGGCTTAGAAGGAGTGTAACCCCTCTTTCAACTTTTAGACTGTATTAAAAAAAAAAACCTTTTTTTTTTTTTTTTTTTTTTTTTTTTTTTTGAAAGATTGGCCACTAGTTATTTTAAAACTAGGCCAGAGCCTAGGAAAGCCAAAACTGCGCTGGGTCCAGTATGACGGGACTTGCAATTAAACTCATTGTTTAGCAACAATAACAATTTTATTTAGCTAGTTCAAATTACATGCAAGTATCCTTTCATCAAATTAAATTACATGTAGACATCAGCATAATAATACCTCACAAATATAAATAACTATAACATCAATCAATATGCACACATAATTACACACAAATAAATAGTTACATAAATACACATGGCGGACACATATCGATATGCACACATATATATATACTACACACATGTTCACCTGGCAGGCAGCTCAGAAACATTTAACCATGCCACCGAAGAATAGCATCTTCAGTATCAGTAACCTAGATTCCCATCCCAAAATACTGTGAAAGGGTAAAGTACCCAGCCTACATAAACCTTCATAAACCAAACCATAAACCAGTCCAGTGATGACTGCTTGCAACCAAAGAAATTATCACAAAATTTCAAAATTTTAGAAAAACTCCCCCAGATAGGACTGCGCCATGGCCAGGTCAACATGGCCGCACGGCCGTACGAAGGTATAACAGAATTTATGAATAGCAGTAAGAATCAATAGTGTACTCATATTAACAACTGCACCAGTAGTACACTGGCTATGGCAGTAAAAGAACTGAATGAAATTTCACTTATATTGAAATGTTACTGAGTTAATATAATTTTATAAAACATATAAAATATGGTTTATGATTGAACCAATAGTGTGCTCATATTAACAATTTAACTAGTAGTACACTGGCTATGGCAGTAAAAAACTGAATGAAATTCACTTATATTGAAATATTACTGAATTAATATAATATTATAAAATATATATATAAAGACCATTTTAATTAAAAAACTTTATAACATCAGCCCCTAATAAAACACGTTTGAGTTGTTTCTACAGTGTTGGCTTGGCCACAGGCGAGGCCATGCGCACCACCAGTTTCAGCAACCTAAAACATGCTATAGACCTGTACTAACGGCACCAGCGGGTGACGTCCACAGGTTACAGCACCACCCCAAACCTTTAAATCTACAAAAAAAACGAAACCCATATAGCTATGAATACCCTTAATCAATGTGAGCATAATTCACCCCCAACAAATCAGTAAACTTAAGTCACCCACACTTTTACCCTTAAAGAAAATTTCTCAGCAAAATTCGGTAGTGCATGACCCCGTCCGGGCTCACACTTACTAAGGGGGCATAAGCCTTAATAAAATATACTGAGAAAATTTAAAAGCACTTATTGTCTCACTGGACTTGTGTCCCAACAACTTTAATTGGAGAAGTTCCAGGAAGTGAATACGGTGTTCTACATTGCAGAGGCCAAAATATAGATAAAAGGGTAAATGTCACCTGTGAATTCCGGCACAAAACCTGGTGTATTGTCCATTTCTTCCTCCCGACGGCACAGACGGAGAATCACTCGTATAATGTCATTGGTGGCAGAACTCCGGCCACCCGCTGGAGTGGATCGAGATCGTCTTAAGTCGGGAACCCTGAACAATTATATATATTGACAATTACTTAATGTTACCCAATTCACGATCCCCCTAATATTCATGACTCCAGCAAAATCACACACTACCACATGCTCAGATTAAAAAAAAATATGCAATTTTTAAGAAAGCACAGAAGTTACCTTCAGTAGAAAATTTTAGAATTAAAATTACTAGTATTTATGGACAGTTCGTCAACTTAATAAACCCTTATTACAATATCGAGATGAGTTGCAAACTTAAACAGGTTCATAAAACATATACAGTTCATATACCTCTACATTTAGTGCATAAAACATTCTCTTATGCCCCCCTATGATTATAAAGAAATTATTATGATATAATTAGGAAAAATACACAGCTATAATTACTTTATAAATGCTTTAGCTCAGCCAGTGTTAACTTTCAAGGCATGCATACACAGAGTTTAACTTGCACACGCCACGTGGTGACTTTCGAATTTATATCGCATTGCATCGGCATTACTTTAAGCTAAATAACTATTCTTTTCTTAAATAATAAATAAGTTACTTTTAACAGACTTACCGAAGAGTCGCTTAGTCGATTATCTAGTCATGATGGTTAATAGTAGAGTACAAAATCAAACTGATGTCCGCCGGGAGAAATTGGTTTCGTGTTTCGTGTTCGGCTGCCTGACGATAACTGAACTCCGTAGTCACAAGAAAAATATCTCTATCACTCCCGCCTAGAGCGCGCACGGATCGCGAACAAGACAGATAATGGCTCATACATCGCTCAAATAATTAATTCACAAACCCCCGCAATGACCGTCACCTAATTAACTAGGAAAATGGCCGAGTATTCCAAAACTCGGCACACCCCCACTCCAAAAGGGCAACATGGTTGCCCCAATTGGAACTCAGTGGTCCCCAGCAGTGTACCATCCTTATATACCATACTCAAGTTATTATCGGTTTTCCCATCAGTCATGGCTCCCAGGAGAACAGATGCACCCCACAACTGCGCCCATTCCCCATGCGACCCTACAACGATCAACAAACAATTCCATTACTATAAATAACGAAACAACAGCCACAACTTCTCCATTTTAACTTTTAGAACAAAACAGGGGAACTTACAATCTCCAGGACCACAATCTAAATGTGCACTCTCGGCAAGTCTCTCTCCTTATGGATAGTTTTTTTTTTTTTTTTTTGGCAGGAAAATTGGGAAGATGAAAAGGGCAAGGATCATTAAAGGGTCCATAGCTAGGAGTAAGGGTGAGGACATGGCTCCCTCCGGAAATAAGGATGAATGGAGGAAACCAAGGCTCGCGTGGGCAGGGACGCAACCCTGAAATAGATGAACACCACTGGGAGTGTGGGGAACATCTACCCGCTACCCGTTTCTTCTCACTTTTCTGTGACGGACTTTAGTGACTCGTTCCTTTCGTACACCACTCTCTGAGGGATTATTTCGTGTTGAGCTGTACTGATTTGTTTCCTCGGAATCAGGATCAAGGCAACTTACCTCACTACTTTCATTCCGCTTTGGATTATGCTCGTCGTCTAACTCCTCTGCTACAATTTCTTCCCTTTCTACAATTTCCCCTTCTTCGTCCACATAATCCAAATCAACCTCCTGACACTGCACCTCCTCAGCATCCTCCCGTTGCTCCTCTGATCCATCTTCAACTGCATCTTCCCTCAGCTGCATCATCATCTACCTCCATCACCTAAAGGGGTTAAGTGAAAGAATTTTGCTATTATTAGGGATAGAGCATTGTGCCTCAAGTTCCTTGATTTCGATATTAAAGTGCGATCGCTGGGACTGACGAATAAAAATCAAAAGTGTGCCATGTAGCTCATGGGAAGCTAAAAAACAAGTGTTTCTGTCAGCTATGGGAAGTCTAGAGTTTCGAATGAATCGAAGGCAGTAAGAAAATACACAAAGAAGTTTTGAAAGCGAAGAGTAGTCTTCAAAGTAATTAGGCATAGATGAAGTGGCAACCAGTGTGGTTTTTCTTGATCAAGATCGGGATGAGTGCAGGGTGAATGGGCATCGAAAGCACCGGTGGGCCATGATGATGACTCATTGGACAACCAGGATGGACCATACCACCACTGTGGGTGACAGTGTAAAAAGCGGGGTAGACAACCACGCGATAGGATGTCAGCAGGGTTGTCATATGAGGAGACATGATGCCAGGTACCCTTTGCAGTGAGTCGCTGGTATCTCCGTAACGCGGTTGGCAACAAATACTTTCCATCTGGAAGACTGCTGGTGAATACAGTGTAAGGCGATCATTGAGTCGGAGTAAAAATACAATTCGTCAAACTTATAACTCACAGCGTTTACAACCTTGGAAACCAACTGAGCCAATAAGAGACAGGCGCAAAGTTCAAGTCGGGGTAATTATACCTGCTTTAAGGGAGCAACTCTAGATTTAGAGCATAATAAGTATGATGAAATGCTGTGGTTTGAATACACCGTTCGCACATAAATGCAGCACGCGTAACCCTTTACTGAAGCGTCGGCAAACCCATGGAGTTGAAATGAAATGATTTGGGAATTATTTAAATTCTTTACGGATCTTGGAATCTTAAAATAAGTGTCTGATATCAACTGAGCATAAAATTCTACCCATTGATTAGATAATGAGTATGACAGGGGGTCGTCCCAACTTGTTCCCGTTAACCACAGTATTTGCATGAAATTTTGCACCAAAATGTAACCGGGCCAATAAGTCCTAATGGGTCGTAAATTCCGGCGATAACGGATAATACCCTACTCTTGTTAAATACCTCCACTTCGAAATTTCTTTGAAAACTATATATGAAACTATCATCGTTAATGTCCCATTGAATACCCAAAGTATGGATAGTTTGATTCTTGTTAAAGTCAAGGGAAGAGTTGGCGTGTGAAGTTATAATGATTTGATCATTGGAAAACCACTTGTGCAAAGTAAACCCGTATTGACTTAATAAATTTGTAATGTCGGACTTCATTTGTGATAAAATGTGTGGGTTATCTGAGCCGGTCATGAGATCGTCCACATAGAAATCGTTTGCGATAGCAGAACAGGCTATAGGGTGTTGCGTATTGTTTTCCTGGGCTATTTGTGCCAAACATCTTGTGGCCAGAAATGAAACGCTTGCAGTCCCATATGTGACTGTCCTCAAGGTGTAGTGTATTCCATTATTTAAGTTTATGACTGATTTCTTGTAAAATTATATAAGTGAAAATTTGTGTGAAAATACACGTTTATAGTCACTTGAAACTGATTTCTGTTTATATAAAAATTATTTTGCAAATATTACTCATTTTTAATGCATATGAAATTATATAAGTGAGAAACTATGCGAAATATAAGTTCATAGTAACTTGAATTATGAGAGTCCTCTGCAGGTTTAAGATGGCTCCGTTGCCTGTCGTTTCCTTGGCGATCCTGTCTGGCTGGCCTTGGATTGGTGGCGCAAATCTTGTTTCCGCTTGTCGGGTGATGTTTGAAGTTGTAGCTCTCTGTGCAGGCTTGAAGTTCTGATTCTCAATGATGAATGACAAGTGACAATGAAGTAAAATATCTTGAGGTATTAGAAATGATGTCCTGTAGAAGCTTGTACGGCCAAGTATGATTTTTTTTTTTTAGTTATGAATGTATGCTCACGGCCAACAATTTTAAGTTTAAGAAGATTCGCGATTGACCAAAATGTTATTTGGGCCTGAAAAATGAAATATAGATCCGGCCCGGAGGACCAAATGTTACGTCTTCGATGCTCTCGAATATTTCTTGAGTTAGTCTTACAACGTGATGCTGGTATAATAAGTTGGATAATATGAAATAACGTAGTGGACTGTACTTCGAATTAACTGTTTATTTAAATTTTTGTGAAAATGATTGCATGGCCCGTGCAGTGTCGCGTGGCATACATTGCCAAAGTAGGAATTAAATAAGTACTGAAAAATATAAGAATAAATTGAAGTAATCTTCCGATTTGAAAGAGTTACATAGCCGCGGTGATGAAGGCTGTTGTCCGGTCAGAGTTTAACAGTTAACTAACTTGAACTGCGAGCAGCGTATTGAGACACGTTTAGCGGGGGGGATGACATCACTGCACGAACCACCTGTTTACATATGCAGTTATTAAGGGTGCAAAGTTTAACATACTGCCCGCACAAAATCGGGCGATTTTGCGTTTTGAGTTATTATATGAATAGTGCATCATAAGTGTCAAGACATAATAATACATAATAATATGGTACAGATACATAATAATACAATAACCAAAAAGGCATAATATTTGACATGACATAATAATAGAATAATAACACCCAAAAATTCAATAATACATAATAATATAATAATAAGAAAGACATAATAATTGACATTCTTACATAATGATATAATAATAACACCCAAAAATTTTCAATAATACGTAATAATATGATAATAACAATAACAAATGGAAAGCATGCGATCACCCGGGGTATGTCCCGGGCATGAAGCAAGAGAATGCGATAAAAGTTTAAGTAAATAGTACATGTCATTTGAACGTTGTGGTGGGATTAATCTGAGGCCACTGGAAGTGGGCATAATTTGTGAATGGGCCTACGTAGGATGCCATTTGCGGTGCGAACATCCGCTACGCGCACTAGGGAATCCTGACCCAAATGGACCTGAGTGACTACACCGCGTTTCCACTGCATGGGGGGGGGGAATTATCTTCCAAAATAAGGACGAGTTGTCTGGGAACCAAATTTTTTGACTGGTGACGCCATCTGTTGCGCTGTTGCAACTGGTGCAAATAATCCCTTGTCCAGCTCTTCCATATAGAGTGGGTGAATCTTTGCAGCAGCTGCCATCTATCCAAGCGACCAATTTTGACTTCGGAATAGTCAGGTTCCGGGAGTGAAGTGAGTGGAGAACCAACCAAGAAGTGCGCTGGAGTCAAAGGCTCGGGATCACCAGAGTCATTTGAGATGGCGAACAAGGGACATGAGTTGAGGCAGGACTCTACTTGAGTTAATATGGTGTAATATTCTTCAAACGGGAGAATGTTTCTGCCGACAACGGGCGCAAATGAAAGTTGACACTCTTGACTCCACTCTCCCACAGGCCACCGAAATGAGGTGCTAACCGGGGAATAAAGGACCATTTGACTCCTTGGGCACTGGTGAAGTCCTGGGTAGTCTGTTCAAATTCGTTTGATTGGAGAAGTTTGTATAAGTCGTGAAGTGTACTGCTAGCACGACGAAAATTTGTACCATTGTCAGAAAATATCTGTGAAGGGATGCCTCTTCGAGCTATAAAACCTCTTAAGGCTGCTATGAAAGCGTCTGAGGTGAGATCTGAAACCAATTCAAGGTGAATGGCCGTAGTGACCATGCATATAAATAGAGAAATATAAGCCTTTGAAATCGATTTGGAACACTGCCCGCCCTGACGTATAAATACAGGACAGGTGTAGTCGACTGCACATTGAGAAAATGGCTTAGAAGGAGTAACTCGGGAAGAGGGTAATTGACCTAATAATTGGCTTAAGCCCCTTGCACGGAATCGAAAGCAAGTGATGCATTTGTGTATTACTGATCGTATGTACGATTTATCATTGATTATCCAGTATATCTGACGTAGAGAGTACTGTGTCAATTGCACCCCTGCATGGAGTAGACGAAGATGCTCGCCTTCTATGATTAGTTTACTGAGATGAGAATGCCGGTGGAGTATGATTTGGTGTTTGCTATCATAGGTGAGCTGGGAGTGCTGAAGGCGTCCGCCCACACTTAATATCCCCGTATTGTCCAGAAAGGGGTTAAGTGAAAGAATTTTGCTATTATTAGGGATAGAGCATTGTGCCTCAAGTTCCTTGATTTCGATATTAAAGTGCGATCGCTGGGACTGACGAATAAAAATCAAAAGTGTGCCATGTAGCTCATGGGAAGCTAAAAAAGAAGTGTTTCCGTCAGCTATGGTAAGTCTAGAGTTCCGAATGAATCGAAGGCAGTAAGAAAATACACGAAGAAGTTTTGAAAGCGAAGAGTAGTCTTCAAAGTAATTAGGCATAGATGAAGTGGCAACCAGTGTGGTTTTTCTTGATCAAGATCGGGATGAGTGCAGGGTGAATGGGCATCGAAAGCACTGGTGGGCCATGATGATGACTCATTGGACAACCAGGATGGACCATACCACCATTGTGGGTGACAGTGTAAAAAGCGGGATAGACAACCACGCGATAGGATGTCAGCAGGGTTGTCATATGAGGAGACATGATGCCAGGTACCCTTTGCAGTGAGTCGCTGTATCTCCGCAACGCGGTTGGAAACAAATACTTTCCATCTGGAAGACTGCTGGTGAATCCAGTGTAAGGCGATCATTGAGTCGGAGTAAAAATACAATTCGTCAAATTTATAACTCACAGCGTTTACAACCTTGGAAACCAACTGAGCCAATAAGAGACAGGCGCAACGTTCAAGTCGGGGTAATGTTACCTGCTTTAAGGGAGCAACTCCAGATTTAGAGCATAATAAGTTTGATGAAATGCTGTGGTTTGAATACAGCGTTCACACATAAATGCAGCACGCGTAACCCTTTACTGAAGCGTCGGCAAACCCATGGAGTTGAAATGAAATGATTTGGGAATTATTTAAATTCTTTACGGATCTTGGAATCTTAAAATAAGTGTCTGATATCAACTGAGCATAAAGTTCTACCCATTGATTTAGATAATGAGTCTGACAGGGGGTCGTCCCAACTTGTTCCCGTTAACCACAGTATTTGCATGAAATTTTGCACCAAAATTTAACCGGGCCAATAAGTCCTAATGGGTCGTAAATTCCGGCGATAACGGATAATACCCTTCTCTTGTTAAATACCTCCTCTTCGAAATTTCTTTGAAAACTATATATGAAACTATCATCGTTAATGTCCCATTGAATACCCAATGTATGTATAGTTTGATTCTTGTTAAAGTCAAGGGAAGAGTTGGCGTGTGAAGTTATAATGGTTTGATCATTGGAAAACCACTTGTGCAAAGTAAACCCGTATTGACTTAATAAATTTGTAATGTCGGACTTCATTTGTGATAAAATGTGTGGGTTATCTGAGCCGGTCATGAGATCGTCCACATAGAAATCGTTTGCGATAGCAGAACAGGTTATAGGGTGTTGAGTTTTGTTTTCCTGGGCTATTTGTGCCAAACATCTTGTGGCCAGAAATGAAACGCTTGCAGTCCCATATGTGACTGTCCTCAAGGTGTAGTGTATTCCATTATTTAAGTTTATGACTGATTTCTTGTAAAATTATATAAGTGAAAATTTGTGTGAAAATACAGGATTATAGTCACTTGAAACTGATTTCTGTTTATATAAAAATTATTTTGCAAATATTACTCATTTTTAATGCATATGAAATTATATAAGTGAGAAACTATGCGAAATATAAATACATAGTAACTTGAATTATGAGAGTCCTCTGCAGGTTTAAGATGGCTCCGTTGCCTGTCGTTTCCTTGGCTATCCTGTCTGGCTGGCCTTGGATTGGTGGCGCAAATCTTGTTTCCGCTTGTCGGGTGATGTTTGATGTTGTAGCTCTCTGTGCAGGCTTGAAGTTCTGATTCTCAATGATGAATGACAAGTGACAATGAAGTGAAATATCTTGCGGTATTAGAAATGATGTCCTGTAGAAGCTTGTACGGCCAAGTATGATTTTTTTTTTTTTAAGTTATGAATGTATGCTCACGGCCAACAGTTTTACGTTTAAGAAGATTCGGGATTGACCAAAATGTTATTTGGGCCTGAAAAATGAAATATAGATCCGGCCCGGAGGACCAAATGTTACGTCTTCGATGCTCTCGAATATTTCTTGAGTTAGTCTTACAACGTGATGCTGGTATAATAAGTTGGATAATATGAAATAACGTAGTGGACTGTATTTTGAATTAACTGTTTATTTAAATTTTTGTGAAAATGATTGCATGACCCGTGCAGTGTCGCGTGGCATACATTGCCAAAGTAGGAATTAAATAAGTACTGAAATATATAAGAATAAATAGAAGTAATCTTCCGATTTGAAAGAGTTACATAGCCGCGGTGATGAAGGCTGTTGTCCGGTCAGAGTTTAACTTGAACTGCGAGCAGCGTATTGAGACACGTTGGTATCAGTTTAGCGGGGGGGGGATGACATCACTGCACGAACCAGCTGTTTACATATGCAGTTATTAGGGTACA
The DNA here is from genome assembly GCA_034769895.1 of Magicicada septendecula. NCBI lineage: Eukaryota > Metazoa > Arthropoda > Insecta > Hemiptera > Cicadidae > Magicicada > Magicicada septendecula. The sequence goes on along the minus strand of CM068367.1, from coordinate 796,611,190 downwards.
AAGTTTAACAACCCATATGATATTATTTTATTTATTATGACCTAATGTCTTTCCTTTCAACAATATTTAATTGTTAAGAACTATAATTTGTACAGTATACACGATGAATAAAGTGTGTTTGTATTTATTAACTTGATTCTGTTTAATTTTTATTTTTAAAACCTATTTTGATTTACTAGTTGTAAAGAATATGATGTGCAGATTTTAGGTTTACCAAAGCAATGGAAAATAGTTATTATACAAAAATAATTTTTTTTTTTTTCTTAAACTTTGGAACACAATTAAAATAAATAATACATGTAAATCATTATACAGAGACTCCCATAAGGAATGGGCATAATTCAGAAATTAATTCTATAGGCTCAAATAAGGAAGAAATTTCATATACAGTAAACAGAGGTCCAAAAAATGCTTTATTTCCGGTTTATGGTTTGCAAACATTTCACATTAATTTCTGCTCCAAGGCTCCAATTAAGCCCCACTGAAATTCTTGGAACTTGAATTAAAGGGTAAATTTGATGGTTTCCTGTGTTTTTTGACCTGTAAATTTGAAAAAAGAGAGTCCCAAAACTGTATCTTGGGTAGTGTTATAGAATGTTTCATGAGTCTCAAAAATCTGGTGTCAAAAATAACACTTTTTTAGGTTTGATGTGAATTGTTGAGGTTTACTTGTTTAAATTACCAGTAAATAAATGTAAATTTGTAATGCTGTTTATAAAAAATTTGATTCTGAGAAAATGTATGTATGTAAAATTAATAAAAACCAAATGAACATTTTAAAAAATCAAATTAGATTTAAGAGCAATCTAATTTCATGTGAATAATGAGGTGGTGGAGGTGGATCATCATGTTGAAAGCACATTTTCAGCCATTCTTCAAGATATATGTCTTCTAACAGGATTGCCAACTCATTTTGTGAAACATCTTTGTACACAATACTAGAAAGATGATCTTAAATAATAAATTGTACAATTAACTGGATCCCCAATCATACCACACCATACTGTTTTACTGGTTTTGATATTTATGATTCTATTATTTCATTTGAATTTTCAGTCTTCTGCTGATTTGGGAATTATTTTAATTCTTTACGGATCTTGGAATCTTAAAATAAGTGTCTGATATCAACTGAGCATAAAGTTCTACCCATTGATTTAGATAATGAGTCTGACAGGGGGTCGTCCCAACTTGTTCCCGTTAACCACAGTATTTGCATGAAATTTTGCAAAACAGTTCAAAGGACTGTTTTACAAATTTTATGTTTCTTGCAAAAATAGATTTGTCAGTGAATAGACACAATTAACAATATTTCAGTTTCATTGTACCCATTTAAAACAAATTAATCTTAACTTTCAGTCATCTGTTTGAAGATGTTGAACAGTATGAAGAGATAAGGATAAAAATTCTCTTTCTTTAGTGTTCTCCAGACTTCAGTACGAGGTGTGCCTGTTCAATACAAAATCTTTGTAGTGCTGAGTTGAGGGCTGTGCTGTATGATTTGAATATTTTTTTATTCAGCTGCAGACTGTTCTACAGGGCATTCAATAGAACAAGCAACCGTTGGAAAAGAGCTGCTAGTTGGTAAATTATGAAAGACCAGGAAAATGTTTTGTGATGAGGTACTCTTCTGTTTGGAAATCTTTGTTTTGCAGCCCAGGAATTTCCATTTCTAAAACCATACACGAAAACAATATCTGCTCACTCATGATTTGAAAATTTTAATAATGACATCTCAAAATTATGTTAATAAAACACTACAAACAGCAGATTAACTTAATGTGGTTGAAATTATTTTTTTGTTTATAAATTATTCTATCAATAACTTAATGTGGTTGAAATTATTTTTTTGTTTTTAAATTATTCTATCAATAGTAATTGAAATTAATGTTTCTGAATAAATTGTTGTGGTTGTTAATAAATTGTTATTAACAAATAAATAAACAGTTTCCATTTTATTACCATAAGAAGAAATTTCTTACATTCTTATATTTTTGTTGTTTCTTCTTCTTCAATAAAATTTGAATTTTTATTATGCTCATTTTTTTTGATTTTATACAAATACATGTTCTTAAAATTAAATTCTTTATAAATTGTATTACAAATTTACATTAAATTATTGGGAATTTAAACAATTAAATTCACATCAAACCTAAAAATGTGTGGTTTCCTACACCAATTTTTTGAGACTTATGAAACGTTTCTATAAAACTATCCAAGATACAGTTCTGGGACCCTCTTTTTTCAGGTCAAAAACCATATGAAATTATCAAATTTACTGTTTAATTTAAGTTTCAAGGAATTCAGTGGGGCTTAATTGAAACCTTAGAGCAGAAATGAAGGTGAAATTTTTTACAAACCATTAATGAAGCATTTTTTGACGTATGTTTATATTAAAATGTCTTCTTTATTTCAGCCTGTAGAACACATCCCTGATGTATGTCCCATTCCTATTGGGTCACCACACACACACACACACACACACACACACACACACGTGCGCACACACGCAAACATGCATGTGATATAATGGTTAATTTTTTTTTATTAATTCAAATATAGCATTGTGTATAGTGTATTTGTATTTTCTGAGCAATTAATCTATTTTTTTATTTTTGTATATGAAAGTTTTTTACAATGCCAATTTTTTCACCTATTGGTATTGATTAGATAAGTTTACCATTTTCTGTATCAGGGAACAGATGTTTCAAGTTGAAAGCATGTGATTCTCAAAACCGTTGGTTTGTGGAAAACTTTATATATATTCAAGATAGTGATAAATTATGGAATTGTACTACCCTCAAAACTCAAAACATGAAGAAACATCATTTTCTGAAGTGTGTGTGTGTGTGTGTGTGTGGGGGGGGGGAATTTTTTCCTGGTCAACAATAACTGCCGCAAATTCAAACAAAATCACTTATTTATTAAAATTAAGTACTTTACTCTGGTTAAAACACAAAACAATGCAGGTTATCTACCGCTCCCTCCTAACTGAACAGCCTGGTTGCCTGTCAACAAAATTATTATATTTTAAAATAAAATTAATTTTTTTATTTTAATTTAAATCATCTATGTGTGAAGATGTATCATTCCTGGCAGGCAAGAACATCTCCATTATGTAATATTTACGTTTCCAAAGTTTTATTATTGTGATTACTGCAATTAAAAGGCAGGCAGGACACACACAAACACATAATTTGCACTACTTCTGGCCTCACTCATGTTTATTTTTATACATTTGCATGCTTTTTAAATGGGAAGTGCCAAACCCACACCAACACAACGCATTCAAGCCAAAAAGGTGTCCAGCGTGGATCGATTTGCTTCCTTTGAATCGCTGGCCAGTGTAACTGCACGTGTTTATAGAGGAATGGTTCATAGACAGACTTTTCGTCTTTAGGGAATGAACCCTCTGCAAGATGCTCAGGGTCCATGAGCGACTCTGGAGTGCTCCTTCTTTTCTGCATGTTTTTTCTGTGAAATGTACACTGTAGATTCACAGCTTTACCCTGAGTTACGCTCCATAGGAAATGTTGAAAGTTTTTGTCCACGGTGGATCCTCATACACACTAAAACCTGCTCGGATGTTTTGATTACGGCAATCACAATGTTAAAACTTTAGGAATTTGAGCACTACTTAATGGAGGTTATACAATAACTTTTACAAGCCTTTAAATTTTATGCATATTTTTAAATGTAATAATTTAAAGCAATAAATGTTTTAATAAATTAATACAATCTGTGTACTTATTTATATTATGATATAAGAATTACAACCTAATATGTGCATGTATGTATGTATGAAAAATATATAAATATTTTCTCTGCTGGAAAATTGTTTGCCTCTCCTGGAAAATATTTTGACCTCCCTGATACCTAGTTATATACCAGCCTGTGTGGAATGTAGTGTTATGGGGTGGATCAGAATGTTGGGTGTTAAACAAACAGAAGACACAAACGTACTAAGGAACAAATGTTTTTCTGTGAAATTTTATAATTACATGGATGAATAGAATCATTGCTCAGGAAATTATAAAAGGAATGAAAAGAAAGAAAGATTAAATTTTAAAAAAGAAAAATGACTAGTATGGTATTGACAGGAAAGACTTTGATAATACTAGAGACATCATTCACCCTTGGCCGATAATGTGCAGTGACAGCCCAAATCCATTACACGAATCAGATCACACCTCTGGTTGGCCAGCTCTTCGTGCGACCTACAAACATTTTATCTAAAAGTACAGTCCTTCCTCATGAAGGTTGGGGGTAGTCTTCACCCACCTGACATGGGGGTACCATTTTAGCTGATACGTCATTTCTTCAGAACATAAGCATCCACTTAGTTGATGTTTTGTCACCATATGTAGCTCTGCTTCTTGTCAAATATACATTACAGACACAAACGTAAAATTCGGCACCTGTCATGTCCTGGTTGTAGAGTAAAGAATTAAGTTTTCGTGGCTCTATGCTCAGAGCACCCGTACTCAGAACACCTCTTGACAAATACTAGTAGCAGTCAGTAGTCCTTCTTTGGTCTTTTTGATTGGCACAGATAATGAAAATTTCATCTGAAAGTCACCCTATAATACAGGGTGTCCCGGGAGGAGAGGGAAATAATTTGATGGTTCTATAGTGTAAAAGAAGAAAAAAAGTTCATATAAACATATGTCCGGAAACGCTTTGTAAGCGAGTTATGGCTAGCGAAAGATTTTGCCTGGGTTTCGGTTCCCCCGGGTAAATGAAGACTTTCTGAAATTCTGGGAAGGTAAATTAAGGGGCGAATTCTGTTGTTTTTTATGGTTTTTGACCTGCAAAATCAAGTAAAACAGGTCGCAGAACTGTATCTCCCATAACTTTCATGATATCCGACGTAAAACAGAAAAATTTTCCTAAAAACGTATTGTATTGTTTTCAACCAAAATTGGAATTTTTTGTTGATTTTTATTGACTTTATTTACACCATTTTTCTCAGAGTTAAATTCTTTACAAGTTTTGTTTTTAACTTTTATGCATTTATTAATCATTTAACAAAGTTATTGTACTTCTAACCTAAAAACACGTTTTTTTTTCTTCTTTTACACTATAGAACCATTTCTCAAATTATTTCCCTCTCCCCCTGGGACACCTGTATATCCCTCTTGTTGAATGAGGAAGTGAGTTCTTTGGGTTTAACTCGACTGGTTGGCTTTTGTCTGTCTATCTATCTAATTATTTGGGGTATGATTCATGATAACTTTTGAATGCATCAACCAATTTTTGTAAAACCTGGAACACATGTACACATTTTACCCTACAGAACCTTGTTGTTTTTGAGATTGATCACCCCAAAAATAGGACAGTGACTAAAAATTGTGAAAAATCTTAAAATTACATGTGAGAAATCAAATTAGAGGGAATTTAAACCACAATCTGAATATAGTATTAATTTTTAAAATTTTCAAAGTTTTTGGATGTCGGAGTCCAAAATGTTAGCGATAAAATCACAAAAAATTCATGTGGCATATTAAGTTAAAGCAATTTTGACTAAAATCTGAATATAATGTGAAGTTTCAAAATATTTGGACTCTAGGAACCAGTAAAGATTTCACAATTTTTTTAAAGTGAAAATCCAACTGGGTGTCAGATTAAAAGGAACTGTAACCCAAATCCGAATGTTTTTAAGTGTTAGCGTTTATTGTATGATTGTGTTTTACTAAAACTCTTCAGTTACTCTCCAGTTGCTATGTTACTAAAGAAATTAGAGTAATCAGGATGTTTGTAATATTTCCGTAATTGGAAAATTATCTAATAATGAAATTTATGTAATAATAAATATACTTCGTTCAAAATAGTGAGTGAGTTCTACAGCTCAGGGAGCATAAGTCTACTAGTTAATCATAATGAAACAAATATATTTAAAAAGAGTCCGATGTTCAAGCAGACAAAGATAATTGTAAGATAGTTGAACATGTAATATAGCCTACACTTAAATTTTTGAGCTAAGCAGAAATAGGCCTTCTTCAAGATTAGATGCTGTGAGCATGCTACTAGTGTAAAAACAGAAGATAAAAGATACAACAAGTCATTTAAATATTCTAAGAAAAACAATTCATGAACAGTTGTGGGCAAAGAAGAATTTACCTGAGCAAGACTAATTTTTACTTCCATGTTCCGTAAGGAAATGGAAGTATGGTGAACGTGAAAAAATCGTGTTTGAGGTAAGGGCTGATTCTTTTTGTACTACTCTCAAAACATGAAGAAAAATAATTTTCCGAAAAGTGTCTGTGTGTGTGTATGTAGAACTTTCTCTATGGTGAACGTTAATTGCTGCAAATTCAAACAGAATCAAATCACTTTTGCATATGTGCCCGAGTTGTAGAAGACTCACGGCCTACTGATTTTGGTGAAGATCGGTTAAGGGAGAAGGGTAGTTTACCTGCAACTTTTACATTTTAACAAGAGTAAAGTACTTAATTTTGATAAAGTACCCTGAAAAGAAGGTCATAATAATCCACTGTAGGAAGGTAGATAAGATATCTATAAACAAAAAGGGTAGTTGAATGGGAGGGGGTAATTTTTTGAAAACTACCTTTTTGATGTCAAATAAAGTACTTCATTTTGTTGGATAAGATACCTTAGTAATTACATATAATGAAACCATTACTCAATAAAGTGTAAATATCAAAAATAGGGTTGTTCAGTTAAGAGGGAGGGGTAGTTTACCTGTGTTGTTTTGTGTTTTAACAAGAGTAAAGTGCTTAATTTTGATAAATAGGTGCCCCAAAAGTAAAATCATATTAATCCACTGTAAAATGGTACATGAGATATCTATAAATGGAGAGGGTAGTTTAAAGGGGAGGGGTGATTTTTTGAAAATTACTTTCCTGATATCAAGTAAAGTATGAGTATTTAATTTTGAAGGATAAGATATCTTAGCAATTACATTTGATAAAACTATTACTCTATGAAAAAGTAAATATCATTAATGATGGGGATCAGTTGAGAAGGAGGGATGATTATCTGCGTAGTTCAGTTTCTTTACAAGAATAAAGTACCTAATTTTTATAGACAAAGTGACTCAAAAATAACATTATATTAAACGACTACCCCATAATAACAAAAAAAAATCGGCGGGGGCTGTGTCGGAGCCGCAAATCTTCAGAGCGTAGAATGCGTCTGTGTGCTTTGGGGTTGCTAATGTGCTATGAATAAAATGAACAGACACATATTTAGTTTTACAAAGTACAAAATTTTATTTGCAAAATCATCACACAAGTTATTTAGTTGGTTCAAGCAAGACTTTATTTATAATGGGCCTATGATAGGAGAAGTAGCTGATATAAGGTAAGATATCAACGCTGATGTTTCTGGTGAAAGTCAAATCGATGGTGGTGTTACCCAGCGTAGTCGGTGGCATCATCAGAAATACGTATAAACATACATTTCATAATATTGCTTAAGACAATTACAAAATATATAGACGTATCTGTATAAAAAATTACAAAATATATCAATACAATCGCATAGTAAAAACATTAAAAACTACAGGAATAGATAAAGGTATAGTTCCGATGCCGCTAAATATCATTTGTTTATTTACTTGTTACTATGGTAATTAATTCTGGTCTCCATGGTGTTGACTCGACTTCAGTATTTATTTCCTTGTCTTTTAAGTGTTGTCGGTAAATCCTCTGATGTTCGGCATTGGTCATTTTGGGTTTTTTGAATTCCCTCCTCTCCTCCACTCTTTCTGGATTTTCTCTACTCTCCTGTATGCGTTTACGATACTTTTGAGCACGTTTAGCATCCATATACCGCGACATTTTGTCCGAACACATGATTTTTACAACTTGAATTACGATTATTCAAACCTCTTAATAATATCACCGCTATTACGGTACACTATGTAGATAGTACTCGATGAGACAATTTTAACGACACCTCACTCAACGTTCTATCGCATCGGAAACCGGAGAAATACTAATTTTAGTGAGCGCCGAGCGGTGCAAAACATTTCTATTTCTCCCCCCGCTCACCCCACGCTGGATGATGTAATAGCCCACTTATATTGTGCTATTTATTATCTTTGTTCCTTTATCTGTCGAATGGTACCTTATATAAGCGTGACTCTTTTGTCGTTTAGATAATATTTCAATTTCAAACGTGACGTGAAAACGTAACGCTTTATAGTGAACGCTATATATATATTGTAACGTAACGAAGTTAAGGTCCCATATGTTATATAAAAACTTTGTTACTATCGAATTAAAACAATACCCAATGTGTGCCATAATTAAGGTCAGGAAGGTAAACCTCACATAATAAATATATTGATAATACCTAGTAAGGTTACTAGGTAATAAAATAATAAAAATGTCTATAAGTATAAAATATGGAGTGATCAGTGGAAGATGTAAACAATAAACATAGTGTCTAATGATTTGAAATTACTATAGACAGTTTGAACTGAGAGTAGACTGTTTAATTGATATTTAATGTTTTATAATGATGTACATGTTGTTGTGCTTTATCATGATATTTTGTTTACATGATATTTATTCTGTGTTTTGTATGTAGCAGGTGTGAAGCAATTGCTTTGAGAAAGTATTAAGTAATTGATACTAATTTCATTCATGTTAAACTTTTTAAGAATAACTATTTGTGCATTTACTTGGAGTAATTAATGAAGATATCGTAAGATAATATTTGTAAACTTGGCCAGGAAGGCAATTATTGTTAATAAATTGTCAAGGGGTCATTGTAATTATGTTATAAACAGATGAACGGTTCAATAATAAAATAAATAATAATAAATTGAAATCAGGATAAAATAAAATTAGAATAATTGGCCATAAGCCAGTGAATCATTGTACAGTAGGTCAGGTCAGAAAAGATAAATTAAAAATAAAAATTTATAACACTTGTAATAAAACAAATAGGCCTAAAATTAGTATTTTGTAAAAGGAAAATAAGACCTGTTAAACTAAGTCGGTCAAGAAGAAAATGTAGAGAAATGTATATGGATTAATAATGCATATTAGAGGAAAGTTTTATATAATTTAATGTAATTTTAAGAACGGAGTATTTTATTAAATAAGTGTAAGAATATTTCCTAATTACGGCTCTAGGATAACAAATATTATCCAATAACAGAAGAAGAAGATGGTTGTCAGGGACGACAAAATGCAATATATCTTGTTGATTTCAACACTTAATTGTTATATGTGAATGGGTAGAGTTCAGTTAATACAAATTTAAAAAAGAAAACCAAAGAACAAATGAATCAAATTAAAATAAATCAAATTTAATAAGCAGTAATCCATTAAAAGGGACAGAGTATTGACTTCCGAAACTATCTTTCAGCAAATATAATTCAATATACCATTAAAGTTAAATGAATTTAAAAAAATAACTCATCCAACCTATTAACAGCAAAAGAGTAATAATGAAGATTAACTATAATTAGATGAAGATGATCCATAGCCGAGGGAGGCCAAATTAATTAAAAATATATTAAAACAAACGAAGAAATTTGAATTAACGTACAAAACCTCACTTTTCACTACCAGACGAAGTCTTAATACTACACAAATTCCATTGGGACCTGTAACTACCAGAACCGTGAAGATTAACGAAGACCAGAACTGAAACTTCTACTACATCCTGGGACATCAATACCAAACTTTTATTGAGAAGCTGGAGGCTGTTATTATTCAAGAGCTGAATCACCATTCTGTTCTCGTCTCGGCGTAGCAAAACACTGCCATACTAAGTATCCTGTCAAAGAACGGTAAAAAACATGCTTAGATTTGAATTTTATATAATAAGATTTTATAACTAAATTGTAATACCTAGTAACCTTAAAAATTGCATTACCTGACCTTACTAATAGTTAAAAGAACTACATGTACCCTGAGATAAAAAACAAATTAAATATTATAATTAAATTTTAACACATCTAAAACCCGAATTCAATAACGAATCGATTACGTATTGTGTAATCGATATGGTGTATTAGTGGCAAGAGGAAGCATCTGTTGGAATTGAGAAATATATAAAATAAAGAATCCTTCTTGAATTTGACGATTTCTTGTTATTTGTAGAATAATTAGTGTATTTCGAATAGGTTGTAAGTTACAGAGAAAGGAACGTGAGAAACACATCAAGCGGAACGACTTAACCTATAATAACTGGTCGATCACAAACCACAGCGCTCGTCTGCTGACAGCTGGTGAATACGGGAGAATAGAGAACTAACTTGCTTTCTCCGCTCTCCTCTCTTTACTCTTTCGGTAGTATATACAGACTAGGGTTGGAGAAATATATTGAATTACCCAATATAATAACTGGAATAGAGCGTTTTTCTCTTGTAAAGCACTTAATTATTATCTTAATAACTTAATAACAGATCTATTATCAATAATCGAATAATATAATCCATAAAAAATAATTTTTCCTAATAATTAGATCAACGTGGATACACGATTGATTTAGATTACAAATACTTGGGCTTAATACTGATACGTGAAAACATTGTATTTCATTACAAATTGGCGAACCCAACAGTGGGGGTTTTGAACATTATCTAATTCAATAAGTAACATCATCATATTACAATATATATATATATATATATATATATATATATATATATTGTAATAACCTTGTTTCTTTTATTATTAGCTAGTTGTTAATAAATTGTTATTTACTGAATTATAGTGATTTATTTGATTTTGAGTATTTAGTTATTTTAATCAATAGAATGATCAGGTAATGACAGGTCGTCATCAAGTATACGGTTATTAGAGCGGTGTTCGCGTGCGTACTGTTTTAAAAATGTTGCCAAAATAATTGTTCTTAATAATTAGAATAGATTGTGTGGGTTCTCCACAATCGATTGATGATTCGACTCAGTCTTATAGGTTATCTGTTTTTGTCCCCTAATTTTGCAATGTTCTTCGCTCTCGCCATTTTTCTCTTCTTATTTATCACCTGAAAATCCTTTATCTTAATTCACTTTAAAAAATAAAGTGCTTTTTTCAATTAATAAATTAGTTTATTTGATGATGTTATAATCTGGGTCAGTTCAACGGTTTGTGAATCGAACGGGATAGTGACCGTATCGACTCGCTCACCAAGCTCGACTCGAACAATAAAATGTTTAAAATAAATTACAATATTATTTTTTAATATCAGGTCATGGATTCTTTGAGCTGTTAGGGAAGATCAGAAAATGCTTACGGATAAAATACAATACATCACAATTGGTTAATCAACATTCTTAATAACTAATAAATTAAAATAATGTTTACATTAAAATGTGCTACTATTCACGGTTCTCTTCCAAACGTCAATCAAAATGGCGGAGTTTTGTCATTCAAAATGATCGTCGGCCTGTATCTGAGTAACCTCTGAATCTTACTTTGATTAATTTCTTTAAATTAAATAATGTTTTAATAATCGTATGTCCACAATGTTGGTGAATAAAGTTTGGTTGAAGTTCACAAGTGTATGGATTAACAGGAAGACGTCAGGACTTTAACCAGGAACAAAATTATGATAGACGAGATGGGAGAAACGACGACAACAGACGACAATGGAATGAGCATAATGAATATCGGAGGTCCAGAAGTGGGGACAGAAATAGGGACATACCCTCTGGAAATCTACCAAGTAACAATCAGGGAACTAATCAAGCCCAAGTAAATTATATAATGGCTGAGGAGAGTGATTCGAGGAGACACGATGAACAGCGGCAAAGAAAGGTGGACAGGTGGACAAACGAGTTAACCGTCGGGAAAACCAAGGACATGATCCTGGTCCCAGTAATAAAGATGAAAGACGATATACCTATGACAACATTGAAATGCATGGGAGTGATCCACAATGGGGCAATCCCATAGCGAGATTTGTAGACAAGTTTAACAGACAGAATCCACGGGAAAAACATAATAGTGGAGCAATCCGGATTGTGGATGATACTGAAAACGGTTAAACTAATTTGAAACAAAATATTGTGGAAAAGGATTGATTGTATGATTACCGACAAGGCAAACTATTGGAGAAATGAGAAGGAAAAATAATGATAAATGTAATGACAAATGAAAATTAAGGAAAACTTAAACAAATAACCCACCAAATTCTAAAATAATTAAGAACATCTTACAGGATACTTCAGAGAAATTATTTTGAATCAATTAAGAAGCCCACCAAATTGTAAAATAAGTAAGAACATCTTACAGGATACTTCAGAGAAATTATTTTGAATCAATTAAGAAAGCCCACCAAATTCTAAAATAAGTAAGAACATCTTACAGGATACTTCAGAGAAATTATTTTGAATCAATTAAGAAGAGAAAGACGGTTAATAACAATAATAAGGTGATAATAATGAGTAAAGAGAATAAGTACTTAAAACAAATAAATGAAGGAATGAACTGGCAATAACGAAGAAATTCCTTCGTTAATCAAAACAAATAGAATTAGGTGACCAGGTCATATATCGCGGATGATGGACAATAGAGCTGTGAAGAAATGATTAAATGGGGATTCAGGTGGAAGAAGAAGAAGGAGGAGGCCCAAGAAAAAATAAGTGGATGATGTGGAAGAAGACCTGCACTGCCTGGGATTAAGGCAGAGCACAGACTAGTGGAGAACAGAGATGCATGGAGACAAGTGGTATTTGAGGTGTGGGCTTTACAGGGGCCATAGCAATGAAAAACATCATCATCATCTAGTAATATATTCCTTCATCATTCCCTCTTATTGTTGTCATGATTTTTCTTGCAAAATTTGTGGACTGTTGGTAACAATTGTTGGTTTATATGTGGGCTATTGGTTTACATGTATACTTGTTATAAAAGAGACAAGCCACTACTCACAGAATAGAGTAAAAAATAAAGTAGTGTATGTTGAGTACTTTTTTACTAGCTTAAGTCAGCTGTCTCAATTATGCATAAACAGTCTACATAGGTAACAACATACACAGTATAATACTAACCTTTAATCTTTCTTTTTGCACCAATATTTTCTTTCTAATACCAATCTAGAAAATTTAACAAAAAATGTATCTTAGGTATTAAACAATAACAAAAACATGGTGTATTTGAACTGTGTTTGTTTTGGTGTGTGTGTGTGCATGCGTGTGCATGTTTGTGCACGTACATGTGTGTAATATCAACCAACTGGGAATGGTAGACAGAGAAAGAGTGCGAGATGTCTTAATTAGAGGAGATGTGTGGGGCCAAGAACCGTGGAATAGAGGGCAGAATTTTAATGATACCAGTAGGCCTACTGGAATTACTTGAAAGAAATTGCCTGGAACAAAATCAAAGAGATAAATGATTTGAAAATAAAATCTAAGAAGAAGGGAAAGCAACAGAGCTACAAACTGTGGAATCAGTAGAGCACAGTGTGGAAGAATTATTGATTAAATACAACCAGAGGCAACCTCTGAAGAAGCTTTTTAAAAGTAAAAACCGGTTCAGGTTGTAAGGTAAAACTTTATGTTTTTACTCATAAAAAACTTTGTGTTCCGAGTCGTTAATGAAATAGTTGTATTTAGTTAAATAACGGACACGTCATGGACAACGAAATCCAAGAATTATTGATTGTTATTGAAGAACAAGTGAATAAAAGTTGTTACCCAAATGGGTGAAGTTAGGGAACAAAAATTAGAAGGTGAGTGGTAAGATAAAGCAGTTTTTATAAAAAATTAAGTAATTATGGTAAAACTAAAAATAAGAACATTGTTAAGGTAACAAAGGAAACAAAAACAATGTAAAAGCCATTCAGAAAGGATGAACTGAAGCGATAAAAAGAATGGAAAGAAAACATGGGAACAGAAAGACAACATCTATGAAAGATTATCTGTAGTTGTAAAAAGAACCAAGAGGAGGATAGAGAAGTATAAAGAAAATTACTTTAAATAGAAAAGGGTGAGAAATGCTCAAAAGATAAATAGAAGAAAAATAAGTTTGATCAATCCACACATTACAAAAAAATTATTAGTAGAACGTAAGTATAATGGGAAATGTGTTTTCTATGAAACTATTGCATGAATTATGTAGGTATTGGTGTCTGAAATAGAGAGTATAATAATCATAATGAAGGAACAACAGATCACAATGACCAATTCCACATACTACATCCAACAAAGACCGTTATAAAACATTTGAACTAAACCGCATGAAGGACTTGTAAAGTGCGAGAGGGTGAGTGGAAGAGGGGAAGAGTGTGGTAGAACAATAATGGTGCTATAGGGACACTTTTGTGAGATGAAATACATAATTCTGAAGTACATAAATTCTGGTTAAACAGTAGTATGAACATATGTTTGAGAATGCATGTGAGTATTGTACGTAAGTACTGCTTGAAATGTAATAGAGAGCATATTGAGTAGTGTTGAGAATTGACTTTCATGTGTTGTTAAATTCGTGCAATGTTCGTATTGTTTATGTCAAATAAAACTTTGTTCAGAAAATATCCTTTCAGTGCTGTTTGTTTTGGTGGATACTGTATATCCTCACTTGAGAATCGTATTATAGAAAATATTTACTATACCAGTTAGTGAACTATTCTTTACAAGACACAATTTTTTAAAACAGCATCTCTTTCTTGTCATATGTCATCTCCTTCCCTTTCTTTTTGCTCTCTGTTACTTGCTTACATCACTCTTTTACAGACTCCATCACCAATCCCACTGTCAGTTTCTCTCATGTCCATTTACTGCTTCTTCACCCTCTCAAACCATGTTTCTGTCTCTCTCCTGCTCCGTCTCTTTCTTTTATTATACACATCTAACAGATATTACATCGCTCTTCCTTTCTTTATCTCTCTCCCTCTTTGCTCCCTCTCCCTTCAACCCTCTTGCTCACTCCTACTTGTCCCTTCTCTTAAATAGAACTATCATTAAGAAGTAAATTAGTAATATTACCACCTCTCTCTCGTTTAGCTTCTGTCTATCTGTCTGTCTCTCTCTCTCCAATTTAAATCTGGGTACTTGTAAACAAATGAGGAATTGTGTCTTTGTATTCACAATATTTAATATTTTCTTTTAAACATAAATTCAATTAAATGTCCAAAGAGATGGTGCTTTGTGCACCTTTACCTAGGCAGGTGACTTCTAACATCCCTCCACAACTATTCAGTACTTTATGCATTGGCACTGGTATTAGGATTTTCACAAAATTGTATGAATAATTAACTGTCAGGTGAGAATAGTCTTCAAATTGAAGACAATTATATGTTTTCCAATGGTCACTCATTTTTGTTATGCCTTGCAGTATGTTGGCAGAAGGAGGTTGTGGACACAAGAGCAAACATCATTCATAGGGAACAAATATGCAACTGCCTTTAATAATAGTGCCCTACTATATTGTAGTTTAACTGATTTTAGCTTCACTGATTTTGATTACTTTCCCTAAACCACATGTTCTCTCAGAAAGCTGACTATTATGACTAAACACACTTCATGTAAGCGACTGCTCCAATCAGGGATGTTGTTGGACAAGCTTCATTCATTACTGACTCATGTTGTGATGATTTTAATAAAACTAGTAGGCAACAAATTCACAGATAATGTTATGTAGAAAATTACGGGTTCAAACCATGTATCATTCAACTGTAACCCTGCACTTTACTTCTTTCCAGCATTTTTTATGGTGTTTGTTTTTGTATCAACCCAATTGAAATACTGGAAACTGTGCTTGTCTTCACATAAAACCATCAAAATATTACAAATCAGATACTTTTCTGAATGAGGTAAAACACCATAATTATATAGAAACTCCTACAGTTTTCTCTCATTGGTCAATAACTCTAAAACAATCTCATGGTATTCTCACAGAATGTCAAATGTCACAGAATCCAATGTGCTTGTCATTACATAGGCATGTGATTATCACTTGTTGGGAATGGAGAAAATGCAACTTCTTATCGCTTGCTAAGAATGCAATGTCTGAAACTTCTTACTACTTGATGACCAGATCAGTGTCTTTTATGAGAACTAATTCTACCACTTTCCTTTCAGTCATCTAAATGGGGCTTTTTATTATTTATCATAATAATGGTGAGAACATGGAACGTTTATGATGGTTGTGAGGATACTATTATATGAGTTACCTGCCAAGTTAACTCTCTGAAAGTTTCCTGCCAGTGACAGAAAACTGGGATTTTATCTATGACCATGGTGGAAAATGGACATACTGTGTTACAAATTTGTTTTCCAATTAGTGGTATGTAAATATATTTATATTGTTACATAATGCGGAAACAATTTTACGCCATTATGGAATGTTCTGGTATGTTGGAGAACGTTGTTCTACTCTTTTCTCAGGTATTCCCATAGCTGTAATGTGTATGTGACGCTTGACATGCAAGGCAGTATTACGTAATGCGGAACATCTCGTGTGAATGATGGTGTTGTTTTAGAAGCTTCTTGACTAGTCCAACGGTGTGTGTTTCTGCCATGGCCTTGCTGAAGTATTCTCTAGAATTTTCATGTGTTTATTAAAGACGCATATTATGGAACCCTGCAGACTATAAATAGCCAGCCCATACCTGCCGCTTAGAGTTCAGTGTTATGTCGGGCGATTTACACAGTGCGTCGTAAGTGGTGTATTAGTGAAAAGTGATTATATTGCGGAATTTTTTATATTTGACATTATTATTGTGTGCGGACAAATCTAACTGGAATTATTGTATGAGTTGATTATAGACTGTTATTTGTGATAATTAACGCTGGTTTTTAGTGACTTCATTGGTGTCTTGTTATTTTGTTTTCCACTGTACTATACGACGATCAGTAGAATGTCGAAACAATATGTTTATATAATTGCAAACAGGATTCCAATTCACTGTGTTGGAATTTATATTTATATAAATATATATTTATAAATACAGGCAACTTTTGAGATAATCAGATAATCTCAAAAGCACATAATCTTGTTTAGCTCTGTATCAAGAAATGTACATTTCTTTATATTCCTAGAGCAATGAGTGCATACCACCACCACATTAGACAATTCAACGAAATCATTGACAGAAGATCAGCATGGAATGATGTTTCAAATATACAACGCTGCCTTGGGTATAATAATTTTCTACTCATAGTACATGGAAGTGAATATACACACACATTAGTAAATTGATTTATTGATGACAAAATTATGTACATTAATGTAAACATGTCATTTATAATTTTCACACATGTTTTGTTCAATTATGTGAGCTCTTGTTATCTTTTCTCCACTTTTCAGCCATATTTGTTTAAGATAAAATAAAATTAATTTTTTTTAATAGAGTGTGATTACAGTATCTCTACCAATTTTGTATTTTAGGGCAGTATTAAAGCCTAGTTTCAAGGAAAATAAGCTATTACAGAATTATTACAGTAATTATATTTAAAATGTAAAACATCAAAGAATTTAAAGTTTTAAAAACTTTAAAACTAAAATTATGCCAATGACTTAATGAGTTTCTGATGTAATTTTTTACATAAAAATAATTAAAATTAGCTTTTGCCATGTTGACTTGAATTAGTCAAATTTGTCAGACATTCCAAATTAGGCAAAGGCTTTTCCTAAGTTAATTATAGTTGAATTGTATACTCCTCATTCTGTCTAGCAAGCCAAGTTATTCTTTATTATGATGTTTTATACTACAAATTTTATACATGGTAGATACACCTGGCCCTCAAAATTACATATGTATTCTCTTCTTAACACAGATGCTATAAAAAATTGTATTAAAAATGAACATGGTGAAATGTTACAGTTGGCAGGCTGGGGTAAAACAGAAAATGGAAAATCCAGTGATGTCCTATTGTATGCTGAGTTGCCATATATAGATTACCATAACTGCATTAATGAAGTACCAAATGTATTTCGTCATTATGTAACACCTGATAAGTTTTGTGCTGATTTTAAAAATGGTAAGGTATCTACTTATTTCAAATTTGTATTTATTATTCTCTAACTTTAAAAAAATGTAGTAATTTTGTATAAGTCACACTTAATATTTTAATGATTTTTTTTTTTTTGTAGGTACACGTGCTGTTTCAAGAGACAATGGAGGAGGCTTAACATTTGTTCAGGATGGCTTGTACCATGTGTATGGTATTGTTAGTACTAAATTAAAGGGTACCGAATCATTTGCAACTTTTACAAATATCACTAATGAGGAATTATTTAGCTGGCTTATTAAAGCTAAGGAGACATTTGATAAAAACCATACTGAAACATAAATGACGATTTCATTTATCTGTAGTTAAATATCCAGGTATATTAAAAAATGAAAACACTCTAATCTACTGAAAATTTGGTGTATGTATAATGAAGAATATATTTATTTCTTATAATTTTTACTTGTTCTATTTTTGCCCAAAACTCAAACCTTTTAAAACAAATATGACACCTATTACTTCATTTTATTATATCAAGTTACATAAAACAGTTCTTCAACCACGATTTATATAAAAGGAAAGACACAAAATTTATATAATTTCATATATACCGAGTGTAATTAACAATTTAATATACAATGCGATCCTTACAGAAGAATTAGAGAGTGGGTAAACAATTAAATGTTATAACAGCAAAATTAATACTAAAAATTGAAAAATAAAAAATTGTTGAAAAAATTAAGCAACTTCAAAAAGGAGAAAAGTATTTTAACATACCTGAAAGTATTTTATAAAAAGCTATAAAAAGTGAAAAATAATTTTTACATTCAATGCTGTGCAATATAGGAATTATGAAATTTTGTAAAAAAACTACCACAACATTTATTATGAATTTACGTACACTTAGTATCTTATGCTATGTGGCTGAAAAAACAAGTTTTCATGTAACTTTATCCCATTTACAATTTTTGAAGTCAATGCCAAGTCACTTTTCTTAACTTGACTAACTCATCAAACATAACACCAAATAATGTTTTTTAAAATTAAGAGCCAAGTCACAGAAACGTTTGATCCTTACACATCCTTGTTAGTTGGATAGAGTGTGAACAGTGTTAGCAAGAAGGTATTTTGGACACCTGCAATGGAATAGTGACCAGTAGGGTACATATATATTGGTATGATGTTACACAACATGCTACGTGTTTCTTGGCTATTCCAGCAGAGTCCAGCTGTAATGTGTGTGTGCGTATGTATTGCTGCTACTTTGAGATGAAAGACAACTACGTGACACTTGTCACGCGTCCGCAATGAGACTTTTCCAAACCATACCAGTCTGCGCGTGCTGTGTTCAAGGCCGCAATCAATTATGTTCTAGTGTTTTCAAATGCGACATATATACATTGCGACAGAACCATGCTAGGAATGTCAGCAATAAGGGATATTAGTGCTATAACACATTCTCTAGTGATCATAGACAAGTTGTAAATTGATTTTATTCCTTTTTTGTAAATTGATGTAAGTTTTGAATTAAAATATGGGTAAAAAAATGAGTTGTGTCAAAATACCCATAATTTTATACTCTGTCATCTCCAGTGCAATGTTAGTGCATGGGTCCGCGTGTGAATCACATTTTATTGAATAACTTCATTAATAATTAACATTTCTTTATGAAACTTGGACAGAGTATGCACCATATTGAAAGCTAAGTTTTACATTTTATTCAATACTGCAGAACTATAATTTGAATACAGTCATACCCCGCTTAACGCGAGTGATACGTTCCTCGGCGATTCGCGTAAAACGAAAATCGCGCTAAGCGGGGTTTCCTATTTTTTACCAACCAATACCTCGTTGTTTTAGTTTTTATTGCTTTTATATGATTTTCCTTGTCAAAATTTGTTATAAACATAATAAAATACGTATGTACGTACAAAGGTTTTAATAAATAAACATTCATAATACGAAATCTCAAAAAAGGCATTTTAATTTAAAAGATATACTGTACGTACGTACATACAAACGAATATGTACAAAAATAATTTATACAAACATCTACCTAATTCACTTACAATTGATCTCAAAGAAGATCCTTGAGAAGTTCCGGGTTGAGGTTCCTTATGTGGCTTCTCAGTCGCAGCCTTTTTGAAAATGTGTGTTGAGTTGGTTGTGATGCTTTTCGCTTCCTCTCATTTAATAGTTGTTGATAACAATCTATTCCATCATTGACAACTTTTTTGACTTTCGCGATTCTCTCCCAATCAACTTCATTTTGCTCTGTGAGGTTTAATCCTGTTTGAATTAACATTAAACCTTCCTGCAAAATTTTAGTTGACAAAATTCGCGGTGTTTCTTCAGGAACGATCTCTTCTTTTTCCGCTTCATCTTGAGATTGTAGATCCAGAAGTTCTTCGTTTGTCAAAGGCTGCGCGTCGGATTCAATCAATTCCATAATGTCTCGTTTTTCTATGGATTCTTCACTTAGCCTCCCTGTGTTGGCTAGCTGTGTGATGTCATTCACTAAATTTGAAAAAACTTTATTTTCTTCATTTTTGGCCACGTCCGGCCACAGTTTTTTCCAACAACCATTCATGCAATGTTGCGTAACTTCTTTCCATGAAAGATCAATATTTTCAATGACTTTCATAATGTTAAACGATTTCCACCATTCTTTCATTGACTGCTTTGTCTGCTGAATCTGTTTCATGAATTAATTGGCCGAATGTGCGGCGCAAATAATACACTTTAAAAGCAGCAATTGCTCCCTGATCCATAGGCTGAAATAATGAAGTTGTATTGGGAGGAAGAAACACAACATCAACAGGAAAATCAGTTTGGAGGCTTTCCAAGGTAACAGAATGACCGGGCGCGTTATCCAGAACTAACAGGGCTTTATGTTCTAAGTCGTTCTCCTCACAATATTTTTTTACTTCGGGGATGAAATGGTTAAGATACCAATCATTAAACACAGCCAGTGTCACCCAAGCCTTCTTGTTTGATGTCCATATGACGGGAAAATTTTCTTTTTTATACAATTTCATCGCTCATGAATTTTCTGAGTGGTACACCAAAAAAGGTTTTAATTTCAAATCTCCACTTGCATTACCCCCCAATAGAAGTGTAAGCCGATCCTTGGCCGCTTTGAAGCCAGGGGCCTGTCGCTCACTTTTAGAAATGAAAGTGCGTGAAGGTAACTTTTTCCAAAACAGCCCTGTTTCATCCACATTGAAAACAAGTTTAGGGGGATAGCTTCGACTGTTCACCAAATCCTTAAATGTGGAACGATATTTATCAGCTGCTTCCATGTCGGCACTTGCTGATTCACCTTGAAGTCGAATGGTGTGAAGGTTTGAGCAACGTTCGAATCGATCAAACCAACCTCAACTTGCTTTAAATTCAATGGTCGAAAATTCTTCCTCCTTTTTTTTAATGTCGTCAAACAGGGACTTAGCTTTAGCCATGATAACAGCCTGGCTTAAAGGCATTCGCCGCTGGTTCATGTCTTCAACCCAAACTGACAGTAGGTGTTCCATTTTTTCTATAATAGAGGATCTAGACCGATTCACTTTTGTAGCAGCAATAGATGTACCCACGGACTGACTGGATAGCACAATTTTTTCTTTATTTTTTACAATTGTACGTACGGTTGACTCTGATATGTCAAACTCATGACCGACTTCTGTGGCACCAACACCCGACTCCATACGATTTAAAATTTTCATTTTAACTTACGTTTGAAACGTACGTCACGTCACTTTTGATTTACGTTTAACTGCTAATTTCGACATTTTATCAGCGCACACTGTTAATCCATTCTAATTGAATGTTTGAACTAAACTGAAAGGAAAACGTATTCCCTATGTTTAGAAACAATAATGGGGGGCAGAGTGAATGGTTTTCCAGGAAATTTGCCGATACTTAAGTTCAACAAGGGGCCCTAAAAAGGATGGATTAACCCGAACTACCATTCCAAGAATGTAAATTACTACGTATACAGTATAGTAATGTTTATTTGGCTGAGACAAGATAAACAAGAAATGTGAATACATTTCTTGCGGGAATGGAAGATGCATTTTGCAAACTAACGCCTATGTCACACATGTCCGCCTTTTCTACAAACATTGTGCACAGTTTAATCTGAGTTGTGACATCGGGAACTCAGAAATGGTTAATAAACGTCAGCCACTGCTGTGTTTAGTGAAAATGTGTTGTGTCTATTCAGCGTCACCATGGGTCTCCAGCACAGAGATACGATTTCTCATTCGTCAGAATCCCACCAACAAGAGTATTCAAGGTCAAATAACATTTATAATGTGTAATGGCACAGCCATGTATGTTTACAAAACGTACTACTGTTATACAGTATTACAAAACGTACACTTATATACAGATCTATGTCTGACCTAATGCAACCTCTTATTTATCTGTACAAATCAGCTGTCTGTTTTTACGTTTCCACCAAATGTGTTTGTAGGCTGACGTGTTTGTACTCCTTAAAAAATAATACAGTAATGTAATTATATGTTTATTTGTCATTTTCAAAATAAAATACGCAAACTTTAGTTGTTAAATTCAAAATTTATGATGATACGTATATATTCAATATTATTGGTACTGTATATGTAATTGTTAATATGTATAATAAATATTTTCTTAGAAACAAAAATGCGTTATAGCGAATTCGCGTTATGTGGGGTCGCGCAAAGCGGGGTATGTCTGTATAGTTTTTTAATGAAATTATTTCTTCTTTTAACTCGTTATCTTCAAGAGGGTAATAAAAATTGTAGATTAAATCTAGACAGGCCTTTGCTGACTTCGACATAGTTTTAACTTGAAGTCAGTCTATCATGATGAAAATCTGTGACGTATCTGAGATTTCAACCAATCAGAAGTTCTAAAAAATATTTGAGTCGGTCCTTTTTGGAGTACACATCGGACAGTTCGCTTCGAGTTCTCGTCATAGAAGGTCGTACTGACTGCCGCAAGTTTTCCGTGTCACAACGTGTCTATTCTATATTTGCTGGCACCATCCAATGACTATACAACCATCCATCTTCCACATTGTCTGGCCTCAGGAAAGAACTAATGTTATTCAGTTCAGATATCAAGTTATTCATTGTTTGAAATCTGGATGCCAGATATTTGAGTGGCAGTCACAAACAATAAAATTATAACTGTATACAATTTGGACAAATTTTGGTATGTACAAAACCTGGACACATATTGGCATGTATGCAAACTGTACTGTACAGTCGAGACATAACACTTGTGGAGTCTGTTCTTATCTAAAATAATTTTTGTTTTATATACTCAGACATGTTAGTTACAGTTTGTCTGTAACCACTTCTAATTGGCTTTCTTCTTTTGCATGGCGTGGTACTCATTTCTGAAAGCCTCTACTATGCTTAAATAATTGTTATGATAGTTCCACACATCCTTGTATTAAAACAGTGGATTTCAAAAAATTGAACACCAAAGAACCATTACTACAACCTTAATAACAGTTTCAATAAAAAACAAACTCAACAAACACACATCTACAATAAGTAATGCAAATCATTGATTACAGGGCTCAAAAAGTAATCACTTTATATTAAAATGCAAATTAAACTAACCAGTTTGAAAGCACACATGAAAATGCATATCCAAAACAATACATATTTATTACTTCATTTCACAGGATGTAATAGACTCTCTGGCCACTGGCCACTTGTATTTATACTCTACTGAAGTTTGAGGTGAATCTACTGCTTTCTAGGCCAGTATAAAGAATAATTATTGCCTAGTAGAAAGTAAGTGCCTAGGGGAGCATTGAAATGTTACTATATTAATGTCAAGCTTGTGTGCATCCATATGATATCTGACATGCATGTTGATTACGTCATTTAAGTAAGACTGCTCCCTCCTTAAGCCCGTTTGTCTCGACCTGGAAATCCTTTTGTAGCATTTGACTCTTGAAAGTTCTCATTCCACTTCAAGAGGACTTCTATCACTCTTCCAAATACCTCTTTTTTTGATATTATTTTGCATTCCCAGATCGCTTCTAATCTTCTGCATAACATCTTCTTCTGTGACCTTTTCTAATCCTGTAACAACTGTCTTCCCATTCCCAAGTACTTTTTGTTCCCTGTATGCCATTTATCCCCCCTCCAACTTTTTGTTTACTTGTAGATAATTTCTCCTCTGTAAAGGTTTTCCTGCAGACATTTAATTTAACTTAGTAATAAGCACGGGTCTCTTTGGTATGATTACAGTTGGTTCTTCAGTTACCTTACAAATTGTTATTTGTGATCTTGCTCTTCTTTTATTTCTGCACCTGACAGCAAGGATTCTATTTTATATGCACCTGTTGACTCCTCCGGCCATTGTCACCTGCTAGATCAAATTTTATTTTCTTGTGGCCAACCTTCAGGAAATTCTCCCTTAAATCTACTACAAACCCATAGTTATTCATAATGTCTACAAAGTGTCACTTCATCAACAATGTTGCAATGATCATTTAGTAGCTATATTCAATGAGATCCATGAATAAGCAAACACCAACACTTTGTCAAAATTCCATATGACTTCTGAAAGGTGAAGAAACACAGTTGAGCCTGTAATACCTGTGTCAACTATAAATGTAGCATGTCTAGTTTAAATGCTTGGCACAATCTAGACTATTCTTGCAAGAAAAGCATATTGGTAAATGACATAATTGCCATATATATATATATATATATTGTAACAATAGTAGAGAGGTCACTATTGTTTAAGCCTCACGTTGTATGCGTCAATCTGTAACGATAGATTTGTGACGTCCGTCTTCTTTTAAGCCCCGCGATGGAAGCCAACTCTGTAACGATATATTAGAAGGCGTCCTCGTCTTCATTGAAAGCCTCACGTTGTATGCGTCAATCTGTAACGATATAGTTCTCTTCATATCTGTAAAATGTACACTAATTATGTATGTGTATTGAATGTTAGTGCGTTCGTCTTGCACCGGGGTCGTTACATTAGTGTTCGCGGCTATCGATGTCCGTAGCGTTGCGGTAATCACCAGTATAACACGGCAGTAACCTTACCTGTTTACTTATAGGGGTGTGTTAATCCCGGGTGGCGCCAAGTCGTTTCTTAAAACAACTAAAATTATTGTATGATGAGTTTTCAGCGGTGACGGTCGGGGCGTTCAAATAATTCCCGCTCGCATGGCCATTTCCCTATTTTCTAGTCATACCTTTCTTAACATTTTTATTTATTTTCTTTGCCAATAATAACAATGTGGCTATTATTTACTACTTTTTTGATCTTAAATATAACGTGTAGGCCTATGGTCTGTATAACTCTTACAGCCATATCCAATTCATAAACTTGATTGAATAATTATTTAACTAACTTATTATTTGCTAATCTTTGTTCACAATACATCTTATTTGATATTATTTTTTAGTGTGACAAACAACATCACTTTTATGAACTTATCATGATCCCTTATAACATAGGTGTTTTTTGATTTGTATCTAACTCCTTAACTTTCTAAACAATCTTTATTCTCCCTCCATGTTAACACTTTCACATTACTCTTTGCTGGGATTCTCCCTTTCAACTATGATTACTTGCTTTTAAAACTCCTTAATTATATTTTTTGTTTTGTTTACTATGGTAATTATCACTTTCCAGTGTTCAATACCTCTTTATAGTTTATACTTAATACTATTTTCCACAACATACTTATTCACTATTAAACTTTTAGCGTTCTTTAGGATTTATTAATTGTTAATGATTTTATCACTCACTATTTTTCACTATATTTCCATTCTATACTTTACACTATTTTCATTCAATCATTACCTTCACTCTTAAATTATTTATAGTTAATTATAATTTATTTAGTGTACTTTCTTTATCACTACACTTTGGGGTTTTTACACTTTCATTTTGCACTTCACAAATTTTTTTTTTTTTTTTTTTAAGTGTTTCTGAATGGGTAATCCCTCTAATTACTATCTCACTATTCATTTTTTCTCTTTCATTACAATATTTCCTTAATACTATTAACAATTTTATGTCCTTAAATTACTATTCTTACATCTAAATCTAAATTGGGGTTTAGTTTGCTTTTTAATCATTTTTATCTTTAACATTGTTTACGAGGGTTTCTTCCCTAAATTATTATTGTCCATTAAAGGATAATGACATTTACTTTTTGCTTTCTCATAGGTTAATTATTGGTCTTGGTTCCAATACTATTTTTGAGTGCATTATTTCTCCTTCTCCTATGCTTTATTACTTGTTTGTGTATCATTATTGGTTTTCTTTTTTATCTATTTCCCTCCTTCTTCATTTTTATTGTATTTGGTTAATACCTTGGGTTTTCCACCTTCTCCTTTGGGTACATTTCAACGTGTTACATTGAGTCGTTTAATTCCATGAACTTGTTTCATTTTCGTTTGGGTTTTGGTTTTTTCCCTTCTTCCTTTGGTTTCATCAATCACTTTCTTCTCTTCCTTGGTTGTATTCTCGTTTGTTTTTTCGTGGTTCCCTTCTTCTTTTGTTTCCTTTTGTTGGGTCAGTCACTTGGGTTAGGTCATGTCGTCGTTTGTCGAGTCATAGTTTTTATATTTTATTTAAATTAATCATTTTATTTAACATGAAGTATTATTTTAGATTCAATATTATCTTGTTCATCCCTGGTATTGGGTTGGCTTATTTGTGTTGTAACAATATATATATATATATATATCGTAACATTATGTTTCCCCTTACATAAAATAGACCACAACTTAAACCATTTCATGACCATGATACATGAAGAACAAAATACTAAGTCATTAACTAAATTGTATAACATAAATATTGTCTGAGATAATAAAAAAGAGTTAAGAATAATGTAATGAAACTGATAAGAACATTATCAATAAGAAGATTTAGTCCAGTAAACTGCATTAAAAATTGTTAAAAAAGATAAAACTTATACTCCATACTGCAGTAATAAACTGGATACTCAATAAAGAAAATTATTAATAAAATAATTAGTTTCTAAGTACTAAAAGAATGAAATAAAATAATTTATTTTATTTATGATTATGAATAGAATTATGTAAATCAAGAAGAGTATTAGAACTAGTGAGATAAAAATGTAATATTAAAACAACAATGAAGCTAAATGTAAGCCTACATGTAAGGTTATGTAACATTATAAGGTTTTCAACAACAGAAAAAGCAAAAAAGCATTGTAAAATCCATTAATTGTAAATAGAAGGTGAAAAATACCTATGAAGTAGTAACTAAGCTCATAATAACTAGATAATAATGGTTATAATTTGAATTATAACATGAAGAAGAAGAAATATGAGACACTAAAACTTATCAATAATTGTATGTAAAAAGAACAGTTTTTAATGTAAAATAATTAAACAAACTATATTGTATAAATAATACTAGAATCAATATTATTAGAATAATATTCTAGTAATGAAGATATGGTTAACTAACAAGTATAAACAAAGTAAATAATGAAACAAGATACATGGCCTAACCTTAAGAATACTGATTCTGAAGCTAATAGCAACTAGAATAAGTAAGAAAAACAATATTAAGTGACCAACTATGTTGTCAAAGTTTCAGTAAATTGTGAAGAATGTTTTAGAATAATGATATAATAAAAAAAAATATGTATTGTCAAGATAAGAATGAAATTAAGAATGAAATTAATGAATGAAATTATTAAATATTACATATGAAATCATGTTTTAACCTTAAAGTGCGAATTAGGTTATGTACTATGTCAATAATAGAAATCATAACCTCTGATCGGGTTGACTCAACGAAATATCATATCAGTGCTGTGTAGTGGATATTAAATATCAAATAATTGCACAGTGAATAAAAAATAAAAGTGAAATAAATAAATGAGTGTACAATCAAGCAAGTATGGTGTTAATTAACCAATAACACTATCTCGGACTTAAGAATTTTGTAAACCCTTTCAATTATTAGAGACACATTATAACTTTTCAAATCACTGTAACACTATTTAACCACTTTCACTAGTAATTTTCAAATTAATTTAATTTAAATTAATTATTGTTTCAATATTATAAACTTCCAATGAACAATATAACCAAACTTGTTTACTTTACCATACGAACCTAGTCCGACATTTGTTTTGTTCACAACAGTAGATTTAAGTATTTATTTAGAATAATTCTATTGTTATTACTCTTTTGTGATGTTTTGTTCTTCATATAAGACATTTTTATTTCTATATCATGGTCAAAAGAATCCAAGAATTTAATAATTGTATAATAATTAATGCTACTGTTTGTTTGTTAGCAAATCTAATGTTACCAACTGTGAAACCACTGATTGTCTTTAGCCGGGTCAATCAGTTTCTCTTATGAGAATTATTCTGTTTATTCAAGTCAGAAGGAAGATTAAATGAATATCAAAAGAAAAATAAAAGCATGTTAAAGGAAAATACTGGTGTATGAAATCTGATTATTATTATTAGCGACCGTCTAGCCTTACTTGGAAATTCGTGTTATTCGATCTTCACAGGTTATGTTGGCGGCAGTTCTTTTGGTAAATTATTCGCACAAAAGTCAAAAGGTTTAGTGAATAAGTAGAGTTAACTTTGTGAAACCAGCAGAACATTCCAGGATGTTACTTAAGGTTATGTGAATGGTATTTAATTTAACTAAAGTTCATATTTATTTACATTAACCAGCAATGTACCATCAGAATGGCACTACCTTAGATAAATAATGAATCAATCCATTTAACAACTCTTCACACTTCAAGAACTTTAAATTTAATTCGTATTATTGAACTGTTATTTACCAATATCGAACGCATTAACCTGCTTAAACGTCAACATAGATACCTAAATGGAGTTAGAGCCACACTGGGTTATATATGCTATTTGATGTAGTATCTAATAAATAACTGATGTAGAATTAACAGATAAAATTACTGTTAATGTTAGTTATTTGCTTTATTGAATTAACAGAAGAGGTAAACCAGGTAGGTCAACGGCATCTTAATACAACAGTACTCCTACAATAATATAGAGGTTCATCATCAAACTTATATAAATCTATAATTAGAAATTTTATTTGTAGAGAGTTTACAAATTGGTGCACCAACTAGTGAGGCTAGAGATAGGAAGTTTTGTGTTATTTTTTTTATGTATCTAGCGGCGGCCACATTAGAATACGAAAATGTCAAAAATAAGAGCAACATCAGCACGGTGGACAGCCGAGATTGAACAAGAATTAGATATGTTAGAAAAAGAAGCTACACTGGTTGAAGAAATAGAAATGATACCATCCACAAAAGAGATGGACAGAACCAAGGAGAGTGGCGATTCGAACAGCCTGCTACAAGCCATGAAGGAGGCGTTTTAACAAATGAACGAGAAAATTGATAAAAACAGTGAAACATTGAATAAACAAATAGAAAATAACAACAAAACATTAAAACAACAAATTAGGGAGGACATTAACAAAAATATAGAAACAATGACAAGAAAATCGATAAAGGTAATGAAGGATTAAAACAACAAATGAAACAAGAAAATAGAAAACAATAATGAAATGGTAAAACAAAATAATGAGATGTTAAAATTACAATTAGAAGAGTACCGAGAAGAAATAAATCAAAGGATCACGGAAACCAATGAGAAGATTGAGAGAACGAATGAAAATTTAGTGCAATTCCGGGAGGAGATTATAAACAAAATCCTTGATCTTGAAGATAATAGTAAAACGAGAATAGAAATACTTCCAACAAGATACTCAAGAAAAACTTGAGAAAGTACACGATAAAGTAGATGAGTACAACCAAATTGAAACCAATTTAGGACATGTACAGGGTCAAGTGAAGGATAACCGTGAAAAATAGAAGACATTTGGAAACGGGAACTCATTAACATATGAGAGGAACTTGAAATGATACGGAACAGACCGATGAATTATGCACCTATACCGTGGGGAGAAAACCGAGAAGTATCAATTTTAAGGACTACCATAGGAATTCCGAACGACTGGAAGAATTGTTAAACCGGAACCGAGAGGCTCGATGGCACATGGTGAAAGGTATCCTGGATGAAGGTTTTAAAAACATCGTAGATAACTGGTGGACAGCAATCCGCAATGAAGTCAACAGTTATGAAGGATTCAAACAGCTGTTCAAATTGAAGTATTGGTCAGAGTCCATCCAGAACATCATCAGAGACAATCTTTATATCGGTAAATACGACGCAACCAGAGAACAGACGCCAACTGCCTACTTCCTGGGGAAAATATGTATCGCCAGACACTTTGAACCCAAGATCTCAGAGGAGTGCCTCATCACTAAAATATCTTATCACTTTGAGGAAGGAATAGTGCGTGCTCGTCTATGTGGGCAGGTCAAGACCATAGGAGGTAAGGTATGGAGGCTCTCTTGGAGAGTTATGAACAGGAGGCGTACTACCACAGAAATCGACGGCTACCGGAGAATCCGAAAGAACGACGGAATGATCAACCACGTGACAACAGACACAGAGTGAACCATGTGAGAACCAACAACAATAGCAATCGAAATACAATGAATAACAGATTTAGAGGACGACAACGCAGCTTTAATAATGGACGAACTTATGAGAACCAGTACCAAAGAGACAATGATAATAGGCGTCCACCGCAGAGTCATAGTGTCGAATACTCTAGGTCACAAAGCTGGGATGAAGATGAAAACCAACCCAGGAGTAATCTGGAACAACCAAGCAATGACGACGGGAATAGCGGAAACGTCAACCCGCAGTGAGAATACTGGACAGCCCGTCACTGCAAACCAACAACGGGCAGCGAAGATACCGAGAAAATTATCAACCAATTAAGACACCCATTACCATAATCAGGAATCATTATTTAAAAAAACAGTCAGACTTGTTAGAAAAAAAAACAGTTGAAGAGGCACGACCGAATAATGACATCGTGTATATCCGAGTGGACCTACATGGGGCACCTACTGAAGTAATGATTGACACGGGAGCAAATGTTTCTTTAATTGACAGAATCGAGTTAAACAGAATACAAGAAAATAATGGCAAACAGTGTGGGGCCCCAAAATTACATCATCAGATGAATCGTAGCACACATTTCCATCAATATTTATTTCATCAAAAGAAAGGACACAGATTTTCTCAAGTTCTGTAAAATTTGTAGCCTTAGCTTTCATTAAAGACAAAACTTCCTGAAGGATGCTTCGCCTGCATTTAAACTGTCTTGTCCACTTTTGGAGAATAGAACGAGCGGGTAAGGGGAAATTGCGGTTCCTTAAGTAATCGTAGGTCTTCTTTGAAAGTGCTCTTAGCATGAGTGCATTCGTGATATCTTTTGATGACCATTTAACCCTCTTGTCTTGTAAAAGATATCGAATCTGGCCTGGAGTGAAACATTTAGACAGGATTGTTATATTAATTATTTTATTGCATTTTATTTATATGTAATATTAATAACTTTCACCAATATTTTTTTCAGGCGCCATCTTGTTATTACAAGAAAATTGGATTTGTTTACCTTTATGGGCAGAGTTCGTATAAGCGAACTATAAGTAGCGGAATGTGTTATCTGAAATAATTTACTCTTGCTTGAAATGTTTACCAATGACATTACCTTTTATTGTTATATTACGTACAATTGAATGTGACTCTACTGTGCAAAACGAGCACGCTACTATACGCCACGAGGTGTTGCGCCATGAGACGCAGTTTCACTATTCAAATTAAATTTCCCTTAAACATTTCACAAGCCCTCCAAAATAACATATTCAATTATATTTTTATGATATCATTAATAAAATTACTCACAACCCAGCACTTCTAATTAAATGTAATTAGATATTCTCGCATTCACTCACGCTCGCATTCTTATGGTACAATTTTCTTTTAATTTTCCCCAAATTGAGCTCATTTTTATTAGTTATTTTGATTAAAAAAAATTGTATTGACCCTTATTTAACTTTTTGGTTACCCCCATTTTGTCACTTAGCTGAAATTAGTCCTGCAGACGTCCCATCGCTGAACTCGCACTAATAGATGTTAAAACTTTTACCAAACTTGGTGTTTACATTGTAGCATGACAGATTATCCACTTAATGATGAATGAAATATGATCATAAATAAATATCAATTAAAATAACTATCAAAGAAAAATCCAAATGAAAACAAATAAGTATCACAATAAAATACAATCATAACTTGCAGAAGTAAAAATACAGAAAGAAATAACTATGCAACAAATATGTGTAATGAAAAACAAATTAAAAAACTAAAATAAAGTAAGGAAATACCCAGGTAGGATAGAAGTAAGTAAGGAAGATACCCAGAACAAACCAAAATACCTAATAAACAGGAATGAGTTTGAAGATACAAAATAGTAGGAGGAGAAGACTACAACAAATACTCAAAGGAAACCCAGCAAGGAGAAAACAAAAACCCCAAAGGAAATTAAATGTCACAAATGAAAGTATAACACCCAAAAACAGAATTAATGTAAAATAAATGTAAAGAGAAGTGTTTAGAGCTATAAGTAAAAGTGCACCCAGGAAAGTTATTGTATAGTGAATAAAAAACAAATCTTAACAGTCCTCTATAAATAAAATTCTTGATAATATAAAACTATAAAAATGATTAGTGATAGTATCAAGAATTAACAGGGGACAAGTGCAAGCTATTATATTATAGTAAATAAACTTCAAGAAAGTGCACTAAATGCTTAAACTTAATAAAAGTGTACCTTTAAACAACTTTAAAGTTTTAATTTAACTTCATGAATACTCTTTGATAGAATAGTATTATGAAAAGCAAAGACTAATGTTTCTAATAAATTGCCACTCTTTATCTAATAGCATTCACTGAAATGAGTAAGATAAATAAAGAGCAGGTAATTAATAAGTAAAGTGACAAGGGATACATCCCTAAAATAAACTAAAAACAGATAAGACTGCACACAAGTAATGTTAAGAAAGATTTAAAAATGAAGGAACAGATGTGTTATGTTACTATTGAAATGAATGAACTCTATACCTAAATGTAGGAAATAGAGAGTAAGGTTTTAATATTCTAAAATGTTTATTATGTTTAATAGTTGTGCCGAGTCTAGGCTTAGATCGGCGATTAACCAGTATATAACGTCCGGTAAACGTTAAATGCAGTACAGTATTTAAAGCGGTTTAATTAGTGCTACACCCTAGCAGTGATGATAAGCACTAATTCTGGGTGAGTCTAGAGTGCTTGAGAGGTGCTGGCCTCTAGCGACAGCCCCGGTTTGCGAGTTTGAAGCGGAAATAACGTTTTTATGCAAAGTTTGTCTCGCATCAAACTTCGTCGTTTATGGCTGCCTTTTTCTACTCCGGACAGATGAAGAAAATTTCTTCCACCATTCTTCCCACTATGACAGGCTAGATCTGAATAGAACTGCGGTAAGTCTCGCCAATATTTTCATAGTTAAGTATTTAAAGTTTTACTAAAGAAAAACTTGTTTAATAGGCCACAATAGTGAATTTCTGATAACCTTATTACGTTACCTCATGGTTATTGTGCAATGCGTAATTCAGAGTAAGTTGCATACAACTTTTACTAGGGATTATTGTAAAACTTTATTCATATCAGGAAGCTTACTGAGGCACCAATTGAGAGTCATGTAATTGCCAAATGGTATTAATTTATATAGTAAAAATGATGTAATCAGATTTAACCTATCTCGACCACGTGGCACAATATATTCAGACTATGTATAAAGTTTATTAAAAGTGTAACAAGCCATAATTAGCTATCAAAATTCAATCATGGTAACCCGCATGGGTGGAGTTATTATTATAAAATTTAACTGTACTAAATATTTTCAAATAGGGCCTGTTGGCCATATAACCTTGTCAAGTATTATATTTAGATAGCCCTAAAGCTATGTTAAGATTATATATGGGTTTTGGGGGTGTGCGAACTTTCTGGGGGCATTGTTTTGTGTACTCTGGCTGATATAATGTTGTGTAATTAGGGTTCCCCGAGGAAGTCGAGGAAACAGCCCAACAACAACCTGAACATGTAACACCTAGAACTTCTCTCACTTCATCTGCCGGAGGAATTGCCATGACGAAGCACCAACACCTGTAATGTAGGCCACGAGATTGCTACTTCACCCCCATGGACAAAAATAAGGTGATCTCAACCCATTATATTCTTTACACGTAGTGATGCACTCAATAAGAGCCAGTGAACCAATTCAATCAGTCAACAACATGACTTTCAAGTTTTTAAATATTTTAATTGGATCCCCAATTAACGGGACAGTGTAGTGCGTGAACTGGGAGGGAAATCATTTGTAAATTTTATTAATTTGTTGTATAATCTGTTAGCTCAGGGGCTGACATGTATCTTTGGCAGTTCACCTTTCACACGTGCAATTCCTGCTTATTTTCAGTATAAGGGTTTCATTACTGCTTTTAAGTCATTCATTCAATTTGTAATTTCTCTGTTTCAATTTAGTGTTCATTTTACATATATATTTTCTCATTTTTAAATTCAGTTTGGTTTATATAGGGATAGAAATTTCTGGGGTAGTTAAATAGATTCACAAGTTTAATCCTGTACTGGTGCCTATTCATACAGTGTTAAACATGTTGTTAAAACATGTTGAATTATGCACCGACTGGCAAATGAACATGTCGGTCTCTGGGCCAAAATTACTTTTTAAAAGGGTTATAAGATTCATGACATATTTCTATTTTCACAACTTAACCATATTTATATATATATATATATATATATATATTCTATTAATTAATTATGATAACTGGGGTGTTCATTGTTTTCTAAAATTTTATTTCTCCTAGTATAAGAGCCCAGTGGGGCAGAATTTTATAATAGTATTAGGCACTTGGCCAAATTTTAGAATTTATTATGTCCTGGGGACTACTGGAGTTGCGTAAGCATAATCTAATACACATGTAACATAACATGTGTTATGACAAATTAAGAATTGTAATCCTAACATGGATTTCCATGAAATAATTAATAAAGTACCTCATGGGGGTAAGAAAAGGGCGTGGCAAGAGATCTCTGTATAATTGTACTGTATTGTGGAACATGTAAATGTATCGTGATTTGTGTGTGTATTTTTTTGCGGGGTTTTATATGTATTGTACATTTGGGTGTATTTTTGGGGGAGTTAGATATAGGGTTTTTATAAAAGAAAAGATGAAGCAGGGTTATATATATCCATTTAATTTTGATGACATTACTTTATTCTATCTCAATTAATTTTTGCTGAATATTTCTTCTAAGAAAGTAATTTATTTTAATTAACTTTAATAACAGGTATGTGGACTTGCCACTATTTAATTTTAATTAATTTTGTTTGAGAATTAGTTATTCTAATTTACATTATCAAGAAGTCTATAAAAATTCTCTCCATTAAGTTTCAATTGATCATTTTAAAGAGAACATAGAAAATAAATCTTATATTTATTAATAATTTTCAGGAAACTTTACTTAAAGAACATTAATGATTTTAATTTTTAATTCATTTTAAAGAGAAGATAGCAAATAAATTTTATATGTGTTAATAATTTTCAGGTGACATTGTTTAAAAGAGTATAAATTATTTTAATTAACAATTTAAGGGGAAATAGATTCTGACTGTTATATTTATTGATTTTGTTATTAATATTGTTTTTAAAAAAGGAGATAGAATAATAAAAGGGATTTTATTAATTGTTAAATTTATGAGTTTTCATTGCAAGTCCCGTCTCACTGGATCCAGCGCATTTTTGGCTTCTCTAGGCTTTGGTCTAGTTCTAATTAACTTGTGGCCCCTCTTTAAAAAAAAAAAAAAAAAAAAAGTTTTGCAAAAAATTTTCAAAAAAAAATAATCTTTTTTTTACAGTCTAAGTTAAAGAGGGGTTACATAGTTTTAATCAAGAATGCAATGTCTGAGTGTGGATACCATTCTTTTATTATAAAATGTTTATTATGAGTTACTAGAAATAATCAAGACTAGAATGTCTGAGCTTAAATACCATGTTTTTCATGTCAAATAATTGTTATGTATTATTAGTTAGAATTCAATACTAAATGTTCGTGTAGTAAAGTAAGGAATTGTTAATTAACATTGTATTCGAATAGAAGGTCAGAAAGGGTATAAACAAGCTATATTATTAAAAAACTTTGTAGGTAAAACCAGATAAAATCTAGGCCAAATGGTAAATCTAAATTACATTATAATTGAAGAATCAAGTACAGTAAACTAGTTAAACTGATGAAATTTATGTAAGGTAAACCAGTCACAGAATAATATAATATAATTATACTTTAAAAAGATATTGAAAAAATTTCAAAAAAAAATAATCTTTTTTTTTACAGTCTAAGTTAAAGAGGGGTTACATTTGGTAGCAGAGCGTGGTTGAGATTAGGGTCAACCCGTGGGTCCTGTGGGTGTGACGGGGCTTGCAAACTCAGGAAACGTTTTGGGAGTTCTAATGGAACTTAGAAAAATTTTTTGAAAGGCCCTATATCTAATAGTGAATATTTCTGTTAGGTTTAAGGTTTTGTGTTTAAGATGTATATGTACTTGCCCGCCTTGAATAGTTGAACCTACCGTTCAACCGTAGGTTGCCACGTGGTGAGAAATTTTGGAAGGGGACACTCCTTTGGAAACGCGACTTATCGCAGATCTGTGCCTGGGTGGAGATGGTTTGCGTATTACCTTGCCCATATTAGGGGAGGTGTTTTAATTATGCGGTATGGCCCGATCGGCAGTCGGTCCCCTCCGATATACGGTAGCCGAAGAAATATTAGAAATATTTTTGAAAATTGTCGTTGGTCGGTGTTTTTGTCGTGTTGTGTGTTAGTGTGTGTGTCGCGTTCCATTTGTGTAGAGTTGTTGAGAGAGAGCAGTTCAGGTAAGTGGGCTGGGTCCTCGCAACGGTAGGGGGACCCGCAGTCTGCTTAATGGAAGAAACAGTACTTAAGATTTTCCTGTATTAATTGTCTTTAGTTCTAAGGTGTTGTGTTTTGTTTTGTGTGCCGACCGCGAAGCTCGACGATGAGTGCACTAAACCCTGAGCTGTTTTTGCGGGATGAACTTGAGTTCGAGCTACGGGCCCGGGGCAAAGACCCTAGAGGGAATGTTCAGATTTTACGACGGTAGCTCCGAGAAGCGCTGGCCGCGGGTGACGCGCTCTCGAGGGTCACCATTCCTGACCAAGAGAGCGAGTGGGAAAATTGTAATGAGAAGTGGGAGGAGCTGCGAGAGTTAGCTCGCTGCGTAGAAAGTTTGGAGGCGGGACCGGGGTGCTCTATCGGTGTCCGGCGAATCCGGCAACGTCTGCAGCATGTGATACTTAGGCTGCAGAATCTTCAAGCACAAGGCGGCGAACTTGTGCCGGCCCATAACATAAACGAACTAATACAGCAGATCACCTCGACCCTCCAGGGGTCTCAACCTGCTAGACAATCTACGCCGGTACCAGTTGCTGAGTCCGTGGTCTCAGCCGTAGATTCCTCTTATAGAGAAATAGAACCTGTTCACGCCGATTTGGGGGCGGCGTCTTACCATAAGCTGCCCAACCCACTGTCTCACATTATCCAACAACTACCAGTCGTAGATGGACTGGAGGCAGAAAAACTTTTACCTTTTTTTAGGACCGTCTTCCAGTTGGTAGACTACCCGGGCATGTCAGATAGTACGGTGCTCGAACTCATATTCCCTTATTGTCGCAGAACAATGGCTGAGAGGGTGGCGGAGGTCATGCGTCGTAAAGGTGGAGTGGCGGAGTTCCACCGGGTGGTGTTGGGGACGTTCGTCCCCGGTAGATTAATGGAGCAGTTGCGACATCGACACTTTTATCGAGTGCAGGCGCGGGGCGAAAGTTTAGCCCAATACGTACAAAGAATCCGAGAGGTAGCTCGAATTCTGGGACTGGGCATGTCGGAGGAGGAAGTGGTCCAGAACATTCTCGACGGCGTCTCCTCCGAGGATCGATTGCGTCAAGTTTTTGCAGAGCGGCCGCGGTGGTTTGCGGACCTGGACCGGCTGTGCGTCATGACCAAGGCCATCCAGATGAGCGACCACGCGAGGGGAGACGGTAGAGGAGAAGAACCAAGACCGCAGAGATCGGAAGGACCCAGAGAGCCTTTCTTCCCCCGACAGGCCCAGCCAGCTCGAAATCGCGAGCAAACGAAAGCGGTTGTTTGCTACAATTGTAACCGCCCGGGACACGTGGCTAGAAATTGCACTCGAGGGCGCGCGCGCCCAGCACCACCTTTGTCTAGACCAGCACCAAAAAACTAGATAGACAGGGGAAGATATTTCGGAGGATGTCTTCCCCCCGCTCTAATTCTGTTCAACTTCCGAAGACCTCCAGGCAATTGTTAGCATCCAACTCTTCCGACATCAAGGTCCGGTCCACTACCTTGCAACCCCTTTCAGTATGCCCCTTTCTGTCGCTCGAGGTAAAAGGGGGTCAAGCTCAGAGCCTTAGTTGACTCCGGTTCGGCCCGAACCATCATCTCATCTCGGGTATACGCGGACCTTGAAAATCAGGGCTTGATTAAGGAGTCGAACTTGTCATCTGCAGTATGCTGGACTGCATCCCGGGAAATCTTGCCTATCTCCCGGGTTATCACCTTTAAATTTAAAATCGATGGGTTTTCTTGGGTGTGGCCTTTTCTGGTTTCTCCTGCTCTGGGAGTGGATTGTATAATTGGTGCCGACTTCATCGCAAAAAGTGGTCTCGTGCTGGACATCCAAGCGCACCAATGTTTCTTTAAGTTCAATCGGGAAGTTCTAATTCCGTTCCTTGGGTACCAGGGCGCAAAGCCGGGTATCCAAGAAGTAGCTTGTCCCGATTCTGCACGAGATCATCTCACTCCATCCCAGCAGAAGGCCTTAGACCATTTGTGTGAGGAATTTCCCGAGGTGTTAACTCCTACTTTGGGACTCACACACCTGCTGGAATACAAGATACGTCTAACCGATTCCAAAATAGTAAGGTCACACCCTTACAAATTCGCTCCTCCGAAGATGACCATTCTGCGAGAGAAGGTTCAAGAATTGTTGGAACAAGGGGTAATTGAACCTTCTCATTCGAGCTATGCCAGTCCAGCATTTTTAGTACCAAAGCCTGGGGGCAAGCAAAGAATGGTAATTGATTATCGGAAGTTGAATTCCAATATAGAGGTGGATTCTGTTCCCCTCCCAGATTTACATTCGGCCTTTGATTGGTTCAGTGGGGCCAGATATTTTACTATTATCGATCTTAACGCGGCCTATCATCAAATTCCTCTGGCCAAAGAGAGTAGACTATATACGGCCTTTTGTGTACCCTGGAATTTGTACCAGTACACAAGGGTTCCCATGGGTTTGGCTGTGGGGGCCCAGACACTCACTCGTCTTCTCGATACGGTTTTTCACGATGTGAAATTCCGCTTCGTATTTAACTATCTTGATGATTTACTAGTATATAGCGAGACCTTCGATGATCATCTGGGTCATCTCAGAGAAGTGATGGGTCGGTTAAGGAATTCTGGTCTCACTGTCAATCCAGAGAAGGTTCGTTTCGCCCAAGAGAGTATTTCTTTCTTGGGCCACTTAGTTTCACACCGGGGCGTTACGGTAGACCCCGAGAGGACACAGGGCATCCGTGACTTCCCTCCCCCTAGGGATGCGAAGGGCATAGCGAGATTCGTCGGTATGGTAAATTTTTACCGACGTTTCATACCGAACATCGCCGAAATTGCCGCACCCTTGAACGAACTAAGGAAGAAGGGCGCCAAATTTACATGGGGTGAAAACCAACAAAAAGCTTTCAACACCTTGAAGGAAGCCATCATCTTCCCACCGGTGTTACGGATGCCCGACTTTTCGAAGCCGTTTAAGTAGGGGGAAAATGAGAGTTCTAACGCGGAAGTGACGTCACACGGCGGGAAATTCAAAAATTGTGGTGGTGGGGGTAACCATGCGGCAGTAGTCTGTCGGCCATGTTGTCGTCGTCGCCGCCTAAAGTGGGGTAATGTGTGCGTTGATTGGCGGAGGCGTGGCTATGTTCGCCGTTCGCCGTTGACGTCGTCATCGTCGCTGGGCGGCGGCCTGGTGGTGGCTTGATGGCCGCCCGCCGCGGTGGGTCGCCGGCGGCCATGTTGGAAAAGGTGCGATGTTGTCGAGTGGTGTAAGAGAGTAGTGGTTAAGGTACGGCCTGGTTGCCGATTCGTGCGTGTGTTATAGTGTATGGTTATGTATATGTAAGGGGTTTTTCCGGAAGTTCGGCCATGTTGGAAAAGCGTCGTCGGTGTTGCCAACTGTTGTCGGCTCGGTGTTATAGTGTACGGGTTGAATGTATGTTTCGCCATTGTTGCCAACTCGGTGTTAAAGTGTACTGGTTTCGTATATATTTACCCTGCCGTGCCGATATCGTCGATGTTGTGTATAAACATGGTTACTCCCACCACCACAATTTTTGAATTTCTCGCCGTGTGACGGTCCACGTTAGAACTCTCATTTTCCCTGTAAGAAATACAGATGATATTCAGTGTTCGATTCACTTATCTGAACGATTGCATTGTTGACAACTGTGTGTCTATGTGTTAAGTAAATTGTAGTATGCGAAAAGGATAGTTGAAAATAAACATAAAAATATTATACGATAAAAAAAATCCATGCTTTTCACATGTGGAGTTATTTTTTTACAACAGAATGCTGACAGACCACACGTTATTACTGGTGTGTATGTAATATAATAGGGACAAGCGGTAGTTGGCTCCCACACGCTTTTTTTTTTTTTTTTTTTTTTTTTTTTTTTTTTTTTTTTTTTTTGGAATGTAGCAGTTGACTCCCACGTGCATTTGCAGCTGTCTAGACATCTGTTTAGCGAGTCGCTAAATTAATTGCATCCGGCTGTCTGAGCGTAGAATTAATTGCCACCATCTGTTAGTTGTCGCCGTCTGTCTGAGCGTATAATTAATTGTCGCTGTCTGTCTGAACATATGTTAATGTTGGGTGTGAACGAATTTAAAGGCGTACACAAATTATTGTGTGAACAAGTCAAGATAAATATGCGTGGCAGTCGTTACTTTTTTTGTTGATGATGTAATCGGTCCGTCTGTATGGCCATCTGTTTATCGCAGCGTGCGAACGTGGTCGTACATAAAGTTTTTTTTAATAACAGAACAGGATGTGTGACACCATCTGTTATCACAGCGTGTGGGAATTAGAACGCAGACCGAGCTAAGTGCGTGTTCATGACTTTGTGTGTGGGAGCTTTTTTTGTTGTTACCATCTCTTTCGTGTACATCCTTGAAATACTATATATAAGCCTGTACGAACTGCTCTCCAAGACACATAGTTCGTCGCGAGACTCAACTGGAACTTGTATAAGGTCAGTTTGATTTTTAAATATTCTTTAATTTCTAAATTATATTATAATCATACACTTGTTGTTTAATAAAATTGATTTTTTTTAGAATAGTGTTAATGTTCCAAGGAATTTTGAAATTAAAAAAACAATAAAAAGGTTAAAGCAATACTGTTTAATTACAAATAATTAAAATACATGTAATCAAAATATATTACAATTTAAAATACATAATATGTAAACGCACACAGTAGTGAAAGTAATCAAAATATATTACAATTTAAAATACATAATATGTAAACGTACACAGTAGTGAAAATTACAGTGCACTATGACATGACAAATATGTACAAAAAATGAAATAAACACACACAGTAGTAACAATTAAAAAAAATACAATTGTATACAATTATATCAAATGAATTATGTGTAAGCACATTATTTTAAATATTATTGGTAAACGTGTGCAATGACAATTATGTACAAATATATTTGTTAATTCTGAAGATGTCTAAAGTGTACAACATGTAAGCCTTGTTTTATTATCTAGGCATAATCAAATGAAATATGTGTAATCACATATATTATTTATAATTAAATGAAATAGAACTAAGTACATGTTAATATATATATATATGTAATCGTACGTGACAAATGAAGATGTCCATTCGATACTACTGTACAATTTCTACTATGTAAGCTCTATCCTTTTCTCCGCGATAAATTAGTTGCAGCGAGCACGGTAATAAATTT
Organism: Magicicada septendecula; assembly: GCA_034769895.1. Classification (NCBI taxonomy): domain Eukaryota; kingdom Metazoa; phylum Arthropoda; class Insecta; order Hemiptera; family Cicadidae; genus Magicicada; species Magicicada septendecula. The sequence goes on along the minus strand of CM068367.1, from coordinate 796,569,189 downwards.
TTTAATTCCTCATCTTCAAAAACACCTGCGTATCTCTTTGGTAGATATACACGATATTTTAGTCTAGGGTCTTTGTAATCTTGAAGAGTGACGAGTATAGTTTTACCGTATTTTGCGTCTATATTTTGCATTTCTTCTATCGGATATTTTACACCGATTATCAATTCCTTTATTTTTTTATACTCGATTGCGCTAATAGTAGCAAACTTTTCAGTGAATGATGCCATTTTAAAATAAAGAACTTATAATAATTTGCGGCACGTCTCTCAACGAATGAACGAATAACGCTTGCGCGCAGTGGAATATATAGGGAGGTAGTTGTGGAGGTGGAAACCGGAGAGGGGGGAAACCACTCAACGCACAGTAAGCGTTTATTTTTAACCGTGTGAACAGGTCACGAGTTGATTTCTCACGGCTCGATGGGTAGGTGGGGAAGAGGGGAGTCGGTTATTTTTTTATACGTCTAGACAGCACTTGTGCTTGTTCGAACATGTCGCCGACGTTAATTTATTTTTAACTGTGTGAACAGGATGCAACTTGATTTCTCACGGTTCAATGGGTAGGTGGGGAAGAGGGGTGTCGGTTATTTTTTTTTATACGTCTAGACAGCGGTCGCGCTTGTTTGAACACACTAATTTATTTTTAGACAGATGATGTAATCGATAGAAAGACGACGACTGTTTTTTTTTTATTTTTAACTGTGTGAACAGGATGCAACTTGATTTCTCACGGTTCGATGGGTAGGTGGGGAAGAGGGGTGTCGGTTATTTTTTTTTATACGTCTAGACAGCGGTCGCGCTTGTTTGAACACACTAATTTATTTTTAGACAGATGATGTAATCGATAGAAAGACGACGACTGTTTTTTTTTTATGTAAGCGCTAAACAATAATTTTAGTAATTTATCAGAAACGTATTGACTATTCTAAAATCTGACACAACCCACTCGCGTAAAGCGTGTACTCTACTATTTGTACATATTTCCGGACATAAGCGGTGCGTGAGACAGGCTGTTCCGTGTATTGATTGTAATTGATCGAGTTTAGGACATCCGAAATCTTCTAAATTTATAATATTAAAATGCACGATACGCTTCTGTAGAAATCTTTTTTTTTGCAATCCTTTTACGAACACGAAGTTAAAAGGAAACGTATACTTTTCTAATATCGGTACAAGATGTTCGTACGATGTGTCCCCGTCCGTCCACGTTAGTCTATGATAATGGTCTGTTAACCATCTGTTTGTCCTCACATGCTTGTGATTCGAAACAATCGTCTCTACTGGATGTGTAAATATCCAATGCCTGCTGGCAAATGCAGTGACGTCCATAACGGCTAGTTCCTTAACGAGTTCGTTTCCATCGTTGTCGATAAAACAGTGAAAGTCAACTATGACTGCTAGTTTATCCTCGCACATCCTTTTTTCGTTATATACAACGTGTTTGGTTTTACTAGGAACGTTGCAGATCCGTCCGTCTTACGGAACAGACACGTTGTATATTGTGAAACGCTCGTAAAGAATTTGTTCGGAACGTTTATTTTGTACTTTATATTTTCGTCACGGATCAGTGCAACAAATTTACATGTCAGAACGTTGTATACAAAAATTTCTATAGGGTACAGTACTGTATGCTTTAAGTCACTGCAGCGTATGTACTCGTACGGAGATAGCAGCTCCATGCGTCCGTCTTCAACGCGTGCTGTTCAAACACTGAGGTATGCGATATTAGCGGAGGTTGTATAAAACACTTTTGTCACAGCAGCATATATATATATTTTCAAACCGGGTGTTCAATAGACGCGTGAAAACGAACTAGAAATACGCTCTCATGTAAGCAGTGTATGCGGTTCTACATAAGGGACAATTATGTAGGGTTATGGCACAATTCACACATGTAATAAAATGTCGACAGGGAATAAGTACAACTTCCACGTTATGTGTGTAACAGACTTTGCACATCGTATCACGATTCGAGCTTTCTTCTACGTTTTTTATATTCTCCTTGATCGTGTCGGTGCGTTGTTCGTTCTTTGCTGTCACTGCTACAGCTGTTGGTGCTTGCGCCTCGGTAACAATACCCAGTGCCTTGAGGATAAAATTTTTATCTTTCATTAACATTACGTAAGAGCACGCAGGAAAATATCGTGCGTGTTCCATCCAAGCATATTCTCCACGTTCCCATTTGTTTAATCCGCCTCCACATCCAATCACTCTATCGTTGCATCCGGTGTAAAAGAAACCCGCTTCTGATAATTCTTTAGGTGTTATCGTTAACGATACAGGCCATTCTTTAAAACTCTTTAAACGGTTTTCCAAGTTTCTGTAACGTGGGTACGGAGATGTGATTTTTTGAATTAAGATGACCTGTACTTCTTTATCGTCCGGTGATAAAGACTTGATTGATGTAGTCGTTGCCGCTTCACCGCATTGTGTGAAATAGCGGTTGTTGCTGTTGTGATTGATATCGTCAACATAGATATCGTGTGAAAGCATCTTGTACGTCCACTCGCGACTCGTGCTGATGAAACACTGAACGAAGAATAGGGAGAAGAGGAGAATCGTTTTCCCCCTCCACAAAAATAAAATACACGAAAATTGATTACATTACATTCTATTTACAATAAAATAAAAATACATGAAAATTGATTACATTTTTTTAAAATTAAAAATTACATTCTAAAAAAGCAAATTTCTATTTACAGTAAAAAAAAAAAACATTAATATATAGTAAGCGTTTAATTGTGTCTGCGCACCGTGTTGGATAACGGAGTGTACACATTTATTGAATCATGCAGTATCAAGCAGTAGGCCGCTGTCTGAGCGGGGAAATTGGTCGATGACTCGAATTCCAATCTGACGTCGACTGGTGATGACTTGAGCGATTCGTCCTGTCTGCTACAATCGAAGACGAATAACGGTGCTTTTGCTATGAACTCTGTAGGTGTTAGAAGTACGTTGGGTTGACTTCTGTGGTAGTACGATTTTTGAAATCGTGTATACATGTCGTACAGCAATGCGTAACGTCCGTTATCGATATCCAGGTTCAGGTTATCGTACGGGTAGTATTTGTCGTTCAGAAAGAGTCTCGCGTTTGTCACATTGCAGTGATCGAATTCACCTGAGTAGGGTAAGAATGAGAGTTCTAACGCGGAAGTGACGTCACAGCCCCCCTTTTGGCGCGAAATTCAAAAATCCCTGTGGTGGGGGTAGACTTCCGGCGCAGCGTGTCGTCATGTGCAGAGGTTATGATGGACCGGGGGGGTAGTGGTGTGTCCCACGTGACCTCGATGGGCGTACCGAAGTTGTCGGCCATGTTGTCGGCGTTCGGCCATGTTGTCGTCGTCGTCCATTTTGCGTGGTTCCGTGTGCGTTGATTGGCGGAGGCGTGGCCGCCGTTGTCGACAAAATGGACGACGACCCGCCACGACTGGCGAGGATCAAGCCAGGCCGCCGCCCAGCGACGATGACGACGTCAACGACGACGGCGAAGGGCGAACGGCGAACATGGCCGCGGCTGGTGTCCATGTTGGGAAAGCTGTGATGTTGTCGGATTGTGCGTGTGTGCTGGTTAAGGTTGGGCCACGTTGCCGGATCGTGGTGTGTTATAGTGTATGGTTTGGGTATATGTTTTGTTTTTCCGGCGGCCATGTTGGAAAAGCGTCGACGTTGTCAACTTGTGCCACGTTGTCGGCTCGTGCATGTGTTATAGTGTACGGGTTTTGTATATGTTTACACTGCCGTTGTCGGCTCGGTGTTATAGTGTACGGGTTTAGTATATGTTTACACTGCCACGTCGACGTTGTCAACGGCCACGGCTCGGTGTTATAGTGTACAGGTTTTGTATATGTTTACACTGCCACCATTGTTGCCAACTCATGAACTGTAAATTTGAATGTGTGCTTTTGTGGTAAGTATATATTGTAAAAATACAAAAAATGTGCACAGCATCGATGTGAAACTCTTGTTGACTGGCTATTGTGGTGTAATTGTTTTGATTGACACTTCACTTATAAAACATGCATGATAGAAGGAAAAAGGATAGTTGAAAAGAAAAGAAATAACTAAGCAAATTCAAAAAATTTACATATTTATATACAATATATATACCGAAAAAAAATTACAAATACAATATATATATATACAGAAAAAAACATTATAAATAGACATATAAATAATATAATTTAATGAAAAAATAAATAAAAAGTTCAGTTTATATTACATTTTATATACAATATATATACAGACAAAAAAAAACGGTTATAATATATATACAAAAAATAAAACATTATATCAAAAAAACATCACTTTGTATATTACAATATGGATACAATATACAGAAAATAAAACATTATATGAAAAAAAACATCACGTTCTTCATATTTAATGTGCACGACCATCTGTAACAGAAACAAAAACAATATTAGTGATGTATAATTGATAGGCGTAGGATGGATTAGAATAATGTGTACTGTTACATACCTCAAAAATGCATGCGTGCATAAAATGGGTGTATTGGCCTGCTGAATGCATACACCCGACATTGCGGACATCCTGGCGGCGACCCCTCCAGTGCCACGGTTTGAAACCAGTTGATGATGCACAGATAGTGGTATGTGTGCCCACACATTAAGCCGAGGAGTCTCTGCCCCTCAGTATAATTTTCTTGGCACACACTACAAGATGTGTGCCCTAACATACCCTGAATGGGGCAGAGATCTCCACGGCTCCATCGCCACGTTGGAAATCTACTTCTGAGAAGTAGTCTCATCGTGGCGACTTCGCTATGCATCCTTGGTTCCACCGTGTCGATAATATCATAAAACACGCATGGCGCGTCTTCTGGAGGGGACTGTAATCGTGGATCGTGCCGCATATGCTGTTGCTGAGGTTGTGGTTGAGGCTGCTGAGGCTGCTGAGGTTGTGGCTGCTGTTGAGGCTGTGGGGATTGCGATTCTGGTTGTCGTGCTGTACTTATCCATTGCGGACGTGGTTGCGGCTGTTCCTGTGGTTGTGGCGGTGGTGATGGCGATTGTGGTGGTGGTGATTGTGGCGGTGTGATCGTTATTTGTCGTGCTTGTGGACGAATATCACTGGTGAAAAGAATAAATATAAAAATCATGTAAAAAAAAACATGAAAGTATGTAGACATAAGAAGAAGACTTACATATTAAATGTGATGGTAGGTAATTGTTGTTGTTGTTGATGCTCATCAACATTATTTTCATCATCATCATTATTAGTTCTTTCAAGCAGTAACGTATCACTGTCACTATCATCGTCATCATAAACCATCATCTCATCATTGCTGAAAAAAAGTACACTTTTAATACCAGATGTAAACGCAATAGTACAAGCGAACGTTAATGAAAAAAACGTACCGACTCGTGCCGGCTTCCTGAGATGCAGCAGCAGCAGCAGCAGCAGCAGCAGCAGCAGCAGCAGCAGCAGCAGCAACAACAGCAGTAGCAGCAGCTGAACCGGTAGCATCACTGAAAAAAAAAATACATTTGAATACCGAACGTAAACGCAATAGTACAAGTGAATGTTAATAAAAATGGTCTTACCGACTCGAGTTTTGTTGTGATACTGATGAAGGTCCCAATAAGGCCTGACGTAACCTTTGGGAACTATAAAAAATAAACAGTAAGTCAGTCGAATGTTGTATTCTGTTTGTACTCGTTAAATAAAAAAAATGTTGTAATTTACCTTCGAACTCGTCGCTGCTCCTCACAGACTCTTTTATACAATCTATTATCGCTTCCACTCATTCTGTAAAACGTAACAAGAAAAATGTTGTATAGTAATTTGCTAACATAATAATGTGTGTGTGTGTAATGTCTAATATTAACGTAAAAATATAGTAAGTACTTACATGCAAATTGAAAAATTATAATGAATGTGATAATACTTATTATGACGAAATGCTTATATATACGTATATGCTTGGTAGGAGTCTGCTATAGACAAAGTCCCCTTACCCTCAAAGTGTTCACCACACACACACACACACACACACACACACACACACACACACACACACACACACACACACACACACACACACGGCTTGCATCCTGTACGTAACAAAGCCCCTCGCCATCACAAAGTTCACACGCTGCGATAACATATGGCTAGTCAGCGAATAAAATTAACTGCACATGTGCATAGTGTGGGAAAGTCTCAGTGGGAGTCGATTACATCCTGTTATAAATATTAACCATTAATGTCTAATCGTCTACCTCACCTCTCCTACCAATTGAAAATTAAATGAAAGTAAATAAATAAATTTTATATTTGCAATACAAGTTTATTATTACCATGAGTTACTGCTCTGTGTATCTTAGTCTCTTCATGTTAGGACTGGTATCGTCATTGGTTAACGCACGTTTACACACTCTGTAGTGTCCGTACGCGAGTGTAGTTACACCATCGTCCAGTACGTACCTCTTATCGTCATAAGGAGACAGGGAAAGTTTTGTTACACGTTGCGTGTACAGCTTATGACGATCGCTTCGTATACACTCGGCAGAGGTGAAAACTGTACGACTATCGAAAAGACACTCGCTGTATAACTGATGACGTAACCTTTTTTTTATTGCCGTTCTTGGAACACCTTTCGCCACCTTTTTGTCGGTACAGTCGGACAACAGGAGCGAGTAACATTTAGCTCTGAGTCCGACGAATTCCCTGATGGGTTTCCCATTAGTTTCATCCTTGAACTTCCCCACGACTTTTTTGTTGTCGTCGCAATGGCAAGGATGATCTGAGGGATAGTCCGACGTGTCGAAAAGGTGGAGATCCTCTTTCATATCCAAGTACACATCGTCAGTCTGTATGCTGTAAAGTAAACTGTCGGTATCAGTCATCAATAATGTTAATCGTTGTCCGTACTTGCTGACAGCGTACCGATAATGAAAATCGTACATTATCAATTTACTGACATCAAGTACTGTGAAACCAACATACACTGGACGGGAAAGGTATATAGTTCTGTTTCGTAAAGCCAATCCGACCAAGTCGTCGGTGTAGCGGATCATACGCTTTAGTCGTGGATTGGAAACAAGTTTCTGCAGCCGCCCTTTGGTAGAGACTAGTTGGAAGTCTATTCGTTTCCTTACGTTCTCCAGCGATTTACCATAGACAGCGTTGACCATCAGTTTGAAAAAATCTTTTTCAAAACTGTTGGTGGCTGCTGCTCTCTTTTGTGTGTTGAAATCGATAAACGGTTTCATCCACGCTTTCTGTTTAAAACTCAACACCCTATGGATCGCTTTCAATTTTAGACCAAGGTTCAGATACAACTTTAAATTTCGAAAATGAAGAACGTATTTTTGCTTATCGTCCAAAGTCGTTAGCAACTTGGGGACGGACGATGAGGGCGTTTCTGATCCGTTATACCCTTTTGTATAGTGTAGTCGTGTGTGAAGTCGTCGAGAGTACGGTGAAAGTATGTCAGGATTGACGCAGGAACGCACAGGTGCTAGTGGATAATCTGAGTGAAGATCATGAAGTTCGGATGGATAGTGTAGGTCGACCTCAAGTATGTAGCCCATGTCACTGTCATCACTCAGAGTACGTACGTCCAGTGAGTCGATCTCGTTACGATCGAGCCATCTAAAGTCACCGTAAGGGAGTGGCTGTGACATGGCTGCACCGTAAAGGTTGTTGCAGTCGGTGTACAATATGAAAGAGGTCGGCTTTGAAGCATCATACTGATCAGCGATTAGCGGGTTGTTGGCCTTGGCATAGCGGTTGGGTACCATGCTAACACCACCGCGAACGGCTGATTCAATAAAAAGATGCTGATCTATATCCGTCAACAGTTCCAGTCGCACACCGGTCATCTTTAACATCGCGTGCCAAGCAACGCCGGGAAGCGAGTAAAGATGAGCCGGATCAATCTGGTAGTACCGTATGGCCATCTCACGAAACGCCTCGAAGACGTCAGCCAGCAGCAGTACATCTGTTTTAAGATAAAGATCGTGATAATCACCCAGCGTGCGGATTCCGAAAGTCTGCCACACATTCTGTGCATGTGCGTAATCTTCGTCCAACACGGGTGATTCACTCAGCCTATTGAAAAAGTGTTCGCGTGCGGGCAGACATGTTTCGTCGAACTTCTCGCTACCTGTCATGTAATCGTAAGGGTACACCCCCTTACGTAAGAGTAGCTCGAAGTGTTCTTCGAAACATTGCTTTGTTAAAGCGAAATCCGCACCGCTCGCGCGCAAGTTTCCAACAAGTGTATCCAAGGACGTGTTCAAAAATTGTAACGTGTCTACGAAACGTAGGGCACCCAACGTGACTGATACGAAGCGTTCACTAGTGGTAGCGATACAAGTGAGAGTTTCATCATTGTATTTACCCAACCCTTGTATCAAGTGATGTGCGTCGTAACCTCGTAAGTTATGGAAAAAGACAGGAATATGTTGGGCGGACTTGGAGTTGAGGTTACATACGTTGTGAGCTGCGCCAAGGTATCGTCCAGTCAGATGACAATGGTTGCGCACCTTGTCGTCATCAGTCAGCAGTTTTTCGCAGAGATGGCATACGACAGCATTCGTGAAAGATAATACGTCACGATCACTCATAGTCATAGGGATATTGGTACGCATGATCCTGTACAGTTCATGCTCTTCATCGATTAGTCTATCTAAAAAGGTTTCTATCACGTTCACACCGCGATAAACGACCTGTGGTTTGAAAATGTTGCCCTCGTGGTCGACTATGAGGTAGGAAAAACCTGAAGGAAGATGTAACGACTCTGTTGTGGTGGACGATGTGTGTGGAGGAGCATCACAACGATGGCAAGGTACAATGAACGATTCAAAGTCTGCATATATAGCGAAAGGGACTTTATGACAGTACGTGTAATTTTTGAAGTACATAACCTTCTCCTTCTCTTTCGTTGGTAAACGAATTCTTTGTTCACCATACGGTGAACAACGAGGGACATGTTCACTAAGGAGTCGTTCTTCACAGAATCTATGCAGACAGTAGTTGCAATAGAAAGAACGTCCGTTGTGTTTGGTTAGTGAAGATAGTAAGCGGCTAATATTTTTTATTAAACAGTAATGTTTTCGGTCAGCGGTGGTGAGAAGTAATAGATTAAAATGGTGTTGTCTGTCACTGAAAGGAGTTATTCTTAGCGGGTAAATTTCATTTTCTTCGTAACCAAAAACATTTATAGAAATGTCAGAATTGTCTCGTTCGAACTTCACAATATCGCATAGGCGGGTGGGATAAGTTATACCAGAAGTGGTGATACTGTGAATATGTGATTTGTATTTGGATACACGCTCGCTGTCTCTGTGTTGTGGAAACAGTGCGGCCAACACTGACCATATAAAACACATTTGATCGCCTGTATTGTTTACATTGATGATGGATTTAGTACAAGACAATTCAGGAGGTGTACGGATGAAACTGGAGGCGGCCAGCGGTTGGTATCGTGAGAGAACGAGTTCTAACGAGATTATATGATCCAACGCCCAACCGCTACCCTCACGAGTGAATTTATAAATCGATTCGATGATTTTTTCGTACGAAGCTTCTAAACGTTCAGGCAATACGTTCTGATCAGCGATCAATGTCGTATGACATCGTCCATGAAAATAGCCTTCACTCGTCACTTCTTCGTCCTCGTTCGTGTCGGCATTTACAATGTACTTGACAAATCTCGCTTTTAGCGCTATATGCCACTTTATAGTAAGCAAACGTGTCAGTTCGTTTAGAATGTCCGTACGTAACATATCGTGAATTTCATCGAAAAAGGTAATGACATCGTTGACACATTCTTCTTCTTCCTCTACAAGAGGTGTGTAAACGTACGACACCAACGAGCCACGCAACGAATGTTTACGATCAACAGAAAACGTCTGCATTGTTAGAATAACGATAAAAGCAAAATCAATTACTTGCTCACTTGAAGAACATTAGAATACTGATACAAAGTTAGAAAATAAGTAACATTTTATAAGCAGTGCGTGAAAGTTAGCCTGCACGAGACTCGAAGGTGAACGCAGGCAGCGATCACCGCTCCACTTATACTATCTATGATGAGTGCGTGCGCAGCTATTTGTTCCCACTACTGTGCTTTATTTCATACCGACCAATTGACGACAGCAATCCCCACTACGATTGCGCGCGCAGCTACCACTGAGGAAGTGAAATGCAGCGCAACAAACCAACATTCTTGCTTCAGATATGGACGTGCACACATATTCTTTTGCAAGCCGATTAAAAAGCTTTTATAACATCCATCGTCGAGGTAACATTAAATTTTACGTGCGTAAATTTCCGAATACGAACGTGAGATTTTTTGACCTAGCCAAAGCCGGGTTTATTTATGAAGGCGATGATGATGTTGTAAGATGCTGCAATTGTAAAATACGAATTATGGATTGGATGGCGGGTGATGATCCTGTCCAAGTCCATAAGGCGTCAATGCCTACATGTAGTTTCGTTCGTGAACACTTGTAGAAGTCGACGCACGCAAAAACGGCTCTTTTCAGAGCCAACATAAACTCATGTACAAACATACCCGTTTGGGTAGTACTAGTAGTACTCTGTGTTAGTACTATACTAGTACTAATAGTACTATATATATTACTATTACTAGTACTACTACTAAATGTGTGTACACAATTCAATGTCTGACTGATGGCGTCAATGATAAAAAAATAAAACAAAAGATTTCATAAAAATTATACCTATTAAATATCATGACAATTTCGAAGCTGTATCACTTGCATCGCAGATCGATGACACAATGGATGTTTATCGATACGATGATGGGAAACATTTCACACTAACAAAACCGTTACGAAGCACGATACGTTCCAACTTGTGTTCTATGTATTTTGTGAAGAAAAAACGGTTTTGTGGTAACTACTGTACACGTTATAAGTTTGGTGTTGACAAATATCACGGACGTTGTTGGCGTCACATTAAGAAACGTAGCGGTTATCTCCCACCGATCGTGCTGTTGATGATAATCTCTGATCGTATACACAACAAATCACGATGGCTTCATTTTATCGAAGAGTGTGATCGAAACAATGTACCGATTGAACTCGTGGTTTATGAAAAGAATATGTTCAAGTGTACAGTACGTCACGCGTGGAATTTTATTTCACGTTTCCGACCGATTCCTGAACTGTATCATGCCGTTCAACGTGTTCACGGCTTACATGATTCACACGGACAAATGAACTATGCGACTGTCTACACAGACATGCTCGCCTACGGAAGTTCAATCCCACACGCTTTGTGTTGCATTGTCATTACAGAGCGCACTATTCCGATACGTACAGCGATTGAAATATACAGAAGCGCGATTATGATAGCACCAAAGTGCGCAGTGGATCCTAGCTACAACGTAAGTTTTGACGTGCGCTGCCCGCCATCTTCGTTACCGACACTTGCGAGAGGGAAACAGTTCACATTGGTGAACAACAAGGCGCAGGGATTGTTTTCAGTAGCCTTTCTGAAGGAATCATTGCCTACACTCCGCAAGTATTGTGAATACTTCGGTCTGCAGTATTCACATGAAAAAGGGTACACAGTGAAAGATCGACGTTTATACGAACAGTGGCAACGATGTACAGGTGCTATGGCAGACGAGTTTTGGTTGTTGAACTCGTATCTTATACACCTGCATATGGAGTCGAGAAGTCATCGTCCGATCATAGAACTCAAAGCTAAACACATGTGCGAGCATCTACCCGTAAACGATAACGTCATAGTCGCGGAAATGCATGAGTATCGTGCCAACGTTATACGCAGCGTCATGTTCAAAGACATGAATTCTGTCAAGACCGTAAGAGCGTTGGACATGAAACAACACACGCTCATGAGATATTACATCGGTATGAGTCTCGTGCGTAATGGACGTATGAAAATCAGTTTAGCGCATGTTTTAACGTACTTACGCAATCACAAGAAGAACGCGTTGTTTTTCCGTTCGGTCGAGATGATATAACTGGACGTGGAGTGGAAATCTTACTACAGTCACGCGATGGAAAGCAGACGTACCAGAACGGTACCGAGGAGAGTTACATTCAGCACTGAGTTAACGCTTTACCACGTTCCGACGTATTGTGAATCACGGTTCGTACGATATGAGAATGAAACGACAGGTGAAGAACATACAGCAGAGCGTTCGCAAGACTATCGCGAAGGAGTTGCACAGACCGGTAAGAAGGAATTTTCCGAGACGTGCGGTGGAGTTAAAGGGACTTCACGACTTGTACCAAGCGGACCTGGTAGAGATGATACCGCACGCGAAGGTGAACAAGGGATTCAAGTACCTTATGACAATCATTAACGCGTTTAGCAAGTACGCGTACGCTGTTCCGTTGAAAACAAAAACGGGCGTAGAGGTCGCACGAGCTCTGGAACCGATTCTTCGTGCTAATAAAATGAAATATCTGCAGACAGACAACGGGAAAGAGTACTATAACAGTAGCGTACAAACATTGCTGAGCAGATACGGTATCACACTCTATTCCACGTATAGTGAAAAAAAGGCCTCCATTGTGGAACGTTTTAACCGTACGTTGAAAACGCACATGTATCGTGCGTTCAGTGAACAAGGTCATTATCGTTGGTTGGATATGTTGCCGGAACTAGTCAACACGTACAACAACAGTGTGCACAGAACGATTGGAATGAAACCGTGTCAGGTGAAAGAATCCAACGAACGTACAGTGCTACAAAGGATTCGTGTGAACACAGCGAGGAGCATCGTTTATAAACGACCGAAATTCAAAGTAGGCGATCGTGTGCGTATAAGCAAACACAAAATGACATTCGCCAAAGGATACACACCAAATTGGACAAACGAGATATTTCTCGTTCATTCGGTGCGTACCGGCAGCGTACCCATTACCTATTCGCTAAAGGATCATACAGGAGAAGTGTTGAAAGGTGGTTTTTATGAACATGAAATCAGTAAATCGAACGTTGGTGACGTGTACTTGGTAGAAAAGATTGTACAACGTAAAGGCGATCGTGTAAAAGTCAGATGGTTAGGATTCGATGGTAAACACGATTCGTGGATACACAAGAAGAACTTGCTATAACAACTATTCGACTCATGGAAATAGAACCAGTATGCATCGATACGTTATGATGACAACATGCACGCTGTGTACAGTGTAAAAGACATTGTGTCACATCCTGGTTACGATGAGTACATCGTGAACACGACTGCAAACGACGTTGAACGCATGCGTAGGATCTTGACAGTGCACGAGTACTGGCAACGGGTTATCAATCGTGTGAAGAAATTCCGTCTTAACGAAATAGTACCAAGTGGTACCGGATTCGATCACTACAAAGAATGTGTTTGGTCGGATCCGAACTGTGAAACGGGTCCGGACACTTGTGTATGCAGTTACATATCTACCGACTGCTGCAATATAGTGCGACTATTAAATAGACTGTGCACGGAACGTCAACATGAAAATATTGCAACAAGCGCACAGATTAAAAATAAAGGACGTGGACTATTCGAAATTGTGCGGCGATGGTGGTGGGGGTGGTTGTGGCAGAAAAAAACGTAAACACGGACGTCTTCTGCCCGATACCGTTCGTTCGATCATCTGCGGACCTTCTGCGTGCGGGAAGACAAACGTCATGTTCAACCTGTTGTTCGATGTAAACGGATTAAGATTCGCGAACTTATACGTGTTTTCTAAATCACTATTTCAACCTAAATATCAGATGCTGGAGACCTTGATGACACAACTTTCCAACGAAGGAATGGGTTATCACGCCTACAACGATAACGAAGAGGTACCGCCTCCCGACGAGGTCGATCCTGATTCTATTATGGTGTTCGATGATGTGTCTTGTGAAAGACAACACAATATACGCAAGTATTTCTCTATGGGACGTCACAGCGGTGTGGACGCGTTTTACCTTTGTCAGACGTACAGTCAAGTGCCGAAACAGTTGGTTCGTGATAATGCCAATCTAATAGTATTGTTCAAACAGGACGATCGCAACTTGAAGCATGTGTATAACGATCATGTCAACACGGACATGAAATATGACACGTTTAAGAACATGTGCGCTGAAGCGTGGAAAGATCGTTATGGCTTTCTCGTTGTGGACAAGGATTCTTCTATCGACACCGGTAGGTACAGAGTCGGTTTCGATCGTTTCATAGTAGTCGCACCTAACGATTAAACAAAAAAAAATTGTCAAAAGTTTAGCTAAATACACGTGTCCTGCTGTCAACGACTTTAGTTGTACTACCGTTTATCGAGATGGATGACAAGAAAAAACGATTAGCACGTGATATCGACACGATCAGTGATGACATACGGAAGAAATACCGTGCGTTAAAACATGGTATTCGTGAAGAAGAAGCAACGTTATCCAAAAGTTACAAACCGATTCTGGAACCGTTACAAAATATTTCACAAGCATTGCTTGAAAAGAAACGTAAAACAACAAATGAAAAGCCGATAAGAGTGAAAAAAATGAAACAAGAAGAAGAAGAGGATCCATTAGATGCAATTAGTAAGAGCGATGTAGGAACACCACTTCGTTCCCGAACGAAACCGTCTTTCCTGAAAACACCCGTGATAGCCGAAACATCAGGTGATGACGATGAGGACGATCCTAGTCAAAACATTGAAAAAATGTTAGACACACCGGAAGGAAGACGTGAAGCGCGTAGATATTTTCAGGACAAATACGACAGTGAATCGTTAGCGAACAAGTACATGCGTATGATCGTTTCGTCCGAACGCGATCGTCTGATGGACTATACGTACGGTGTAAGACATGAAAACGGAAAATGGATGATTGGTGATTCACAGTTCGAAATCGATAAGGACGATACGATTCTTATCAACGGTAAACGATACAAAGGTACACCTGGACTCTACGAACTTGTATTCATGAAGCATCCTAATGAAAATATTTACAAGGAATCAGATCTGAAAACGTACAAAGATATACTGCGTAACACCAACGCGCATAAGCAGTATTACTTAGCGAACGCACAGGTGAACGCGAACAGAGGTGTAAAGTATAAACGAATAATATCGCAACTGTTTCCATCGAAACGTACAGGACAGGGGCATAATAATATTGATACATCGTATATGACGCTAACGAGAAAAAAAGACAAAATCGATTACGTGCACTGGGACGATCCGAACGAACTGGTGGACAGATTGCGACTGTTAATGGCATCACAACGTGTTGGAAACAGTGGGCACACGAACGAAATCGTCTCCATAGTGGAAGAACTACGTGAAGCAGACATAATCGTATAACAAGAGCGGTATATATCATCTGACATTAGCAGCAGCAGCAGCATGGAATCGATCTTAAAGGACTCGTTAATGCCGTGTGCTCCCTATTCGATTCTGAAAGCCGATAAAGTATAAATAATACTGTCGTACACGCACCGGGGGACATTCCACGATTGGTTGTGACAACATGGATATCGTGCTACTGTTTATTATTGCGTGCACAAGCGCCGTCGTCGTCGCATCGACCGTTAACGCTAACGATGTAGATTTCGCTATAGATTATTTGGTGCGATACGGATACGTGCCCGACGATAGTTTACGACTCACGGACAACACTACCATCGATATGGACGCCTACCTTCGCACGTTTCAAGTGAATTACAATTTAACCGTAAATGGAGAATTGAACAATGAAACGATGAATCTGATGCGTGCGCGGAGATGTGGTAACGAAGATTTCGTGTCGTACACCTTACGAACGCCGTGGGCCAAGAAACGTCTGTCGTGGCGATTCTTTCACGGTAGCGTCAGCGCTATAGAAGCGTCGCGACAAGCGTTCGCTGTGTGGCAGAAACATTCGAATCTGGAATTCGAATATCGACCCAACGACATAAACGCAGACATGGTTATCGCTATGAAATATTTTAAACACAGGTGTCTGACTTCCAGGTGCACGATCTGCGGGTACGATTTGGACGGACGAGGAGGTATACTCGCTCACGCTTACTACCCGCCCGATTTACCGTATAACACTACTGAAATACATATGGACTACTACGAGTCGTGGAATTATACAAACGCAACCGAAATACCGGACGATCAGACCAGTTTTCTTCAGGTGCTAACGCACGAAATCGGACACGCGTTAGGACTGTCTCATTCCCTCGAGAGGGATTCGATCATGTACCCGTTCTACGTACCACGCTCGGACGGACCGTTCGACCTGAGAGACGACGATATAAGAGGCATTCAACGCTTGTACGGGAAGCCGCCGCCGCCGCCCGCTACGACGACGACGACAACGTCAACGTCGACGACGACGTCAACGACGACGACGACACCGACAACGAACGAGACCGTGCGGACGACAACGGATTTATGTCGACTAAAGAACGTTAACCAATTTTTAATAATCAACAGACATCTGTATATCGTGCACGATAACTTTTTGTGGACATTGGATATCGAGTCGAAGCGAACGGGCGAGAGTCCGCTTCTGTTGACGGATTGGTTGACTTTCTTACCGCCGACGTTCACCAACGTTTCGGCGATGTACCAGAGACCGCGGACCGAAGAAGTGGTGCTTTTCATAAACAACTATGTATACATGTTTGATATACACAGTCTGCAGCCGGTGAACGGGTATCCGCGTTCAATCACAACGCTCGGTGTTCGCACGATGACTAAAATAAACGCTGCAATACACACGTACACGGGTCGAACTCTTCTGTTGTACAACGATATGTATTACAGTGAGATAGACGAGTGCACGTTCACGATCAAGAAACATGGTTATGTTAAAGATCGTTTTGTCGGCTTACCAGAAGCCGTTGATAGTGCGTTCCGATATATCGACGGAAAAATTTATTTCTTCAAAGACACACACGTATACGTGTACGATGAATTTCTAGATACGATTGTAAAAGGAAAACATAACGACGCACTATCCGTTGTCGGAATAAAATGCATAGACAGTACGATCGTATCAAAACTAATCGATTTATTACGTGAATACGTATAAATGTCGTGCACAACGAACGAGGCGGATCATTCACGAGATGAGTGTCGACAAGTTTGGCAGACACCAGAGCGCTGTCAGAGCGCGAAGAGAGACGCGACGCAGTCTGCGAGAGGATATTGGTATCACAATGACCGAGGACGGACACTTTGATGTAGCGGGAAAAAAAATACATAATTTGGGCGAACCGCGCGATGATAGCGATGCCGTTTCACTGCGCTTTGTGCGTGACAATTGTCTGTTAGCTGGCGATTCGTCGACGGCGGCGCAAGGAATAGATGCGAAAGGTCGTAAGCTCGTCAACGTCGGCGCTCCTGTCGATCTCGCGGACGCTGTCAACAAGCAGTACGTAGACTACTCGTGCTTACGTTTCACACAATTGGTACCGAACAAGAAGAACGGGGCTGTCGTCGACGCACGAGACCATCGCATACAGTCTCTGAGGGAACCGATTCGTGCGAGAGACGCCGCGACCAAAATATACGTGGACTCGAAAATCATACCGAAGGATACGAACTCTAACCTAATGGTCGGCAATGTGCGGATAACACAGTTAGCTCCACCCATGAACAACAAGGACGCAGTGAATTTGGAATTTTTGAACCGACACACAATCACCGCGGTAAACGATGCTTATTTCAACGCGCAAGGAAAAACCATTCTAAACGTTGGCGATGGTGGCGCACGGGCCACAGATGCAGTGAACGCGCGTCAATTGGAGGACGTGAAGCGGTACGCGAAGAGCGAAACGTACAAACTCGCAAAAGTGTTCCAACATCGTTGGGAGAAAGTGGTATCGTATATCTATAAATTGCATACACGCGCAGCGCGTACTTCACTTGGTGCCGAAGAGGCAGACTTACTACTTATGAACAAGACGGAGACGAGCGTGTTGATTAGTGATCTGGACAAATCCAACAACGAGCAAGATTGGAGATCTCTTTATCGAGAGCAAACGAAACAGTAGTCATGTATGAACTACGTAGCCGTGTTGATAAAAAAAAAGGGGGGCGTGGTCTTATCGGAAAAATAGTTAAAAGCGCGGTACCATTCGTCGCGAAGTCAGTACCTACACTGATCAATCGAGCGGTGGACGTATTACCGGTAGAACTACATCTGCCTGGCTACAGGTTCTGCGGACCAGGAACGAAACTAGAGGAGAGATTGAGTCGTGGTGATCGAGGAATCAACGAGTTGGACGAAGCCTGTCGCGAACACGATATCGCTTACAGCAAGTACAAGGACAACGAACGACGAGGTATAGCGGATCGTGTGCTAGCCGGTAAAGCGTGGGAACGAGTTAAAGCTTTGAATTCAGGCATCAGTGAAAGAGCGTACGCAGCAGCCGTAGCAGCAGCAATGAAGGCGAAATCTGCGTTAGGCAGCGGGCTATGCTGTAGTGGTGGTGGTGGTGTGCGTAAACGTCGACGTCGCACCAGACGACGCAAGCCGGTTCGACGCACGATAATCAGGAAGAGGAGGAGGACGACGACGACAACAGGGACAGGAAAACGACGAAGAAGGAGTGGTGGTAAAAAGGCTTCAGGACTCTATCTTCGACCGTACCGAAAAAACTAATCAAAATACCCGTGCGTCCATTGTCCGATAATGATCTTTATGAGTACACGAAACGATTGCGTATACCCTATTTCAGAGGTGTGTACATGCGCGACGCACTTCCTAGTACATCACCGTGGGTGAACGAAAGTGCGATCGTGAATCTGGACGATGCTAGCGGACCGGGCACGCACTGGGTATGCTACAAGAAGCGAGGCGACAGAGTCTGGTACTTTGATGGATTCGGCAATCTACGTCCACCTGTCGAGCTAATGCGGTACTTTGGATCGAACGTGACCGACGTTCATTACAATTACATGCGAAAACAACCGTCGGATACAGTCATCTGCGGACATTTATGTTTAGAGTTTTTGACATCGAACGATCAGTAAACTACAAGATGTCTTCGCTTACGGTCACCGTCACAGGAACGGATCCGAGCGCACTGGTTTGTGACTTTTTTCCACCGCTTGAATTGACGGACGGTGAATGGTACGCAGGACTGCTGGACTTTACCACGTACAACTCTATACCGAACGTGGAGAGTGGAAAAAACAATGTCTTTCCTGTACTAAAGGGAGCACGTAAAACGTTAGAGCTTGTCAATATACCGACCGGTGTGTATGAAATCAGTGATATTGAAACATACCTGAAAAAAGAACTAGCAGACCCGATATTTTCTCTAAGACCCAACAACAACACATTGAAATGTGAAATTTATTGTTCATACGATATCGATTTCGGATGTACGGAACACACGATCGTTACCATGTTGGGTTTTTCCAAGAGCCGCAAGTTAGAAGCGTATATATTACACACGTCGGATGCACCTGTAAACATTAACAAAGTGAACGTTTTGGAGATAAGGTGTAACGCTGTTCAAGGTTCATACAAGGCGGGTCGAAACGAGCATATATTGCACTCGTTCTATCCAACAGTTGAGCCAGGATTCAAGATAGTCGAAACGCCTAGAAACGTCATTTATTTTCCGCTTAACGTACTACACTTGCGTAACGTTACAGTGTCCGTACACGATCAGGACGGTGATATTGTGAATTTTCAAGGGGAAGTCATCACCGCACGTATACATTTGAAACGTGTGTAGTAATCATGGGAATTTATTTCACCGAAACCTCCATGAAGAGCGGAGGTAGCGACGGCTTGCACTGCAAGATAAAAGAGGACAACACTTTTGGAAAAGGTATCAGTAGACGTTCGTCGTTGACACGATTAACAGCAACTAACCGACGCTACCTGATTTCACTAGGATTCAAACTCAAGAGAAACAAGTAACATGACGGACAGCGGTATAGTCTTATCGGTTGAACGTCGACCGTTCTTTGAAGACAACATCACACATTATGAATATCATCCTCATGCACCGTACGCGTCGGCGTCACGATATGGAAATAATGATGAGATACGCATACCTATCCTGCAACAGGAAGTCTTCACTTTACCGATGGAAAGTTTCCTGTACGTTGAAGGCAAGTTGAGCAAAAAAACCACTGCCACTGGTAATGTGAACGTGAAAATGATAAACAATGCGATTGCGTTTCTCTTCGAAGAAATCCGTTACGAATTGGCCGGCGTGGAAGTAGATCGTACCAAGAGTGTTGGCATCACATCCACTATTAAAACCATACTATCTGCCAGCAAGCAGGACATTGTTTCGATGCAAAATGCCGGTTGGGTTGCTCCTACAGCTGACGAGCTAACACCATCTGGTAAAAATAATGAATTCAACTTTTGCATACCGTTGAGGATGCTGATGGGATTTGCTGAAGATTTCACACATGTTATTTTAAACATGAAACAAGAACTGATACTATTACGCACTTCCACTGACGTTAACGCTCTGTTCTCGTCTACGGATGCGCCCGCTAACGCTGATATAGAACTAACAAAAATCTCTTGGATGATTCCGTTCGTGTATGTGAACAATGAAGTACGGATACGATTATTGGATATCATACGCAAAGACCTACCACTATTCTTACCGTTTCGTAGTTGGGAACTGCACGAGTACCCGGTTTTACCAACGACTGACAGACAGACTTGGACAGTGAAAACAACTACACAACTGGAGAAACCGCGGTACGTGATACTCACCTTCCAGACCAGCAGAAAGAATAATCTGAAAAAACATGCCGGCGAATTCGATCACTGCAATGTGACAAATGCGAGACTCTTTCTGAACGACAAATACTACCCGTACGATAACCTGAACCTGGATATCGATAACGGACGTTATGCATTGCTGTACGACATGTATACACGATTTCAAAAGTCATACTACCACAGAAGTCAACCCAACGTACTTCTAACGCCTACTGAGTTCATAGCAAAAGCACCGTTATTCGTCTTCGATTGTAGCAGACAGGATGAGTCGCTCAAGTCTTCACCAGTCGACGTCAGATTGGAATTCGAGTCATCGAGCAATTTCCCCGCTCAGACCGCGGCCTACTGCTTGATACTGCATGATTCGCTCAACGTGTACACTCCGTTATCCAACACAGTGCGCAGACATAATTAAACATTTACTATAAATTATTGTTTTTTTTTGCTGTAAATATAATGTTGCTTTTTAGAATGTAATGTATGTGTTACATGTATGCGATTTTTATTTAAAAAATGTAATCAATTTTTATGTATTTGCTGTAAATAGAATGTAATGTATGACTTACATGTATGTAATTTTTTATTAAAAAAAAAATGTAATCATTTTTCATGTATTTTATTTTGTGGAGGGGGAAACGATTATCCTCTTCTTCCTATTTTTTTTGCTCAGTGTTTCATCAACACGACTCGCGAGAGGACGCACAAGATGCTTTCACACGATTTCGATGATGATGATACCAAACCCAAGAACGACCGCTATTTCAAACAATGCGGTGAAGCGACAGCAACAACAATCAAGTCCTTATCACCAGACGATAAAGAAGTGCAAGTCATCTTAATTCAAAAAATCACATCTCCGTACCCGCGTTACAGAAGCTTGGAAAATCGTTTAAAGAGTTTTAAAGAATGGCCTGTATCGTTAACGATAACACCTAAAGAATTATCAGAAGCGGGTTTCTTTTACACTGGATGCAACGATAGAGTGATTTGTTTTTGCTGTGGAGGCGGATTAAACAAATGGGAACGTGGAGAATATGCTTGGATGGAACACGCACGTCATTTCCCTGCGTGCTCTTACGTAATGTTAATGAAAGATAAAAATTTTATCATCAAGGCACTGGGTATCGTTACCGAAGCGCAAGCACCAACAGCAATAGCGACAGCAGAGAACGAACAACACGTCGACACTATCAAGGAGAATATAAAAAACATAGAAGGAAGCTCTAATCGTGATACAATGTGCAAAGTCTGTTACGCACAGAACGTGGAAGTTGTACTTATTCCCTGTCGACATTTTATCACATGTGTGAATTGCGCCATAACCCTACATACTTGTCCTTTATGTAGAACCACATGCACCGCTTACATGAGAGCGTATTTCTAGTTCATTTTCACACCTTAATTTAATCGATTAGTGAACACAAGGTTTGAAAATATATGCTGCCGTGGCAAAAGTGTTTAATCCAAGTCCACTAATATCGCATACCTCAGTGTTTGAACAGCACGCGTTGAAGACGGACGCATGGAGCTGTTATCTCCCTACCAGTACATACGCTGTAGTGAATTAAAGCACACAATACTATACCCTATAGACATTTTTGTATACAACATTTTGACCTGTAAATTTGTTGCACTGATCCGTGACGAAAATATAAGGTACAAAATAAACGTTCCAAAAAAATTCTTTACGAGCGTTTCACAACATACAACGTGTCTGTTTCGTAAGACGGACGGATCTGCAGCGTTCTTAGTAACACCAAACACATTATTTATAACGAAAAAAGGATGTGCGAGGATAATCTAGCAGTCATCCTTGACTTTCACTGTTTCATCGACAACGATGGAAACGAACTCGTTAAGGAACTATCCATTATGGATGTCACTGCATTTGCCAGCAGACATTGGATATTTTCACCTCCAGCAAACATGATTGTTTCGAATCATAAACATGCGAGGACAAACAGATGGTTAACAGAGCATTATCATGGACTAGCGTGGACGGACGGGGACACATCGTATGAACATCTTGTGCCGATATTAGAAAAATATACATTTCCTTTTAAATTTGTGTTCGTAAAAGGATTGCAAAAAAAAAATTTCTACAGAAGCGTATCGTACATTTTAATATTATAAATTTAGAAGATTTCGGTTGTCCTAAACTCGATCAATTACAATCAATACATGGAACAGTCTGTCTCGTGCACCACTTACTTCCAGAAATATGTACAAATACTAGAGTACACGCTTTACGCGAGTGGGTTGTATCAGATTTTAGAGTAATCAATATGTTTCTAATAAATTACTAATTGAAAACATTATTGTTTAGCGCTTACGTAAAACAAATTAACCTTTCTGACGATTACATCACTCTGTATAGTCATATAAAAAAAATTAGATTCACCGACATGTTCTAACACGCATGAGTGCTGTTAATTAAATCATTCTGTCTATTCATAAAAAAAATAACCGAGTCGTCTCCTCTTCCCCGCCTACCCATCGAGTCGTGAGAAGTCAAGTCGTATCCTGTTCACACGGATAAAAATAAACGCTTACTGTACGATAAAAAATTTAGCTTCAGCAACATGTTCTAACACGCATGAGTGCTGTTAATTACATCATTCTGTCTATTCATAAAAAAAAATAACCGACTCGTCTCCTCTTCCCCGCCTACCCATCGAGTCGTGAGAAGACAAGTCGTATCCTGTTCACACGGTTAAAAATAAACGCTTACTGTACGTTATGTAGTTCCCCCTCTCTGGTTCCACCTCCACAACTACCTCCCTATTTATTCCGCTGTGTGCGAGCGTTATTCGTTCAGTCCTTGAGAGACGCGCGAGACAAATATAAAATTCTTTATTTTAAAATGGCATCATTCACTGAAAAATTTGCAACTATTAGCGCAATTGAATATAAAAAAATAAAAGAATTAATAATCGGTGTAAAATATCCGATAGAAGAAATGCAGAATATAGACGCGAAGTACGGGAAAGCCGTACTCGTCACTCTTCAAGATTATAAAGACCCTAAACTAAAATATCGCGTATATCTACCTAAAAGATACGCGAGCGTTTTCGAAGATGATGAATTAAAAGATTTAGTACCGTGTTCGCTGCATCTAATTTTTCGTGGAGAAAAGGATAGAGCGTACATAGTAGAAATTGTACAGTAAGACCGAATGGACATACTCACTTACCATGTATAATTTTCATTGTAAATACACATAATTGTCATTAGCTGCACGTACAATTATATATTAACATGTACTTAGTTGTATTTTAATTTATAATATATTGTGCTTACACATATATTTCATTTAATTTAATTATATTTAATTATCAATATATTTACTGTATATCTAGATAATAAAACAAGGCTTACATGGTGTACATTTTAGAGTAAGCCTGGATAGACATTTTCAAAATTAACAAATATATTTGTTCAAAATTGTCATTGCACACGTACACAAATAGTAAATATAATGTGCTTAAACTTATTTATTTTAATGTAATTCAAAACAATTATTGAAACAATTACAAATAATAAATTATTATGCGTAATAAATTTATAAATTAAAATCTAATTTGCTTACACATAATATAAATGTATGCAAATGTATTTATTAGTTTTACTTATTTGTAATTCATACACAATTGTCACACATGTTTACATATTAATTTTTGTCATTACTGTGTACGTCATCATATTTTAATTTGTAATTACTTTATTTAGATGAATATTGTACACAAATGTCATATTGTATATGTTTACATATTATGTATTTTGTACTTGTCACCACTGTTTACTGTTACATAATATTTATTTTAAATTGTAATATATTTTGATTACTTGTATTTTAATTAAATAATATTGCTTTAACATTTTTATTCTATATTTATTTCACAAATCCTTGAAAGATTAACACTAATCATCACTCAATATACAAGCTAAAAGAAATGTTGCGCAATGTGCATTCATGTGTTATTACATATAACTAATTTAAAAAATCAATATTATTAAACAATAATTGCTTGATTAGAAATTACAAAAATTATTTTAAAATAAAACTTACCTTGTACGAGCTCTAGTTGAGAATTGCTTGATTATATTATATTTTAGAAATTAAAAAATTATTTAAAAATGAAACTTACCTTGTACGAGTTCTAGTTGAGTTACTGAATGTGAATCTCGTCGAACGAAAATTAAAAAAATTATTTAAAAAATGAAAATTATTTAAAAAAAAAAAGAAACTCACTCTGTACGACTGAATGTGAATCTTAACGAACGAAAATTAAAAAAATTATTAAAAAAATGAAAACTTATTTAAAAATGAAAAACTCACACTGTACGAGTTCTAGTCTCGTTGAACAATGTGATGATGTGAGCAATTCGTACAGCGTATATATACGCTATCTCAAGGATGAACGCGAAAGCAGCTGGTATCAACCAGAGCTGCTACACGTGCAGTCAAGGACAACCATTTAGCTTGGCTTTTCTGTTTCGACGACAAAAAAACCTAGAGCTACTACACGTGCAGTCAAGGACAATCACTTAGCTTGGCTTGGCTTTCTGTTTCACACAATAATTTATGTACGGTCATCACTTCGTTCACACACACATTAACAAATGCGCAGACAGCTGGAGCCCAATTAAAATATTACATCACCAACGACTTGTGTTCTTCAAATTATGTACGGCTATTAAAGCCTCAGCTCTCACGCTTTGATAATAGATGGCTAGACAATTACATCATCACCAGCATGTGTACATATGCTCAGATAGCCAATTATTATTCATTAGTTAGTCAACGGCTAGGGTTCTGTTATTAAACAAATGGATGTACGCACACACAAGCGCGCACAGACAGCTGGAGCCCATTTAATAATATTACATCACCAACGACTCGCGTTCTTCAAATTATGTACGACTAATAAAGCTTTCGTTCACACGCTTTGGTAACAGATGGGCACACAGATGGATTGATTACATCATCACTAGTATGTGTACATATTATGCTCAGATAACCGAAGCCAATTCATTACAACTAGACATTCAATTATGCAATGCATATCATGTGTATTTTCTTACATGTACACAACAATGTAAATTTTTTTGAATTTGCTTAGTTATTTCTTTTCTTTTCAACTATCCTTTTTCCTTCTATCATGCATGTTTTATAAGTGAAGTGTCAATCAAAACAATTACACCACAATAGCCAGCCAACAAGAGTTTCACATCGATGCTGTGCACATTTTTTGTATTTTTACAATATATACTTACCACAAAAGCACACATTCAAATTTACAGTTCATGAGTTGGCAACAATGGTGGCAGTGTAAACATATACAAAACCTGTACACTATAACACCGAGCCGTGGCCGTTGACAACGTCGACGTGGCAGTGTAAACATATACTAAACCCGTACACTATAACACCGAGCCGACAACGGCAGTGTAAACATATACAAAACCCGTACACTATAACACATGCACGAGCCGACAACGTGGCACAAGTTGACAACGTCGACGCTTTTCCAACATGGCCGCCGGAAAAACAAAACATATACCCAAACCATACACTATAACACACCACGATCCGACAACGTGGCCCAACCTTAACCAGCACACACGCACAATCCGACAACATCACAGCTTTCCCAACATGGACACCAGCCGTGGCCATGTTCGCCGTTCGCCCTTCGCCGTCGTCGTTGACGTCGTCATCGTCGCTGGGCGGCGGCCTGGCTTGATCCTCGCCCGTCGTGGTCGGGTCGTCGTCCATTTTGTCGACAACGGCGGCCACGCCTCCGCCAATCAACGCACACGGAACCACGCAAAATGGACGACGACGACAACATGGCCGAACGCCGACAACATGGCCGACAACTTCGGTACGCCCATCGAGGTCACGTGGGACACACCACTACCCCCCCGGTCCATCATAACCTCTGCACATGACGACACGCTGCGCCGGAAGTCTACCCCCACCACAGGGATTTTTGAATTTCGCGCCAAAAGGGGGGGCTGTGACGTCACTTCCGCGTTAGAACTCTCATTCTTACCCTACTCACCTGCGTGTTTTTTCAGATTGTTTTTTCTGGCGGTCTGAAAGGTGAGTATCACGTACCGTGGTTTCTCCAGTTGTGTAGTTGTTTTCACTGTCCAAGTCTGTCTGTCAGTCGTCGGTAAAGCCGGATACTCGTGCAGTTCCCAACTACGAAACGGTAAGAATAGCGGTAGGTCCTTGCGTATGATATCCAACAATCGTATCCGTACTTCGTTGTTCACGTACACGAACGGAATCATCCAAGAGATTTTGGTCAGTTCTATATCGGCGTTAGCGGGCGCATCCGTAGACGAGAACAAAGCGTTAACGTTGCTGGAAGTGCGCAACAGTATAAGTTCCTGTTTCATGTTTAAAATAACATGCGTGAAAGCCTCAGCGAATCCCATCAGCATCCTCAACGGTATGCAAAAGTTGAATTCCTCGTGTTGGCCGGTCGGTGTTATCTCGTTAGCTGTAGGAGCAACCCAACCGGCGTTTTGCATCGAAACAATGTCCTGCTTGCCGGCAGATAGCATGGTTTTAATAGTGGACGTGATGCCGACGCTCTTGGTACGATCCACTTCCACACCGGCCAGTTCGTAACGGATTTCTTCGAAGAGAAACGCGATCGCGTTGTTGATCATTTTCACGTTCACACTACCGGTGCTGTCGGTCTTTTTGCTCAATTTGCCTTCAACGTACAGGAAACTTTCCATCGGTAAAGTGAAGACTTCCTGTTGCAGTATAGGTATGCGTATCTCATCGTTATTTCCGTATCGTGACGCTGACGCGTACGGTGCATGAGGATGATATTCGTAATGTGTGATGTTGTCTTCGAAGAATGGTCGACGTTCAACCGATAAGACGATACCGCTGTCCGCCATATTACTTGTTTTTCTTGACTTTGAATCCTAATGAAATCAGGTAGCGTCGGTTAGTTGCTGTTAACCGTGTCAACGACGAACGTCTACTGATACCTTTTCCAAAAGTGTTGACCTCTTTTATCTCGTGGTGCGAGCCGCCGCCGCCACCGCTCTTCATCACGGGGGTATCGGTGAAATAAATTCCCATGATTACTACACACGTTTCAAATGTATACGTGCGGTGATGACTTCGCCTTGAAAATTCACAATATCACCGTCCTGATCGTGTACGGACAGTGTAACGTTACGCAAGTGTAGTACGTTAAGCGGAAAATAAATGACGTTTCTAGGCGTTTCTACTATCTTGAATCCTGGCTCAACCGTTGGATAGAACGAGTGCAGTATATGCTCGTTTCGTCCCGTCTTGTACGAGCCTTGTACAGCGTTACACCTTATCTCCAAAACGTTCACTTTGTTAATGTTTACAGGCACGTCCGACGTGTGTAATATATACGCTTCTAACTTTCTGTTCTTGGAAAAACCCAACATGGTACCGATCGTGTGTTCCGTACATCCGAAATCGATATCGTATGAACAATAAATTTCACATTTCAACGTGTTGTTGTTGGGTCGTAGAGAAAATTTCGGGTCTGCTAGTTCTTTCTTCAGGTATGTTTCGATATCACTGATTTCGTACACTCCGGTCGGTATATTGACGAGTTCTAACGTTTTACGTGCTCCCTTTAGTACGGGAAAGATGTTATTTCTTCCGCTTTCCACGTTCGGTATAGAGTTGTACGTGGTAAAGTCCAGCAGTCCCGCGTACCATTCACCGTTCGTCAGTTCAAGCGGTGGAAAAAAGTCACAAACCAGTGCGCTTGGATCCGTTCCTGTGACAGTGACCGTAAGCGAAGACATCTTGGCGTTTACTGATCGTTCGATATCAAAAACTCTAAACATAAATGTCCGCAGATGACCGTGTTCGATGGCTGTTTCTGTGCGTAATTGTAATGAATGTCAGTCACGTTCGATCCAAAGTACCGTATTAGCTCGACAGGAGGGCGCAGATTGCCGAATCCATCAAAGTACCAGACTCTGTCGCCTCGCTTCTTGTAGCATACCCAGTGCGTGCCCGGTCCGGTAGCGTCGTCCAGATTCACGATTGCGCCTTCGTTCTCCCACGGTGATGTACTAGGAAGTGTGTCGCGCATGTACACGCCTCTGAAATAAGGTATACGCAATAGTTTCGTGTACTCATAAAGATCTCGATCGGACAACGGACGCACGGGTATTTTGATTAGTTTTTTCGGTACGGTCGAAGGTATAGTCCTGAAGCCTTTTTACCATCGGCCCGTCTTCGTCGACGTCCTGCCCCAGTTGTCGTTGTCCTCCTCCTCCTCCTCTTCCTGATTGTCGTGCGTCGAACCGGCTTGCGTCGTCTGGTGCGACGTTTACGCACACCGCCACCGCAGCATAGCCCGCTGCCTAACGCTGATTTCGCCTTCATCGCTGCTGCTACGGCTGCCGCGTACGCTCTTTCACTGATGCCGGAATTCAAAGCTTTCACTCGTTCCCACGCTTTACCGGCTAGCACACGATCCGCTACACGTCGTCGTTCGTTGTCCTTGTACTTGCTGTAAGCGATATCGTGTTCACGACAAGCTTCGTCCAACTCGTTGATTCCTCGATCACCACGAGCCAATCTCTGCTCTAGTTTCGTTCCGGGTCCACAGAACCTGTAGCCGGGCAGATGTAGTTCCACCGGTAATACGTCCACCACTCGATTGATCAGTGTAGGTACTGACTTCGCAACGAATGGTACCGCGCTTTTAACTATTTTTCCGATAAGACCACGCCCTCCCTTTTTTTTCGGCTACGTAGTTCGTACATGACTACTGTTTGGCTTGCTCTCGATAAAGGGATCTCCAATCGTGCTCGTCCTTAGATTTGTCCAGATCACTAATCAACTCGTTCGTCTCCGAATTGTTCGTAAGTAGTAAGTCCGCCTTTTCGGCACCAAGTGAAGTACGCGCTGCGTGCTTATGCAATTTATAGATATACGATACCACTTTCTCCCAACGATGTTGGAACACTTTTGCGAGTTTGTACGTTTCGCTCTTCACGTACCGCTTCGCCTCCTCCAATTGACGTGCGTTCACCGCGTCCGTAGCCCGTGCGCCACCGTCGCCGACGTTTAGAATAGTCTTTCCTTGTGCGTTGAAATAAGCGTCGTTTACCGCGGTGATCGTGTGTCGGTTCAAAAATTCCAAATTCACCGCGTCCTTGTTGTTGACTGGTGGCGCTAACTGTGTTATCCGCACGTTGCCGACCATTAGGTTAGAGTTCGTATCCTTCGGTATGATTTTCGAGTCCACGTATACTTTGGTCGCAGCGTCTCTCGCACGAATCGGTTCCCTCAGAGACTGTATGCGATGATCCCGCGCGTCGACGACAGCTCCGTTCTTCTTGTTCGGTACCAGCTGTGTGAAACGTAAGCACGAGTAGTCTACGTACTGCTTGTTGACAGCGTCCCCGAGATCGACGGGAGCGCCGACGTTGACGAGCTTACGACCTTTCGCGTCTATTCCTTGCGTCGTCGTCGTCGACGACGGATCGTCGGCAAACAGACAGTGGTCACGCACGAAGCGCAGTGGAACGGCATCGTTACCGTCTTGCGGTTCGCCCAAGTTGTGTATTTTTTTCCCCGCTACGTCGAAGTGCCCGTCCTCGGTCATCGAGATACCAATATCCTCCCGTAGACTGCGACGCGTCTCCCTTCGCGCTCTGACAGCGCTCTGGTGTCTGCCGAACTTGTCAACACTCATCTTGTGAATGATGCGTCTCGTCCGTTGTTCACGGCATTTATACGTACTCGCGTAATAAATCGATTAGTTTTGATACGATCGTACTGTCTATGCATTTTATTCCGACAACGGAGAGTCCGTCGCTATGTTTTCCTTTTACGATCGTATTTAGAAATTCATCGTACACGTATACGCGTGCGTCTTTGAAGAAATAAATCTTTCCGTCGATGTATCGGAACGCACTGTCGACGGCTTCTGGTAAGCCGACAAAACGATCTTTAACGTATCCGTGTTTCTTGATCGTGAACGTGCACTCGTCTATTTCGCCGTAATACATATCGTTGTACAACAGAAGAGTTCGACCCGTGTACGTGTGTATCGCAGCGTTTATTTTCGTCATCGTGCGAACACCGAGCGTTGTGATCGAACGCGGATACCCGTTCAGCGGTTGCAGACTGTGTATATCGAACATGTATACGTAGTTGTCTATGAATAGCACCACTTCTTCGGTTCGCGGTCTCTGGTACATCGCTGAAACGTTGGTGAACGTCAACGGTAAGAAAGTCAACCAATCCGTCAACAGAAGCGGCGACGACGGACTCGATCGCTTCGACTCGAGATCCAATGTCCACAAAAAGTTATCGTGCACAATATACAGATGTCTGTTGATTATTAAAAATTGATTAACGTTCTTTAGCCGACATAAATCCGTCGTCCGAACGGTGTCGTTCGTTGTCGTCGCCGTCGTCGTTGACGTCGTCGTCGTAGCTGGCGGCGGCGGCGGCTTCCCGTACAAGCGTTGAATGCCTTTTATATCGTCGTCTCTCAGGTCGAACGGACCGTTCGAGCGTGGTACGTAGAACGGGTACATGATCGAATCCTTCTCGAGGGAATGAGACAGTCCTAACGCGTGTCCGATTTCGTGCGTTAACACCTGAAGGAAACTGGTCTGATCGTCCGGTATTTCGGTTGCGTTCGTATAATTCCACGATTCGTAGTAGTCCATGTGTATTTCGGTAGTGTTATACGGTAAATCGGGCGGGTAATAAGCGTGAGCGAGTATACCTCCTCGTCCGTCCAAATCGTACCCGCAGATCGTGCACCTGGAAGTCAGACACCTGTGTTTAAAATATTTCATAGCAATGACCATGTCGGCGTTTATGTCGTTGGGTCGATATTCGAATTCCAGGTTCGAATGTTTCTGCCATACAGCGAACGCTTGTCGCGACGCTTCTATAGCGCTGGCGCTACCGTGAAAGAACCGCCACGACAAACGTCTCTTGGCCCACGGTGTTCGTAAGGTGTACGACACGAAATCTTCGTTACCGCATCTCCGCGCACGCATCAGATTCATCGTTTCGTTGTTCAATTCTCCATTTACAGTTAAATTGTAATTCACTTGAAACGTGCGAAGGTAGGCGTCCATATCGATGGTGGCGTTGTCCGTGAGTCGTAAACTATCGTCGGGTACGTAACCGTATCGCACCAAGTAATCTATAGCGAAATCAACATCGTTAGCGTTAACGCTCGATGCGACAACGGCACTTGTGCACACGATAATAAACAGTAGCACGATATCCATGTTGTCACAACCAAACGTGGAATGTCCCCGGCGCAAGTACGACAGTATTATTTATACACTTTATCGGCTTTCAGAATCGAACCGCTCTTATTATACGATTATGCCTGCTTCACGTAGTTCTTCCACTATGGAGACGATTTCGTTCGTGTGCCCACTGTTTCCAACACGTTGTGATGCCATTAACAGTCGCAATCTGTCCACCAGTTCGTTCGGATCGTCCCAGTGCACGTAATCGATTTTGTCTTTTTTTCTCGTTAACGTCATATACGATGTATCAATATTATTATGCCCCTGTCCTGTACGTTTCGGTGGAAACAGTTGCGATATTATTCGTTTATACTTTACACCTCTGTTCGCGTTCACCTGTGCGTTCGCTAAGTAATACTGCTTATGCGCGTTGGTGTTACGCAGTATATCTTTGTACGCTTTCAGATCTGATTCCTTGTAAATATTTTCATTAGGATGCTTCATGAACACTAGTTCGTAGAGTCCTGGTGTACCTTTGTATCGTTTACCGTTGATAAGAATCGAATCGTCCGTATCGATTTCGAACTGTGAATCACCGATCATCCATTTTCCGTTTTCATGTCTTACACCGTACGTATAGTCCATCAGACGATCGCGTTCGGACGAAACGATCATACGCATGTACTTGTTCGCTAATGATTCACTGTCATATTTGTCCTGAAAATATCTACGCGCTTCACGTCTTCCTTCCGGTGTGTCTAGCATTTTTTCAATGTTGAGACTGGGATCGTCCTCATCATCATCATCATCATCGTCTAATGTTTCGGCTATCACGGGCGTTTTCAGGAAACGCGGTGGCTTCGTTCGGGAACGAGATGGTGTTCCCGCATCGATTTTACTAATTGCACCTGTCGGATCCTCTTCCTTCTCCTCTTCCTCATCCTCTTCACGTTTCATCTTTATCACTCTTGAAGGCTTTTCATTTGTTGATTTACGTTTCTTTTCAAGCAACGCTTGCGAAATATTTTGTAACGGTTCTGGAATCGGTTTGTAACTTTTGGATAACGATGCTTCTTCTTCACGAATCCCATGTTTTAACGCACGGTATTTCTTCCGTATATCATCACTAATCGTGTCGATATCACGTGCTAGTCGTTTCTTCTTGTCGTCCATCTCGATAAACGGCAGAACATCAACTAAAGTCGTTGACATCAGGTCATGTGTATTTAGCTGAACGTGTGACTTTTTTTTGTTTAATCGTTAGGCGCGACTACTATGAAACGGTCAAAACCGACTCTATACCTGCCAGCGTCGATAGAAGAATCCTTGTCCACAACGAGAAAGCCGTAACGATCTTTCCACGCCTCAGCGCACATATTCTTAAACGTGTCATATTTCATGTCCGTGTTGACGTGATCGTTGTACGCATGTTTCAAGTTGCGATCGTCCTGTTTGAACAACACTATTAGATTGGCGTTGTCACGAACCAACTGTTTTGGCACTTGACTGTACGTCTGACAAAGGTAAAACGCGTCCACACCGCTGTGTCGTCCCATAGAGAAATACTTGCGTATGTTGTGTTGCCTTTCGCAAGACACGTCATCGAACACCATAATAGAATTGGGATCGACCTCGTCGGGAGGTGGTACCTCTTCGTTATCGTTGTAGGCGTGATAACCCATTCCTTCGTCGGAAAGTCGTGTCATCAGGGTCTCCAGCATCTGATATTTGGGTTGAAATAGTGATTTAGAAAACACGTATAAGTTCACGAATCTCAATCCGTTTACATCGAACAACAGGTTGAACATGACGTTTGTCTTTCCGCACGCGGAAGGTCCGCAGATAATCGAACGAACGGTATCGGGCAGAAGACGTCCGTGTTTACGTTTTTTTCTGCCACTCCCACCATCGTCGCACAATTTCGAATAGTCCACGTCCTGTATTTTTAGTCTGTGCGCTTGTTGCAATATTTTCATGTTGTCGTTCTACGCACAGTCTATTTAATAGTCGCACTATATCGTAGCAGTCGGTAGATATGTAACTGCATACACATGTGTCCGGACCCGTTTCACAGTTCGGATCCGACCAAACACATTCTTTGTAGTGATCGAATCCGGTGCCGGTTGGTACTATTTCGCTGAGTCGGAACCTCGTCACGCGATTGGTAACCCGTTGCCAGTACTCGTACACCGTCAAGATCCTGCGCATGCGTTCAACGTCGTTTGCGGTCGTGTTCACGATGTACTCATCGTAACCAGGATGTGACACAATGTCTTTTACACTGTACACAGCGCGCATGTTGTCATCGTAACGCATCGACGCATACTAGTTCTATTTCCTCGAGTCGAATCGTTGTTATACCAAGTTCTTCTTGTGTATCCACGAATCGTGTTTACCATCGAATCCTAACCATCTGACTTTCACACGATCGCCTTTACGTTGTACGATCTTTTCTACCAAGTACACGTCACCAACGTTCGATTTACTGATTTCGTGTTCATAAAAACCACCTTTCAACACTTCTCCTGTATGATCCTTTAGCGAATAAGTGACGGGTACGCTGCCGGTACGCACTGTGTGAACGAAGAATATCTCGTTTGTCCAATTCGGTGTGTATCCTTTAGCGAACGTCATTTTGTGTTTGCTTATACGCACACGATCGCCTACTTTGAACTTCGGTCGTTTATAATCGATGCTCCTCGCCGTGTTCACACGAATCCTGCGTAACACTGTACGTTCGTTGGATTCGTTCACCTGTTGTGGTTTCATTCCAATCGTTCTGTGCACGGTGTTGTTATACGTGCTGACTAGTTCCGGTAACATATCCAACCAACGGTAATGACCTTGTTCGCTGAACGCGCGATACATGTGCGTTTTCAACGTACGGTTGAAGCGTTCCACAATGGAAGCCTTTTTCTCACTGTACGTGGAATAGAGTGTGACACCATATCTGCTCAACAATTTTTCTACGGTACTGTTGTAGTACTCTTTCCCGTTGTCCGTCTGCAGATATTTCATTTTATTAGCACGTAGAATCGGTTCCAGAGCTCGTGCGACCTCTACACCCGTCTTCGTTTTCAATGGAACGGCGTACGCGTACTTGCTAAACGCGTTAATCATCGTCATAAGGTACTTGAATCCCTTGTTCACCTTTGCGTGCGGTATCATCTCTACCAGGTCTGCTTGGTACAAGTCGTGAAGTCCCTTCAACTCGACCGCACGTCTCGGAAAATTCCTTCTTACCGGTCTGTGCAACTCCGTCGCGATAGTCTTGCGAACGCTCTGGTGTATATTCTTCACAGCTCGTTTCATTTTCGTGTCGTCGTGCGAACCGTGATTCGCAATACGCTGGAATGTAGTAAACTGTCGGCTTGGTGCTGAAGGTAATTCTCATCGATGCCGTTCTGACACGTCCACCTTCCATCACGCGACTGTCACACCGCCACCGCTCCACACCCGCTTATATCATCTCGACCGAACGGAAGAACATCGCGTTCTTTTTCCGATTGCGCAAGTACGTTAAAACATGAGCTAAACTGATTTTCATACGCCCATTACGCACGAGGCTCATACCGATGTAGTATCTCGGGAGCGCGTGTTGTTTCGAGTCCAACGCTCTTACAGTCTTAACAGAATTCATGTCTTTGAACATGACGCTACGTATAACGTTGTCGCGGTACTCGTGCATTTCCGCGACTATGACGTTATCGTTCTCAGGTAGCCACTCGCACATGTGTTTAGCTTTGAGTCCAGCGATTGGGCGTTGACTTCTCGATTTCGTATGCAGGTGTATCAGATACGAGTTCAACAACCAAAATTCGTCCGCCATAGAGCCCGTGCAATGCTGCCACTGTTCGTACAAACGCTGGTCTTTCACCGTGTACCCTTGTTCGTGCGAATACCGCAGACCAAAGTATTCGCAATACTTACGGAGTGTAGGCAATGCCTCCTTCAGAAAGGCTACCGAAAATAATCCCTGCGCCTTGTTGTTCACCAACGCGAACTGTTTCCCTCTCGCTAGTGTCGGTAACGAGGACGGTGGGCAGTGCAGGTCAAAACTTACGTTGTAGCTAGGATCCAGTGCGCACTTTGGCACTATCATCATCACGCTTCTGTATATTTCCATCGGTGTGCGTATCGGAATAGTGCGCTCCGTAAGGACGATGCAACAAGAAGCGTGTGGTATCGAACTTCCGTAAGCGAGCATGTCCGTGTATACAGTAGTGTAGTTCATCTGTCCGTGTGAATCGTGTAAGCCGTGCACACGCTGAACAGCGTTATAGAGTTCAGGAATCGGACGGAAACGTGAAAGAAAATTCCATCCGTGACGTACGGTACACTTGAACATATTCTTTTCGTAAACCACAAATTCTATCGGTACGTTATTTTGTTCGCACTCTACGATAAATTGAAGCCACCGTGATTTGTTGTGTATACGATCGGATACTATCATCAACAGCACGATCGGTGGCAAATCACTGCGGTGTTTTTTTATGTGACGCCAACAACGTGCGTGATATTTGTCAACGCCGAATTTGTAACGTGTACAGTAGTTGCCACAAAATCGTCTTTTCTTCACAAAATACATGGAACATAAGTTGGACCGTATCGCGCTTCGTGAAGCTTTGGTTATTGTGAAATGTTTCCCATCATCATATCGATAGACGTCCATCGTCTCGATGATCTGCGATGTGAGTGATACGCTATTAATCGTGATCATGATATTTATAGTGTATACGCATATTGTTTGAGTAATTTTTTTTATGTGTCTTCACTCACACTTTTCGAGTGAATACTGTCGTTCGATAGTAGTAGTAGTAGTAGTAACACCTAGTACTACTAGTACTACCCAAACGGGCATGTTTGTACATGAGTTTATGTTGGCTCTGAAAAGAGCCGTTTTTGCGTGCGTCGACTTCTACAAGTGTTCACGAACGAAATCGCATGCGGGCATTGACGCCTTATGGACTTGGGCGGGATCATCACCCACTGCCCAATCCATAATTCGTATTTTACACTTGCAGCATCTTACAACATCACCATCGTCTTCGTAAATAAACCCAGCTTTGGCTAGGTCAAAAATTTTTACGTTCGCATTCGGAAATTTATGAACGAAAAATTTAATGTTACCACGACGACTGATGTTGTAAAAGCTTTTTAAGCGGCTTGCAAAAGAATATGTGGACACATCCATATCTGAAGCAAGAATGTTGGTTTGTCGCGTTGCATTTCACCTCCTCAGCGATAGCTGCGCGCGCATCCGTAGTGGGGATGGCTGTCGTCAATTGGTCGCTATGAAATAAAGCACGGTGGTGGGAGCAGATAGCTGCGCGCGCAGTTGGTAGTGGGGGATCATCAGCGGTAATAGTTCGGTAGTGGGAGCGGATAGCTGCGCGCGCTACTGTCATAGATAGTATAAGTAGAGCGACGATCACTGCCAGCGTTCACCTTCAAGTCTCGCGCAGTGTAACTTTCACGTGTCGCATATAAAATAGTGCTTATTTTCTAATTTCGTATCAGTATTCAATTGTTCTTCAAGCGAGCAAGTAATTGTTAAAGTTTCGTGTTTTCATTGTTGTTGATAATGCAGTCATTTGCTGTTGAATGTAAATATTCGTTACGCGGCGCGTTGGTATTGCGCGTTTACACGCCTATCACAGATGACGAAGAATGTGTCAACGATGTCATAACCTTTTTTGATGAAATGCACGATACGTTACGTACGGACATTCTAAACGAACTGACACGTTTGCTTTCTATAAAGTGGCATATTACGGTTAAAGCGAGATTTGTCAAGTACATCGTAAACGCTGACACGGACCAGGACGAAGAAGTGACGACTGAAGCTTATTTTCACGGACGATGTCATACGACACTGATCGCTGACCAAGATGTATTGCCCGATCGTTTAGAAGCTTCATACGAAAAGATCATTGAATCGATTGATAAATTCACACGCGAGGGTAGCGGTTGGGTGTTAGACCGCATAATCTCCTTAGAACTCGTTCTCTCACGATACCAACCGCTAACCGCCTCCAGTTTCATTCGTACACCTCCTGAATTGTCTCGTACTAAATCCATCATCAACGTGAACAATACAGGCGATCAAATGTGTTTCGTATGGTCAGTGTTGGCCGCTCTGTTTCCACAACACAGAGACACCAATCGCGTATCCAAATACAAGCCGCATATCTGCAGTATCAATACTTCTGGTATAACTTACCCCACCCGTCTATCCGACATTGTGAAGTTCGAACGAGACAATCCTAACGTTTCTATAAATGTTTTCGGTTACGAAGAATATGAAATTTACCCTTTAAGAATAACTCCTTCCAGCGGCAGACAACATCACGTTAATCTATTACTTTTTACCGCTGACGACCGAAAACATTACTGTTTAATCAAAAATACAAGTCGCTTATTCTCTTCACTAAGCAACCACAACGGGCGTTCTTTCTATTGCAATTACTGTCTGCATAGATTCTGCGAAGAACGACTCCTTACCGAACATATCCCCCACTGTTCACCATATGGTGAACAGAAAATTCGTTTACCCACGACAGCGGAGGAGGAGAATGTGATGTATTTCAGAAATTATACATACTGCCATAAGGTCCCTTTTGCGATATACGCAGATTTTGAATCATTTATCGTCCCTTGCCATCGCTGCGACGCTCCTCCGCACACATCGTCCACCACAACGGAGTCGTTACATCTTCCTTCAGGTTTCTCCTACCTCATAGTCGACTACGAGCGTAACATTTTCAAACCCCAGGTCGTTTATCGCGGTGAGAACGTGGTAGACGTTTTTCTCAATAGACTGGTCGCTGAAGAGCGAGAACTTTTCAGAATCATCCGATCCATTGTCCCTATGACTATGAGTGACCGTGATTTGTTATCTTTCGCAAATGCCCTCGTATGTCATCTCTGTGAAGAACCACTGAACGAAATCGACAAAGTGCGCAACCATTGTCATCTGACAGGACGATACCTAGGCGCAGCTCACAACATCTGTAACCTTAATTTCAAGACTCCACGACACATACCTGTATTTTTTCACAACTTACGAGGTTACGATGCACATCACCTAGTACAAGGGTTGGGTAAATACGACGATCTCGCTTGTATCGCTACCACTAGCGAACGCTTCGTATCAGTCTCGTTGGGTCGTCTGCGTTTCGTAGACACGCTTCAATTTCTGAACACGTCCTTGGACACACTTGTTGGAAACTTGCACGCGAGCGGAGCGGATTTCGATTTAACGAAGCAATGTTTCGAAGAACACTTCGAGCTACTCTTACGTAAGGGCGTGTACCCTTACGATTACATGACAGGTAGCGAGAAATTCAACGAAACACGTCTGCCCGCACGCGAACACTTTTTCAACAGGTTGAGTGAATCGCCAATATCTGACGAAGATTACGCTCACGCGCACAACGTGTGGCGTACTTTTGGAATCAGTACACTGGGCGAATATCACGATCTGTATCTTAAAACAGACGTGCTGCTACTGGCCGACGTCTTCGAGGCGTTCCGTGAGATGGCCATGCGGTACTACCAGATCGATCCGGCTCATCTTTACTCGCTTCCTGGTGTCGCTTGGCATGCGATGTTAAAGATGACCCGTATGCGACTGGAGCTGTTGACGGATATAGATCAGCATCTCTTTATAGAATCGGCTGTTCGTGGTGGCGTTAGCATGGTACCCAACCGCCACGCCAAGGCCAACAACCCACTAATTGTCGATCAGTACGATGCTTCAAAGCCAACCTCTTTCATATTGTACACGGACTGCAACAACCTTTACGGTGCAGCCATGTCACAACCGCTCCCTTACGCCGCCTTCAGATGGTTAGATCGTAACGAGATCAACTCACTGGACGTGCGTACTCTGTGCGATGACGGTGACGTGGGCTACATACTCGAGGTCGACTTACACTATCCACCTGAACTTCATGACCTCCATTCCGATTATCCATTGGCACCCGTCCGTTCCTGTGTCCATCCTGACGTACTTTCACCGTACTCTCGACGACTCCACACACGACTGCACTATACAAAAGGGTATAGCGGATCGGAAACGCCTTCGTCGTCCGTTCCCAAGTTGCTGACGACTTTGGACGACAAGCAAAATTACGTTCTTCATTTTCGAAATTTAAAATTGTATCTGAGTCTCGGTTTAGAATTGAAAGCGATACATAGGGTGTTGAGTTTTAAACAGAGAGCGTGGATGAAACCGTTTATCGATTTCAACATGCAAAAGAGAGCAGCAGCCACCAACAGTTTCGAAAAGGATTTTTTCAAACTGATGGTCAACGCCGTCTATGGCAAATCGCTGGAGAACGTGAGGAAACGAATAGACTTCCAACTAGTCTCTAACGAACAACGGCTGCAGAAAATTGTTTCCAATCCTCGGCTAAAGCGTATGATCCGCTACACCGATAACTTGGTCGGACTGGCCTTACGAAATAGGACGATATTCCTTTCCCGTCCGGTGTACGTCGGCTTCACAGTACTCGATGTCAGCAAATTGATAATGTACAATTTTCATTATCGGTACGCTGTCGCCAAGTACGGACAACGATTGACCTTACTAATGACTGACACAGACAGTTTGCTTTACAGCATTCAGACTAACGATTTGTACTCAGATATGAAAGAGGATCTCCACCTTTTTGACACATCGGACTATCCCGCGGATCATCCTTGTCATTGCGACGACAACAAAAAAGTCGTGGGGAAGTTCAAGGATGAGACCAATGGAAAACCCATCAGGGAATTTGTCGGACTCAGGGCGAAGTGTTACTCGCTCTTGTTGTCCGACCGCACCGACAAAAAGGTGGCGAAAGGTGTGCCAAGGACGGCAGTAAAAAAAAGGTTACGACATCAATTGTACAGCGAGTGTCTTTTTGACAGTCGTACCGTATTCACCTCTGCTGACTGTATACGAAGCAATCATCATAAGCTGTACACGCAACGTATAACAAAACTTTCCCTGTCTCCTTATGATGATAAGAGGTATGTACTGGACGACGGTGTAAGTACACTCGCGTACGGGCATTACATGATAGCAGCAATAACCAACGACGCTGCTGGTCCTAAGGCAAAAAAGAGAAAGTACACGGACCGATAACTAACGGTAAAGATGATGTTCAGCATTACACACACACACACACACACACACACACACGCACACACATTAACTTTATGTTCTTTATTTACTTATTTTACAACTTTTGATACGTTTTACAGAATGAACAACAAGAAAATTGTGAAAAATAGGACAGCAGAGCAACGTCGAGTACGATGGTAAATATAACATTTTTTTCTTTATTTATAATGCAAAAAAAGAATATTCCATTCGATTGATGTGTGTTTTTTTTTATAGTTCACAACGGTTACGTCGTGCTTTGACAGGACCCGGCTCGAGTCGGTAAGACCGTTTTCATTAATAAACTCTTGTCCTAATGCGTTTACCTCCGGTGTTCAATTATATATATATATATTTTTTTATTTCAGTGATACAGACGAGGCACCTGTCACCGCTGATTCTCCCGTATCTCCAGAACCCGATTCGAGTCGGTAAGACAATTGTCATTTTAATAAACTTTTGTACTTTTGCGTTTTTTTTTTTTTTACCTCTGGTGTTCAATTTATTTTTTTTTTTCAGCAATGATGCTGCTGCTCCCGCTGTTGCTGTAATTCGTCCCCAATCTCCGCAACCTGGCACGAGTCGGTAAGACAATTTTCATTAATAAACTCCTGTGCTCTTACGTTTTACCTCCAGTGTTCATTTCATACATGTTTTTTTTTTAAGTGATGCTAACGCTCCGACTGGTGCTGTTGCTGCTGCTGCAGATTGTCGTCGTCCCCTATCTCCAAACAGCCTGCAATGTTTTAAACGCGCGTTATTTCGATTACAGGCTAGTGTGTTGCGGTAAGTCAGTTTTCATTAACAACAAAGTCTTATACTATTGCGTTTACCTCATGTGTTCAATTTATACTTTTTTTTTCAGCGATGCTCTAGCTGCAGGAGTGGTGGTATTTCACCCTCGACCCGGTACGAGTCGGTACGTTTGTTTTTAATTAACATTCATTTGTTCTCTTACGTTTAAATCTGGTATTAAAATTGTTCCTTTTTTTTTGTTTCAGTAATGTCGAGTCCACAGAAGAAGGTGAAGTTATGGAGGTGGAGGACAATCAAAGCGATGCTGATACGCTTGAATTAAATCCGAACGGTAATGATGATAGTGACAGTGATGATGACGATGTAGAAGTCCTCGACATAAATATGTAAGTCATCTTCTTATGCGTACATACTGCTTTGTTTTATTTGCGATTATACATAATTTCTATGTTGTCTTTTTTTTTTTTAGTGACATTCGCCCGATACCAGCACCGCCGCCACCTCCACAACCACATCCGATTACGCCACCGCAATCACCACCACCGTCACCACCGCCACCACCGCAGATGCAACCTCAACCACGCCCACAGCCCATTTATCAGCAACAGCAGCAGCAACTATTGCGGAGAGATCCCCGTTTGTGGACCCCTCCAGAAGACGCGCTACCCGTCTTCTTTGAAGTGCTACACGCAACCGAACCGAGGACGCACGATGACCCAACAACATTGAGACTCCTTCTTAGAAGGAGTCTACCGACATGGTGTTGGCGTCGCGGTGAGCCCTGTCCTGTTCAAGGTATGATTCCTCCACACAATACATGCAGTATATGCATAGAATCATACAATGACGGGCAGAGGCTCCTCGGTTTGGTATGTGGCCATACATACCATTACCGATGCGTCCTCAACTGGTTCCAGGCGGTAGCGATGGAGGGGACACCACCCGCATGCCCACAATGCAGGATGTACGTATTCGGAAAGTCGAATCGTACGTTTTATGGGCGTATGCATATTTAAGGTATATTACAGTGTTAATAAAGGTTTTAGTAATCCATCCTACTTGTAACAACCACATGTCACTAATACTCTTACTTTTTTGTTACAGATGGAAATTAACCACCGGATGAAGACTTTTTTAAAAAAAAAAACTGATTGTGAAATGTATAAATTTGTATAGATTTTTTTATTGTATAATATTTTTTATGTTTATATATTTGTAAATATTAGTTGTAGGAAATTAACCACCCGGATGGAGACTTGTAAAAAACAATACCTGATTGTGAAATGTATAAATTTGTATATATTTTTATGTTTATATATTTGTAAATATTAATTGTAAAGTAGTTATTTTTTCTTTTATGTTTATATTTGTAATAAACTTGTACATATTTTTTTCATTGTATAAGTGTTTATTTTCAACTATCCTTTTCGCATACTACAATTTACTTAACACATAGACACACAGTTGTCAACAATGCAATCGTTCAGATAAGTGAATCGAACACTGAATATCATCTGTATTTCTTACAGGGAAAATGAGAGTTCTAACGTGGACCGTCACACGGCGAGAAATTCAAAAATTGTGGTGGTGGGAGTAACCATGTTTATACACAACATCGACGATATCGGCACGGCAGGGTAAATATATACGAAACCAGTACACTTTAACACCGAGTTGGCAACAATGGCGAAACATACATTCAACCCGTACACTATAACACCGAGCCGACAACAGTTGGCAACACCGACGACGCTTTTCCAACATGGCCGAACTTCCGGAAAAACCCCTTACATATACATAACCATACACTATAACACACGCACGAATCGGCAACCAGGCCGTACCTTAACCACTACTCTCTTACACCACTCGACAACATCGCACCTTTTCCAACATGGCCGCCGGCGACCCACCGCGGCGGGCGGCCATCAAGCCACCACCAGGCCGCCGCCCAGCGACGATGACGACGTCAACGGCGAACGGCGAACATAGCCACGCCTCCGCCAATCAACGCACACATTACCCCACTTTAGGCGGCGACGACGACAACATGGCCGACAGACTACTGCCGCATGGTTACCCCCACCACCACAATTTTTGAATTTCCCGCCGTGTGACGTCACTTCCGCGTTAGAACTCTCATTTTCCCCCTACTCGTTTATACTGCAGACGGACGCGAGTTCGGTTGCGCTCGGGGCGGTTCTATCCCAAGTTGTAGATGACGCTAGGCAGCCTGTGGCTTTTATTTCCCGGACGTTGACCCAGCAAGAACGAAAATCATCTGTCTATGAGCTAGAGTGTTTAACTGTAGTGTACGCTCTAGACAAGTTTAGGCGTTTCCTGGAACATGCTGAGTTCCTGCTCGAGACCGAC
Organism: Magicicada septendecula; assembly: GCA_034769895.1. Taxonomy (NCBI): domain Eukaryota; kingdom Metazoa; phylum Arthropoda; class Insecta; order Hemiptera; family Cicadidae; genus Magicicada; species Magicicada septendecula. The sequence continues at coordinate 796,524,960 of CM068367.1, read as the reverse complement.
AATCAGGCTCTCTCATGGCTTCTGGCTCATCCCCGGCAACTGGGTAAAATTGGTAGATGGGTGGTGAAGATCTCATCTTTTAAGTTCACCGTGCAACACATTAGGGGATCTCAAAATGTGGTTGCAGATGCCTTGTCCCGCATGTTTTCCCAACCCAGTGATGCCCAATCTGAGCAACCCTGTTCCGTTCTTTTAGACTTTCCATTAGCCTTCACTGATGTGTTACCCCATCAGTTAAACGACGAAGCGCTGGGTCCAGTCATCCAAAATATCAAGGAGGGTAACGTACAGGCCCCTTATTTCTTGTCCAAGGGAGTCCTCTGTTGTATAGAGAGAAAAGGACGTGCCCCTAAGATCGTGCTGCCTAGCAAGTTAGTGCCCATGGTCTTCAGTTATTACCATAATTCCCCAGTAGGAGGCCACAAGGGAATTTCTAAGACCATTTCCAGTGTTAGGAAACATTTTATCTGGAAGGGCATGGATAGGGACATCGCGACAAGGGTTAAGAGCTGTCATCTTTGTGGCTTGAGCAAGCCTGCCCAGAACACCAAACTAGGGTTGTTGTCATCTGAGGTGGCGAGCAGACCGATGGAGAAGTTGTTCATCGACTACGTGGGGCCGTTTCCCCGTAGCAAGTCAGGTAATGCTTACCTGCTTGTTTGCGTGGATGCTTTTTCTAAGTTTGCCTGGCTACTGCCCTTACGGCAGGCAACCGCTCGTTTAACCATTAACGCGCTACAGAACAATGTGTTTCAGCATTTCGGTCTTCCGACCATCATTGTTTCGGACAATGGCCCGCAGTTTATTTCAGGTGAATTCCGGCGTATGTGTTTCGCCAGTGGGATAAAACACGTAACCACTTCCCCTTATTACCCACAACCGTCCCATGCGGAGAGATTCAATCGGAATCTCCGGTCCGCCCTGATTGCTTATCACGCAGAGCAACAAACCACCTGGGATCAGAATCTGAAGTGGTTACAGTTAGCTTTCAACACGGGCCGACACGATAGTCATCAGGCCGTGCCCTTTGAAATTCTGTTTGGATTCTCGCCCGCACTCCCGTTGACCAATCTGTGGAATATCGAAGATCTTCTGCCGCGGGAGCCCAATAATAAAACAGCGGAGAGGTGTAAGGAAGCTCGGAAGAATTTGCTGCGAGTGCACGAGCGGGTCCGTCGGCGTTATAATCAGGGGCGAATTCCTAACCCCTTCCGAATTGGTGACTGGGTGAATTGCCAAAGCCACCCACTAAGCTCAGCCGCAGACAAACGTGCCGCAAAGCTGTGTTACCGCTGGTCGGGGCCATATCGCATCCTGGGATTCACGTCACCGGTGACGGCCCGGCTGGGCGTACCGGGGGACGATACTAAAATAGTGGTAAGCCATATTTCCAAATTGAAGCGCTGTCGGGGGCAATCGAGGACTTTTGAAGGGGGTTAGTCCCCGTAGAGATAGGGCAGATGCCCTGTTAAGGTGGCACTCGTGTTCTGATTTTAGTGGACAAGCCTCAGGAGGTCGGAAGTCTGTGACGTCACAACTCTTCTTTGATCTTTTTTTGCTGTCCCTCTTTGCTGTGGGCTGGCCCTGATCAGGTCAGCGTGCAGCACCCGCACACTTACATACTACATACCTTCTTTCGTCTCTTTCGTTTTCTTTCTGAGCCTCTGTTCTCGTGAGAGCAAGTGCTGCTGGGCCGACCTAATCACGATGACCACCGGCTTGTTTTGGGGAGGGGGTACACTGCAGGGTACCCTCCCGCTGTTTAACTGTGAGACAACTATGTTGCCCTTTTGGGGTGAGGGTGTGCCGAGTCTAGGCTTAGATCGGCGATTAACCAGTATATAACGTCCGGTAAACGTTAAATGCAGTACAGTATTTAAAGCGGTTTAATTAGTGCTACACCCTAGCAGTGACGATAAGCACTAATTATGGGTGAGTCTAGAGTGCTTGAGAGGTGCTGGCCTCTAGCGACAGCCCTGGTTTGCGAGTTTGAAGCGGAAATAACGTTTTTATGCAAAGTTTGTCTCGCATCAAACTTCGTCGTTTATGGCTGCCTTTTTCTACTCCGGACAGATGAAGAAAATTTCTTCCACCATTCTTCCCACTATGACAGGCTAGATCTGAATAGAACTGCGGTAAGTCTCGCCAATATTTTCATAGTTAAGTATTTAAAGTTTTACTAAAGAAAAACTTGTTTAATAGGCCACAATAGTGAATTTCTGATAACCTTATTACGTTACCTCATGGTTATTGTGCAATGCGTAATTCAGTGTAAGTTGCATACAACTTTTACTAGGGATTATTGTAAAACTTTATTCATATCAGGAAGCTTACTGAAGCACCAATTGAGAGTCACGTAATTGCCGAATGGTATTAATTTATATAGTAAAAATGATGTAATCAGATTTAACCTATCTCGACCACGTGGCACAATATATTCAGACTATGTATAAAGTTTATTAAAAGTGTAACAAGCCATAATTAGCTATCAAAATTCAATCATGGTAACCCGCATGGGTGGAGTTATTATTATAAAATTTAACTGTACTAAATATTTTCAAATAGGGCCTGTTGGCCATATAACCTTGTCAAGTATTATATTTAGATAGCCCTAAAGCTATGTTAAGATTATATATGGGTTTTGGGGGTGTGCGAACTTTCTGGGGGCATTGTTTTGTGTACTCTGGCTGATATAATGTTGTGTAATTAGGGTTCCCCGAGGAAGTCGAGGAAACAGCCCAACAACAACCTGAACATGTAACACCTAGAACTTCTCTCACTTCATCTGCCGGAGGAATTGCCATGACGAAGCACCAACACCTGTAATGTAGGCCACGAGATTGCTACTTCACCCCCATGGACAAAAATAAGGTGATCTCAACCCATTATATTCTTTACACGTAGTGATGCACTCAATAAGAGCCAGTGAACCAATTCAATCAGTCAACAACATGACTTTCAAGTTTTTAAATATTTTAATTGGATCCCCAATTAACGGGACAGTATAGTGCGTGAACTGGGAGGGAAATCATTTGTAAATTTTATTAATTTGTTGTATAATCTGTTAGCTCAGGGGCTGACATGTATCTTTGGCAGTTCACCTTTCACACGTGCAATTCATGCTTATTTTCAGTATAAGGGTTTCATTACTGCTTTTAAGTCATTCGTTCAATTTGTAATTTCTCTGTTTCAATTTAGTGTTCATTTTACATATATATTTTCTCATTTTTAAATTCAGTTTGGTTTATATAGGGATAGAAATTTCTGGGGTAGTTAAATAGATTCACAAGTTTAATCCTGTACTGATGCCTGTTCATACAGTGTTAAACATGTTGTTAAGACAGGTTGAATTATTCACCGACTGGCAAATGAACATGTCGGTCTCTGCGCCAAAATTACTTTTTAAAAGGGTTATAAGATTCATGACATATTTCTATTTTCACAACTTAACCATATTTCTATATATATATATATATATATATTCTATTAATTAATTATGATAACTGGGGTGTTCATTGTTTTCTAAAATTTTATTTCTCCTAGTATAAGAGCCCAGTGGGGCAGAATTTTATAATAGTATTAGGCACTTGGCCAAATTTTAGAATTTATTATGTCCTGGGGACTACTGGAGTTGCGTAAGCATAATCTAATACACATGTAACATAACATGTGTTATGACAAATTAAGAATTGTAATCCTAACATGGATTTCCATGAAATAATTAATAAAGTACCTCATGGGGGTAAGAAAAGGGCGTGGCAAGAGATCTCTGTATAATTGTACTGTATTGTGGAACATGTAAATGTATCGTGATTTGTGTTTGTATTTTTTTGCGGGGTTTTATATGTATTGTACATTTGGGTGTATTTTTGGGGGAGTTAGATATAGGGTTTTTATAAAAGAAAAGATGAAACATAGGGTTATATATATCCATTTAATTTTGATGACATTACTTTATTCTATCTCAATTAATTTTTGCTGAATATTTCTTCTAAGAAAGTAATTTATTTTAATTAACTTTAATAACAGGTATGTGGACTTGTCACTATTTAATTTTAATTAATTTTGTTTGAGAATTAGTTATTCTAATTTACATTATCAAGAAGTCTATAAAATTCTCTCCATTAAGTTTCAATTGATCATTTTAAAGAGAACATAGAAAATAAATCTTATATTTATTAATAATTATCAGGAAACTTTACTTAAAGAACATTAATGATTTTAATTTTTAATTCATTTTAAAGAGAAGATAGCAAATAAATTTTATGTGTTAATAATTTTCAGGTGACATTGTTTAAAAGAGTATAAATTATTTTAATTAACAATTTAAGGGGAAATAGATTCTGACTGTTGTATTTATTGATTTTGTTATTAATATTGTTTTTAAAAAAGGAGATAGAATAATAAAAGGGATTTTATTAATTGTTAAATTTATGAGTTTTCATTGCAAGTCCCGTCTCACTGGATCCAGCGCATTTTTGGCTTCTCTAGGCTTTGGTCTAGTTCTAATTAACTTGTGGCCCCTCTTAAAAAAAAAAAAAAAAAAAAAAAAAAAAAGTTTTGCAAAAAATTTTCAAAACAAAATAATCTTTTTTTTACAGTCTAAGTTAAAGAGGGGTTACATAGTTTTAATCAAGAATGCAATGTCTGAGTGTGGATACCATTCTTTTATTATAAAATGTTTATTATGAGTTACTAGAAATAATCAAGACTAGAATGTCTGAGCTTAAATACCATGTTTTTCATGTCAAATAATTGTTATGTATTATTAGTTAGAATTCAATACTAAATGTTCTTGTAGTAAAGTAAGGAATTGTTAATTAACATTGTATTCGAATAGAAGGTCAGAAAGGGTATAAACAAGCTATATTATTAAAAAACTTTGTAGGTAAAACCAGATAAAATCTAGGCCAAATGGTAAATCTAAATTACATTATAATTGAAGAATCAAGTACAGTAAACTAGTTAAACTGATGAAATTTATGTAAGGTAAACCAGTCACAGAATAATATAATATAATTATACTTTAAAAAGATATTGAAAAAAATTTCAAAAAAAAAAATCTTTTTTTTTACAGTCTAAGTTAAAGAGGGGTTACATTTGGTAGCAGAGCGTGGTTGAGATTAGGGTCAACCAGTGGGTCCTGTGGGTGTGACGGGGCTTGCAAACTCAGGAAACGTTTTGGGAGTTCTAATGGAACTTAGAAAATTTTTTTGAAAGGCCCTATATCTAATAGTGAATATTTCTGTTAGGTTTAAGGTTTTGTGTTTAAGATGTATATGTACTTGCCCGCCTTGAATAGTTGAACCTACCGTTCAACCGTAGGTTGCCACGTGGTGAGAAATTTTGGAAGGGGACACTCCTTTGGAAACGCGACTTATCGCAGATCTGTGCCTGGGTGGAGATGGTTTGCGTATTACCTTGCCCATATTAGGGGAGGTGTTTTAATTATGCGGTATGGCCCGATCGGCAGTCGGTCCCCTCCGATATACGGTAGCCGAAGAAATATTAGAAATATTTTTGAAAATTGTCGTTGGTCGGTGTTTTTGTCGTGTTGTGTGTTAGTGTGTGTGTCGCGTTCCATTTGTGTAGAGTTGTTGAGAGAGAGCAGTTCAGGTAAGTGGGCTGGGTCCTCGCAACGGTAGGGGGACCCGCAGTCTGCTTAATGGAAGAAACAGTACTTAAGATTTTCCTGTATTAATTGTCTTTAGTTCTAAGGTGTTGTGTTTTGTTTTGTGTGCCGACCGCGAAGCTCGACGATGAGTGCACTAAACCCTGAGCTGTTTTTGCGGGATGAACTTGAGTTCGAGCTACGGGCCCGGGGCAAAGACCCTAGAGGGAATGTTCAGATTTTACGACGGTAGCTCCGAGAAGCGCTGGCCGCGGGTGACGCGCTCTCGAGGGTCACCATTCCTGACCAAGAGAGCGAGTGGGAAAATTGTAATGAGAAGTGGGAGGAGCTGCGAGAGTTAGCTCGCTGCGTAGAAAGTTTGGAGGCGGGACCGGGGTGCTCTATCGGTGTCCGGCGAATCCGGCAACGTCTGCAGCATGTGATACTTAGGCTGCAGAATCTTCAAGCACAAGGCGGCGAACTTGTGCCGGCCCATAACATAAACGAACTAATACAGCAGATCACCTCGACCCTCCAGGGGTCTCAACCTGCTAGACAATCTACGCCGGTACCAGTTGCTGAGTCCGTGGTCTCAGCCGTAGATTCCTCTTATAGAGAAATAGAACCTGTTCACGCCGGTTTGGGGGCGGCGTCTTACCATAAGCTGCCCAACCCACTGTCTCACATTATCCAACAACTACCAGTCGTAGATGGACTGGAGGCAGAAAAACTTTTACCTTTTTTTAGGACCGTCTTCCAGTTGGTAGACTACCCGGGCATGTCAGATAGTACGGTGCTCGAACTCATATTCCCTTATTGTCGCAGAACAATGGCTGAGAGGGTGGCGGAGGTCATGCGTCGTAAAGGTGGAGTGGCGGAGTTCCACCGGGTGGTGTTGGGGACGTTCGTCCCCGGTAGATTAATGGAGCAGTTGCGACATCGACACTTTTATCGAGTGCAGGCGCGGGGCGAAAGTTTAGCCCAATACGTACAAAGAATCCGAGAGGTAGCTCGAATTCTGGGACTGGGCATGTCGGAGGAGGAAGTGGTCCAGAACATTCTCGACGGCGTCTCCTCCGAGGATCGATTGCGTCTAGTTTTTGCAGAGCGGCCGCGGTGGTTTGCGGACCTGGACCGGCTGTGCGTCATGACCAAGGCCATCCAGATGAGCGACCACGCGAGGGGAGACGGTAGAGGAGAATAACCAAGACCGCAGAGATCGGAAGGACCCAGAGAGCCTTTCTTCCCCCGACAGGCCCAGCCAGCTCGAAATCGCGAGCAAACGAAAGCGGTTGTTTGCTACAATTGTAACCGCCCGGGACACGTGGCTAGAAATTGCACTCGAGGGCGCGCGCGCCCAGCACCACCTTTGTCTAGACCAGCACCAAAAAACTAGATAGACAGGGGAAGATATTTCGGAGGATGTCTTCCCCCCGCTCTAATTCTGTTCAACTTCCGAAGACCTCCAGGCAATTGTTAGCATCCAACTCTTCCGACATCAAGGTCCGGTCCACTACCTCGCAACCCCTTTCAGTATGCCCCTTTCTGTCGCTCGAGGTAAAAGGGGATCAGCTCAGAGCCTTAGTTGACTCCGGTTCGGCCCGAACCATCATCTCATCTCGGGTATACGCGGACCTTGAAAAGCAGGGCTTGATTAAGGAGTCGAACTTGTCATCTGCAGTATGCTGGACTGCATCCCGGGAAATCTTGCCTATCTCCCGGGTTATCACCTTTAAATTTAAAATCGATGGGTTTTCTTGGGTGTGGCCTTTTCTGGTTTCTCCTGCTCTGGGAGTGGATTGTATAACTGATGCCGACTTCATCGCAAAAAGTGGTCTCGTGCTGGACATCCAAGAGCACCAATGTTTCTTTAAGTTCAATCGGGAAGTTCTAATTCCGTTCCTTGGGTACCAGGGCGCAAAGCCGGGTATCCAAGAAGTAGCTTGTCCCGATTCTGCACGAGATCATCTCACTCCATCCCAGCAGAAGGCCTTAGACCATTTGTGTGAGGAATTTCCCGAGGTGTTAACTCCTACTTTGGGACTCACACACCTGCTGGAATACAAGATACGTCTAACCGATTCCAAAATAGTAAGGTCACACCCTTACAAATTCGCTCCTCCGAAGATGACCATTCTGCGAGAGAAGGTTCAAGAATTGTTGGAACAAGGGGTAATTGAACCTTCTCATTCGAGCTATGCCAGTCCAGCATTTTTAGTACCAAAGCCTGGGGGCAAGCAAAGAATGGTAATTGATTATCGGAAGTTGAATTCCAATATAGAGGTGGATTCTGTTCCCCTCCCAGATTTACATTCAGCCTTTGATTGGTTCAGTGGGGCCAGATAATTTACTATTATCGATCTTAACGCGGCCTATCATCAAATTCCTCTGGCCAAAGAGAGTAGACTATATACGGCCTTTTGTGTACCCTGGAATTTGTACCAGTACACAAGGGTTCCCATGGGTTTGGCTGTGGGGGCCCAGACACTCACTCGTCTTCTCGATACGGTTTTTCACGATGTGAAATTCCGCTTCGTATTTAACTATCTTGATGATTTACTAGTATATAGCGAGACCTTCGATGATCATCTGGGTCATCTCAGAGAAGTGATGGGTCGGTTAAGGAATTCTGGTCTCACTGTCAATCCAGAGAAGGTTCGTTTCGCCCAAGAGAGTGTTTCTTTCTTGGGCCACTTAGTTTCACACCGGGGCGTTACGGTAGACCCCGAGAGGACACAGGGCATCCGTGACTTCCCTCCCCCTAGGGATGCGAAGGGCATAGCGAGATTCGTCGGTATGGTAAATTTTTACCGACGTTTCATACCGAACATCGCCGAAATTGCCGCACCCTTGAACGAACTAAGGAAGAAGGGCGCCAAATTTACATGGGGTGAAAACCAACAAAAAGCTTTCAACACCTTGAAGGAAGCCATCATCTCCCCACCGGTGTTACGGATGCCCGACTTTTCGAAGCCGTTTATACTGCAGACGGACGCCAGTTCGGTTGCGCTCGGGGCGGTTCTATCCCAAGTTGTAGATGACGCTAGGCAGCCTGTGGCTTTTATTTCCCGGACGTTGACCCAGCAAGAACGAAAATCATCTGTCTATGAGCTAGAGTGTTTAACTGTAGTGTACGCTCTAGACAAGTTTAGGCGTTTCCTGGAACATGCTGAGTTCCTGCTCGAGACCGACAATCAGGCTCTCTCATGGCTTCTGGCTCATCCCCGGCAACTGGGTAAAATTGGTAGATGGGTGGTGAAGATCTCATCTTTTAAGTTCACCGTGCAACACATTAGGGGATCTCAAAATGTGGTTGCAGATGCCTTGTCCCGCATGTTTTCCCAACCCAGTGATGCCCAATCTGAGCAACCCTGTTCCGTTCTTTTAGACTTTCCATTAGCCTTCACTGATGTGTTACCCTATCAGTTAAACGACGAAGTGCTGGGTCCAGTCATCCAAAATATCAAGGAGGGTAACGTACAGGCCCCTTATTTCTTGTCCAAGGGAGTCCTCTGTTGTAGAGAGAGAAAAGGACGTGCCCCTAAGATCGTGCTGCCTAGCAAGTTAGTGCCCATGGTCTTCAGTTATTACCATAATTCCCCAGTAGGAGGCCACAAGGGAATTTCTAAGACCATTTCCAGTGTTAGGAAACATTTTATCTGGAAGGGCATGGATAGGGACATCGCGACAAGGGTTAAGAGCTGTCATCTTTGTGGCTTGAGCAAGCCTGCCCAGAACACCAAACTAGGGTTGTTGTCATCTGAGGTGGCGAGCAGACCGATGGAGAAGTTGTTCATCGACTACGTGGGGCCGTTTCCCCGTAGCAAGTCAGGTAATGCTTACCTGCTTGTTTGCGTGGATGCTTTTTCTAAGTTTGCCTGGCTACTGCCCTTACGGCAGGCAACCGCTCGTTTAACCATTAACGCGCTACAGAACAATGTGTTTCAGCATTTCGGTCTTCCGACCATCATTGTTTCGGACAATGGCCCGCAGTTTATTTCAGGTGAATTCCGGCGTATGTGTTTCGCCAGTGGGATAAAACACGTAACCACTTCCCCTTATTACCCACAACCGTCCCATGCGGAGAGATTCAATCGGAATCTCCGGTCCGCCCTGATTGCTTATCACGCAGAGCAACAAACCACCTGGGATCAGAATCTGAAGTGGTTACAGTTAGCTTTCAACACGGGCCGACACGATAGTCATCAGGCCGTGCCCTTTGAAATTCTGTTTGGATTCTCGCCCGCACTCCCGTTGACCAATCTGTGGAATATCGAAGATCTTCTGCCGCGGGAGCCCAATAATAAAACAGCGGAGAGGTGGAAGGAAGCTCGGAAGAATTTGCTGCGAGTGCACGAGCGGGTCCGTCGGCGTTATAATCAGGGGCGAATTCCTAACCCCTTCCGAATTGGTGACTGGGTGTATTGCCAAAGCCACCCACTAAGCTCAGCCGCAGACAAACGTGCCGCAAATGTGTGTTACCGCTGGTCGGGGCCATATCGCATCCTGGGATTCACGTCACCGGTGACGGCCCGGCTGGGCGTACCGGGGGACGATACTAAAATAGTGGTAAGCCATATTTCCAAATTGAAGCGCTGTCGGGGGCAATCGAGGACTTTTGAAGGGGGTTAGTCCCCGTAGAGATAGGGCAGATGCCCTGTTAAGGTGGCACTCGTGTTCTGGCTTTAGTGGACAAGCCTCAGGAGGTCGGAAGTCTGTGACGTCACAACTCTTCTTTGATCTTTTTTTGCTGTCCCTCTTTGCTGTGGGCTGGCCCTGATCAGGTCAGCGTGCAGCACCCGCACACTTACATACTACATACCTTCTTTCGTCTCTTTCGTTTTCTTTCTGAGCCTCTGTTCTCGTGAGAGCAAGTGCTGCTGGGCCGACCTAATCACGATGACCACCGGCTTGTTTTGGGGAGGGGGTACACTGCAGGGTACCCTCCCGCTGTTTAACTGTGAGGCAACTATGTTGCCCTTTTGGGGTGAGGGTGTGCCGAGTCTAGGCTTAGATCGGCGATTAACCAGTATATAACGTCCGGTAAACGTTAAATGCAGTACAGTATTTAAAGCGGTTTAATTAGTGCTACACCCTAGCAGTGACGATAAGCACTAATTCTGGGTGAGTCTAGAGTGCTTGAGAGGTGCTGGCCTCTAGCGACAGCCCCGGTTTGCGAGTTTGAAGCGGAAATAACGTTTTTATGCTAAGTTTGTCTCGCATCAAACTTCGTCGTTTATGGCTGCCTTTTTCTACTCCGGACAGATGAAGAAAATTTCTTCCACCATTCTTCCCACTATGACAGGCTAGATCTGAATAGAACTGCGGTAAGTCTCGCCAATATTTTCATAGTTAAGTATTTAAAGTTTTACTAAAGAAAAACTTGTTTAATAGGCCACAATAGTGAATTTCTGATAACCTTATTACGTTACCTCATGGTTATTGTGCAGTGCGTAATTCAGTGTAAGTTGCATACAACTTTTACTAGGGATTATTGTAAAACTTTATTCATATCAGGAAGCTTACTGAGGCACCAATTGAGAGTCATGTAATTGCCAAATGGTATTAATTTATATAGTAAAAATGATGTAATCAGATTTAACCTATCTCGACCACGTGGCACAATATATTCAGACTATGTATAAAGTTTATTAAAAGTGTAACAAGCCATAATTAGCTATCAAAATTCAATCATGGTAACCCGCATGGGTGGAGTTATTATTATAAAATTTAACTGTACTAAATATTTTCAAATAGGGCCTGTTGGCCATATAACCTTGTCAAGTATTATATTTAGATAGCCCTAAAGCTATGTTAAGATTATATATGGGTTTTGGGGGTGTGCGAACTTTCTGGGGGCATTGTTTTGTGTACTCTGGCTGATATAATGTTGTGTAATTAGGGTTCCCCGAGGAAGTCGAGGAAACAGCCCAACAACAACCTGAACATGTAACACCTAGAACTTCTCTCACTTCATCTGCCGGAGGAATTGCCATGACGAAGCACCAACACCTGTAATGTAGGCCACGAGATTGCTACTTCACCCCCATGGACAAAAATAAGGTGATCTCAACCCATTATATTCTTTACACGTAGTGATGCACTCAATAAGAGCCAGTGAACCAATTCAATCAGTCAACAACATGACTTTCAAGTTTTTAAATATTTTAATTGGATCCCCAATTAACGGGACAGTATAGTGCGTGAACTGGGAGGGAAATCATTTGTAAATTTTATTAATTTGTTGTATAATCTGTTAGCTCAGGGGCTGACATGTATCTTTGGCAGTTCACCTTTCACACGTGCAATTCCTGCTTATTTTCAGTATAAGGGTTTCATTACTGCTTTTAAGTCATTCATTCAATTTGTAATTTCTCTGTTTCAATTTAGTGTTCATTTTACATATATATTTTCTCATTTTTAAATTCAGTTTGGTTTATATAGGGATAGAAATTTCTGGGGTAGTTAAATAGATTCACAAGTTTAATCCTGTACTGGTGCCTATTCATACAGTGTTAAACATGTTGTTAAAACATGTTGAATTATGCACCGACTGGCAAATGAACATGTCGGTCTCTGGGCCAAAATTACTTTTTAAAAGGGTTATAAGATTCATGACATATTTCTATTTTCACAACTTAACCATATTTATATATATATATATATATATATATATTCTATTAATTAATTATGATAACTGGGGTGTTCATTGTTTTCTAAAATTTTATTTCTCCTAGTATAAGAGCCCAGTGGGGCAGAATTTTATAATAGTATTAGGCACTTGGCCAAATTTTAGAATTTATTATGTCCTGGGGACTACTGGAGTTGCGTAAGCATAATCTAATACACATGTAACATAACATGTGTTATGACAAATTAAGAATTGTAATCCTAACATGGATTTCCATGAAATAATTAATAAAGTACCTCATGGGGGTAAGAAAAGGGCGTGGCAAGAGATCTCTGTATAATTGTACTGTATTGTGGAACATGTAAATGTATCGTGATTTGTGTGTGTATTTTTTTGCGGGGTTTTATATGTATTGTATTCTAATTTACATTATCAAGGAGTCTATAAAAATTCTCTCCATTAAGTTTCAATTGATCATTTTAAAGAGAACATAGAAAATAAATCTTATATTTATTAATAATTTTCAGGAAACTTTACTTAAAGAACATTAATGATTTTAATTTTTAATTCATTTTAAAGAGAAGATAGCAAATAAATTTTATATGTGTTAATAATTTTCAGGTGACATTGTTTAAAAGAGTATAAATTATTTTAATTAACAATTTAAGGGGAAATAGATTCTGACTGTTATATTTATTGATTTTGTTATTAATATTGTTTTTAATTGTTAAATTTATGAGTTTTCATTGCAAGTCCCGTCTCACTGGATCCAGTGCATTTTTGGCTTCTCTAGGCTTCGGTCTAGTTCTAATTAACTTGTGGCCCCTCTTTTCAAAAAAAAAACAAAAAAAAAATTTGCAAAAAATTTTCAAAAAAATAATCTTTTTTTTACAGTCTAAGTTAAAGAGGGGTTACATAGTTTTAATCAAGAATGCAATGTCTGAGTGCGGATACCATTCTTTTATTATAAAATGTTTATTATGAGTTACTAGAAATAATCAAGACTAGAATGTCTGAGCTTAAATACCATGTTTTTCATGTCAAATAATTGTTATGTATTATTAGTTAGAATTCAATACTAAATGTTCTTGTAGTAAAGTAAGGAATTGTTAATTAACATTGTATTCGAATAGAAGGTCAGAAAGGGTATAAACAAGCTATATTATTAAAAAACTTTGTAGGTAAAACCAGATAAAATCTAGGCCAAATGGTAAATCTAAATTACATTATAATTGAAGAATCAAGTACAGTAAACTAGTTAAACTGATGAAATTTATGTAAGGTAAACCAGTCACAGAATAATATAATATAATTATACTTTAAAAAGATATTGTAAAAAGATAGGAAGAGTTATGAGAAAAAATGCAAATGTAATAACTGAAAATTCAGAGTAGGGAGTCATAAATTATTGAATAATATTTAAAAGGATAACCAATTAATAAAATTACAAGAAATTAAGGGAAGATAAACAATTTATGTCAATCTGAGATTTAGTACAAACATAAATATAACATATAAAATGGCGAACATTTGGGGAAGGACAGGAAGTAAATTTTAAAGCCTACTTTTTCATAATGAAAGAAATATAGCATTTTAGATAAGAAACTTTGTAAAACTATCTTTGGTATCAAATCAAACAGAATGAACTAAAGAAAGAGATTATGTATTTAGTATTTCATAAAACTAAATAATAGCAAAAATATATTCAGTAATATAATGTAAATTTTCCGAATGTAGTGGAAGCCAAACAGATTTAAAACAATATCTTGCTAATATTAAATTAGCTAAGACGATTTCAGGAGACGAAGGAAATGAGAACAGTTAATTATTGGACCTTGTCGAACACACTTGAACGAGATTTTTGCTTATATTAACCTATATAGCAGACAAATATGGCGATCGGTCTGTAAGCCTAGTCTGCAGTGAAAAATCGTAAATTACTAAATTTTGAACTTAAACCTTAAACTCAGTGAGAACATTTAACACCACAATTAAACTAAAGTAATACGGAACAGTAAATGAGTGAAATAATAAATTAAACCTATATAATAAATAATTCTTAATAACGAGACGAGAAGTGCAAGTTTTGACCTTATTGAACAAAGTAAATTAAACATTATCACACATATTTAATCGAAGTGAATCACAAAACACTGAACCAGAACCATTCTACTAACACCAGAAGGAATAATCACAACTGCGGAGACGAGGAAACATTGAAAAGGTACCATTTATTGGAAGAAATTTTCATCGAGCCGACTACGGTTTAACATATGCAGTCCGGAAGCTGCCATCTTGACTCCCACAATTCAAAGTGAGCTTTACCGACATACTCATACAGTCTTCAATGGTTCGAATTTTTTATTTAATAAACATTATATATTAACTAATAACTTGTAATTTTTAATTATTAAGCTTTTTACATGTAAGTGTTATACTTTCCTGACCTTACCCTTCTCTGACTATATATAAAATAACCGTTCAAAGAACCTAATAATTAATTGAAAAAATACAGATGTAAAAAATTAATCGACAGCCCTGAGAACGAGTCGATACTACTGTTGAATAATCGATTAACACTCGATACATTATACAATTGTTAATAAATCTAAAATTTTGGCAATTTGGTTTCTATTTATTTATAAATTTAATAAATAGAATTAAAAATAAGATAAATTGAGATCACGGACTATCCGAAAGGCGGCCTTTACCAAAAAAGAAGGAGAATACTCAATTAAGAAGAAGAACCGTCTATCGATTAGTGCTGGAGACAATACAATTAACGCGGAAGTTAATTATAAAAACGTAAGATGATACAATTAACAGAAACAGAAACAAAAGAGTTAAATTTTTACAAGAATCAATTTCGAAAATTAATTTACTTAACAACAAAAACCAATTAAACAATATTTTTCAAAAACACCAAACAAATTTTTATTTTGTAAACTGAATTTTTTATTTTGTTACAACGTTTTACGTTGAACTGTTACTTTATTTTATATAAAATACTTTACTTTTGCATTGTACAGGCGAACGTCCGAGATTTAGTTTTAATAAATTTAGATAGGCAGCCGGCCGGCTATACTGCTATTTCGTGACTGAGAACGATTTGCAAGGCTTCAATTCCGAGGTGGGGAGTAACTACGTCACCAGTCTCTTTGTGTAGAGATCCACGCCTTAGTTGTTTACAAGCGCATGTATTGCGTTTTGCATACTTTTGTATGACGTATACATGGGTGCAGCTTGTTGATACATTCGTCGGACAAAATGATGTTGTTGTTTCTGAGCGTATATTTCCGACCTTGACGCAATTTCTGTCCACTCGATATTGCGTAGTTGCAAACCTTCATAAAACCTTACTAGTTTCTTATATGTGACTTTGAATAATTATACAATTTAAATTGATTATTCCCCAAAACACAGTAGGGCCAGAATTGTACTGTTACAAAACCCCCTCAATGATAGGATTTATGACGAAGCATAAAAACTCTCATTGACACACTTATACTTCCTAAAAGGATCAGCTAGGATATGTCGCCACAACCCCCTTACTGTTTATATAAAAAAAAATACAATAACTCACCCTTGGTCCAATGATGGTGACAGTACCTGCATGATGTTACTGGACTTCTCCGGAGAGATCCCAACACCGCAAGGCCAATAGGCACATAACGCTCCTGCTCTGATGCGCTGGCCAGCTCAGGACCGCGGTCACAGCATCACCAGACACTGAAACAACAAATCAAAAATATCAAAATGGTGGCCTGGTATAATACCATATCCCTAACTGATCTGTTTCCCCTTAGCTATGTGCTGGTTTGTGTTAAGAAGCACTGGGTTTTCCTTAACTCTTAACACCTAGGATCATTACACCTAGTACAAGAATTATTATATAGACGTTCCATTCTCTTATCTCACTACCATTTACATTTATAAATTTTTTCGATTCCAATCGATAATAATTAATCCTTTCCCATTTACAAGAAGAAATACACATCTTTATACTAATGCAATAATACTTTCAAAATATTTAAACACATAATCAAAATTTACTCAAATAAAATTATCTATATCTCCCCTTTTCTACAATTCTGAAATATTTTCTCTTTTATAAAATATTATTAGTATTATCATTATTAACAGAAATTCTATTTATCCGGCGCTGTTAATAATAATCATCCCCTTACTCCTCCACACACTCTATTTCCTAATACATAATAAACATAATACATCATAATAAACATTGTGATTATTACATTAAAATACACAACTTACATTTAACTTTGATCAAAATTTACACACCTTACATCTTTAAATTTGCGTATAAAATTATAAACATTACATTTTAATTTCAATTGAACCTTTATTAATTAGCCATCAATTATTTATCATTTAATCATTTACTATTTACTATTTATTTATCATTTACTACCATTTAATTCTTCACCAAAAAATTCAAATTTATTATTAACATTCATGTTACATTATATTTCATTTCTTATTACCTTTCTACTAGGAATTTTCTACTCAACCCTTCACATTTTGATCACTGATTAGTCTGGGTGACTCCTGTATTCACTATGCTTTGACTTATTAAAATGGCACTAATATTTATAATCTTACTCACCTTTCTTCCTACTAATAACAACCACTAACAACCAGATTTACATATTATGACACCAATCTCTCAATTATAACCACCTTCACTAATTCCACTTACCTCAATTTATTCTCCTCTTTGTACTAGGATGTGTGTTCCCAACCTGGCCATATACATTCCTAACCCTTTGCCCCCCACCAAATATCGGCAGACACTCCCTTAAACTACTCTATCACTTGCCACAACGCTGCAAGCTGATCACTCCTTACACCACTACCCTTACTACAAAATATCACCATCAACAAATATATTTACTCTTTAATTACATATTACTCACCTTCTCTATATATAATCACTAACACCACTGTGTCCCTAAAATATCTAATACTCTCTTTGTGTGTTACTGGTATTTCAAAATTCTTATTTATCTAACTCCCATTAACTTTAATTGACTAACTCAAATGTCTTTATTTTAATAATTATGACCCAGGCTCTATCCCTTTTTAACACTTTACATTACTGTGATCATTGACAATTGCATTAGAAAATTCATCCCTCACCTACTAATAACAATACATCTCAATATCCAAATATATTACATGCTTAATCATTTATTATTCATTAGAATCTAAATCTCATAAAATCATTTAACTTCATTATCAAACTTTCTTTTGTACAACATTAATTAAATAATTAATCTTCAATTATTTAATTCAATTATTTAAAATTTCATCATTACTTTCATCACTTGTTTAGTCAAGAAACAATGTTAATTGTTATTATTAAATCAATTAAACTATAACTTCCTCTTACATACATGGTTTACATAAAATTATATGTAATACACAATATCAAGAATACACAAATACATTGATATTAATACACAAAAAAAATATACAATCCAACTTATTATTTGTTACCATTTACCAAAATCAGTTCAAAAACAATCCATCTCAAAACCACTGTTCACATAATTAAATGTTCATAAACAATAAAACACTTTATCCTCCATCATCGAACAACAGTCGAATCTTAGGTCTACATACCTTATTTTTCCTTGAAACATTATATTAGCATCATTAATATAATGCTTATTTAAATTATTGTATTCTTCCACAAAACTATCATACTTAATAGTATTACTCCATATCATTACATCATACAATTTGTCACGATCGGGTATGGTCCTGTCACCTTTAGTATTATCTGTCCTGATTAGGTAAGTTATAAAGTCATTACTATCGTCATCATAGTTATCTACTACTACACCCTTTACTTCACAAGGTAAGTACTTGTTATCATTATTATCATCATCTACTATTGCTGCTATCTCAGCTTTAATACAAGGTACGTATTCACTATAATTATCTACCATCTCTACCCCTAACCTTTCTACAAATTCTCTATAATTTCTATCTACTTTATATATCTCTACCTCTCTCTTACCACACAACTCTCTTTCTATATCTCTCCCACCATAACACCGTCACACTCTTTCAATGTTTGCAGGGGACACTAACTCATAATTACTGCACCACCTATGAAGTGCACAAAAAACCCAGGGAAATTTATTTGTAGACATATCGTCTCCCAAATATATACTGAAGGAACTCTCGTCCTTCCTAAACACATGTTAAGCCTTTACTTCACCCCCTACTACACCATTAAGGGAAAAATTTACCCCCTGCATCTCCTCTACAAATATACTTTCTCCCCACTTTCTCTCTAACTCAACACACACTAATCTCTCATCATTATCATCTTCTACTCTCTCTAAAATTTCGTTATCACTATGAATATCCACACAATTATTTTCTAACACCATATTTTTAATTATATCATTGTTATCACTTGTAAACTCATTATTCAAATCATCATTATTACTCACCTTGTTATTTGTCATCTGACCGTCTTTATTTACGTTTGGTTTACCTGTTTCTCTACTATTCTCTACCCCCATTTTATTCTCGTAATTCTCGTCTACTTTATTCTTGGTCTATCGAACTTCTCATTTACTAACGCTACTATTTTTTCTTTCGTTTGATCGAAATGTGTATGCATTTCATCGATTCGTTTATTAAAGCTAACATTTTGTCTTTTTATTTCGTTTGTCATTTCATTGCACTTCTCATCAAATTTGGTATTTATCTGATCGTATTTCAGGTTGGAATCGCTTTTTTGTTCATCCAACTTTACATCAAATTTATCTATCATTACATCAAATTTATTTAACTTCTTACTCTGTTCATCAAATTTCTCATCGAATTTATTAAACTTCTCATCAAATTTATGTAACAATAATTGTATCATGGCATTTGTCTCGTCTGTTTTATTTTCAGACTGAGTTGAGATGGGTGTTATTTGAACTGTATTTAATTCGACTAATTCGGTGGCACTGTACTCACTGATCTGGCTAATTGGGGTTAATTGAACGCCCATCTCACTTGTAAATGTTTTGTCAGTGACGCTGACGTTTTCGTCATTATTTTTATTAGTACTCATTTTGCTTATTTATACCACATGCATGCATATAATCTTATAACATAACCCTATCTTTACGTCTATGTTTACGTATCTTCAAATTATATATTACTTCAGGTAACTGTTCCGCTCTTTCCAGTATGCCTACTCCACATAAAATCACATTTTATGTAGAGTCCCTGTTCCAGAAGCCATTGTTATATTAATTATTTTATTGCATTTTATTTATATGTAATATTAATAGTTTTCACCAATATTTTGTTCAGGCGCCATCTTGTTATTACAAGAAATTGGATTTGCTTACCTTTATGGGCAGAGTTCGTATAAGCGAACTAGAAGTAGCGGAATGTGTTATCTGAAATAATTTACTCTTGCTTGAAATGTTTACCAATGACATTACCTTTTATTGTTATATTACGTACAATTGAATGTGACTCTACTGTGCAAAACAAGCACGCTCCTATACGCCACGAGGCGTTGCGCCATGAGACGCAGTTTCACTATTCAAATTAAATTTCCCTTAAACATTTCACAAGCCCTCCAAAATAACATATTCAATTATATTTTTATGGTATCATTAATAAAATTACTCACAACCCAGCACTTCTAATTAAATGTAATTAGATATTCTCGCATTCACTCACGCTCATATTCTTATGGTACAATTTTCTTTTAATTTTCCCCAAATTGAGCTCATTTTTATTAGTTATTTTGATTAAAAAATGTTGTATTGACCCTTATTTAACTTTTTGGGTACCCCCATTTTGTCACTTAGCTGAAATTAGTCCTGCAGATGTCCCATCGCTGAACTTGCACTAATAGATGTTAAAACTTTTACGAAACTTGGTGATTACGTTTTACATTGAACTGTTACTTTATTTTATATAAAATACTTCACTTTTGCATTGTACAGGCGAACGTCCGAGATTTAGTTTTAATAAATTTAGATAGGCAGCCGGCCGGCTATACTGCTATTTCATGACTGAGAACGATTTGCAAGGCTTCAATTCCGAGGTGGGGAGTAACTATGTCACCAGTCTCTTTGTGTAGAGATCCACGCCTTAGTTGTTTACAAGCACATGTATTGCATTTCGCATTTTTTTATGACATATACATGGGTGCAGCTTGTTGACACATTCGTCGGACAAAATGATGTTGTTCCTGAGCGTATATTTCCGACCTTGACGCAATTTCTGTCCACTCGATATTGCATAGTTGCAAACCTTCATAAAACCTTACTAGTTTCTTATATGTGACTTTGAATAATTATACAATTTAAATTGATTATTCCCCAAAACACAGTAGGGCCAGAATTGTACTGTTACAGGATATCTTTTACATCTTGATTTAATTTTCCCTGTGTTGTTTTGGACGGTAATGCCTTCTTGAAAGATGCTACATATCTTGCTCGTTTGAGTGATCTTAGAGCAGCTTGCGTTTGTTTTAGCACGAGTAGATTTAGGGCTTGCACATTTTCTTCTTGATGGAGAGTATGTTCAACATCTTTATTTGTTTTGTAGACATCATTACAGTTGTCTTGTTTATATCTACAAGCTGAAAATGTAAAAAAAGATTTAAAATGATTTAAGGACATTCAAGGTAATTCGTTGTTTCTTCCAAACTCCATATCTGTTTAGAACTTATTACAATATACCGTACATGTATACAACATACAGTAACGTCTAGGTGCTGTTAATCAACTGTTACAATTATTATCGAGTACAGAAAGTGTGCATGTGTTTATAGGCCAAACAATCTTCTGAAATCCCATGGACGTACATGTTTCATGTTACAGATGTTTACATTATGTGCATACCATATCACAACAATTGTTGAGGTTAAAATACAGTCAGACCCACAACATATAATATGTCCTGCTAAATACTGACATCTGGTACCACTACTGCAGCATTATGTTGCAACAGACTAATTGGTCCCAATTGTCTAACACTCAGAACCATAGTCCACACAAAATATTTCATAAGATTAATACAGAATATCCTATTTCCTGTAGCCTTTTCTACTATGGCAGAGTCTTGTATTTGGGGAATTATGATGCTTATTTGGGTTAATAGTTTGTTTAATTTCCATTATCTTTGTAAGAAATTCACAAAGTCCCATTTTCACAGTAAACAGATTATCCTACAGATCCAAAACATTCAGCTCCAAAAAGTAAAATCGTTTACAAATCTAACCAGTGTTATTATTTAAACTGTTGGTTTTCTTTCCCACAACCCTCTTATTTGTAAAAAATGATCCTGAAAATTTTCAAATACCCGCTATTCATCAGGGGAAGTGGGTACAGTAGCTCATGTTAAAATTAGTTTGTATGAGATTAGATTATACGAAACTCGTTTTAGAAACAAATTGACATTATTTTCAGTAGGCTACCAGCACGTTTCTCGGCGTTTTAAAATAAATGAGAAATGATTCGACAACAAAATGTTTGGCTAAAAATAGGTATTTTACTTAGTGGTGTGTCTTTTACGAACGAACGGGTCAAAACTACCGAATGAGCAAAAGGAACGATAAGATTGGCGAACAATCGTTCGTTGTTCACGACTGATGAATGATTTCCTCGTTCATCTTTCTCAACCTTTCCACTTGTTCGTTGTTGTGACCGTTCCACTCGTTCTTCGTCAGCGAACGATGACCACATTTCCAGTTCTTTGTTCGCCATTCCCCTCCTCCACCTCCACTGAATCGTCATCACTTCATTACAGTTATTCCTTGCCACGCTACCATAGTCGCTGTATTCTTAAGTTCATTTCACGTGCATAATCCTGTGCCGGCCATTAAAATTTTGTTTGTTAACATTTTAATGATATATGTGGTTTTTGTAATTGTTCTATTAAGTATTAAAAAGTATAATTTACAGCACAGTATCTCAAAATATGGTCTCTGAGTTGACCACTTTTTTTTCAATTTACTTCAAATACCCGTTATGTTCATGTCATAAAAACAAATAATAGATAGCTTAATTAAATATAAGTATAATACTGCTGACTCAGAACACTAAGTTTTTTATTGGTAAAAATGCACATTTTTTACCTTGTAGCCTGAACCACTTTTTGCCTTTTACAAGTTTCATCAGAGGCTCTTACTACAAGCTTTTTCACTTATTCAAGCTTCATCAAAATCCAAGAAGATAGCTTAATCTTACCATCTAAATTGAATTATATCCACATAGTCTAATTTATTATCTTCTTATTTTCATTATTTAATAAATTCCTGAGAAATACAAAAATGAAGTGAACGTTTATGTAATTTATTAAATCTGGGTAACCAGTACATTTATTTAGAGAATATAAAAAAATCATCCCCACAGACAACCTACACAAAAAAGTACAAAACTTCATGGAACAGAACAACATCACAGAACTAAAACACGACCCCACCAACAGATACCAAAACACAGTAAAACAACTAGTCAACAAAGCCAAACACATAATGACACACAAACAAAAGCCCTACATGAAACAAATCCGACCATCAGCCCCCACCCTCCAAGCGCTTCCCAAAATCCATAAAGAAGATATTCCGATCCGCCCCATTATCAACTACCGTAATGCCCCTGCACACAAACTCGCAAAATATCTAGACAAAATTATCAGACAACACACACAACTAGACAACAACATTGCAGTAAAAAACAAAACAGACCTAGTAACAAAAATAAAAGACATACACATCCCCCATAATGCCACATTAGCCTCCTTTGACATTAAAAACCTGTACACAAACATCCCCATCTCTGAAACAATCACCATCCTACAAAACAAACTCAAACAGAACAACACACCTGACGAACTTGTCAACGAAATAACAGAAACTCTGAACATTATCACAAAACAAAACTACTTTACTTATAACAATAAATACTACACACAGAACGATGGCTTACCCATGGGCTCCCCCATATCCAGCATTCTAGCAGAAGTCTTCCTCCAACACTTAGAAAAAACAAAAATACTCACAAACAATGACAGACACACATAAAATACTATATTGGCACAGATACGTTGATGACATTCTAATACTATACAGGGGAAACAAAAGACAATGTGAACAGTTACTAACGCACATAAACAAAATACATAAAAACATAACCTTCACTGCTGAATACGAACACAACAATACCATAAACTTCTTAGACCTCTCCATCAAAAAACTAGAACACAGGCACAAATTCAGTATATACAGAAAACCAACTACAACTGACACACTAATACACAACACCTCCAATCACCACTACAACACAAACTAGCTGCTTTTAGAACCATGATACATAGACTTAACAACATCCCCTTAGATGAAAAAGACTACAAAGACGAACTAAAGACGATAAAATATCTAGCAGAATCTAACAGATATGACAGAACAATAGTCAGTAAACTCCTACACAAAACACAAAAAACAAACAACAGAAAAAGACAGAAAACAACAAATTCATAACACTAACATACATCAACAAACAAACTGAAAAAATTGCCCACAAATTCAAAAAAGCAGGATACAGAATCGCTTACAAAACTACTAACAAAACAGAACACACACTATCAAAACGCACGCACAAAGCACAAAACAAATTCGATCTACCCGGTGTATACAAGCTAAATTTGTATGTGTGTTTTGAATTGTGTGTGTTCGTTCATTTTTATGTGTTTGTATATTTCTAGTTGTTCAAGAGTGTCTAGTTTTCAGCCTTTTGTGTGTATGTGTAGAATATCCATGTTGCGTTTTATGTTTGTGTATTATACAAAATTAACAAAAATTATGTTTGTATAACAAATATCGGTATGGAGAACCATACATGACTTCCATATTCTAATATTTATATTTAAAATCATTTTCGAAATGAAATATTACCATAGAAACTACTTCTTTCTACTTACTGCTTCAGCCTTAACCACAGTACTGTGGTCACTAACGTATACCACCTCACATTATCGCACTCGATTTTCACTGATGATGGAAGTTGATGGCATTACCGAAACGTCTGGTATTGTAGAAAACATTGGACTACGGCCAAATATCCCGGGAAGGAATTTTAACAAAAACTACTTCTTTGTTGCCGATAATGTTGTACACATATATATAAAAAATATGCATAAAATTAATGGCTTGTATAAGTTAATGATTGATCTCCATTAATTAGTTCTCAAGTTTCCAAAGTTTTAATATTATGATGTCCGTAATTAAAACATCAGAGCAGGTTTAGTGTGTATGAGGGTAGACTGTGGACAAAAATTTTCAACATTTCCTATTGAGCATTGCTTAGAGTAAAGCTGCGAATCTACAGTGTACGTTTCACAGAACAAACACGCAGAAAAGAAGGAGTGCTCTGAAGTCACTCATGGACCCTCAGCATCTTGCAGAGGGTTCATTCCCTAAAGACGAAAAGTCTGTCTATGAATCGTTCCTCTGTAAACAGGTGCAGTTACACTGCCCAGCGATCCACAGGAAGCAAATCGCTATCCACGCTGGACACTTTTTCGGCTTGCACACGTTATGTTGGTGTGGGTTTCGGCACTTTCCATTTAAAAAGCGTGCAAATGTAAGAAAATAAACATGAATGAGGCCAGAAATAACGCGAATTTTGTGTGTGTGTGTGTGTGTGTGTGTGTGTGTGTGTGTCTTCCCTGTCTTTTTATTGCTGTAGTCATAATAATAAAATGGAAACGTAAACATTACATAACTGAGATATGCTTGCCTGCCACGAACGATATATTTTCTCTCATACATGATTTACATTAAAATGAAAAAATTATAATTTTATTGCCTGGCAACAAAATTATTTTATTTTTAACAATTACCATTGTTTGAAAAAGTTTAAATGAATTTTCAAGTACTTTACTGTTGCTAAAACGTAAAAGGTTGCAGGTAAACTACCCCTTTCCCTTAACCGATCTTCACCAAAATCAAAAGGCCTTGAGCTCTCCACAATTCAGGGCTGTATGCAAAAAATTATTTGATTCTATTTGAATTTGCAGCTGTTATCGTTTGCCATAGAAAATACCCTTGTTAAAACATAAAACGTTGCTGGTAAACTACCCCTTTTCCTTCACCGATCTTCACCAAAAACAATAGGTCTTGAGAACTCTACAATTCAGGGCTGTATGCAAATAATCTTTTGAATCTGTTTGAATTAGCGGCTGTTATCGTTTGCCAAAAAAAATATATCGGTATGGAGAACCATACATGACTTCCATATTCTAAGATTTATATTTAAAATCATGTTCGAAATGAAATATTACCATAGAAACTACTTCTTTCTACTTACTGCTTCAGCCTTAACCACAGTACTGTGGTCACTAGTACTGTGGTCACTAACATATACCACCTCACGTTATCGCACTCGATTTTTACTGATGATGGAAGTCGATGGCATTGCCAAAACTTCTGGTTTTGTAGAAAACATTGGACTACGGTCAAATATCCCAGGAAGGAATTTTAACAAAAACTACTTCTTTGTTACCGATAACGTTGTACACATATATATAAAAAATATGCATAAAATTAATGGCTTGTATAAGTTAATGATTGATCTCCATTAAGTAGTTCTCAAGTTTCCAAAGTTTTAATATTATGATGTCCGTAATTAAAACATCAGAGCAGGTTTAGTGTGTATGAGGGTACACCGTGGACAAAAATTTTCAACATTTCCTATTAAGCGTTGCTTAGAGTAAAGCTGCGAATCTATAGTGTACGTTTCACAGAACAAACACGCGGAAAAGAAGGAGCGCTCCGAAGTCACTCATGGACCCTCAGCATCTTGCAGAGGGTTCATTCCCTAAAGACGAAAAGTCTGTCTACGAATCATTCCTCTGTAAACACGTGCAGTTACACTGCCCAGCGATCCACAGGAAGCAAATCGCTATCCACGCTGGACACTTTTTCGGCTTGCACGCGTTATGTTGGTATGGGTTTCGGCACTTTCCATTTAAAAAGCGTGCAAATGTAAGAAAATAAACATGAATGAGGCCAGAAATAACGCGAATTTGTGTGTGTGTGTGTGTGTGTGTGTGTGTGTGTGTGTGTGTGTGTGTGTGTGTGTGTGTGTGTGTGTGTGTGTGTGTGTGTGTGTGTGTGTGTGTGTGTGTTCCCTGCCTTTTTATTGCGGTAGTCATAATAATAAAATGGAAACATAAACATTACATAATTGAGATATGCTTGCCTGCCACGAACGATATATTTTCTCTCATACATGATTTACATTAAAATGAAAAAATTATAATTTTATTGCCTGGCAACAAAATTATTTTATTTTTAACAGTTACCATTGTTTGAAAAAGTTTAAATGAATTTTCAAGTACTTTACTGTTGTTAAAACGTAAAAGGTTGCAGGTAAACTACCCCTTCCCCCTTAACTGATCTTCACCAAAATCAAAAGGCCTTGAGTTCTCTACAATTCAGGGGTGTATGCAAAACATTATTTGATTCTGTTTGAATATGCGCCAGTTATCGTTCGTCATAGAAAAAATTACCCTTGTTAAAACATAAAATGTTGCAGGTAAATTACCCCTTTCCCTTAACCGATCTTCACCAAAAACAAAAGGTCTTGCGAACTCCATAATTCAGGGCTGCGTGCGAAACATTATTTGATTCTGTTTGAATTTGCGGCTGTTATTGTTTGCCAAAAAAAAATTACCCTTGATAAAAAAAACCGTTGCAGGTAAACTACCCCTTTCCCTCAACCGATCTTCACCAAAAACAATACGTCATGAGTACTCTACAAATCAGGGCTGTATGCAAAAAATTATTTGATTCTGTTTGAATTTGCGGCTGTTATCGTTTGCCATAGAAACAAAATCTACAAACACAGACACACACACAGACACTTTTCGAAAAACGACTTTTTTCATGTTTTGAGTGTAGTACAATCAGAATCTGCAATAATCTCGAACACGATTTTTTTTGCCATCGCCATACTTCCATTTCCTTAAGGAATATGGAAGTAAAAATTGTCTCTTAAATGACAACATAAAAGTTTTCCCCATGAATTAGTGTCTGCTCATTTTGTCATCACAGTTTCAAAGCAGTCGCTATAAAAATATGAAGAGCTGTTTTTTCATTTACAAGAAACAATAGACGGTAAAAAGAAAAATCGGTATGGAGAACCATACATAACTTCCATGTTCTAAGATTTATATTTAAAATCATTTTCGAAATGAAATATTACCATAGAAACTACTTCTTTCTACTTACTGCTTCAGCCTTAACCACAGTACTGTGGTCACTAACGTATACCACCTCACGTTATCGCACTCGATTTTCACTGATGATGGAAGTCGATGGCATTGCCGAAATGTCTGGTTTTGTAGAAAACATTGGACTATGGCCAAACATCCCGGGAAGGAATTTTAACAAAAACTACTTCTTTGTTACCGATAACGTTGTACACATATATATAAAAAATATGCATAAAATTAATGGCTTGTATAAGTTAATGATTGATCTCATTAATATAGTATGTGTTTCTGTTCTATGACTTAACAACAACAAATACACTGATAAAATAATATATTGGCACAGGTATGTTGACGACATTTTACTCCTTTACAACGGCAACAAAAGACAAATAGAAAATTTCCACAAATACATTAACACTATACACCATAAATTAAAATTCACACTTGAAACAGAATTAAATAACAGCATAAACTTTTTAGACCTTACAATCACCAAAACAAACAACACACACACATACAAAATATACAGAAAACCCACCACATCAGACATGGTCATACACAACACATCCAACCACCCAACTCAACACAAACATGCAGCTTTCAACTACATGCTCCATAGGCTCACGTCAATACCCCTAAACACACATGACTACCAAGATGAATTAAACACAATTAAATACACAGCAGTCAAAAACGGATACAACCCCGAATTAATAAATAAACTACACAAACGAATCCTCAACACAAAAAGTAAAACACATCTGACTAACAGCACACAACCCAGTAAATACATAACACTTACATACTACAATTCCAATACACATAAAATTGCAAACACATTTAGGAAACACAATTATAAAGTAGCCTACAGTGCAGCCCACAACTGCCTATTTACAAATGTTAAAATAATAATAACCATGTTAATGGAAATATCAGTAGGACACAGAACAGAAACATGTACTTGTTACAAAACACAGTATAATAAGAAAAATATCGGTATGGAGAACCATACATGACTTCCATGTTCTAAGATTTATATTTAAAATCATTTTTGAAATGAAATATTACCATAAAAACTACTTCATTCTACTTCTTTCTTCAGCCTTAACCACAGTACTGTGGTCACTAACGAATACCACCTCACGTTAGCGCACTCAATTTTCACTGATGATGGAAGTCGATGGCATTGCCGAAACGTCTGGTTTTGTAGAAAACATTGGACTACGGCCAAACAGCCCGGGAAGGAATTTTAACAACAAACTACTTCTTTGTTGCCGATAATGTAGTACACATATAAAAAATATGCATAAAATTAATGGCTTGTATAAGTTATTGTTTGATCTCCATTAAGTAGTGCTCAAGTTTCCAAAGTTTTAATATTACGATGTCCGTAATTAAAACATCAGAGCAGGTTTAGTGTGTATGAGGGTACACCGTGGTCAAAAATTTTCAACATTTCATATTGAGCGTTGCTCAGAGTAAAGCTGCAAATCTACATGTGTATGTTTCACAGAACAAACACGCGGAAAAGAAGGAGCGCTCCGAAGTCACTCATGGAGCCTGAGCATCTTGCAGCGGGTTCATTCCCTAAAGAAAAAAAGTCTGTCTATGAACCGTTCCTCTGTAAACACGTGCAGTTACACTGCACAGCGATCCACAGGAAGCCAATCGCTATCCACGCTGGACACTTTTTTGGCTTGCCCGCATTGTGTTGGTGTGGGTTTCGGCACTTTACATTTAAAAAGCATGCAAATGTAAGAAAATAAACATGAGTGAGGCCAAAAATAACGCGAATTGTGTGTGTGTGTGTGTGTCTTGCCTGATTTTTTATTGCGGTAATCATAATAATAAAATAGAAACGTAAACATTACATAATTGAGATATGCTTGCCTGGCAACAAAATTATTTTATTTTTAACAATTACCATTGTTTGAAAAAGTTTAAATGAATTTCAAGTACTTTACTCTTATTATTTTGAATGTTCATCACTACTTTTTTCATAGCACTTAAAAAATATTATTTAAAGGTACTTTCACTTGTGAAACTTACTTGTTGATATTCCCTCAAACGCCGTTTCGGAGTTGTATTCTCCTTCTTCAGTGAGGTTTGAATGCAGAATGCGTCATGTAATCGGTAATTTGTAACGGTTTTTGAGGTGACTGGTGGTGTGGGGGTGTGGAGATGGAAGGGGGTTGGCGCAGGATTCTGAATTGTATGCGATGTGTATTATTGTGTCGAATAGTGTGTTGGATTTAAATTGTAAATGTTCATTGAGTATGTTGTTTGGTTGTGTTTGTATATTTCGTATTGTTTGCGGTGTTGAGTTTGCGACTTTTGGGTAGGTAGTGTAAAATTTCAAGATTGTTTTTTATATTGGTGTAACTTTGGTTTTCTGTCTGGATGTGTGTGGCAAATGTGGATTGGATGTTGTTATTGGATAATGCTTGCTTTTGTGTGTTCAGAAAATCTGGAGGAAAAAGATCTGTCTGGCCTATATACAATTTATTGCAATCGTTACAGTTTAATTTATATACGCCTGTTTTGTTGTATATGTATGTCTTTGTTTGTGCCGTTAATGTGTCTCTTGATGGTATTATTGGTTCTGTATGCTATTTTGTAATTGTGTTTTCTGAATGTGTTGGCAATTCTGTGTGTGTTAGAGATGTAGTATGTGAGTGTGATGTATTTGTTTTGTTGTGTGTTGTTTGTATTTTTTGTTGTTTTGTTGTTTTTGTATATGATTTGTCTATGTAAATTGATTTTACTCAGGGTTGTACCCATTTTTTAGTGCTATGTATTTTATTGTGTTAAGTTCTTCATTATAGACTTGTTTATTTAGCGGTATTTTTGTGAGTCTTTGTAGCATATGGTTGAAGGCTGCATGTTTATGTTGTGTTGGATGATTTGATGTGTTGTGTATGACCATGTTAGTTATGGTTGGTTTTCTGTAGATTTTATATGTGTGTGTATTGTTTGTTTTGTTGATTGTTAAGCCTAGAAAGTTTATACTGTTGTTTTACTCCCATGTTTCTTAAGGAAATGGAAGTACTGTATGGTGATGGCAAAAAAAATTGAGTTCGTGATTATTGCAGATTCTGATTGTACTACACTCAAAACATGAAAAAAAGTCATTTTTCAAAAAGTGTCTGTGTGTGTGTGTGTGTGTGTGTGTGTGTGTGTGTGTGTGTGTGTGTGTGTGTGTGTGTGTGTGTGTGTGTGTGTGTGTGTGTGTGTGTGTGTGTGTGTGTGTGTGTGTGTGTGTGTGTGTGTGTGTGTGTGTGTGTGTAGATTTTTTCTATGGCAAACGATAACAGCCGCAAATTCAAACAGAATCAAATAATTTTTGCATACAGACCTGATTTGTAGAGTACTCAAGACCTATTGTTTTTGGTGAAGATCGGTTAAGGGAAAGGGGTAGTTTACCTGCAACGGATTTTTTTTAATCAAGGGTAATTTTTTTCTATGGCAAACGATAACAGCCACACATTCAAACAGAATCAACTACTCTTTTGCATACAGCCCTGAATTGTAGAGTACTCAAGACTTATTGTTTTTGGTGAAGATCAGTTAACGGAAAGGGGTAGTTTACCTTCAACGTTTAATGTTATAACAAGGGTATTTTCTATGGCAAACGATAACACCCGCAAATTTAAACAGAACCAAATAATTAATTGCATACGCCCTGCATTGTAGAGTTCTCCAGACCTAATGATTTTGGTGAAGATCGGTTAAGGGAAAGGGGTAGTTTACCTGCAACGTTTTATGTTTTAACAAGGGTATTTTCTATGACAAACGATAACAGCAACAAATTCAAACATAATCAAATAATTTTTTGTATACAACTCTGAATTGTAGAGTTCTCAAGACCTATTGTTTTTGGTGTAGATCGGTTAAGGGAAAGGGGTAGTGTACCTGCAACGGTTTTTGTTTTAACAAGGGTATTATTTATGGCAAACGGTAACAGCCGCATATTCAAACAGAATCAAATAATTATTTGCATACTACCCTCAATTGTGGGGATCTCAATGTCTGTTGATTTTGGTGAAGATCGGTTAAGGGAAAGGGGTAGTTTACCTGCAACGTTTTTTTTATCAAGGGTAATTTCTACTTTTTTCTATGGCAAACGATAACAGCCGCAAATTCAAACAGAAACAAATAATGTTTTTCATACAGCCCTGAATTGTAGAGTTCTCAAGACTTATTGGTGTTGGTGAAGATCGGTTAAGGGAAAGGAGTAGTTTACCTGTAACATTTTATGTTTTAACAATGGTAATTTTTTTTATGACGAAAGATAACTGCCGCACATTCAAACAGAATCAAATATATTTTTGCACACGTTCCTCAATTGTAATAGACTGAAGGTCTGTTGGTTTTGGTGACGATCGGTTAAGGGAAAGGGATAGTTTACCTGCAACGTTTTATATTTTAACAAGGGTAATTTTTTCTATGACGAACGATAATTACCGTAAATTCAAAGAGAATCAAATAATGTTTTGCATACAGCCCTGAATAGTAGAGTTCTCAAGACCTATTGTTTTTGGTGAAGATCGGTTAAGGGGAAGGGGTAGTATACCAGCAACGTTTTGTTTTAACAAGGATATTTTCTATGGCAAACGATAGGAGCCGCAAATTCAAACAGAATCAAATAATTTTTGCATACAGACCTGATTTGTAGAGTACTCAAGACCTATTGTTTTTGGTGAAGATCGGTTAAGGGAAAGGGGTAGTTTACCTGCAACGGTTTTTTTTAAATCAAGGGTAATTTTTTTCTATGGCAAACGATAACAGCCACACATTCAAACAGAATCAACTACTCTTTTGCATACAGCCCTGAATTGTAGAGTACTCAAGACTTATTGTTTTTGGTGAAGATCAGTTAACGGAAAGGGGTAGTTTACCTTCAACGTTTAATGTTATAACAAGGGTATTTTCTATGGCAAACGATAACACCCGCAAATTTAAACAGAACCAAATAATTATTTGCATACGCCCTGCATTGTAGAGTTCTCCAGACCTATTGATTTTGGTGAAGATCGGTTAAGGGAAAGGGGTAGTTTACCTGCAACGTTTTATGTTTTAACAAGGGTATTTTCTATGACAAACGATAACAGCAACAAATTCAAACATAATCAAATAATTTTTTGTATACAACTCTGAATTGTAGAGTTCTCAAGACCTATTGTTTTTGGTGTAGATCGGTTAAGGGAAAGGGGTAGTGTACCTGCAACGGTTTTTGTTTTAACAAGGGTATTATTTATGGCAAACGGTAACAGCCGCATATTCAAACAGAATCAAATAATCATTTGCATACTACCCTCAATTGTGGGGATCTCAATGTCTGTTGATTTTGGTGAAGATCGGTTAAGGGAAAGGGGTAGTTTACCTGCAACGTTTTTTTTATCAAGGGTAATTTCTACTTTTACTTCCATATTCCTTAAGGAATGGAAGTATGGTGATGGCAAAAAAAATCGTGTTCGAGATTATTGCAGATTCTGATTCTACTACACTCAAAATATGAAAAAAAGTCGTTTTCCGAAAAGTGTCTGTGTGTGTGTCTGTCTGTCTGTCTGTCTGTTTATCTATCTGTGTGTCTGTCTGTCTGTAGATTTTTTTTCTATGGCAAACGATAACTGCCGCAAATTCAAATAGAATCAAATAATTTTTTGCATACAGCCCTGATTTGCAGAGTACTCGCGACCTATTGTTTTTGGTGAAGATCGGTTGAGGGAAAGGGGTAGTTTACCTGCAACGGTTTTTTTACTTCCATATTCCTTAAGGAATGGAAGTATGGTGATGGCAAAAAAAATCGTGTTCGAGATTATTGCAGATTCTGATACTACTACACTCAAAACATGAAAAAAAGTCGTTTTCCGAAAAGTGTCTGTGTGTCTATCTGTCTGTGTGTCTGTCTGTCTGTAGATTTTTTTTCTATGGCAAACGATAACTGCCGCAAATTAAAACAGAATCAAATAATTTTTTGCATACAGCCCGGTTTTGCAGAGTTCTCGCGACCTATTGTTTTTGGTGAAGATCGGTTGAGGGAAAGGGGTAGTTTACCTGCAACGGTTTTTTTTTTTTTTTAGCAAGGGTAATTTTGTTTGTTTGGCAAACGATAACAGCCGCAAATTCAAACAGAATCAAATAATGTTTCGCATACAGCCCTGAATTGTAGAGTTCTCAAGACCTATTGTTTTTGGTGAAGATCGGTTAAGGGAAAGGGGTAGTTTACCTGTAACGTTTTATGTTTTAACAAGGGTATTTCCTATGGCAAACGATAACAGCCGCAAATTCAAACAGAATGAA
The DNA here is from genome assembly GCA_034769895.1 of Magicicada septendecula. Classification (NCBI taxonomy): domain Eukaryota; kingdom Metazoa; phylum Arthropoda; class Insecta; order Hemiptera; family Cicadidae; genus Magicicada; species Magicicada septendecula. The sequence goes on along the minus strand of CM068367.1, from coordinate 796,491,142 downwards.
AAGATTATTTGCATACAGCCCTAAATTGTAGAGTTCTCAATACCTTTTGTTTTTGGTGAAGATCGGTTAAGGGAAAGGGGTAGTTTACCTACAACGTTTTTTTAACAAGGGTATTTTCTATGGCAAACCATAACAGCCGCAAATTCAAACAGAATCAAATAATTTTCTGCATACAGCCTTGATTTGTAGAGTACTCAAGACCTATTGTTTTTGGTGAAGATCGGTTGAGGGGAAGGGGTAGTTTACCAGCAACGTTTTTTATCATGCGTATTTTCTATGGCAAACGACAACTGCCGCAAATTCAAACAGAATCAAATAATATTTTGCATACAGCCCTGATTTGTAGAGTACTCGCGACCTATTGTTTTTGGTGAAGATCGGTTGAGGGGAAGGGGTAGTTTACCTGCAAAGGTTTTTTTTATCAAGGGAAATTTTTTTTTTTTGGCAAACGATAACAGCCGCAAATTCAAACAGAATCAAATAATGTTTCGCATACAGCCCTGAATTGTAGATTTCTCAAGACCTATTGTTTTTGGTGAAGATCGGTTGAGGGAAAGGGGTAGTTTACCTGCAACGTTTTTTTAACAAGGGTATTTTCTATGGCAAACGATAACAGCCGCAAATTCAAACAGAATCAAATAATGTTTTGCATACAGTCCTGATTTGTAGAGTACTCAAGACCTATTGTTTTTGGTGAAGATCGGTTAAGGGGAAGGGGTAGTTTACCTGCAACGTTTTTTTATCAAGCGTATTTTCTATGGCAAACGATAACAGCCGCAAATTCAAACAGAATCAAATAATTTTTTGCATACGTCCCTGAATTGTAGAGGTCTCAATGACTTTCGATTTTGGTGAAGATCGGTTAAGGGGAAGGGGTAGTTTACCTGCAACCTTATACGTTTTAACAAGAGTAAAGTACTTGAAATTTTATTTAAACTTTTTGAAACAATGGTAATTGTTAAAAATAAAATAATTTTGTTAGCAGGTAATAAAATTATAATTTTTTCATTTTAATGTAATATAATATTTTTCATTTAATACAGCAATAAAAAGGCAGGTAAGACACAGCCTGGCTGTTTGGCTGAAAATGATTTTAAATATAAATCTTAGAATATGGAAGTCATGTATGGTTCTCCATACCGATATTTTTTTAGCAAGGGTAATTTTGTTTGTTTGGCAAATGATAACAGCCGCAAATTCAAACAGAATCAAATAATGTTTCGCATACAGCCCTGAATTGTAGAGTTCTCAAGATCTTTTGATTTTGGTGAAGATCGGTTAAGGGAAAGGGGTAGTTTACCTGTAACGTTTTATGTTTTAACAAGGGTATTTCCTATGGCAAACGATAACAGCCGCAAATTCAAACAGAATCAAAAGATTATTTGCATACAGCCCTAAATTGTAGAGTTCTCAAGACCTATTGTTTTTGGTGAAGTTCGGTTGAGGGAAAGGGGTAGTTTACCTGAAACGTTTTTTTAACAAGGGTATTTTCTATGGCAAACGATAACAGCCGCAAATTCAAACAGAATCAAATAATGTTTTGCATACAGCCCTGATTTGTAGAGTACTCAAGACCTATTGTTTTTGGTGAAGATCGGTTAAGGGAAAGGGGTAGTTTACCTGTAACGTTTTATGTTTTAACAAGGGTATTTCCTATGGCAAACGATAACAGCCGCAAATTCAAACAGAATCAAATAATGTTTTGCATACAGCCCTGATTTGTAGAGTACTCAAGACCTATTGTTTTTGGTGAAGATCGGTTAAGGGGAAGGGGTAGTTTACCTGCAACGTTTTTTTATCAAGCGTATTTTCTATGACAAAAGATAACAGCCGCAAATTCAAACAGAATCAAATAATTTTTTGCATACGTCCCTGAATTATAGAGGTCTCAATGACTTTCGATTTTGGTGAAGATCGGTTAAGGGGAAGGGGTAGTTTACCTGCAACCTTTTACGTTTTAACAAGAGTAAAGTACTTGAAAATTTATTTAAACTTTTTGAAACAATGGTAATTGTTAAAAATAAAATAATTTTGTTGCCAGGCAATAAAATTATAATTTTTTCATTTTAATGTAATATAATATTTTTCATTTAATACAGCAATAAAAAGGCAGGTAAGACACAGCCTGGCTGTTTGGCTGAAAATGATTTTAAATATAAATCTTAGAATATGGAAGTCATGTATGGTTCTCCATACCGATATTTTTCTATGGCAAACGATAACAGCCGCAAATTCAAACAGAAACAAATAATGTTTTTCATACAGCCCTGAATTGTAGAGTTCTCAAGACTTATTGGTGTTGGTGAAGATCGGTTAAGGGAAAGGAGTAGTTTACCTGTAACATTTTATGTTTTAACAATGGTAATTTTTTTATGACGAACGATAACTGCCGCACATTCAAACAGAATCAAATATATTTTTGCACACGTTCCTAAATTGTAATAGACTGAAGGTCTGTTGGTTTTGGTGACGATCGGTTAAGGGAAAGGGATAGTTTACCTGCAACGTTTTATATTTTAACAAGCGTAATTTTTTCTATGACGAACGATAATTACCGTAAATTCAAAGAGAATCAAATAATGTTTTGCATACAGCCCTGAATAGTAGAGTTCTCAAGACCTATTGTTTTTGGTGAAGATCGGTTAAGGGGAAGGGGTAGTATACCAGCAACGTTTTGTTTTAACAAGGATATTTTCTATGGCAAACGATAAGAGCCGCAAATTCAAACAGAATCAAATAATTTTTTGCATACAGCCCTGAATTGTAGAGTACTCAAGACCTGTTGTGTTTGGTGAAGATCGGTTAAGGGAAAGAGGTTGTTTACCTGCAACGTTTTTTTTATCAAGGGTAATTTCTACTTTTTTCTATGGCAAACGATAACAGCCGCAAATTCAAACAGAAACAAACAATGTTTTTCATACAGCCCTGAATTGTAGAGTTCTCAAGACTTATTGGTGTTGGTGAAGATCGGTTAAGGGAAAGGAGTAGTTTACCTGCAACATTTTATGTTTTAACAAGGGTAATTTTTCCTATGATGAACGATAACTGCCGTAAATTCAAACAGAATTAACTACTTTTTTGCATACCTTTTTAAATTATAGAGAACTCAAGGTCTGTTGATTTTGTTGAAGATCGGTTAGGGGAAAGGGGTAGTTTACCAGCAACGTTTTATGTTTTAACAAGGGTAATGTTTTTTTTTTTTTACATTCGATAACTGCCGTAAATTCAAAGAGAATCAAATAACTTTTTGCATACGGTCCTGAATTGTAATGGAGTGAGAAGGCCTGTTGATTTTGGTGAAGATCGGTTAAGGGAAAGGGTTAGTTTACCCGCAACTTTTCATGTTTTAACAAGAGTAATTGTTTCTATGACAAACGATAACTGCCGCACATTCAAACAGAATCAAATAATGTTTTGCATGCATCCCTAAATTGTAGAGAACTCAAGGCTTGTTGATTTTGGTGAAGATCGGTTAAGGAAAAGGGGTAGTTTGCCAGCAACATTTTATGTTGTAACAAGAGAAATGTTTTCATGGCGAACGATAACTGACGCACATTCAAACCGAATCAAATATTTTTTTGCATGCATCCCTGAATTGTAGAGGACTGAAGGCCTATTGATTTTGGTGAAGATCGGTTAAGACAAAGGGGTAGTTTACCTGCAACGTTTTATGTTTTAATAAGAGTAAAGTAGTTAATTTTGATAAACAAAGTATCCTGATAAGAAGCTCATAATAATTCACTGTAGAAACGTAGATGAAATATCTATAAATGATGAGGCTGGTTGAACGGGGTGGGGATAATTGTCTATTAAATAAAAATTATAGTTGAAGATGGAGGGGAGTTTTTTTTATGTTTACTACGTTATCGGCAACAAAGAAGTAGTTTTTTGTTAAAATTCCTTTCTCGGGCTGTTTAGCCATAGTCCAATGTTTTCTGTAAAACCAGACGTGTCCGCAGTGCCATCGACTGTCATCATCAGTGAAAATCGAGTGCAAAAATGTGAGGTGGTATACGTAGTGACCACAGTACTGTGGTTAAGGCTGAAGCAATAGAAAGAAGTAGTTTCTATGGAAATATTTCATTTCGAATATGATTTTAAATATAAATCTTAGAACATGGAAGTCATTTATGGTTCTCCATACCGATATTTTACTTCCATGTTCCTTAAGGAAATGGAAGTATGGTATTGGCAAAAAAATCGCATTCGAGATTATTGCAGATTCTGATAGTACTACACTCAAAACATAAAAAAAGTCATTTTTCGAAAAGTGTCTGGCTGTGTGTCTGTAGATTTTTTTCTATGGCAAACGATAACAGCCGCAAATTCAAACAGAATCAAATAATTTTTTGCATACAGTCCTGATTTGTAGAGTACTCAAGACCTGTTGTTTTTGGTGAAGATCGGTTAAGGGAAAGGGGTAGTTTACCGGCAACATTTTATGTTTTAACAAGGGTATTTTTTATGGCAAATGATAACAGCTGCAAATTCAAACAGAATCAAATATTTTTTTGCATAGAGCCCTGAAGTGTAGAGTTCTCAAGACGTATTGTTTTTGGTGAAGATTGGTTAAGGGAAAGGGGTAGTTTACCTGCAACGTTTTTTGTTTTAACAAGGGTATTTTCTATGGCAAACAATAACAGCCGCAAATTCACACATACTCAAATAATGTTTTGCATGCAACTCTGAATTGTAGAGTTCTCAAGACGTATTGTTTTTGGTGAAGATTGGTTAAGGGAAAGGGGTAGTTTACCTGCAACGTTTTTTGTTTTAACAAGGGTATTTTCTATGGCAAACAATAACAGCCGCAAATTCAAACAGAATCAAATAATATTTTGCATACAGCCCTGAATTGTAGAGTTCTCAGACCTGTTGTTTTTGTTGAATATCGGATTAGGGAATGGGGTAGTTTACCTGCAACGTTTTATGTTTTAATATGGGTAATTTTTTCTATGACGAATGATAACTGCCGTAAATTCAATCAGAATCAAATAATGTTTTGCATACCTTCCTGAGCTATAGAGAACTCAATGTCTCTTGATTTTGGTGAAGATCGGTTAAGGGAAAGGGGTAGTTTACCAGCAACATTTTTTGTTTTAACAATGGTCATTTTTTCTATGACGAACGATAACTGCTGCACATTCAAACAGAATCAAATATTGTTTTGCATACATTCATCAATTATAAAAGACTGAAGGCCTGTTGATTTTGGTAAGATCTGTTAAGGGAAAGGGGTAGTTTACCTGGAATATTTTATATTTTTACAAGGGTATTTTCTATGGCAAACGATAAGAGCCGCAAATTCAAACAGAATCAAATAATGTTTTGCATACAGCCCTGCAGTGAAGAGTACTCAAGACCTATTGTTTGTGGTGATGATCGGTTAAAGGAAAGGGGTAGTTTACCTGCAACGTTTTTTTATCAAGGGTATTTAGTGCAATTATGCTAATTATTATGAATTATTGAATCATCCAATTATAAATTAATGAATTGGGTCTAATTAAATGCGTCTACTAATTACATTAACCAAATAGGGTTGTTATCGACATTTATAATTAACACACATATGGAAACGTAAATTATATTCGTCGGATTTGACTCAATATAGTTATCAAATCAATATGATTTACTCGAGTATGTTAATCTGACATTTCAATGGTCGATTTGGTTGTGTCCATTGATAATTAGCATAACTCTGAGGCTCTTTATCAAATTACTTGGAACGTGATAAATTAATTGTCAAGGTTAATTGCAATAATGAACGCAAGACATAAGTATATAGGTAATAATTACTTATTTATTATATTATTGCTTAAGTAAATTACTGAACCACAAATGAAATTATGTCCTGCAAATACACAATTAAAACACATAATAACAAAATTACAATAATATTCGTTCGTTGTTTCCTGAAAAACAAGACATATAGTACATTCAAGTACAACACAATAATATACATATACAAACAATAAGCAATCAAATATATTTTATCCCTAGCTAAATGCGTTCATTATGCTCAGATGAATGACTTTAATATTAACATTATTAGATTTATGATTTATATAAATTTACAGAAATCTCTCGGGAGTAGCTCTTTGAAAAGATGAGACAGTGCAGTAGTATGTATCAACTAGGATTTAAGAAACATAAAGGCTTATCTTGCAAAAGGTTTATCCACAAATTCCATCGGTGTAAGATGACATCCGCTGGTGGATTCCTCGTACATCCTAATCTCTGTTAATCGAAGAACACTTCACTTCACTTCACTGAATTTCCCCACTCTCGTTATGTATAGTGTAGTGTAGGACTCCCCGCTGGTGTCAAGTGTTTTATAGGTTCAAGTGTTACGATGCTATCATCGTCATTAAAATGGTTTGCTTTTGGAGTTTGCTGTGTGCGTGTTCGTGTAGCTAACTATTTCATCTACCTTGGACGTAGTGTATGCAATGTGCGTAATAGTGTTCGTGTTGATTCACTCAGTCCAGATGTTCAAAATTTAGAATCATTATGGTGGAATAGTATTTGAACTGTCACCCACTGTTTTACTCTCGGATTGTTACTCACTTGTATTATTATGTTGCGTGTCGGTCGTAGTTTAGAGTCACGTATACACTGGTATTTAACGATAGTTATGTCTATTCGCACTGCTGATTATCGGTAACTCATATAAACTGTCGAACATGCGTCTTGTAGAATAGCGATTGAATTGAATGTCTAAGTTCACTTAAGGCCCGTGACTTGGTTAAAATTTCACCGAGTTAAATGTTGAGTAAGTCGCGTAAACTATTTCAATTACTACTGTTATTCAGTTACTAGTGTGTTACTGTATTACTCGTATTACTACCATAACTACTACTATATTACCGTTCCAACTACTACTGGGCTCCGCGTCCTCGCAAACAGTTTTTATCAAACATACTATCCCAGAAGGCAATTTCCACATGTCCACGCCTCCTGCCGTTGTTGATAGGTTCCCTAAATTCCTACCACCTTGTAGATCTTGTATCGGTTTCCCGATTCGTCGTTCGAGTCATTGTTACTCTCTCCACCAGTTCCTTAAGAAGATGCCAAACGCTGGTTGGTCGTCGACATCCCCGGAATATTCCAGCGATGAACGTTGTGCTGATTCTCAGAAACTAGAGCAATTCCCTCGCCTGTCTATCAACCTTTGTTTCCACGTTGTCGAGGCTCTCTGATTTAGCTTTTGTTAAGAGTCTGCAGTGTCTTGGTCAATTGTTCATTTACCCTTCGCTCGTTCCGCCGATTATCAACTCTTCGTTGGTGACATCCCTGGATGAATCCCACGCTTTCTAGTTGTAAATCTGGCTAGATGTCAGGGTTTGTTTTCATGCTGGGCTGTGCGTATCTCCAGTATTCATTGAATGTCCATTCTATTGTCTACATATTTGTCAAGATTTCTCTGCACCCTTTGTTGCTGGGTGTAACGTTCTTATGTGTGCTCGTTACAACTCAACCCCACAGCATGTGTTCCATTTCACTTCTGCGTAACCAGGCTGATGGACTATGCCTTTTGTCTTCGTTTGTTTGGTGCAGTAAATCGTAGCTAGCTTCGTGCTGTCAACGACGTTCCTTATATTCTATTGTGGCATGTACTCAGCCGTTTTTCTCATTGTCTTCGCACTGGCGTCGGGTCTGACGTGTCCCTAATTCGTCCTTATTTACGACTCGGGCCTGGGTTTGTAAACTCGAGTGTGTGAGCGTGCCACTTGATCAAGAAATTATAAATTTTTAAAATTTTGATCACTATAGGTAATTTTTTTCTATGGCAAACGATAACAGCCGCAAATTCAAACAGAATCAAATAATGTTTTGCATACAGCCCTGTATTGTAGAGTTCTCAAGACCTATTGGTGTTGGTGAAGATCGGTTAAGGGAAAGTGGTAGTTTACCTGCAACATTTTATTTATGTGTTTTTTAACAGCCGCAAATTCAAACAGAATGAAATAATGTTTTGCATACAGCCCTGTGTTGTAGAGTTCTCAAGACCTATTGGTGTTGGTGAAGATCGGTTAAGGGAAAGGGGTAGTTTACCTGCAACATTTTATTTATATGTGTACTATGTTATCGGCAACAAAGAAGTAGTTGGTTGTTAAAATTCCTTCCCAAGCTGTTTGGCCGTAGTCAAATGTTTTCTGCAAAACCAGACGTTTCTGCAGTACCACCGACTGCCATCATCAGTGAAAATACAGTGCACTAACGTGAGGTGATATACGTTAGTAACCACAGTACTGTGGTTAAGGCTGAAGAAAGAAAGTAGAAAGAAGTAGTTTGTATCGAAGTATTTCATTTCGAATATGATTTTAAATATAAATCTTAGAACATGGAAGTCATGTATGGTTCTCCATACCGATATTTTCTATTTCTATGGTGAATTTGAGTTTTGGGCGTATTGTGTTTATGTATTTGTGGAAATTTTCTACTTGTCTTGTATTGTCATTGTATAATAATAATATGTCGTCTACGTATCTGTGCCAATATATAATTTTGTTGGTATATTTGCTGTTATGTGTTATATGTTCTTGTTCTATGTGGTGTATGAATATTTCAGCTAGTATACCCGATATGGGGGAGCCCATGGGTAGCCCGTCTGTGTGTATATCTTGTTATTGTACGTGAAGTAATTTTGTTCTGTGATTATTTTAGTGAGTGTGATGATTTCTTGTATGTGTGTTTCAGGTGTGTTGTTTTGTCTTAGTAATTGTTCAAGTGTTTGTATGGTGTCTTTGACGGGTACATTGGTGTATAAGTTCGTTATGTCAAATGATGCTAATGTTGAGTTGTGTGGTATATGGATATGTTCTAATTTTTTGACAAGTTCTATGTTGTTTTTAACAGAAGTGTTGTTGGTTAGGTTTATATGTTTTCTGATTAGTTTATCTAGATGTTTGGTGATTTTGTGGGATGGTGCTTGTGTGTTATTTATCAAAGGTCTAATGGGTATATTGGGTTTGTGTATTTTCGGTAATGCGTTTAGTTTTGGGGGGTTTGGTTTAATTTGTTTTAAGTATTTTATGTTTTCTTTTTGTATTATGGATTTTGCATTATTTATGAATTTGTTTTTGGTATTTTATTGTGGGATCTTTGGTTATTTGTGTTATATTGTTTTCGGACAAGAATTTCTCTGTTTTATTGTTTATTTCTTGTTTATTCATTATGACTGTTATGTTACCTTTGTCAGCTTTTAATATCGTTAGGTTATGTTCATTTAGTTTTTGTTGCATATTTTTTAGCGTTTTATTTTTGTTATTATGTTCTTTTGGTTGTTGTTTTAGACTAAAATTTAGAATAAAATTTAGTATGTGTTTTAATCTTCGTTTTATGTCATGGCGTATGGGTTCTTGGTCATTGTTGTGTGTGTTTTGTACGGCTGTTTTCGTGTCTATGATTACGTCAATTATATGTTTACTGTTGTTGTTGGGTTTATTGTGTTTTAAATTATGTTTGAGTCCTTTGTTTAATAAAGTTATTTCGTTGTCATTGAATCTGATGTCTGTTGTGTTTACCGTGGGTGCGTGTGTGGATTTTGTGTGTCGGCGTGGGGATTGTTTCTATCTTACGTGTTATAATGTTTGTTAATTTTTTGTTATGTCTATCTTTTATTCTTGTTTTGAGTTTGTCAATATTGTTTTGGGTGTGTTGTATTATGTTTTTGAGTTCAATGTCGTGTTAGTTTTACGTGTAAATTATAGGCTTCCTTGTTGAGTGCATCTTTCATTTTATTTAAATTCAGGTTGACGATTCTTAAGTCGAAATAGCTTACTGCCCGTATTGACTCCTTTATTCAATTTGATTCTTAAATAATATTTTTATTTTTATAATATTATTTCGTGGGTTCTTTTAGACTGCTAGGAAAAGTCAGAGGTGTTGTTCACCTCACTCAATGTGAAAATAATTTGCCACCAGTTTCTTTCAAATAAATGAATTTATTCAAAAATGTTCACTGTGTTTATATTAGTTTCTTTTTAGTTTTCACTAGTGTTCTGTTTAAAAGTGTCAGTTTAGTTAATCTTGGTGTTGTGTAGTTGAAAACGTGATTTGATAATAAGGTTATTCTCTTACCATCATTTAGTAGAAATACTTTCACTTGATTTTATTTTTCATGATATTCTTTTTACTTGTTTTTCCTTTGGTTTACTATTATTATTTTATATTATCTTCACTTGTTTTCTATTTTACTTTTTATTCTGGTTGTATTATAATTTTGCTTCTTTTCTTCAACTAAGATTTGATCCTTTACTATACTTTTGGCTCTTAGCTACACAGAGCTGACCTGTACACTTTTATGTCTAACAATAGAATAAATATTTTTCTTCTGCCCTCGACTAGTTTGACCAAAATTAGCTAGATTCCCATTGGTCAAAACGCTGGGTCACTAGGTCATATGACATAATTATTTAAAATATATTGTTTTTACATTATGCACTCCAAATTACTCCCTAATTAATAATTAATTGTACACAGTGTTCTTCCTTATAAAAAGACAAGCATTATGATACCTCACTTGACATGTGTGAGTTTCCTAATAGGTGTTTTATCATCTTTACAAAATTTTGTTTATAGGTTTTTATACTGTTTTAACATTTACAAAATCATATTCTAATTCATTAATTTATTCTAACAAGTGTTGTTACCATTATAAAAATAATGCCTATCTTATGAATTTTACTCTTTCTTATTAATTTACATTGATTTGCTAGTTTACTGACTATTCTGACATTACTTTCTTTATGTTAGCATTGGCCTATGTCATGGTGTTTAATTTAGCACCATGTTTCATATTGTATTGATTATTATTTGGCCTGTTGTTTTAACCCTTCTGATTAATTATAATTGGTTTCTTGTATGTTAGTACATGAGATTAAAATATTCATCTTATTCTAATAATATTAATACATTAACAAAATTTACAAACATATTAACTTAATATGATTATCTAAAACTTCCGGGCTCAAAGGCCGTGGTCGAATGCTTGATCTTCTACAGCTAGACGTTTCGGCCACACCACCGGTGGCCATCTTCAGTAGCAATTAAGTGTTCGAAATAGATGGTACGCCGAACACGTCTCCCAATGAACTGGGAACAAGCAACAGTGAGTTAAGGCTACGCTATCTCTATTTATAACTTTTTGGCCGCTTAAGGTGTATCACGCGGACCAATGAGAAGCCAGCTCATCATTCTCCATTCTGATTGACCATGGAAAATAAACCATGCCAGACACTATTTAAGGCGATGCTTTCACCTCGGCGGTTCATAGCGACGGACGCATTCTTATGAATATGGATGGACTCCAGATGCAGGCGAGTGAAGTAACCCCGGACAGAAGACAACACCCGGGCTTCATCAAACATCACCCGGTGATCGTCATGGGACAGAGCGTGTTCAGCAACTGCGGACTTTTCCGGCTGGCCCAGGCGGCAGTATCTCCGATGTTCAGAGAGGCGCGTCCGGACACTACGCTTCGTGGTGCCTATGTAGACCTGGCCACACGTACAAGGAATACTGTACACCCCGCACGACGAGAGCGGATCCCTGGCGTCTTTTACCGGTTGCAGGAACTGTTGGATCTTTTTGGTTGGCTTGAAAATCGTCCTGACGCCCCGTTTACTCAGCAACTTGCCAATGCGGTCAGTCATGCTACGGATGTAGGGCAAGACAGCAGAGCCAACAACCTCAGGCTACACCGACTCGTCCGGCCTACCAGATCTTCTCGGCCGGGCAGCTCTCCTAACCTCCGCAGCAGAATAGCCGTTGGACTGCAGTGCTTCCTCGAGATGCCGAAACTCATCTTCGAGATACCGGGGCTCACAGATTCTTTTTGCCCGGTCTACCAGAGTCTTCAGCACCGCCCTCTTCTGCCTAGGATGATGATTTAACTGCTGAGTAAACGGGGCGTCAGGACGATCTTCAAGCCAACCAAAAAGATCCAACAGTTCCTGCGACCGGTAAAAGACGCCAGGGATCCGCTCTCGTCGTGCGGGGTATACAGTATTCCTTGTACGTGTGGCCAGGTCTACATAGGCACCACGAAGCGTAGTGTCCGGACGCGCCTCTCTGAACATCGGAGATACTGCCGCCTGGGCCAGCCGGAAAAGTCCGCAGTCGCTGAACACGCTCTGTCCCACGACGATCACCGGGTGATGTTTGATGAAGCCCGGGTGTTGTCTTCTGTCCGGGGTTACTTCACTCGCCTGCATCTGGAGTCCATCCATATTCATAAGAATGCGTCCGTCGCTATGAACCGCCGAGGTGAAAGCATCGCCTTAAATAGTGTCTGGCATGGTTTATTTTCCATGGCCAATCAGAATGGAGAATGATGAGCTGGCTTCTCATTGGTCCGCGTGATACACCTTAAGCGGCCAAAAAGTTATAAATAGAGATAGCATAGCCTTAACTCACTGTTGCTTGTTCCCAGTTCATTGGGAGACGTGTTCGGCATACCATCTATTTTGAACACTTAATTGCTACTGAAGATGGCCACCGGTGGTGTGGCCGAAACGTCTAGCTGTAGAAGATCAAGCATTCGACCACGGCCTTTCAGCCCGGAAGTTTTAGATAATCATGACACCGGCCGTGAAAGCCTACGTACTAGAAAAAAAAAAAAAAAGGTTAACTTAATGTTTTGCCTTCACGGCTGAGATTCCAATACACATTAAACAAATAAATTAACTTAAAAAAAAGTGTTTAACATATAATAATATTAATTCTTTTCTCAGTCCATCATAATTGGTTAGTTGACCAATAATGCCTTGTCCATATGGGCTTATTTCTTGGTATTTCTGGTACGATGTTCTAATTTACATTTTTTAGTTAGCCTATGGGCTTAATACATTTCTGGTTATTTATAATTAATCCTGTGACAGTACAAAAAGGCCTGTTATCATAATTATGGGATTAAGGGATTTCATATTGTATTTTTACTATATTTATGAATGTCAACCATGGTTAGGTCAGTTTTACCCATGTCCAAAGAAACAACGCATATTCAACAAGAGTGGAATGATTCCAAGGTCACCGGCTGACGTGTGCAACCGAACACATATAATGGCGGTATAAGTGAAGACAAACTCTATATATAAAATCTGATTGGCCAGCAATGTGTGTCGTCATTAATAAATGATAATGACGTATCAGTAATAACGTATAAACCAAGGCGTTGGCCGTGGAAACAAAAGACGGTGACGTCACATATACTACTACATACGCAGATTTTGCGTATAACCCGCCCCCAGTCTGCATTACCAACTCAGAGCGTACACATGTTTAATTGTGTGCTGGTCAGTTATTGCCAGCAAAGGTGTTGAAAATTTGTAAAAATGTAATCACACAATGTAACTAGCTTCAGTGGACAGTTTAAATGAAGTAATCTAAATTCAGTGCACTCAGGAACAGTCAGATCACAAAGTTCGGCCGAACATCCGCCGACCATCATGGGAATAGTCTGAGGAACGCCATTACCACTACAACTCAGGGAAGTCCCTTTAAATATTCCAAATTCTAAATAGTCAAATGAGCTCGAAATATTATTAATACAAAATGTAATCACCATCAACGTATGAAATGTGCGAGTGAGAAAGTGAGAGTGAATGCTTGTCGGCATTTAAAAACCACCGTCTGAGGCGTTGGTTTGTGTTATGCACATATATTATTTAATGAGTATAACGAAACAAGTAACTTTGAATTCAATACTGCAGTTTTAAAATACAATTGTTTAAAAGATTAAACTCCAGAATAAAGCAAATGCTATATGGAGGTCAAAGCATGGTAAAAAGGCGGAAGTCATGAAGCCGCCATTTTAATAATTGTTTAGGTGAGAAATGACTCCAATTGTTCATAACATTTGAATATTGAAAATAAAATAAATCATAGATTGTTTAACTACATGTTGTGCAAATGGTTATTTCGAAAACCCGACTACCTCTGCCTTTTCGCTTAACGAAGCCCTGGACCCGAAAGATAAATCTAATGTTGATAATAAAGCCACATGTTTACACCGGATGTATGGTGAGTACTGTTTTATTTACAATTAAAAACATAAAAAATAGCTTATCAACATTTGTAAAATGTATGAGAGTTAACAGATGGCGCCCTGAACATGAGACTTTATATAAAAATTTACATTATATAAATAAGCCAAAAGCAGAGGCAGATGGGTAGCGAAGTATACGTAAAACAGAAGCAACGTAGGTTAACAGTATAGGTTATGTTATTGTTTGAATGAAGTACAGAGCAACTACTAAAAATAAAATTTATTATTAATATGATCAAAATGGCAGATAACGAAAACATTAGTATAAACAATACAGCAACAGAATCTCTATTATTAAATGAACCACAAGCTAACTCAACACCCATTATAAATAATAAAGTGTCATTAGACCTTTTTCAGCTGATGAAGATACAGAATAATGAGTTAAAAGAGCAGAGCATTAAGTTCGATACAAAATTAGATAATTTTAATGATAAATTAAACCAGTTTGATGAACAATTTAATGATATCAAAAAAGAAATTAAAAAACAAAATTGTAATATCGACAAAAGATTAAATGAGGTACATGCACGGTTAGACAAGATAGAGTTATAAAGTAAGAGGGGAGTAGACAAATTAGAGATAAACAAAGACAAGATAAGTGGGGGAGAAAATTATGACAAAATAAATAAAAGTATGATATTAGAAAATGATTATGTAAACAGGGGTAGTGATAATGAGATTTTAGGGGGAATAGAATATGATAATGATGGAATGATAGTGTGTGTTGAAGGGTTAAAGAGAGTGTGTAAAGAAAGTATAATTGTAAGGGGATTGCAGGGGGTAGATTTTTCCTTTAATGATGGAGTAGGGGGTGAAGCCCATGTGTTTAGGAAGGACGAGAATGCCTTCGATGTATATTTGGGAGACATAAGGTCTACAAATAAAGTTGTCCTTGGTTTTTTTAGTGCACTTCACAGGTGGTGCAATAGTTGTGAATTAGTGTCCCCTGCAAATGTAGAAAGAGAGAATGTAGCATGGTGTGGTAGAGAGAGATGTTTTAAAAGTGAGAGGTATTGTGACAGAAAAAGAGAAGCAGAGATTTTTAAGATAAGTAGAGATTATGAAGAATTTATGGAAAAATTAGGAGGAGAGATGATTGATAAATATAGTAAATACTTGCCTTGTAATAAAACTGAAGGAGTAGGAGATAATGAAAATAATGACTTTGCAAATTATCTAATTATGACTGATTATACTGAAGGTGACAGAACCATACCCGATCATGAATTATATGAGTTTGAGAAAAATGAGGAAAAGTTGAATGGTATATGTATTTATGATGTTAATATAAGAGATTCAATATTAAGCAATGTATATAGATATAAGATAAGATTATTGTTCGACGATGGAGGGTAGATATTTTATTGTGTTTATGAACATTTAATTATGTGGATAGTGTTTGTCAAGATGGACTGCTTTCTGACTGATTTTTGGTAAATGGTTAAATGATAATTTTGGATTGTATATTTTTTTTGTGTTCATGTCAATGTATTTTGCTGTTGTGTATTTTATGTATTTTTATGTAAACCATGTACGGTAGAATTTTAAATAATTTAAGGAAGTTTGATGATGAATTTGAATAATTATGAGATTTAGATTCGAAGGGATAATAAATGATTACGCAGGTAATATATATGGATATTGAGATGTACTGTTATAAGTAGGTGAGGGATGAATTTTCTAGTGGTATATTAAGGTGAAATGTTGTAAAAAGGTTTGGGGATAGTGATAAATAAGGGCATTGGAGTTAGTTAAATAGAGTTAATGGGAGTTAATGAAAATAAGAATGTTGAGATACAGATAATATATAAAGAGGGGTTAGATATTTTAGGGACACAGTAGTTAGTGATTATATGTAGAGAAGTGAGTAATGTGCATGGTAATTATATTTCTTGATGATGATATTTTGTAGTAAGGATCCGGTGTAAGGAGTGATCAGCGTGCAGCATTGTGGCAGGCGGAGCAATTTTGGGTTAGAGTGTTTGCCGATATTTGGTGGAGGGTAAATGGTTAGGAATGGATAGGGCCAGGTAGGGAACACACATCCTTGTACAAAGATGAGTGGTGCCAGAGGATTTAAATGGGATTTGTGAAGGGGGTTATTACAGAGATATTGGTGTCGTAATATATTAAGGGTTGTTAGTAGTAAAAAAGAGGTGAGTAAGGTTAGATTGACAAATGCCAAAATAAGATATAGAGAATAGTGAATACTAGAGAGTCACCCAAAGATAAATATTGATGAAACAGTTAGAAAAAGGAAAATTCATAGTAGAAAGGGGATGTAACAGAAAGCTAATGATAAATTTGAAAATTTTATATAGAATCTAATGATAAATGAACGTTAAATAATAAAAGTTAATAGAAAGTTGAAGCTGTAGTGTGTTATAAAGTTTTGGTACAAGTTGTGTAAATATAAATTGTTTAATGTAAATGTAACCATGTTAATGTTTGATGTACAATGTTTTATTATGTTTTGTTATGTTGCTGGTAGAATAGTGTGTGTGGCTGGGCGGTTACTACAAGGGTAGTAACGATAATACAATATTAAACTTTAAAGAAATGATAGTGATATTGGTGTTGGTCGTTAAGTCTGCAATTATGATTCTGTTGTAAAGAAAGTTGAGTAAAGAAAAATAAATAGTTTTGAAGTATTTGCCATAATAGATGTAGGTGTTGATTTTATCTGAAATAAAGTAATAGAGATAGTGGTTGTTGTTTGAAAGATTAAAATTTGTTCTATGCTTAGTATAATAATGTGTTTTCTTATGGTGAGAGAAGTAAGTTGATGTTGACTGGAGTCAGAGAATTTGTTCAAAAAATACAGGAGTGTTGAAAAATGGAAGGACTTATCTGTCTTAAATCTTGTTTTTTGTTTGCTATTTGAAAACTTATGAGTTAAGAAAACCAACGCCTCAAAACACAAACCAATGCATCTAAGGGGAGACATATCAGTTACGGATATGGAAATAGATAAGCTCACTATTTTAAAATTTTGTATTGCATGTTTCAGAGTTTTGTGGTGTTGTGACCGCGGTCCTGAGCTGGCCGGTGCGTCAGAACAGGAGCGTTAAGTGCCTAATGGCCTTATGGTGTTGGGATCTCTCCTGAGAAGTCCAGTAAGGTCAGACAGGTACGATCAGCATCATTGGACCAAGGGTAAGTGATTATATTTCTTTTGTATTAACACTACAAGGGGTTGTGGCAACATATCTGAACTGATCCTTTTAGAAACGTGTGAATGAGTCAATGAAAGTTTTTATGTTTCGACATAAAACCTTTAATTGAGGGGGTTTTGTGACAGTACAAAAAGGCCTGTTATCATAATTATGGGATTAAGGGATTACATATTGTATTTTTACTATATTTATGAATGTCAACCATGGTTAGGTCAGTTTTACCCATGTCCAAAGAAACAACGCATATTCAACAAGAGTGGAATGATTCCAAGGTCACCGGCTGACGTGTGCAACCGAACACATATAATGGCAGTATAAGTGAAGACAAACTCTATATATAAAATCTGATTGGCCAGCAATGTGTGTCGTCATTAATAAATGATAATGACATATCAGTAATAACGTATAAACCAAGGCGTTGGCCGTGGAAACAAAAGACGGTGACGTCACATATACTACTACATACGCAGATTTTGCGTATAACCCGCCCCCAGTCTGCATTACCAACTCAGAGCGTACACATGTTCAATTGTGTGCTGGTCAGTTATTGCCAGCAAAGGTGTTGAAAATTTGTAAAAATGTAATCACACAATGTAACTAGTTTCAGTGAACAGTTTAAATGAAGTAATCTAAATTCAGTGCACTCAGGAACAGACAGATCACAAAGTTCGGCCGAACATCCGCCGACCATCATGGGAACAGTCTGAAGAACGCCATTACCACTACAACTCAGGGAAGTCCCTTTAAATATTCCAAATTCTAAATAGTCAAATGAGCTCGAAATATTATTAATACAAAATGTAATCACCATCAACGTATGAAATGTGCGAGTGAGAAAGTGAGAGTGAATGCTTGTCGGCATTTAAAAACCACAGTCTGAGGCGTTGGTTTGTGTTATGCACATATATTATTTAATGAGTATAACGAAACAAGTAACTTTGAATTCAATACTGCAGTTTTAAAATACATTTGTTTAAAAGATTAAACTCCAGAATAAAGCAAATGCTATATGGAGGTCAAAGCATGGTAAAAAGGCGGAAGTCATGAAGCCGCCATTTTGATAATTGTTTAGATGAGAAATGACTCCAATTGTTCATAACATTTGAATATTGAAAATAAAATAAATCATAGATTGTTTAACTACATGTTGTGCAAATGGTTATTTCGAAAACCCGACTACCCCTGCCTTTTTGCTTAACGAAGCTCTGAACCCGAAAGATAAATCTAATGTTGATAATAAAGCCACATGTTTACACCGGATGTATGGTGAGTACTGTTTTATTTACAATTAAAAACATAAAAATTAACTTGTCATATTTGTAAAATGTTTGAGAGTTAACAATCCATGAATGAAAGAATACTAACATTAATATGAAAATAACATAACTAAACAATGTTAAAGCTTATGGTTAAAGCTTTCATTAACATTTCATAACAAGATTAGAGCTTTAACCATTGTCTAGTATTAATACTACTATCAAAACTTACAATTATTATCCTAAATTAAAAACATGTCTTGGAATTCCTATCTAAACAATACCTATACACTTTCATTTGTTTACTTTTGTTTTTTGGTGTGTTGTTCTCACACTTTTATTGCACTGAATAAACCCAGTAATCTTCACAGTCCTGTCTGTGCGATTACCTACCATTATTTTTCACTTACTATTCACTTTTACACTTAAACATTGTTTACTGTTTCTTTCTTATAATCTAGAGTACAGTATCTTTATTTATTATATCCCACTGTATTGTACCTCTTTGTTTTCTTCAGGGGTTTTATTTATTTTGTCTTTTCAAGTTGTGTTTTATTTTGTTACTTTTGGTTTTTACTATTTGGGCGTATCTACTTATTGGACCTCCCATATCGTTGCGTTACAATATTGATCTCTTTTTATTTTGCAAAATAGAGAAAAAGAGAACTAGATTTTGCCTGTAGAACATTAAACAGATGTTGAGTAAATACAAAAATTTGATCATAAATGGACAAGTAGAACATGAAACATTTCCATTTTAAAAAATTTACAAAACCAATTGCAGCACTCACAGACTCAGGATCCCATACATCACATTTGATAATGTAAGAAACGGCATGATACAGTTCTTTGGTCAATGATACCACCCACGAATGGTAATTCCAATGGGTTCATGTTGGATGAGGAAGTTTAAAGCCTTGTTCTCAGAGTAAATCAGATCTAGCAGTAGATGAAGAAACTATGAAATGCAATTAAATACACTTTAAATTTCTTGTTTACTTCCATGTTTCATAAGGAAATGGAAGTATGGTGATGGTAAAAAAATCGTATTCGAGATAAGGGTTGATTCTGATTGTACTACACTCAAAACATGACGAAAATTCATTTTTCGAAAAGTGTCTGTGTGTAGAATTTTTTCTATGGCAAACGATAACTGTCGCAAATTCAAACAGAATCAAATAATGTTTTGCATAACTGCCTGATTTGTAGAGGACTCAAGGCCTATTGAATATCAATTAAGGGGAAGGGGTAGTTTACCTGCAACGTTTTAACAAGAGTACTTGAAAATTCATTTAAACTTTCTCAAACAATGGTAATTGTTAAAAATAAAATAATTTTTTTGCCAGGCAATAAAATTATAATTTTTTCATTTTAATTTAAGTCATGTATGAGTGAAAATATATCGTTCCTGGCAGGCAAGCATATCTCAATTATGTAATGTTTCCATTTCCAAAGTTTTATTATTGTGAGTACCGCAACAAAAAGGCAGGCAGGACACACACACACATGCGCGCACACACTCACACATACAATTCACGTTATTTCTGGCCTTAATCATGTTTATTTTCTCATGTATGCACGCTTTTTAAATGGAAAGTGCCGAAACCCACACCAACACAATGCGTGCCAGCCGAAAAGGAGTCCAGTGTGGACAGCGATTTGGTTCCTGTGGATCGCTGGCCAGTGTAACTGCATGTGTTTACAGAGGAACGGTTCATAGACAGACTTTTCATCTTTAGGGAACGAACCCTCTGCAAGATTCTCAGGGTCCATGAGAGACTTCGGAGCGCTTCTTCTTTTCTGTGTTTGTTCTGTGAAACGTACACTGTAGATTCACAGCTTTACTCTGAGCAACGCTCCATAGGGAATGTTGAAAATGTTTGTCCACGGTGTACCCTCATACACACTAAAACCGGCTCTGATGCTTTGATTACGGACATCATAATACTAAAACTTTGGAAACTTGAGCACTACTTAACGGAGAGCAAACATTAACATTTACAAGCCATTAATTTTATGCACATTTTGAAAGAATAAATGTTTTAATAAATTTCTACACTCTGTGTACTTATTTCTATTATGATACAAGAATTACAAGCTAATATGTGCAAGTGTGTATGTATGAAAAATATATAAATATTTTTCTCCTCTGGAAAATTGTTTGCCCCTCCTGGAAAATATTTTGACCTCCCTGATGGCTAGTTATTTACTAGCCTGTGTGGAATATAGAGTTCTGTCATGGATCAGAATGGTGGGTGTTAAACAAAAGACACAAACGTATTAAGGAAGAAATGGTTTGCTGAGAAATTTATAATTATATGGGTGAACAGAATCACGTTCAGGAAATCAGAAGACAAATGGAAAGAAAGAAAGACTCAATTTTAAAAAAGAAAAATTACTAGTATAGTATTGACAGGAAAGACTTTGATAACACTATAGATATCATTCACCCTCGGCCGATATCTCGCAGTGAGAGTCCAATTTCATTACAGGAATCAGATCACAGCTCCCTTTGGCCATCTCTTCGTTCCACCTACAAACATTTTATCCAAAAGTACAGTCTTTCCTCATGAAGGTTGAGGATAGTCTTCACCAATCTGACATGGGGGTACCATTTTAAATGATATGTCATTTCTTCAGAACTCAAGCATCCACTTGTTGAAACATATTAATACAAATGTTTTTAAAAATATATAAACACTTGGTATGTTTTACAGTTTATTCACACTATAAACTGTGAAACATACCAAGTGTTTATATATTTTTAAAAACCTTTGCAAAATCAAACTTCTGCAGTAGCATTGTACTAACTGTATTCATTTTGCTCCTTTAAACCAATTAAACAGTATACTTAAAACACTTAAAGAACAACACTTACAAATTTTTATTATTAAATACCGGTAATTAGCATGTTAATGATTACACACTTCTTAGTCTACTACACTACACACAAAATTACAAATAATTTGTAAACACACAAAATAAAATATACACTACACATCGCACAATTAAACAAACACATGCAGCCAGGAAAGAATTCTGTACTATTCATTGAGGGGGAGACATGTCTTCTGATATGATGCATGTGACACATTTTTATGTTTTTGAGTGCAGGTCCCCTCCCACTGTTGTCCGCTGAAGGCTACCTCACCTCCAGCCTTGTGAAAAAGACATTTCAAATAATGCCTACCCTGATACTCTGGTACAGTTACATCACACAGCAAGGTTCCATGGCATTCATGCTTGCATGATGTCATGTAATATTTGCCCTTTAGTAACTTAGGCAACTTAATTCATAAATAAAAATCAACTACTTTATTCATAAATTATTTGGTAGACACTGTCTGCCTTGTCTCTCCTGATGCTTCACCACCGGATATAGTTACGTTTTTATCGTCTAAGTTTAACCAAGATGTTTTAGAATTTTATTTTCACAAATAACGTGTCTTGGGCAGATTCATGATCATCCTCTTCCAACTACAGTGACATCCAGAATACAACCTTCTTCTTAGTATGAATGCTTCTGAAATCATAACAAGCAGACTGTTATAGTCGAAATTGTGACACATTAAGTGTTGTGTTTGACTCTGCTGACTGTGCATTGCCTGATAAGGAAATTACCCTAAAACAAAAATCCAACAATGAAAATGAGGCTGAAGAAGTATAATTTAATTTGTTGATCAATGAGTTACTCCATCAGTTTTCCAAAAAATAAAAGAAACCCTTCACAATATAAGAAAAATATGAGGTTAACCTTAATAAGGATATATTTAAAGTGCTGGCCAGATATATAAACTATTGTATTCCTACACAAAAATTACAGTAACATTCAACTATGGTGAAAAAAAAATGAAACTTTTCCAATTTCTGTTAATCATTGTCATAATTCTTCTGAATTTTCTGATTTAACTCCCTTTCCTTAATCCCAGCAACTATATTTACAATGGATACAGTTTCATCACTGTTGTGGTCTGTAACTGGTACATTGTCTGTATTTTTCTTAATCTTTTCCTTAAAAGTGACAGCCTTCTCTCACCCTTCCCTTAATTTCATCAATGCATATTTTCTAGTGGTCCTTTGAGTCTCTCATTTTTATACCTATCTGATCAATATTAATACTTATCTTCATATCTTTAGGAGGTATACATAAGATTTCCTTCCTGCTTTAGCAATAATACATTCAGTTCCTGGTCCTTCATTTCTGTTATTAATAAACACTTGTTCAGAACTCATTCTGTTGCCAATGCCCATATCTGAATCTTGAACAGATCAAAAATATAAAAAACTAGAAAGGGCCTCTGTGATTTTTCAAAGTATCCACAAAATACTTAGCATTCTGCATTTTAATAAAATATGAAACTTATTATTTAGGCAGTAAAACATAGCTAATACAAGATCTCACAAAACAGGTTAAACATTGAATATTTGAGCATGACAAAGCAGATATGGTACGGTAACATTAACCTGCAACCAAATAACTGAGACACAATATGTTTATTTTTGTTAAGGTACACAACATGCAGGTTTAGAAATTACATGACGTTGTAATAAATTAAATAGATTACTCACAAACAATGTTACTACTATTATGTGTAATAATAATTTATACTTTCCACTTAAATTTTTAAAATATTTTATAGTTTATAAACTTAAAAACATTTATCAGTAACTAATAAAAACACTTAAATGGTAACATGTTTATATTTTTATGTTTATAAAATATAACATACACAATAATGTTAAAGTTTAAAAATATATTTTTTTAAGTTTAAATTTAACAAGTTTATAAATCAGTCAATATTTCAAATCACAGCTCATATTCAATACATTAGTTACTACATCTCCACTGAGTTTATAAAAATGAAATATGATTTCCTACTTGTATAAAGAAAGAGAGTTCACAGATCTTCATATGGTTGTGCTTCACTTAGCCACTTGTGCACATATGGCAATGATTTCTGTTTATTTTTAACTGTGTTCAATTTTATTTCATATGTACCTTTATATAAGCACAATTTGATACCTAAACCAAATCTGGAGTGCATTGCTGTACTTATTTTTACCAGACAGATATTGCCATGCGTCAAGGAACCTCTAATATAAGACTTCTATCTCATTCTGTTAAACTTGGGACAGTTTTGTTGTTGTAGTGCATTACTATTTAGTCACGAAGTTCTGATTATTTATAGAAAAGTACAGTTTACTGATTACTAACAAATATGCAATTTAATTAGTTAACTTGCTCACTTTTACAATTTTTACTGATTTATTTTTAAATAAAGAAACAAAAAATGGAAACTGGTTTAAGCAAAAACAGAAAATAGAAAGGGGGAACAGTTAATGAAGGTTGGGAATGTTTGTTACATATAAATGACTTTTTAGATTTTGGACACACAAAAATTTACATTTTGTATAATAACTACATTCAGCAATGAACAGTATGCAGCCATATGTATTCTCTCCCACTTCAACACAGACCTATCCAACAAAATGGATAAATTGTAAAGAATTTTAAGCAATATTTCTTTATTAATTATGTATTTCTTACAATTAAAATTTTAATTATTTCAAATGTTATATTACAAATACTATTAGAGAATGAAAATGTTTTTGAAAAATCTTTCTCAAGAAAAACATGAGTACCTTATTAACTGTTAGAATGATAATTAAAACTGAATTAAAAAGCAGATACTAAGTGCAAACAAATAATAAAATGTCAGATACCGAATGAATGGTTAGTTCACACATATGGAAAGATCTTGGTTACAGTTGTTCCACAATGTTTACATTCTGGTTTAGCATTACTTTTTGGGGGCAACAGTCAAATATAAAAATGGTCTCAGTATGCCACACAAATATTAAGAAATACATTGTTAGTGCATCTCATGAACCAAAATTCTACAAACTAAACAGATAAACATATACTACCTTTAATTGAAAAGCACATCAAGAAAAGAACCAAGAAACATAAATGAAGGGATAACTAACAAACTCATACAACACAAGACAGCAGGACATTTACAATAGACACTTGATGTAATCGCTTTGGAAAACAGCTCCACAGACTGAAAATGATATCTTCACCACCATGCATCCAATTTAAATAGTAACGAGAAAAGAATTAAGATCTCTGCTGTCTCTTCAGAAAGCTGCATCATCTCTTTAACACTTGAAACCTCAGCTGCTAATGGCTTCATCACGAAATCCAGTATACTAGAAATCGACTAATATTTAGCTGATGGTTTTAGGGGAATGTGTCTATCGAATTTTGTTTTGAATTAAGTTTTCCTGTAGTCCACACGATTACAAATGAAACCAACTGTGAAGTGTATGTTTGTATCAGAAGACAGTACAGATAAACAGTGGCCATTAATTATGATCCAAATATATCAGATTCAAAATTCAATGAAGAAAGGACAAATTTGAGAATTCATTTCACTAATTCAGTACCTGACATAATACACTGCTGCCAGCATTCTGCAGATATTAAAAGAACCAGCAAAGTATGTAAAAAAAAAAAACATCTTTTGAAACCTGTTTCTACTAAAGTTAATAATTATCTGTGCAGAGAGTCAAAATTAAATTTTGTTGCAGAATGTATGTTAATGAATAGTATTTTATATTATATATATTACAGTATGTATACAATATTATTTATTATTACTCTTTAAATAACAAAATAAAGTGAGTGATTATGAATAAAATTTATGTTAAGTATACCTCCTAAATTTCCAGCTAAATCAAATTAGATGCAGTGTTAAACATATAAAAAAGTTCACAGCAAAGAGAAATTAAATAAGTCAAAACTTAAAGTTGCTTAGTTTGTCAAGCAATCTAGACTATATCACAACTTTTCCATTGTAAAGAAGGTAATAACACATTGTAAGTTTGTTGAAACTGGAAAATGCATGTGTCAGTGATAAAGAAGAAAATGTTGAAAATAATGAGTAATGTGATACAAAATCAAATTGTTTGTGCTTTTGTTCTTTACTCTTTCCAAATCTTTTCACACATTTTGGTTAACTTTAATAATAAATAAAGGACAAACAGAAATTACAACAGTGTTGCACTATTAATGTTTCTGTGATACAAATATAACAAGTCATGATTTAGAGCTATGTTGCCAAACAGAAATAAAAATTCAGAATATTTCTGAACACTTAAAATTATATTTAAATTTTACCTACAATGGTAATATGTGATGACCAAACAATTGTCTTTTTCCAAAATTTTTTAAGACATCCAGCTAATCATATCTTTTTTATTTCAAATAAAAAAAGATTTAAAAAATCAAACTGAATGATGGGAATTTTGGTAGACAAATAACTAGTAAAAAGGAACAAATTTTATTGAGGTCTGTAAATTAAGCACAATTTAAACTGAATAATGGACTTTCCTTAACAATACTATTGTTTATTACCTAAAGTATTGAACATAAAATAGTGAAAATGATTAATGAGGTCAACGTGTTAGACGAGGGTGAGAGAATCAGACTGGTATCATGGATGTATCATTTCTTTATTTAAAGGTTATACGTATTTGTAGCATTTTTCAAATAGGTCAGAGTTTCTTATGATAAGAAACCTTTCTAAACAGCCACATGGATCTTTCAAAGTGACTCTTTTATAAATAATTATAAATGTAAATAATATATGATGGTATGAAAGTCCTACTTAAGAACTACCAAAACTGTTACAAGCAGCTGTTGATTTTGAATATTTTTACATACCAGGGAATGGTGAGGAATCATATGCATGGCTAACTATTGCAAAGCACCTGTAGAAGAATAAGTTGTTCACAATTTATGGAACAGCTATTCTGAGAGGTTCTATATGATTGAGATACTTCTGGATATCACACGTAAACCATAAAACACCTCATTGAAAATTCTGAATGGGACAAAAAGAGGATTGGTATGGCTAAATCTGATATGGAGATGTGCAGACATTAGTCATTACCAAGTAAAACGCAAGCTGATGAGATGGTTCAGTAAACGTAAGATAGTTTATACAGAACTTCAGGACTGAAAATATGAACCATAGAACATGCATTTTCCATAATTCTCCTACAGTTCATAATAAAAATGTTTCATTCGATTCTTCATAAATAAACCTATATGAAAGCGAGTGCTTGAGACTTTTCATGTCACTGACTTAATGTAAACTTTATACTACAATGAGTATAACTTTCAAATAAAATGTAATTGTTTTTGCAAATTCTTTTAATTTCATTCTGAGACTTTTAAACCTCAGTAATGTTTTTAAAATATCTGTGCATTACCCTCTTTCTTCTTTATTACCTGAATATGGTAGCTACCATATAAAAACTTCAAAAATAAGTTGCACAAAGCTTAAAACCTAGTTTTGAAGCAAAAAAGAAAACAGAAAATGTGCTTCATGACATTATTCTTTAATGAAACAACAGCTGTTAGTCAGAAAATATACTAACTTTACACAGTTCACAGTTCTCAACAGTTGAATAAATTGCACAAATAATAAAATACAAACATTCAAAAGTGCCAACAATCTTTTTAACATTACACAATTTATATAATTTAATAAATACATTTATCTCCACTATGTACAAATATCTTATTTACTTATTTAATACTAATACATTAATATCAATATACACTGTAACAAACTCTATACAAATTATTGTCAAAAATACTTAGTTATATATATATATATATTGCACAGTTATATTTGTTTACATAAAAATAAAGCTATTACATCAATCAAATATACATGGAAGACATATATTTTGCATAAGCAAGATCTTTATACTGGCCTAAGTTAGATAATTTAAACATGAAGAATTATTTTTTTGAAACGTTCATCTTATACTTAATATTTTTCTCAACTGTTCAATTTCTTGGTTAAATTTGATAATTTTGAGTGAATTATAAACTGAAACACATTTTTTCTTGAATATAGAAACTGCACTCATTACTAAATTTTACACTTCCAGTAGACAATGTTACTATACAGTCATACAATAAACATTTAATTTTATAATCTCAGTTTGCTTTCACTACACATAATTGTAATTTACGTTAATTGTTCTTTGTACTTTATTCAGTTTTTAAGAATTACTCTACCTCTTAAAAAAAATCATTCTGCTTATGTTTAAGTTAATTTTTGAATAAAATGTTCTCTTTGTGTATAATGTTATCTTCTTACTTTTAGCTTGTAATAACATAAATGTTAATCTCTAATATTTTAATAATAAAAAGTGAAACCATGTCTATTATAATGTTCATTATTATGTCTTAATAACAATTTCAGGAGAAAATTAATAAGCCCATTCAATGAAGCAATCTCTATGACTGGTTACTTCCATCCAACTACATACAGTCTAGTTTTAGATAATTCTGTGAATCAATAAAATTCTTGGTAAGCTATTCACAAGGTAATATTTTACAGTAAAGTTAGCAAAAGAACTGTTTTATGAAAATACAGTACTAACTTAAAGTAAAAGTTTCCGGAAAAATATACAATTCCAAATGTTGTAATGCTGACTTCTCTAAGAAACATTGCCTTTGTCAGTATCATGTAATATTATGTCAGACAGTTAAAATATGAAAATTTGAACAATTATGTTAAAAATTTCAATCTCAATCTTAAAAAAAAGGGCATACCTAACAAAACAAAAATAACTTTTAATAAATCTTAATGGGACAATAATTTTATATGTTAAGTGAGCAATAAAAAAATTATAAGGTCTGATATGATTCACAGCTTACGAAGTATTTAGAGGATATGGACACAGGCACGTGTTCAGAGGTTACTTTACTCCAATTAACAGTACACTCACCAGTTGCTTTATGTAGGGATGTCTAAAGTAATGAGCTATTAATTACCTATTGTTATATACATTTGTATAACAATTCAGGAGCTGGGAGTAGAAAGGGCGAATATGAAAATCATGTGTTGGGAAATCGTGTTTAAAGAGTTTGTGATACTCTCAGGATAGAAAGGGCGAATATATATTTCAGTATTAAAAAACATAGATTCTGATTAGTTTACATTTTTATTTTTAAATAATTAATGACAAGTAAAATTAAAAAATAATAATATAAAATATATTCGCCCTTACTCCTCCAATATTAAAGCACTAAGCTCTCAGCTGGTTTTATGTAGTCCATACATTTCAATGCTATTTACAAAATACTAAGGGCAAATATATACGTCATAGTGGTATTACCACGTTCTTAATATGTCAGAAAATAGGATTCTATAAAAAAAATTGATTTTTTTTTTTATTCACCCTTTCTCCTCCAAGCTCCTGAATTATACAATACTGATTAACAAATCGTAAACCAAGTAATTTTTAATATTCATAACTTATAATGCAAGTATTTGGACTCTATGTCTTTACAATTATTACAATGTGTACTCTGTATTTACATACTGATTAATTTAGGAACACATCCATACTATTAACATAAACAAAGCGTTAAAAATAATTTGTATAACTGATATACTGTATTATTTAAAATTTGAACAATACAATTTTACAGTCATGGATCAGAACATGCTAGCAAAACTGTGGTATATGTAGTGTCTTTTTGTGATGAGAATTTTTTTTAATAACATGTTTGTTTTCTTTATGAATCCTACTATAAATTAACACATGTTATCAACTATGGCTTACAGTGAAATAAAAAACAAAGAGAGAGGAACTATTATACACATAGTCTACTATTCTATATATTAATTTTACTGAATACACAAAAGTAAAAGAAAAATCTCACTGTAGGCCACTGTCACAGTAAATTAAGCCACTGCACGTTTAGCTTTAACATTTACAGAAATACAAAATAAGATTAGATTTATATACAAATTGATATAACTGAAATGATTTCTACTTGTTATTATTTACACAAACACAATTCTTTAATACTTACATTCAACTATATGAATCTACTTATAACATGGTGCATAGATGATTTCATAGCCAAAGGACTCTTATAAAGTTCAAATCACAAACTAAGTACTTACATAAACTTTCCTGAAATACACATTACTTAAGTTTGTGTATTTTAAAAAGCTGTATTATTAATGTAAGCATAAAACACTGATGACTATATCACTAATCTATTATGATGCATTATGCAGTACCATATTTACCGGTCTCAAAAATACCACGTCTAAAAAATGGCGACAATTCATATAAAACAAACTTATTAAGGTTGTCTTTACTTGTATGCAACGGTGACCCAGGAATTTCACAGCATAGATTCAATAAACTTTGTAAATAAAACTCTAGCTGGGGTCTTCTTTCTTTTGCAAGCCATTCTGAATGCCTAGAAAATAACCTTCGAGGTGGAAATGGTAATGCAGCAACCTAAACAAAATGCAAATAAGAGGGAAATAGAAATGGCACAATAGTTGTGTAAATACATTACTAAATTAAAGGTTTATAAAAGTATATTCATACTGATCACACATATCCACATACAATTAGGACCAAAAATAACTTTTCAACCTAATCCTCGTATAATTCCATAATCAGTTTTCTATAACAATATATTTTTGAGCAAGCAAAGTGAGTTCTCAGTTTTAATTCAACTGTTTGGCATTTGTTTGTCTGGCTATTTGGGGTGTGCCTCATGATACCTTTGAATTCAGGAACGATTTTTATAAAACCTGGCACACATGTCCCTACTTTTACCCTACAGAGCCTTGATGTTTCTGAGACTGATCCCTCCAAAAAACCAGAGAGGCAGGAGGCAAAAATGTGGAGCAGTCAAAATTATGAAAACATTAGAAAAATGCATGTGGAATATCAAATTACAGATAATTTTAACCAAAATCTAAATGTAGTGTTCATTTTTGAAAATTTCAAATTTTGGGATGCCAGGGATCAAAAAAATAAGTTAGAAATCTGATAAAATCACAAAAATTCATGTGGGGTATCAAATTAAAGGAAGTTTAACTAAAATATGAATATAATGTAAGTTTTTGAAATTTCAAAATTTTATGATACTAGCCCAAGAAGGTGATAATAATTTTTTTATTTTATTTTAAAATCCTTAGTGTCATGCTAAAGTGAATTTTAACTTAAACTGAAGTGTAGCATTTACTATAAAAATTTCTTATCTTTAAGGGCACCACAGAGCAAAAACTGAACTCAAAATTGTAAGAAAATTGTAAAAGCCTATGTTGGGAACAAGTTATGAGGAATTTTATTCAAAACGTGAACTTGGTATATTTAATAATATCATATAATTAATATATCTCAACACTCATTAAACATTTTTGATTTCCTTTAAAACATTTATAAACTTTTGTTAAAATATGTATATATTTTTTTGTCAGTTATGTATATTTATATGTGTGTGTATATATATATATATATATATATATATATATATATACAGACCTACAGACATCTATGGAAACATACATAAACTCAAAAGCTAGGCTAAATTAACTGTATTTAGCAATTATGGTTGTAAATTTAACTAATAAACAAATGCAGTATGAAATTTTTAGTGTTTGTTGTATGATTGTTTAAAATTATTTTACTAAAAATTAGTACAGTAATTAGGGTTTTTGTAATTTTTCTTGTAACTGACATATTATTAAAACTGAAATTTACCTAATAATAATTGTATTTCATTCAAAATAGTGAGTGAGTTCTGCAGCTTAGAGAGCATACTAGTATAGTGATCAACAATGTAAAGTTATCTATACATTACATAATATTAATATGTAAGTAATTACAACATTAATATAAATACAAATTCATTAAAACTTCTGATTTTTAATTTATGTTTTTAATTATTATATCTTTAATAAAAGCTAATTCCTACACAGTTTAGTCATGCTAATAGAAAACGTACTAAAATACAACAATACCTGAGGTCCATACTTATTTTTCATACTAATGTGTAATTCTCTGAAACGACTGTATCTTCTGAGTACTGACCAGCATTCTCCACCTGCTGTTAATCGTACCTCATACGCATAGTGTGTTGCACTGCCAGCACCTCGAAGAATGTATGTTGGCACACGTACATTCAACTCCATACTTGCTTCTTCCCATACTATACACAAAATGCCATAACTTAAGACAATTTTTAAGCACCGATGTCCCAATTGTTATTATTACTTATTCAAGTAACTGATTTATAAAAGTCAGCAAGTGTGCACTCTATTTATAAGTTAGTTAATAACTCATGAAGACAAATGGCATTGCAGTTTATGTGTATACAATTTCTCAAAAATTTAAGATTAACATATACAGTAAAACCCCAATTATCGGAAATAATGGGGGCTGAACCCATTTCCGATAACCAAAATTTCTAATAATCCGAGGTAGTATAATTAAGAAGTTATAACTAACTGTATTAAGAAAACTTCGGTAAAAAAATGTACACAATTATGTATAATTATTCTCGTTTAATGTTGATTTACAAGTATCATAACTTTATATTATTTTACAAATGAAATTTTAATTTATTTGTAATGGAAAAAGTCAGAAATCTTCCATTGCACTTTTTTCTCAGATCGCTTTCTTGCCACTACATCTCGCCATCGTTTGATAAGAAGTACATTGGTGGGCATTGATTGTTCACACATTGTTCAACAAACTTTAATGCAATCTGAAAAAAATTATACTTTTATTTTAGAAGTCTCTGGATTGCGTAATTTAAGCATAAAGATTTAATTAACTTAGCAATCCTTTATTTGTGTAGCCTAAACTAGTTTCAAAATCGTAATCCCATCATCAGTAGGCCAGAAGAATACAGTGAAGATATAGGGTAATGATAGCAGTAATTGGCATATTCCTATGATTGGCACCCTCAGATATTCATTGTGCCAATCATATTGTGATGGTACAATCATGGTACATTTTGTGATTACTTTAAATATGGTAAATAGAACATAACTATTGTATTTTTCTATTTTGGTCATACTCAACCCAACCTTAAACACCCAATACGAATATACAGTGAGTGGAGTGTATAGTAATATTTGTCAGGATTTGAACCAATTCATAGCAAAAACTGTGAAACATCACAAAAAACAGTGTGCAGTTGTTGCGATAAGAGAGCCGAACCTTAATTACGTCAGAGGCGGAGAATGTGTTTACATCAACAACGATGCTGTCAACAGTTGTAACAAAGGAAATGTGACGTAGGTTCACCCTACCTCAGCAAAATCTAACAAAGACTCTTGGTCATTTCATCTGCAGCAGTGATCAACGCCGGCCGGCAACCCGTTCACTCACTAGTGAATTTTAACTTTTTAGACCACCGTAGGTGGTTAATAAACAGTATAAATATCGTAAATACAGTGCGTCAACTACAAGATGTGACCGTAACGTGTACCCGGTAAACTCGCGGTACCGTACGCGAAGTTTTACCGCGTCAAAACAACAACCAGGAACATCTACTAAATGGGTGAGAACGTTCCTTTTGTACCTTAAATCCTTATTGTATTTCCAAGTATAAATTTTTATTTTAGAAATCATATATTTAAAATTTCAATTACCTAAAAGGAGCTCCAACATTAATAAAAATTTTGTACCATGAGAGTGAAAGAGAGAGAGATTGCGTGTGTGTTGTGTAATTCCTAAGTGCTGGGTTGAGCAACTATACATATAGTACTATATTATAATTAATAAGGATATAGTCACGTAAGTACATTTATTTGCATTATGCTTTTGGAGGGGTTAGAGTTGGTTTCAAAACTGTTCTGTAAGAAGTAGATCAAATAAAAAGGGTATTTCATTGGTAAAAAGTATAACAGATGTTTTATTATTTCAAGCAATTTCCGTTCATCATGACTTCGCGTAACGGATTCCTGGCCTATAATATATATAACAAAGATGGCGCCCGAGTTTAGTAAACATAACCATAAGTGTAATATACAAAATATCGTACACATAAAATCAACATAAACGTAAGATCACAGATGGCGCCCGAACAGGGACTTAACCATCTGTAATCTTATTATTATATAAGATCACAGATGGTCGCCTGCGAACAGGGACATTATGTAGTATTATTTATATATATTATTACATAGTACGCCTAGAAAGAAAACGGAAAAAATTGCTTGAGATAATAGACACTAAAAATTGTAATACGTAAACATAACCCAATAGTTAGGTTATACCATTGTATGCATGCGTGTATTGCAAAATTGCCAACATGAATACAAATGATAATATTACGTTAGAAATCAGTACAACTGATGTAAAGTTAACTAGTGAAATGGATGTACAAACACCTCAAACTAGTCAGACTGACGAGGCAAATACGCCTGTGTCTGCAGAGATAACGAAAATCGATACATCCATTCCAGCTATGCCAGTTAGCAAACTAGATGGTACTGCTGAAATGATGAAAATTTTATTAAATAAATTTGACAGTATAGACAAAAAACTAGATAAGCAGAATAACGAAATTAAAGAAATTCAAAGTAGTCTTAAAATTAATTTCAATGAGATGAAAAATGAATTTCAATTAGGTCATAATCACCTTATTAAAAAATGTGACAAGCTCATCACAAAACTAGATGAGAATTTAAATTTGGTAGAAAGTCAATTAGAAAGCCAAAAAGTAGATAGTAGTACCCAGCAAAATGCTGTACTGGATAACAACATATTTAAAAATAATAATTCAAATAATGAATGTACCGATAACTCAAATATTACAAGTAGTAAGATTGTGGTGTTAGAAAAGGATAAAAATGATAATGAAAGTATAATTAGTGAAAATGAAATGTTTGAAGTTATGGAGTCAGAAAGAAAGTTGAGAGAAAGTATTTTAGTACAAGGAGTGCAGGGGGTAGAATTTTCTTTTGATGTAGTGTTAGGGGGTGAAGACAAGTCTTCATGTGATTTTTATAAGGATAAGAGTTCCTTAAATTTATATTTGGGAGACGAAAGGTCTACAAATAAAGTTTCTTTGTATTTTTGTGTACCTAATAAGTGGTGCACTTATGTTAGGGATAATTTTATGTTAGGGACCCCTGCATATTTGGAGAGAGAAAGTGTATTTTGGTGTTATGGAGAGAAATGTACTAAGAGAGAAAGTATAGAGAGATATTGTGAGAGTAAGAGAGTAATAGAAATATTTAAAGTAAACAGAAATTACAGACAATTGTTAGAAAGGTTAGGGTTAGATGTGGTATATGAAAATGATGAATACTTACCTGATAATAACAATAAATTGGAAATTTCAAGAAATGAGAATAAAGACATTAGGTACTTACCTGTGGTGGAATATTATGGGGATAATTATAGTATAAACCGATTAATGACATATGATACTGAGATAAACGGAACCCTACTTGATCGTGACTGGAAATATTTGGTTAATAACAATTTCATAAAGGAATATGAATATAATGTAGCTAGTAATAAAATCTATTTATTAAATAAGCAATTAAATAGACCTAAGATTCGTTTGTTGTTCAATGATGGTGGATAGACTGTTTTAATTGTGTATGAACATTAAAAATATATATGTGAACTGTGGTATTGAATTGGACTGCTATGAACTGAGTTTGGTATATAACAAGATAATGAGTTGGAGTGTATATTTTTCATTGTTTTATATGTATTTTTGATATGTATTATGTATTACAGGTACACCAGTATGTATTATTATATATTTTAATAACATGTTTAAGAATATTTTTTTTAAAAAACAATTGAATTCTTTAAGTAATTAGTCTTTATTAAATTGTAGTACAAAAGAAAATTGTACTAACTTAGTAACTTTATAAATTATGAATTATCATAGAAAGTTTTTATGAAATTAAATTATTAATTAATTTGTATTGAAGGTAATTACTGATGAATAATAATAATGTTTAAGTAAGAATATATATTTGAATTTTGAAAAGAGGTATTGTTATAAGTAGGTAAGAGAGGAATTTTATAAGAGAATTGTCAATGATTACAGTAAGTGTTTAAACAGGAATAGAGCCTGGGTATAGATAAATGCAGGTGAGTTATTTAATTAATGTAAATGGAGTTAGAAAGATAAGAATTTTTAAGAAAATACAAAGAGAATTATTAGATATTTAGGGACACAGTAGTTAGTGATTATTTGTAGAGAAGGTGAGTTAAGTAAAGGTATAAACATATATTTGTTATTGATGAATTCTGTAGTGGGGGTGCGGTGATAAAGAGTAGCCAACCAATAGTGTTGTGGCAGGTATTAGCATAAATTTAAGGGAGTGTTTGCCGAATATTTGGAAGGGCAAAATAATATGAATGTATATAGCCAGATAGGGAACACCCAACCCAGTGCAAAGACGAGCGGTGCCATAGGATTTAAATGAAGATAGTAATGGTGTTTATAATTGAGATATTGGTGTCATGATAGGTAAATTTGATGGTCAGTTAGAAGAAGGTGAGTAAGATTATAATAAATAAAAGTATAGTGAATATAGGAGTCACCCAGACTAAACAGTGATAGAAGGTGAGAGGTTAGGTAGTTAGGGAGGTAGAAAGTTCAGAGTATAGAGGTAGTAGGAAGTGAATAATGAAGCAATAATAATAATAATCTGAATATTAACAATGAATTTAAAATGTATTTTATTATTAAATAAATAAATTGATGTCTAATTAATAACTGCAATTGTAAATTTTTTAACTTAAATGCAACTTAGAATATGCAAATCAAGATTAAAAATGAATAATTTATTTCAATATTAAATGTATCAATGTAATTATTATGTAAAATGTATTATGTATTTGTTATAAAGTTTTTAACATGATGTTATAACATGGAAATAATGTGTAAGAACAAAAAAAAAAAAAAATTTAACTGGCGCTGTTAATAATAACAATAATCCAGATTATTACCTGTTAATAATAATAATAATAATAATAATAATAATAATAATAATAATAATAATAATAATAATAATAATAATTTTTTAGTTTTATCATTCAATAAGAGTTATAAATAAATGAATATACCGATGTATCGATTCTTTTATAATTTGTTTTTCTCCAGGTTTGGGAGATATATAATGTGTAATTTTCCTATTTTCAATTAGATTTTAAATTTTATTATATCAATGTTTATGTTACAATTACAGTAATTGTAAAAGAAAGAAGATAAATATTATCGATAGTAATCGAAACCATTTATTAATTCAGGGTTTGTAATATGAAGAAGGGAAATTCTTTATAATTCTTGAGAAATAT
The DNA here is from genome assembly GCA_034769895.1 of Magicicada septendecula. Taxonomy (NCBI): domain Eukaryota; kingdom Metazoa; phylum Arthropoda; class Insecta; order Hemiptera; family Cicadidae; genus Magicicada; species Magicicada septendecula. The sequence continues at coordinate 796,454,477 of CM068367.1, read as the reverse complement.
ATATTTTTTTTATAAATCTAATTCTTTTATAACTATATTAAGCCAACCCAGTGCTTATTGGCACAAACCAGCACTTAGCTAAGGGGAACCAGATCAGTTGAGGATGGAGTGATTTACTAAGCCACTATTTTAATATTTTTCATTTATTGTTTCAGTGTTTGGTGATATGACAGCGGTCCTGAGCTGGCCAACGCGTCAGAGCAGGGACGTTAAGAGCCTAAGTGGCCTTATGGTGTTGGGATCTCGCAGGAGAAGTCCAGTAAGGTCATCTAGGTACGGTCATCATCACCAGACCAGGGTGAGTTGTTATTTTTTTTTATATAAAATTGTAAGGGGGTTGTGGCGACTTGTCCTGGCTGATCCCTTTAGGAAGTATGAAAGGGTCAATGAAAGTTTTTGTGCTTCGACACACAATCTTTCATTGAGGGGGTTTTGTGATGGTACAATCATGGTACATTTTGTGATTACTTTAAATATGGTAAATAGAACATAACTATTGTATTTTTCTATTTTGGTCATACTCAACCCAACCTTAAACACCCAATACGAATATACAGTGAGTGGAGTGTATAGTAATATTTGTCAGGATTTGAACCAATTCATAGCAAAAACTGTGAAACATCACAAAAAACAGTGTGCAGTTGTTGCGATAAGAGAGCCGAACCTTAATTACGTCAGAGGCGGAGAATGTGTTTACATCAACAACGATGCTGTCAACAGTTGTAACAAAGGAAATGTGACGTAGGTTCACCCTACCTCAGCAAAATCTAACAAAGACTCTTGGTCATTTCATCTGCAGCAGTGATCAACGCCGGCCGGCAACCCGTTCACTCACTAGTGAATTTTAACTTTTTAGACCACCGTAGGTGGTTAATAAACAGTATAAATATCGTAAATACAGTGCGTCAACTACAAGATGTGACCGTAACGTGTACCCGGTAAACTCGCGGTACCGTACGCGAAGTTTTACCGCGTCAAAACAACAACCAGGAACATCTACTAAATGGGTGAGAACGTTCCTTTTGTACCTTAAATCCTTATTGTATTTCCAAGTATAAATTTTTATTTTAGAAATCATATATTTAAAATTTCAATTACCTAAAAGGAGCTCCAACATTAATAAAAATTTTGTACCATGAGAGTGAAAGAGAGAGAGATTGCGTGTGTGTTGTGTAATTCCTAAGTGCTGGGTTGAGCAACTATACATATAGTACTATATTATAATTAATAAGGATATAGTCACGTAAGTACATTTATTTGCATTATGCTTTTGGAGGGGTTAGAGTTGGTTTCAAAACTGTTCTGTAAGAAGTAGATCAAATAAAAAGGGTATTTCATTGGTAAAAAGTATAACAGATGTTTTATTATTTCAAGCAATTTCCGTTCATCATGACTTCGCATAACGGATTCCTGGCCTATAATATATATAACAAAGATGGCGCCCGAGTTTAGTAAACATAACCATAAGTGTAATATACAAAATATCGTACACATAAAATCAACATAAACGTAAGATCACAATATGAACATGCCAACTACTGGTATCATTACCCTATACCTTCATTGTATTCTTCCAGCCTACTAATGATGGGATTACAATCACAAAACTAATTTGGGCTACACAAATAAAGGATTGTTAAAGGTAATTAAATCCATAGACGTTTATACTGTCCAGTTTAAGCATTTTCTAGTAAAAAGTATGAAAGAAGTATGATATACTGTACTGTATTTCTACTACAGTACTGACGAAAACAAGAATATGAACATTGGTGGTTTATGAAATGAAAACTTTACGATTTCTATATTAAAAAAATGTAATTCCTACCTCCAAGGCCTCCAATCCTTCTTCAGCAGTAACGATGGGGGTAGGCTGAGCACTGTTGTCATCATCATGGTCTTCATCCTTGTCTTCAGTCCCCAGAACAGCGTTTACTATGTCTTGATCAGTAAACTCTTCTTATTCATCAGAAGTAACCCACTCTTGTACCTCATTCTCATCTATGTTTTCGCAGCCAGGAATCTTCTTTACCATCTCTGGAAGGTTATCTTTCTCAGGATCAATTTCACTGTCAATTACAAGACCATGAAATAATTTGCCCCAAGATTTCTCCAGGGATGATTTAACATCCCTCTATGATTCTGCACACCAATATAAGACATCCTTCATGTTGATATTCTTCAGTGCATCTTTCAATGAGCCATTCTCATAACATTCCAGTAAAAACAAATAAAGTAATAATCGATGGTAGTTTCTTTTTAAACATTCAAGGACACCTTGGTCCATCGGCTGCACTAAACTGGTTACATTCGGAGGGAAGAATGTCACTTCAATTTCCCCGCTTTTTAAGTTGTTTGGATGAGCACATGAGTTATCAATCATGCGTATAGCCTTCTTAGGTAAACCTTCATTCTCCAAAAACTGTTCAACTTTCGGCACAAAAAAATCATAAAACCATTCAGTAAATAGACCAGCCAACATCCATGCACTTTTATGACTTCAATACAACAATGGAAGGGCAGTTGGGTTTATGTTTTTTAATGCTCTGGGATTCTTTGATTTGCCAATGTACAATAATGGAAGACGAGAAGTACATGAGGCATTACTGCATGCAAGAACGGTAATTCTCTCCTTGCTTAATTTATGTCCAGGGGCTGAAGGTTCAGTTTTCGTGACAAGCGACTTTTTTGGCAACATTTTGAAATTAAGGCCTATTTCATCGGTATTGAATATTTGATCTTCAGTGTACCCTTTGACCAGATCCTAGAATTCTGTTTTAAACACATCAATGCATCTTCTTCTGCAGACGTCTTCTGGCCACATTCAATTTTCGAATCCCACAGCGGGCTTTCCACCTATCAAGCCAGCCAGAACTAGCACTAAAATCTTTATAAGATTCACCCATCATTTCAGACAGTAATTTAGCTTTATCCATCAAAATTGGTCCAGTTATTATAGGCATGCCCTTCTCCCTTGCCTGGGAAAACCGCCAAAAAAGAGCTTCAGTTACCTGCTTGTACTCAGAAGGCTTCATCGACTTTCTATTCGGCATTTTAGCACAGTATTCTTCTAGTTTTGATTTTTTTTTTCACCCAAACTGACACTGAGGAAATCCCTACTCCTAAATCAGCTGCTACATTACGTAAGATTTCACCATTTTCCACTCTTCTTACTGCCTCAAGTTTCTGTTCAATTGTTATCACCACCCTTTTCTGTTTGGCTGACATTTTATTATAAAACAATACAACGAAATTAAAGTACACTGTACATAAATAAAACACACTGACAAAATCAAACTCACAGTATTAGACACTACACCAAAGTAGATACACTAAAGTACCACTTAATAATGAACGTGTGTAGAGCACAGTACAGTGTGTAAACAGCACTGACTGGCCAGGGTCACTGACATTCTAAGGGGGGGAGGGGGATAACGGATGACTCACTAACAGCAAGTCAACTTTCTCCTCCCTCAATATTCAAATACAGTACTGTGATAGTTGCTGTATGCCTGTCAGCATAGGCGTGCACAACGGAAATTGCTATTATAAGTTTTCTAACAAATTTATATTTTCTCCAAGTTGTTTCCGATAACCCGGGTTTCCGATAATCGAAATTCCGATAATTGGGGTTTTACTGTACTATGAGAATTCTAACACAGGTGGTCCTCTACTATTGGACATTCAATATCATACATTTTGCTATTTTCAACATTCTACAATAATGGCCGAATTAAACAGTGAATAATAAGCATACACACTATTATTCATGTTCATTGTTATTTCTGCTTTCACAGTAGTTATTAATTTTTAAACTATTTTTAGTAATTAATGTGTATCTGTTATATGAATAATTTTCATAGGCTTGTTTGGATGTGGTATAATAAATGATAGGGAACAAAACAACTTAGGAGGAGAACACAACATTGAGGAAGTGAATGTGGAGGAAGTAGTGGAAATAAATTCAGTATGGAAGCCAAATAACAGTACTTTAGTTTTATTTTGTGATTAATACTGGGACCATTAAAAAGGCATCATGAACAGGAGTTTATCATACAAGTTATGATACAGTTATCTTCAACTTTAGTTAGTAAACTTATGATGTTTCTGTGATGAAAGTTATGGTTATTTTTACTGAGTGATGCAACATTTAAAACTTACATTCCCTTTACCTGAAACCGATATAGGTTCCAGTTTTGTTGCCAAGAACCAATGGAACCAAGTACTTAGAAATTATTCCTAATATCAATATTACACACATACTTCTAAATGACATTGTTTCATATACCTGTCTGAAACTCTACAGCTCAGTTATAGATAAACTTTTATTAAATTCCCAATTTAATGTACAGAGTGGGCCATACATCAGCTGACAAAAATGCATATATTTATTATTACTTGTGTCAAGCTATTTATGGTCAGCATTATACAACTTATATCAAGAAATAACTTTTAGTCAATTACTTGTGAAAGGTATACAAATTCTAAATTCTTGTTTTCTGTACTTACATGATGGATTAAGTGCAGGCATTGATCTTGCTAATGTGAAATTGTATGGTGCTACACGGCTCAGATTCTGACTCTGAACAGAAAATATTAATATCAATAAAATTCCAATCTGATACACCAGCAAAATATTATAAGCATGTAAAATTTGTTAGGTGTCAATTCATTTGACTTTTCAACCATTTACAACTTCCAGTTTGTATATTTTTATATAAATAATTTAGGAATTATTAGTGACTGAAGTAGCTAATAAAAATTTAAATATTATATAATTTTTAAAACAACTACAAGCATGAGTTAAACACGAGTTTGTACAGTCACAATATTTCATCCAAAAGTAAGGCAATATCCAATTCAATTTACAGCATTAAAGAGGGATGATGTATTTCGCCTCAAGAAGCTTATATTGCATAGTTTTATATACACATTATACCACACTACATATTACTCCATATGCACTACATACTTCCATTTACAATCTGGCACTAAAATGTTCAACAGGTTTTTTTATTGAAAAAAAAAGTTCAGTTTAGTAGTTGTGGCTTATTAGGTCTTCTAGGGAATGAGAATATACAAATTATATTGCTACGAAAATGTTCCAGTCTGAGAGTTTGGAGAAAATAATGAGGAAGAGAACAGTCCAGCTGTTAACCATAAAAATATCCAGATATGTTCCAAGCAATAAAACTATCATTGGATTAAATGTATGGAGACATAAGGGGATGCTCTGAAGATTAAAGTTGGAAGTTAACTGGCCAGTTATATTCCCCTCTGACCTATGGTTGGTTGCTTTTTAAAGTTGTACTGGCCTTCGTTGTAAATTCCAACTAAAGGAGAGTACTGTCTATTTTCTAAAGGTCAGATTTTACAAATTAGTATACAGCACTGTTTCTAAAATTTTCCATCATAAGCTTGGACTGCCTTGACTACATATTCACCTTATCACAATGGATAACTTACTGGTGAACTTTGACTCTGATAATTATTGTTAATGAGAATACAGATGATCCAGTCACTTTTTTATGTGTTTTGAGTACGATGGTGTATGTACAATTATTACTGGAATGTAAAAACACTGTGTATTTACCACACACACAAAAATTAATATTGGGCTATTCTATGCTATATGGGCCACAGACTAATGTTTACTTCACAGTCTCTATTGGACACTATAAATATGACTTTCTTACTGTCAAGTATTGGTATGCCTGGATGCTTCTTCTGTTTAATAAGCAAAGTCATCAGAAATCAAAGACAAACTACTGCCTTTTTTTTATGAACATCAGCTCTGGTTTTGAAGAATTTATAACATGTTTTCATCACTTCTTTGACTCATGTTGCCACTGTAATGTAATAACTTACATATTGTAAATATGTAACTTACAGTATTTACTGTAATAACTCACTATTATTGTAAACAACTTATCTACAATTTCTATTAGGTGTTCACTATTTGTATTCTGAAAACACATAGAGTAATAAACCAAGTGGCATTTTAGATCAGTACTGCCATTTCAACATATGCTTCTCATGACCCAACTTCATCAAAACTTATTCAGTCAAGAAAAAACATGTTGCACTAGCAGGAAAAACAAACTAGATTTCTGTTAACCTAGAATCTACAAATATTTATTTCCCAGATATGTCTTATACTAAATACAAACTATACTAATGTCGATAAATATATTAGGTAACTCTTGGTAATGTATTTAGTGAAGAAATAAAAATAAAAATTATATATATGTACAGATGTGTCTACGTGTGGGTGTATGTGTGTGTGTAGGCTACAGATTTGTGAGCAAACTTCAGCTACAACATGAACATCTACACTACCAAATAAACAATATTTTAAAATTAGCTTGAGACTTACAGAAACAGAACTAAAGCTAGATCCAACTGGAGGTGATTGGTTCTCATTTCTGAAAAGCAATACAATAAAAGTCACTTACATTATTTTTCTAATTAAGAATAAAATATTAACACAATACATTTTATAATGAAAGAATATCTTAATTCATAAACAATATTATCACAGCACATAAGTATCAGTATAATCATATTAAGTTAGAATAATATATTATCATATCTCATGTACAGGGCCATCGAGAGGATTTCCGGGCCCCTTGTTTTACCAAACCCTCCAACCATCCCCCCTTCCCACTTGCCATCCTTACTCTTATGTTACCCATTGATGGATGATACACTGATAAGTAATAGATTGTCTAGTCAAGGCCCTTCAAGTAGAAGTTGTAACGGGGCAAAATTTATATAATAATTTTATAAATGATTTCATGGAAATAACTTAACATTGGAAGATGAGGCCCACATAAGGTGATGCGACAGCCAGTGAGAGCTTCATAACCATATACGGTTTTGAAGCAAATCGAGAGAGTTTATTTGTGGCCAGTGACTAACACCGAAAGAATTTTGTTGACGGAAATCTGTTTGTGGCGCGTTGAAAAGGTGATACAAAGCCCAACGGAACTTTTCAATACCAAGGACGAGACGTATGGCGGGGAATGGAATGAACTGGTTTTAAAGACGTTACCAAATGGAAATTTTAACGCTGAGATGCAGGCGTAACGCCAATATTACAGTCAGTCTACAGCCCGACGTCAAACAGAGCGGATGTAGTGTGCGCGCACAGCTAAGGTAGGCCTACCAAACAAAAGAACTTTTAGAAGTGTTTGCAAAAGAATACTTTCAATCAAAATTTAAAAGTGGATATAGATTTCAGTGATCAGAACATTTACTGGTATATTTTACTCTTTTGTCAGGAAAAACAACAACAACATGGTGCAACTACGACTCGGAGACTACTTACGAAAAAGATAAGTAACAGTATTAAATAAAGGACAAATTGGTCAAAATTCAATTTCAGTCAAAATGTATTAAACAATTAAAAAATGAGATCTCGATAAATAAAAGATATATATCGAAATGTACCATATGAAAGTGTGTGTGGTTGTGTGAACAAATATGTAAGAAGTGCTGGGTTTGTGAATATTGTAACGAAGCGATGTATGGGATGTCCATCTCATTTAAGCCCCGCGATGGAAGCCAATCTGTAACGAAGAAACGTTGTCTTCTCTGTAATTATGTATAGGTTGTGTGTTCGCCTCACACTGGTGTCATTACATCAATGTTTTGCGCTAACGAAGTCCGCAGCGATGTTTCAAATTACCAGTACAATGCGAGTGGAAACCTTACCTGTTATTCCATAGGGGTTTATGAATCCCGGGTGGTGCCAAATTGTTTATTTAAAACAATTAAATTAATAAATAATGTAAGCTATGACGGCCGGGAGTATTCGAGTTTGTTCCCGCCTTTGTACGACCTACTGAATCAAGCAGGTAGTTTGTTGAGTTGCAGTGTGAGCGCTGGCTGTCAATTCTGGAAGTTCGCTAAAATGCACAAATTATACAATACACTTCCCTATGAAATAAAAACAATGGTTACACTCTGTACTAGTTTTTTTAATTATTGATTGGTAATTATTCAGTTTGACAAGAAAATTATATTTGGTTATTCAACAATTTTGCACCGACAATTGATATGAGACAATCTCTCTAGGGTTTGGCGAAATCGATTTTGGAACGATTCATACGGCCTAAGATGGCTACAGTTTAGTTTGTTTACAATCTGTTCCGTTTAAAATCTAGGTTCTTTTGATTATGAGAAAAAACATTAATTACGATTACAATAAAAAGTACACTACCTTACATTATTCGTACTTAAATAATATAATGTGTAGCTACAATGTGTTCCTGCTGTGTAGTAAAGTGTGGTTCAAAAGTTGCAGTTTAACATTAGGTTATTTTCTTAATTAATAAATTTTCAGTGTTTGTTTATTTTACTTAATCTTTGAAAGAAATTATATTCAGTTTATAGTGAGAGTTCAGATAACTGTGAGAAATATTTAAAGTGAGTTTATTTCAGGAAATTGGGTAATTCAATGATACTTATCAAATCAGAAGTGTTGTGATAAACCGTTGTTCAGGTGAAACAGAATAGTCATCAATTTTGAATGATTTGGGCTGCTGGCATCTTTTTCATGTTAGTTGTGGTAATTTCTTCATTTAATTTTTATTCAAATTGGTCCTTGGCATCAGTTAAATGTTATTGCTCCTCGTCTTCTTCTTACTTGTTCATGTTTTTGAATTTTGACTACTTTTTATACATTTTAAATGAAAATTTAGGCCATTCAAAATCTGGCGTCTAATCTGCATGAGCGTCACTTATAGAGTCCTATAAATTAACGGAAAATTTGTAACCAACGTCTGTTGTCATGGTTTGGTTACAAATTAATCCTGATTGGTTAATCTTGGCTTATAACCATTGTTATCAAATTTGAATTTGTATTCAAAATTACTGTATATCTTCTGAATGCTTTTATTCTTCTGTCTTCCTTCCTATGTATTAAATATTATAACTACTGTTATTATTTCCTTTCAAAGATTGTTTTGATATCCCATAAGCTTGGGTTCTATAAAATATTAATGTTTGTACAATTATGTTAATATTTGTTAATTACATTTCTCTTTTAATTTAAGTTCTTATTCTAACATTTTTCTTTTAATATGATTTACAAATTATCCTTGGCTGGTTACTCGCCTTGGATTTGTTAATTTCCTTGTTGATTTTATACAATTTGTAGTTATTTGTTTTTGACAGTTAGGCATTTCATAGGCCTAAGCAGCCATTGATTATATTTACTTATTTTATACAAATTACATCTTATTTTATTTTAATGTGTTTTGTTTTGCCATTATAATTGGTTGGTTTATTTGTTGATGTGTTTTGGATCTGAATTTATACTATTTGTAGGTTTCTATTATTTTCTACCTCATGGCTTGTTAATTATTTCCTAACTGATTTTCCAGTGTAATTGTATCTGTATTGATTCACCTTCTTATTTATCTATTTTGCCCTTGTTAACAATATGGCTATTACTTACTATTAATACATAACATCTAGGCCTATGGTCTGTACAATTCCTCCAGCCATATCCTATTCATAACTTTAATTAAACAATTTTTTAACAGTTATTAGGTAAAGTTTGTTTACAATTCATTTCATTCTTTATTATTGTTTGGGTGATAAACATCATCACACCATTTAAACTTCCTTAATTGATTATCCCTTATAACCTGGGGTGTTTATTGATTTCATTTTTAATTTCTTATTTCTTAAATAATATCTACCTTCTATCCATGGTAACACCAACTGTTTACCCTTCATGGGATTCTCCCTTTTAAATACTATTTTATATAATTAAACTTAATTTCTTTAACAATAAGATTCTTTTTTAAATAATACTGCCATCATCACTCTTCAGTGTTCATTTCATATTATTAAGTGTTTACATCTAATACTATCATTAATAACATTCTTAATTATTAATGTGGTTCACCATTAATCATTAAGTGTTTATTATAGCTTATTTATTAAACGCTTTTTATTTATCACTTTATTTCCTAATTATTTTGGGGGTTTTACACTTTCACTTTTGCACTTCTTAAATGTTTTATTTTAAGTGTTTATAAAATGGGTAATCCCTATAATTACTTTTTCTTCATCACTTAGTTAATTTTATTTTCTCACCATCTCACTATCTCTCTCTTTATAAATATTATCTATACTATTAACAAGTTTATGTCTTTATAGAGTTTTTTATCACATCTAACTCTAAGTCTTGGGTTAGTGTACTTTTATTTTTCATTTTACTTTATTGGGTTTTATCAAATCATTTACATTTATTTTTGAATCGATAGTAATACTTATTTTTTACATTGGTTAGTTATTGGTTTCGTTTCCAATATTACACTTGAGTGTACCATTTCTCCTTTTCATATTCTATATTATTTGTTTGTGTCTTATGATTTGGTAACTTTATTTCCTTTACACTTGGTTTGTTTCATGTTCATTTTCCTTCTTCTTCCCTTTCATCTTATTTTGTTTCATTTTATTTTGGTTTTCCCCTTCTCACTTGGTTTTATTTCATTTGGTTGTATGGAGTCATTCACTTCCTTCAATTGGTTTCATGCTTGTTTGGTTTTGTTTTTCCCTTCTTCTTTTGGTTCTTTTTATTTGGTCAATCACTTGGGTTAGGTCATGTCATCGTTTGTCGCGTCATTGTCATTTTATTTTATTTTAAACATTTTATTATACGAATTATTTTTTATATTGTAGATTCATCTTTTTTTATCTCTGGTATTGGGGTGGTTTATTTGTGTTGTAACAATATATATATATATATATATATATATATATATATACATAGTTAAACTGATGATTTAGTACAATCTATTTTTGATGTAATAATTACTTGTAACTTGTTTTGCGCCTCAGGGCAGAATAGATGTGTTCATTTTGAGGGAATGTCAGTATAAAGAAAAATAAAATAATATTCAATTTTAACTTTATAAATATGTATTTTGTGTTTAATTGTATTTGCCTATTGTTCTCTGCCAAGTACACTAAATGACATTCTTGGTTAACCTTAACACGTAAAGTCAATTATTACGTAATTGTAAATACAATACAGTTTCAGTTGGAGTCCGAACTAGGGACGAATTTAATATTAAGACAACCAGACCATTTCAGTTGGCGCCCGTTAACAGTGGCATTGTAAATTAAATTTAAAAATTTACAACTTAGTCGAAAATGGCAGAGAAAAATACAAATACAAACTTATATGAGAATGCATCTGTGGGATCCATGTTAGATGCCACACAAGATGATGTAATAACCACAAATAACTTGATGCAAAATGAAAATGTCAATGAGAGTGTAGGCGAAATAGCAACAAATGTAATTATCATTTAATCAATTATAAATGATTATAGAAATGATGAATAATAGATTTGACAAGCAAGACGAGAAATTAGGAGACAGAAATAACGAATTTGTGAATATAAGAAGCGAAATAAAAATGAGTAATTTAAGTATGAACAACCAATTTGAAAGTATAAGTGAGAGTTTTAATGGAGTGAGTGAGAAGTTCGTTGAAATAAATAATAAACTAGAGAAACAGAGTGACACTATCGCGAGAGTGAAAGGTGAAATGACTATAAATATAAATAAAATACAAACCGAGATAAAAAATGATATAAAAACAATCAGTGAAAAGCAGGATGAGAAACTGCTAGAGACAGACAAAAAATTTGATGCGTTAACTAATAAAATTAACGATAAACTTAAAAAACAAAATGAAAAAATTGACGGTAATGCGGAGAAGTTTAAAGCTGAGTTTGAGATGAACATGAACAAGAAAATTGTTACAAAGATACATGAATATGAAGTAGAAATTGAGAGTAATGTTCAAGGTGTAATTGATGAATGTGAACAGATTAAAAAAGCAAATAAACTACAAGAGAGTGTTAATAATGAATTCAAAAGTAACATTGAACAAATTGATACAATTAAAGCTAGTGTAACTAATTTAAAAAGTAAACAAACAAAACATGAACAAGAAATAATTAAAGTTAGAGAAGATCTAAGCTTAGCAATTAATCAAAAACTAACCAATATGTGTGAGAGAGTGAACGTTGACGTTGAGTTAGGTTATTTCAGTAATGAGAGTAAGGGAGTGAACCCCATACAATTTTTAAATTCAATAAAAAGTTTTAATAAGTATAACAAAGAAAGTTGGGAAATAAAATTGGTACGAATTTTGAAATATTTTAAAGGGGATGCTAAAATTTGGGTGGACGCTCATAATGATAATTGGCCAGATTTTGATGAATTTGAACGAGCATTTAAAAATAAATATTGGTCAGAGGAAAAACAAGAGGGTTTACGTAGCACAATAATGGGATGGGGTAGTTTTGATATTAAACATATGAGCATTACTGCATATGTAACGCGACTATATAGCCAGGTTAAATATTTGGAACCACCAATGCCTCTTCCATCCTTTATAAGGTATATTAGTAAACATTTACCTAAAGACATACGGTCCACAATTAGAACCCGGGAGTTTACTGATATAGCTGAGTTAGAGAAAATATTAGAAACTCACCAGAGTATAAAAGAAGAGAAGACAATAAGTATCAATTTAGAAATAATGAGTCGAGACCAATAAATACCGAATTAAGACAACCAGACTGTTTTATTAGACATGATAATAGTATGAGTAGATTGGAGGGGGGTACGTGGTTATGTCCACATCCTAATTGTAGAGCCAGCAACTATAATAGTTCTCGAGATCAGTGTTATAGATGTCAGGGTCCTAGGGGTGGTGTCCAAGGGAGAGAAGCTAATTATAATAGAGGGTTTGATAATAGTGATATAATAGAAGGGAAAATTATGGCAATGAGTTTAGAGGTAATACTAGAGGGAGAGGTTTAACCAGTAATAGGGGAATGCCGGGAGGTTTGAACCACAGAGGGAGAGGGGGATATGTTGGTAATGTAAATGAGACTAGGGGTACTGAAGCACTTTCTAATAATAATAATGGTAGAGTGGATAATAGGGGGGCGTACAACGAACCACCACCACCAGCACAGTTAAACTAATAAGGGTGGTTGAAAAGGAAAGTCCCCAGCCGTCTAGAAATAACATAACAATAGGGTCGCTTATTACCAGTATACATAACGAATTATCAGAGGAAGAAGTAGATGATAGCAGTAATAACTTTAGCATGGCTGAGTTCGAAGCTGAAGTTTCAATTCCAAATACACCTTTCTAGTAGATTCAGGGAGTGAAATTACCGCTATAGATGATAAAATTTTTGAAAAAAAATCAAAAAATCAAACCACTGAGACCATTCCACAACTACCAGTATTGCGAATTAGTGTTATAGGTGTAACAGGTGTTCGGAATAAGAGAGTAACTAAGCAAATAATGTTACAACTAAAAATAAATAAACACAAAATAAATGTACCTTTTTTAGTAATTCCAGTTTTGAATATGGGGGCAATAATGGGAAATGATTTTTTTAAACAATTTTAAAGTTGAATTAAATTATTATACACAAACTATGAAATTAAACAATGAAAACAATATAATTGAAGTACCGTTTATACGAAGAAGAGATGTAGAAATGAAAGCGTTAAAAATAATTAGTATCCGATAATGAAATAAATGAATGAAGACCCTTGATGATTAATTATTGTAATTTAAAGGTAAATAGGCATGAATTAATTGAAACTGAAAATAGTTGGGCTGAACAAATGAATAAAATTCTATATCAAACTGGGGAGTTTAGTTATCAAGATAGAGAGAGAGTAGTACAGGTAATAGATAAAAATAAATTAGTTTTTTCAGATAAACCAGGTCTAGTAAAAGGTTTTAGGGGTAGATTAATTGTTAAAGAAAAAACACCTTTTGCACCTAAAGCATACCTGGTACCATACTCTAAAAGGGGGTTAGTACAAGAAGAAATATGTAAACAAAATGTTAGCAGAAGGAATAATAGAAAAGTCCACCTCACCATATTCCAACCCTTTAGTAGTGGTTACTAAGAAAGACTTATCAATAAGACTATGTTTAGACGCTAGACAAGTAAATAAAATAATTATTCCAGATAGAGAATCACCAGAACCGGTGGGCGAGATTCTACAACGTTTTAATGGTACTACATACATTATTACATTGGACTTAACGGCTGGGTATTGGCAGATAGAATTAGAAGAGGGGTCTCGCAAGTATGTAGCATTTCTATATAATGGAAGAAATTATCAATTTTGTAGATTGCCTTTTGGACTGAACGTAAGTGTCTCAATTTTCATTAAATGTTTGGACTACGTGTTAGGGAGAGAAATTTTAGAGTTTACAAGTGTTTATGTAGACGACATAGTAATAACTTCACCAGATATTAATACACATTGTGAAAGACTAGATAGAGTATTGAATAAACTACATGAGTATGGAATAACTGTCAAGTTTAAAAAATCAGAGTTTTTAAAGGAACAGGTTAATTTTTTAGGCCACATAATTTCAGCTAAGGGTATCAGTACAGATCCTAAAAAAGTAGAGATAATACAAAATTTTCCAGCACCCAAGAATGTTAACCAGCTGCAAAGTTTTTTAGGTCTGTGTAATTATTATAGAAAATTCGTAGGAAAGTATTCCTATTTAATGATACAATTGGGGCATTTATTAAATAAAGGTAATCAATGGCTATGGGGTTTACAAGAGCAAACTGCATTTGAACAAATAAAAAATAAGTTTTTAAACACTGTCATATTAGCTCATCCTAATTTTATAGAACCATTTTACACCGATGCATCGGACATAGCTTTGGGAGTAGAACTATTTCAATTAGCTGGGGAGGGTAACCATAATGTGATAGCTTTTGCAAGTAGATCCTTGGTAGCTAGTGAAAAGAACTATACTATAACAGAAAAAGAAGCACTATCGATAGTTTTCGCTTGTAAAAAATTCAGGACATATTTGTTAGGAAACAAAATAATAATAAGATCAGACCGCCAAGCCTTAACCTTCTTAAAAAACTGTAAATTAATACATGGTAGGTTAGTGCGTTGGATGTTAATACTACAAGAGTATGATTTAACCATAGAGTATTGTAGGGGTAAAGAGAACATAGTAGCTGATGTCCTATCTAGAACTGATTTTAATAATAATACTGATGTAGATATGGCAAATACATATAAAATATTTATAATCAAAAAAGTGGCGGGGGTAAATATGAAAAAATTAATACATAACCTAGCAACAGAAGAAGAAAAAGATACAGAACTTGGTAAAATAATAACAGCATTAAATAAAATACCCAATATACCTAACAAATGGGAAAAACATTTTAGCTTCTATGATAAACATTTATTTCACCGGACAAATGAACAAGGTGATGATTGGAAGTTATGCATTCCTAAGATTTTAATATCCAAAGTAGTGAAAGATTGTCATTTGAGGTATGGTCATATAGGTCCTAAGAAATGCAGTGACATATTAAAAGAATCCTGTAAATTTAATAATATGGAAAAAACCGTACGTAAAATGTTAAAAACGTGTGAAATTTGTCAGAAAGCCAAGGTAAATAATCGTAAACAGGAGGGTTTAATGCAGCATGTAATACCAGACAGTCCTTTAGCAAAAGTTGCCGTTGATTTATATGGCCCCCTACCCAAAAGTCGAGGCAGAGTGATTTATTTATTTGTCGTATTAGATGTTTTTACTAAATTTGTAAAGTTGTACCCTATTAAAAAAGCTACATCTCTGGTATTAGCTAAAAAGATAGTCAGTGAATACATGGTTGAAGTAGGTAGACCTAAAATAATATTATTGGATCATGGTTCTCAGTTTACCAGTAACACTTGGAGGGAAACGTTAGGTTGGGATAATATTTTAGTTAAGCATACATTGGTATATCATGCCCAATCAAACCCTAGTGAGCGTGTTATGCGGGAATTAGGGCATATGTTTAGAACCTTTTGCCACCAAAAACATTCATTGTGGGCCACATTTGTGAATAAAATAGGATACATTAACTGTAGCTTACATGAGTCCACAAATTATAGTCCCCATGACTTAATGTTTCAGAGGAGGCCATCACGCATAATAGAGGAATTAATAAAATTTCCGACGCGAACTGAGGTACCACATGGGAGAAAACTGGTGCTTGCCAAGGAGCGGCTCTTAAGTAAAGCAGAACAACGGAAAAGAAGGCATGATAGAAATTTAACACCCGTCAAATATGAGGTAGGGCAACTGGTATTAATAAAAAACCATGATCAATCATCAGTTTTGGATAAAGAGATTAAAAAATTCTTCTTGTTATATGCAGGTCCACAGGGCCGGAACTGGGGGGGGGGCAGACGGGGCATGTGCCCCGGGCGCCGGCTTGGAGGGGGGCGCCAAAAAAGCAAAGAAATAGTAAAATTATTTTCTATATTGTCTATATGTTACAATTTTTCAAATAATAAAGCATTATGTGTGCAATTTAGTTTTTAACGTCTTCAATTTTATTTTTATTTAATTTGATGTAATTTAAAAAGCAGTAATCATTTCACATAGATGTTAAGAATTCATTATTAATTGAGGATTATTCCCGCCCAGTTTCAATCGGCCATATACAAGTTACAACCGATCTTCGTAAGTGCTCGAGCATGTTCGGCTACTTCCAGCTCGTTGCGGTTTAATGCAGATAAATTTTTGGAGGGAAAAGAAAAGATTGTGCCAAAGTTGCCAAGGAAACCACTGTTCAGTAGTTCAGTTTATCATTTACGTGCAAGGTGCAAGTAGTGAAATCGTTAAACTAAAGAATGATTTGAAGTTTAACTGAATGTCTCATTTCTTAATGTGTTACCCATTTTTGTAATTTCAGATTAACAAATGAAGAAAAAACCTTTTACTTTTTAGATTCCGTTAAAAATTATTACACAAAATACAATAGAGGAGTGCTGTAATTTCACAACTGAATTTCACTTGATCTGTTTGCACTATAGTGTAGTGTGTTGATGAGTAAAGCTACGAAGCTGTAATTAATAGCATTGACTTAAGTACAGGAAAGTATATGCTTTTGTTTTTTGTTAAATAGTTTTAAATGGAGTGAGTACGGCATGGAGGGGGAAGAGGGGCGCCGAAATATACCCTTGCCCCGGGTGAAAGGAGGGCTAGTTCCGGCCCTGCAGGTCCATATGAGGTTAGTGAAGTAAAAATGGAAAATGCTTATGTATTAATAGACCTGCAAACCCGAGAAATAAAAGGAACTTATAATGTAACACAATTAAAAAGGTATTATTTATCTGAGCAATGTTAATTATTCTTTTAATTCATTAAAATCATTGATAAATAAATACAGATTAATTTAAAAATGAATTGGGGGGTACATAAAAGTATAACCTTTAGATTAAACTCGAGTAAACATTAAGGTAACGAGTGCATTGCTTGGCACCACGAGTTTAAAAAAAAAATGTAATAAAATTTAAAATTTTGTGGCCTTGTCTGTAGTTGGTCATCATAATTAATTAGTCTAGGAACGTTAACAGATAATTTTTTTATGCAGATAAATTAAATAGTGATAAGTCAACCAAATGGTTAATTAGTACCAGTTATCTGTGAGAGGTAGTAAAGACATGGTGAAGCTATAATGTAACTATGGGCATGTGTCATAGAAGATGGACACTTAAACTGTAATGTTTGTAATTTTTATTTAAGGTCAAAACTGACCGGTATGTTGTAAGATAATATGTGTAACTTTTATTAGGTTTAAGCTATTAGTGTGTAGATATAAACCATATAAGATATATGGTAAATGCGATTCCCCATTTTTGGGCGGTCATGGTTTCACCGAACCCTGACCGTGGATTTGGCTTAACACTTACCTGGCTGAGCGATTCTGGGTCTGTCAATCCGTCACGTCTGGCCATTTTTCACACTTTTTGACATAGTACATAAACAACAATATACTTATAAGTAATTCAAGCTTTATTTTTTTTTGTTAATTCAACTATTCTCTAAAACACTATATAAAAGTGATACTTATATTATAAATAAAATTTTTTCTGTATCATTATAAAGTTGCCATGTTTTTGCAAATAAAAAAAGTTGAAATATTATTACAATTAAGCTATAACACGACATATTGTTACAAAACTACTGAAACTTGTCTTCAGAATATTCACTAATATTGTTTATACACTATATACACAACTTTGTTTACATTGACTAAACATTTTTTTTGGTATGGTATGTTTCGAAGCACTTATCAACACAGAGGCCAACATCACATTTCCCATATTGATAAAGAGTGTCTTTTCTTCCAGCTTTCCCTGTAGTTGGGTCTTTTAGTTGTTGTGAGCAGACAACACATTTTCTTTGTTTTCTTGCTTCATAAAGTGAATGAAGAGGTTAGAAAGAGTAAACAAAAACTTACCTGATGTTTCGTTACAATCGGGAATAAATTCCGGATCACTGTCATTTTCTGAGAACACCTCTACACTACTTTCAGAACAAATATTATCACTATCAACGTTTAGTAGCTCCACAATCTCATTTTCACTCAGATATTTCTTGTTTACAGACACCATTCTAACGATAACACTTACACATTTGACTAAAAAAATCATACGCGAATAGAAATGTATATACTCATGCGATCTAGGTGCAGAACTGTGGTACAACACAAAGCATACATGAATAGAAATGTATAATAATTATACTCCTGCGATCTAGGTGCAAAACTGTGAACTACTAATGTCAGTCTGTATAGTTACATGATTACACATCGTCGAAAAGCGTAAATCAACGGCTTTCGCCGTGTAAAACAATCCTATATGCGAAGACGTACATGTACGTCTCTCGACAAAACTCGGAAGTTACGTAAGCCGTACATATACGTCTTTCGCCAGCAAAGTCTTAATATTCTAAATTGGTGATCTTAGAAATACAACTGGGGGTAAGATCAGGGGAATCTAAGATGATATAACTTTGGAACATGGCTATATACCTATGTATGGGTGATAGACCGATTAAGGGAGTGTGAATATTAACTTAGTAGGATTACTGGTATCCAGGATATCAGTATTGCCAAATTTTGTATAACGCCAAAGCAAAGATGGGGGAGAAAGAAAAGAAAAAAGTGTTCACCCCTTCCGCTTCAGTCCTTGTGGAGGCAACTGGGCGCTACAGTCCAAGGGGGGTAATAGCGTGTGTGGAAGGAGGAATTTAAAATGAATTATGTGAATGCTGTAGAAGGTGTAGTTGATTTTATGATGTAAATTAAATTTAATGATTTGATGTTGATTTAAGGAGTAAGATGAAGATGCTTAACGATTGTTAAGTAAATAATTTGTTCTGATGTAGTTGATTTAATGTGTTTTACTCTATATAAGAAGTTTATTAATTTTGAAATGTGAATTATATAATGGAAGGTATTTGTATGTTGTAATGGGAAATGTTTATTTAAATTTTGATGGGAATCAGAGCAATAATTTTGAATTTTGGGATAAGAGTTAACAAGAGAAGGGTATACAGAATGTTGGTATGGAATTTTTACAATGTATCATGTTAGATTAAGTACTCATCCATGTGTATGTTAGGGATTAAAAAAAAAAAGTGCTTCTTAACGCAAACCAGCACAGCTAAGGGGGACCAGATCAGTTAGGGATATGGTATTATACAAGGCCACCATTTGATATTTTGATTTCATGTTTCAGTGTCTGGTGATGCTGTGGCGGCGGTCCTGTGCTGGCCGGCGTGTCACAACAGGAGCGTCAAGTGCCTGTCTGGCCTTGTGGTGTTGGGATCTCGAGAGAGAAGTCCAGTAAGGTCATTCAGGTGCGGTCACAGTCACCGGACCAAGGGTAAGTTAACCACGATTTTAATAAAATGTAAAGGGGTTGTGAAGACATATCCAGGCTGATCCCTGTAGGAAGTATGAGAGTGGCAATGAGAGTTTTTATGCTTCGGCATAAAACCTCTCATTGGGGGGGGGTATTGTAACGGGGCAAAATTTATATAATAATTTTATAAATAATTTCATGGAAATAACTTAACATTGGAAGATGAGGCCCACATAAAGTGATGCAACAGCCAGTGAAAGCTTCATAACCATATAAGGTTTTGAAGCAAATTGAGAGTTTATTTGTGGCCAGTGACTAACACCGAAAGAATTTTGTTAACGGAAATCTGTTTGTGGCGAGCTGAAAAGGTGATACAAAGCCCAACAGAACTTTTCAATACCAAGGACGAGACGTATGGCGGGGAATGGAATGAACTGGTTTTAAAGACATTACCAAACGGAAATTTTAATGCTGAGATGCAGGCATAACACCAATATTACAGTCAGTCTACAGCCCGACGTCAAACAGAGCGGATGTAGTGTGCGCGCACAGCTAAGGTAGGCCTACCGAACAAAAGAACTTTTTGAAGTGTTTGCAAAAGAATACTTTCAATCAAAATTTAAAAGTGGATATAGATTTCAGTGATTGGAACATTTACTGGTGTATTTTACTCTTTCGTCGGGAAAAACAACAACAACATGGTGCAACTACGACTCGGAGACTACTTACAAAAAAGATAAGTAACACTATTAAATAAAGGACAAATTGGTCAAAATTCAATTTCAGTCAAAATGTATTAAACAATTAAAAAATGAGATCTCAATAAATAAAAGATATATATCGAAATGTACCATATGAAAGGTGTGTGGTTGTGTGAACAAATATGTAAGAAGTGCTGGGTTTGTGAATATAGTTAAATTGATGATTCAGTACAATCTATTTTTGATGTAATAAGTACTTGTAACTTGTTTTGCACCTCAGGGCAGAATAGATGTGTTCATTTTGAGGGAATGTCAGTATAAAGAAAAATAAAATAATATTCAATTTTAATTTTATAAATATGTATTGTGTTTAATTGTATTTGCCTATTATTCTCTGCCAAGTACACTAAACGACAACCATGGTTAACCTTAACACGTAAAGTCAATTATTACGTAACTGTAAATACAATACAGTTTCAGTTGGAGTCCGAATTAGGGACGAATTTAATATTTAAACACTGAACGTTTCAAAGTACTTGCCTTGCACTGTTGCAATAAAAAAAAGTCTGATGTACAGGATCATAAAATAAAACAAATAAATATATTTTTTTTATTTTATAACAACATGCATTGAAACATAACTAGTCTAATTTCAGAAAATGTAAGTGCAATTAAAAGATAAGTAGCAGCATAGCACAAAGAAACCACAACAAAAATTATAGGCATAACCAATAAAATTTAAAAAGGAAAGTACTTACATAATTAAGTATATATTGAAAAAGTTAGTTATATTGAAAAAAAAACAGAAGTTAAAACGTCTTTATCATTAAAATACCATTCTTCTTGCCTTCTTAGACGCAAAATCCTTAATTATGTCTTCATAATTAATATTTTTAGCAATGTCAGACTCTATTGCTAAGAGACTCAGTGAATTCATTCTCTGCTGGCCCATCGTAGATCTTAGGATGTTGTTTATAAGTTTTATTTTGTTAAAACTACTTTCAGCTTCAGCTACAGTAACCGGAATGGTGCAGAATATTCGTATTGCGATGCATACATTTGGAAACAAACTATCAAGTTTTAGTTCCTTCAGTTTTTTGAGCAACTGAAGGGGTTTCAATATATTTGTGCCTGTGCCAAAGTTCGATTCATGAACTGACTTCAGATACTTTACTTCATCCCTTAGTCCTAAATCTAGGTCCACAGCATAGCATGCTTGAAGTGCAGAGCACTGACATTCAATTTCATCTTCATTTAGGTTTTGGTAATTCCATAAGAATTGTAACATGTTGTTTACTTTCTTCGCAACTTGAAACCTCTCTGTCAACCCGCCAATCACAGAGTCCATTAATTTGTAAAATACATTCACTCTAAACTCGCGCTCTTCTCGAGATTCATCTTCAATTTCAACCGGTGTATCTTCACTTTCACTTAATTCTAAACAGAAGCAGAATACATCGCACGCGCACATACCACTAATACTAGTATCTAAAACAATCAGCAAATGACCGCTTCGCCCTTCCCGGAAGGGCGAGCCCCCCTTCCCCCTCTATCACTACTTTCACGTCGCTCAGAGTAGCCAACTCTGACTAACACAACGACCCACCCTACCCTCCCTCGTTTCCTCCACACTTTCCATTGGCAGTGTCTTGTTAATGTTAAGTGTCTTCAGTTGGTGGTATTTAATTTCTGAATAAAAAAATAGAATTATACTCGATTTATAAAAAAAAAAAAAACAGGTGCCGGTCCCCTATGTATTTGCCCCTTCTGCCCCCTCCCCCCCGTCAACGGCCCTGCTCATGTAAATATTAATTCATTAACATTATATATCTTTAACATATGCATAAGAAATTTGTTAAATATGATTACTAAATGTTCATTAACAAATGGAAAGCAGCAATAGAAGAGCACAAAAACCTAAAAGAAATGTAGAATACAGTGAATGTTTCAAAGACAAAATGTACTGTAACTGAATTAAAAATTGTTACATCAAAACTACTTACAAAAATAGTAGTTGCTAACTGCATACATTCTTAAATTGTATATTCTAAACATTTCATTAATGTTGCCAATAAATTAATATTTTAAATTTTATAAATAAATAATTATTAATCATCAGAATGTGTGTTAACACACACACACACACACACACACTGATGATTAATAATTACAGTGGAACATCAATTTAATGCTCATGCGATAAAACATGACCCTTGATGTAATGCTCATGTTTCACAATCCTGACAACTTTCTCATGTAAGCAATGTAAAATAAATCTTGATATTACACACCAGTTTAGGTATTGACCCTTGATGTAATGCTCTTTGAAGATATAAAAAATTTTGTAAGTCATAAGGCCCTTCATCTGTACCAAGGTGCAACATCCAAGAGAGACTTTCTAATTTCAAGGAAGTGTAACCGTTACTAGGGGTGGCAGTGATTGGATGGGTGATTGGATTACAAGCAGTAGCTGTGTGTATATGTCAGCCTCAGGTACCAGTTTGAGTAGTTTCGCTTAGTGGGAATACATTAAGTGTGAAGTTTGTTTAGTGTCAAAGTTGTAATAATAGCAATCTCAGGGTATTGTATGGCATCGTTAAATAAGGTAAGCCATTTACTGTGTTATTTTTACTATTAAATATAGCATACTTAAATTATTTTGATTTGATAGTTTTTCAAAAACTTATTACCCTGGCAAAATGTATACATGCATGAGTCAAAAACAGTCTGCAGGTGAATGTTAGACATTTTTATGACTCCATTAATGTTTTTCTTATGTAATACCATATTTACTCTCATGTATTACAAAAACTCTCTCTCCTTCTTAAAAGAATGACACCTGGTATCAAAGCAACTGTTATCAGTGGTAATTCATTTTTTTATATTGAGTCAGATAGTTATGTTGGTGATTTGTTTCTGCACATTAACGGGTTGGGGTTCTATTGAAAGGTAAATATGGTAATCTCATCTTACTAATGGTGCAATCTGATTGGTCCACAGAGACAGGTTCCGAAAGTGCTGCGCAATTGATAACACATTTTTACACCAAAAGCTTCTGAATGTTGATCTCTTCATTAACTAACACCTGTTTATCTTTTTTCTTCCTGTAATTTTTAAATTTTCATAGTGTCAAAAATGGTAATAGCAGAAAAAAGTTATTCCTGGAAAACAGTCCATTATTATGCAGTGTAATTTAATAATTTATTGTAAATAGTAATTTAATATGCAGAAAAAGTGGTAACTGTGTTAATGAGAGGGAATTTGGTGTTTCAAAAGCATATGTGCCATACTTGTGAAAACAAATGGAAGTCCTTAACAATAACAACAACATATAACAATATCAATCGATTTGTATTACATTTTTCTCACATGCAACGCCCATTTCAAAACGATTTTTTTCTTAAAAAAAGTGTGAAATACATTTAATTTAAGTAAATATAGTCATTTTCAACCATATTCAGCACTAAGCTATCTTTGTTATTACGGGGTACCAAAGGATTTTTAAATTATGTTTCATCAAACAATTTATTGCAAATTGCTTGGTTTGTGAAAGATCAATAGATTGACCGTGGATGATTTTTGTGAAAAAAGCTGAATTTCTTTTGAATTGTTATAGCACTGTCTTGTTTAAACCAAATTATTACTGTATTGTAATTGACCTAACCAAAAAAATTTGTGTAATTTACTGTATTCAGGAACAGTAACACCAGCTTTTTTAGTTATTGTAATATCACTATAACCAGTTTTAAGCATGGTTTTGTTTTTTAAACAGTTTTTAAGCATGGTCAGAATAGTTGTGTGGTCTAGTGGTAAGATTATATTACATATATTGAAACTCTCAGTTAATGCGATCTGACATTGAATGTTCATTTTGTGAATTTCCATCCCCATAAAAGCAATTTTATAAAGTCTTCAATAAAACGTTTGATTAACCTACATTTAACATGATTTTTGAGACCATGTATTTCATGTTTCCGAATAGAATTGCATGTGAAAGTTGTCAATATACAAGTTCTACTCATTATTTATCTTTGCTGTACCACTCTGTGTCAACAATAGGCCTGCTCTACTTGAGTACTTGAGTATCTTCACTCAGATAGAGAGAGGTCACACTTGGCTAAAAATATATTCTGAATATGTTCTTATTGAACCTATGGTAAAATTGTGGGTATGTGGTGGTACAAAAAAAGAAAAACCAACACTCAGGGTTGCCACCCACACTTAACAGATGGCGTGTGGGACCTGTATCACATTCCCTACAGACAACGGAGATGCTAAAAAAAAACTATTTACCAGAAGACAGAGAAGGCCAAGTCCGTTTAGGTGGATCCACAAGCATTGGTTAGGTCAGCGTCGGGTGATAAATAAAAATGCTTAAACTATCATAATTGATTTTGTACTCTCACGCTAAGCGGGATTTCCTATTTTTTACCGACCAATACCTCGTTGTTTTAGTTTTTATTGCTTTTATATGATTTTCCTTGTCAAAATGTGTTATAAACATAATAAAATACATATGTACGTACAAAGGTTTTGATAAATAAATATTCATAATACGAAATCTCAAAAAAGGCATTTTAATTTAAAAGATATACATACGTACATACGAACGAATATGTACAAAAATAATTTATACAAACATCTACCTAATTCACTTACAATTGATCACAAAGAAGATCCTTGAGAAGTTCCGGGTTGAGGTTCCTCATGTGGCTTCTCAGTCGCAGCCTTTTTGAAAAAAGTGTGTAGAGTTGGTTGTGATGCTTTTTGCTTCCTCTCATTTAATAGTTGTTGATAACAATCTAAACCTTTCTGCAAAATTTTAGTTGACAAAATTCGCGGTGTTTCTTCTGGAACGATCTCTTCTTTTTCCGCTTCATCTTGAGATTGTAGATCCAGAAGTTCTTCGTTTCTCAAAGGCTGCACGTCGGATTCAATCAATTCCATAATGTCTTGTTTTTCTATGGATTCTTCACTTAGCCTCCCTGTGTTAGCTAGCTGTGTGATGTCATTCACGAAATTTGAAAAAACTTTATTTTCTTCATTTTTGGCCACGTCCGGCCACAGTTTTTTCCAACAACCATTATGCAATGTTGCGTAACTTATTTCCATGAAATATCAATATTTCCAATGGCTTTCATAACGTTAAACGATTTCCACCATTCTTTCATTGACTGCTTGTCTGCTGAATCTGTTTCATGAATTAATTGGCCGAATGTGCGGCACAAATAATACACTTTAAAAGCAGCAATTGCTCCCTGATCCATAGGCTGCAATAATGAAGTTGTATTGGGAGGAAGAAACACAACATCAACAGGAAAATCAGTTTGGAGGCTTTCCAAGGTAACAGAATGACCAGGCGCGTTATCCAGAACTAACAGGGCTTTATGTTCTAAGTCGTTCTCCTCACAATATTTTTTTACTTCGGGGAAAATGGTCAAGATACCAATCATTAAACACAGCCAGTGTCACCCAAGCCTTCTTGTTTGATGTCCATATGACGGGCAAATTTTCTTTTTTATAAAATTTCATCACTCGTGGATTTTCTGAGTGGTACACCAAAAGAGGTTTTAATTTCAAATCTCCACTTGCATTACCCCCCAATAGAAGTGTAAGCCGATCCTTGGCCGCTTTGAAGCCGGGGGCCTGTCGCTCACTTTTAGAAATGAAAGTGCGTGAAGGTAATTTTTTCCAAAACAGCCCCGTCTCATCCACATTGAAAACAAGGTTAGGGGGATAGCTTCGACTGTTCACCAAATCCTTAAATGTGGAAGGATATTTATCAGCTGCTTCCATGTCAGCACTTGCTGATTCACCTTGAAGTCGAAGGCTGTGAAGGTTTGAGCGACGTTTGAATCGATCAAACCAACCTCGACTTGCTTTAAATTCAATGGTCAACAATTCCTCCTCCTTTTTTTTAATGTCGTCAAACAGGGACATAGCTTTAGCCATGATAACAGCCTGGCTTAAAGGCATTCGCCGCTGGTTCATGTCTTCAACCCAAACTGACAGTAGGTGTTCCATTTTTTTCTATAATAGAGGGTCTAGACCAATTCACTTTTGTAGCAGTAATAGATATACCCGCGGACTGACTGAATAGCACAATTTTTTCTTTATTTTTTACAATTAAATTGTACGTACGGTCGACTCCGATATGTCAAACTCACGACCGACTTCTGTGGCACCAACACCCGACTCCATACAATTTAAAATTTTCATTTTAACTTTAAGAGTCAACGATTTATGTTTAACTGCTAATTTTGACATTTTATCAGCGCACATTGTTAATCTATTCTAATTGAATGTTCGAACTAAACTGAAAGGAAAACGTATTCCTAATGTTTAGAAACAATAACGGGGGGGAAGAGTGAATGGTTTTCCAGGAAATTGGCCAAGACTTAAGTTCAACAAGGGGCCCTAAAAAGGATGGATTAACCCGAACTACCATTCCAAGAATGTAAATTAGTACGTATACAGTATGTACAGTAATGTTTATTTGGCTGAGACAAGATAAACAAGAAACGTGAATACATTTCTGGCGGGAATGGAAGATGCATTTTGCAAACTAACGCCTACGTCACACACGTCCACCTTTTCTACAAACATTGCGCACAGTTTAATCTGAGTTGTGGCATCGGGAACTCAGAAATGGTTAATAAACGTCAGCCACTGCTATGTGTAGTGAAAATGTGTTGTGTCTATTCAGCGTCACCACGGGTCTCCAGCACAGAGATACGATTTCTCATTCATCAGAATCCCGCCAACAAGAGTATTCAAGGTCGAATAACATTTATAATGTGTAATGGCACAGCCATGTATGATTACAAAACGTACTACTGTTTTGGCTGACACTTATATACAGATCTACGTCTGACCTAATGCAACTTCTTATTTATCTGTACAAATCAGCTGTCTGTTTTTACGTTTCCACCAAACGTGTTGGTAGGCTGATGTGTTCGTACTCCTTAAAAAATAATACAGTAATGTAATTATGTGTTTATTTGTCATTTTCAAAATAAAATACGCAAACTTTAGTTGTTAAATTCAAAATTTACATATTCATTACATTTACGATGATACGTATATATACAATATTATTGGTACAGTACTGTATATGTAATTGTTAATCTGTATAATAAATATTGTCTTATAAAAAACAAAAAAAAAACACGTTATAGCGAATTCGCTTTATGTGGGGTCGCGCAAAGCGGGGTATGACTATTGTTTTATATATAAAAATTTTAACCCACTCTCCGTAACTTCAAATAGCAAATGAATATACACATTTTCTTTAGTTGAATCTATCAAATACAAAAACTCCTCAAACCACAACAGTTACTAAACGAAAATAAACAGAATTATCACTGTTGCACACAACTGTAGAAAAATTATTCCGATTAGTGCTTTCAAGCCTCTCAGCTCATCGTCAGATTAGAAATCCATTTCATTTCATCAGATCATTAAATCATTTCCAATTTGACGATGAGTTGAGAGGGTGGAAAGTGCTAATTGGAATAATTGTTCTGTAGTGGTGTACAACAGTGATAATTCTGTTAGTGATTATAACCACTAACAAAACTTTCTTAATTAAACCAAAATAGTTACAATACAGTTACAAAAAAAGCTATATCACTGTTTTCTTCAAAATAAACATTTTTCTTACAACACTAAAGTAATCACACATTGTATACACAGGTCATTTTGGGCCCAAAGTCCACAGACTGTAATGTTCCTCCCCTTACATTTTTATAAATATTACAATATAAATGTATTTATATTTGTATGTATCAATACTACCTTTGTCAGTAAACTTTAAATACATGAATAATGTTACCTTACCAATATCATTATTTGCCGGGCTCATCTTCTGCTTTTACACACTGCTTTATACCTAAGGGTTCCAGGGTTTCGGGTACAGTAAGATTTCGAAACACAGTGGACGACACAATTGATAACACGGTATTGTTGAGAATAACCATCAAAATTTAATGCTCCAGAATGTATTACAGACACGACCATGCGGTCAAAACAATGACGTCATATAACATGACCAAAACAAAATGGTTGTTATTTTTTATATCTCATTTTACTATCTATACTTCTTTTGTCTGCTAAATTAATATCAGTGCAAATTGTATTGCTGCAGCTTAAAAACATTTATCAATTGAATTCGTTAATACACAAACCAATGCCCTCAGCATTTTGTGGTTATGGCCATAAGTTTACTCGTTCACTCTCACACACATTCATCTTTAACCCAGTACATTCTTTGATTAGTAATTCTGTATTAATGAGCTCATTAAACTATAACAAATGATAAAATGGGACTTCTCTGCTTATCGTTTGGTGTTGTCCATCCGATGCTGTTGGGTGACGCCCATGGTAAGGTCCGGTGTTCGCCTCTAATTCTGCTGAGTCTAACTGGAGAGATATATGCACTGATTTTACATTTTAATACTCATACTGCTAAACAAAATGAGCTTTCATTGCTCCACTATTAATGATAGTATTTTGATCTAATTATTTTGAACTATTTGTAGAAAATCGTTCACACAGCGATACATCGCTATGTCTCCTCTGAAGGATGGCGTTGAAATGAGAGCGAGGCAAGTGTAAATTCTTGCTTGTGTGTGTGTCGTTCTTACGTCATCCCGCTTTGTCTTGCTGGACAACGCCTCGTTACACACATTGTACTCAGTGCGTCATTGTTCTTAGCGATGACGGACTAGTGTTATAGCCCAATCACAATGCATATTGTTGTACTTCGTCATAAACACCGCCATGGTATATTTTGATGTTTTCACGTCCACCGGAGACCTTGGTGTCTTACTCTGGCCGAATTTACGTTGTTCCTTTTTTCCAGCGGGACAATGTACCTAACCATTCTGTCTGTTTAATAAATACATAATATAAACATTGAAAATACCCATAATTCCCATAATTCTGGTACTGAGTCAGTCTGTACTGTTACAAACCCCCTCAAGGAAAATTTTTTGTGTAGGAACACAAAAAAATTTCCTTGACTCATTCACACTCTCCTAAAAGGATCAGTCTAGATACGTCACCACAACCCCCTGTAATGTTACAAAAAAATTTTATCATCACTTACCCTTGGTCCCATGATGTTGGTCGCACCCTCTGACCTTACTGGACTTCTCCTAAGAGATCCCTACACCATAAGGCCATGAGGCACTCTACACTCCTGTTCTGACGCTCCAGCCAGCTCAGGACTGCGGTCACAACACCACAAAACTCTGAAACATTCAATACAAAATTCAAAATAGTGGTCTAATACATTTACGCATCCACAACTGATATGTTCCCCTTTAGACGCATTGGTTTGTGTTTGGGGCATTGGTTTGGTCTTAAAATCAACAGTTTCACCTAATCACAACAAGACTTAGACTACCTTGAATTTTTTACCACCACCTAAATCAATTTCTTATTTGTAAGAAAATAACAACAAATCTATAACTACACACATAACACAATATATCAATAATTCTTTAATATATCCCCAAAATACCTTCACCTAATTAATTCTACAAATTCAGACTACACTATCATGGCAGACACTTTTCTTTAAACTTTGTTGCTCAACTTATACTCATCTCTCTATTTTGTAAATGGCAGCTTACGAGAATATTTTATTTAACTTCATTTTTTAACCTTATATTTTCAACTTTAAAATATACTATCCCTTAACACTTATTATCGTCATTACCCCTGCAACGACCTCCTAACCACACACTCTATTTCCCCCCAACATAATAAAACATCATAAAACATTGTACATTACATATTAACATTGTTATTTTTTACCTTACATTACACAATTTAAATTTACATGATTTGTACCAAACTTTATCACATTACTACTTCAACAATTCTCTATTAACTTTTAATTATTTGACATTCATCATATTCTATGCAACAATTTCAATTTTATCCTTACCTTTCAGTTACAATTACCTTCCTTTGTTACCTCACCTTCCTACCATGAATTCTCCTTTTCTAATCCTTTTATCCTTACTCGTTTGGGTGACTCTCTATTACTCACTATTTTCTATGTCTTATTTTGGCATCTGTCAACCTAACCTTACTACCCCCTTTTTTCTACACTAGCCGCTTCTAACCATTAATATATTTTGACACCAATATCTCTATAATAAACCCCCTTCATAAATCCCATTTAAAACCTCTGGCACCGCACCTTTTTTGTACTAGTATGTGTGTATTCCCTCTAACCAACTCATTCCCTTATCGGTTTCTGACCCTTTCAGATAACCCTTTCCGGCACACAACGGTCCACTCCCGTCTCAACATCTCTCGTTGGACTCCTACACCAATACCCTTATTACAAAATATCACCATCAACAACAAATATAATTACCACTCACATCACTCAACTCTACATATAATTACTAACCACTGTGTCCCTAAAATATCTAACACCTCTTTATATTTTATCAACATCTCAACACTTTATTTTTCCTAACTCCCAATAACTCTATTTACCTAACTCCCATGCCCTTATTTATCACTATTACCCCAAACTCTTTTACATTTCACTTTAATATACCATTACAAAATTCATCACTTATCTGCTAACAATAATACCTCTCAATACCCAAATCTATTACCTGCTTAATCATTTACTAACCCTTATACCCTGAATCTCATAATATCATTTAAACTTTCTTCAGTTATTTAAAATCGTACAATACATGCTTACATAAAAATTACATAAAATACACAACAGTAAAATACACAAATACATAGACATCAATACACAAAATATACAATTCACATAATCATTAAATCATTCACCATAATCAGTCCTAGTCAGTCCATTTTTAAAAACACTGTCCACACAATTAAATGTTCATAACACAATAAACAATTACCCCATATCGTCGAACAATAGTCTTATCTTATATCTATATACATTGCTTATTATTGAATCTCTTATATTAACATCATAAATGCATATACCATTCAAATTTTCATTATTTTCCACAAACTCATTTAATCTGTCATGATTGGTCATTGTCCTGTCACCTCCAGTATAATTCGTCACAATCAGATAAGTTACTAAGTCATTATTTTCATTATCATCTCCTACTACTGCTATATCCGCTTCCTTACAAGGTAAGTACTTATTATTTTTATTATATATCATCTCTACACCTAACCTTTTCATAAACTCTTCATAATTTTTCTTTACTTTATATATCTCAATTTCTCTCTTTCTCTCTCTCTCAAAACATTTCTCACCATCATACCAAGCTACATACTCTTTCTCCATATATGCAGGGGACTCTACTACTTTATCACTGCACCACCTGTGAAGTGCACAAAAAAAACCAGGGACCACTTTATTTGTAGACCTTTTGTCTTCCAAATATGCATTGAAGGCACTCTCGTCCTTCCTAAACACACGTGAAGTCTTTACTTCACCCCCTACTACAACATTAAGGGAAAAATTTACCCCCTGCAACCCCTTTATCTGTAAATTCTCTCTATACTTTCTCTCTAATTCATCAACACTTTTTATCACTTCATTATCAAATTCTACTCCCATTATACTTTTATCACCACTCTCAATACTCACACAATTATTTTCTAACACCATATTTGTAATTCTATCATAATTCTCACCACTTACCTTGTTTTTGTCTATCTCTAACTTGTCTACTTTGTCAATACTACAATTTTGTCTCTGTATTTTCTTTTTAAATTTTTCTAATTTCTCTTCTACTTGGTTTAATTTGATATTCTGTAAAGTATTTTGCTTTTTTAACTCACTCTCAAGGCTATCTAGTTTTACGTTAAGTGTACTGTTCATCTGATTTATTTTGTCTTCGAACTTATTGTTTTGTTGTTCGAATTTGTCACTGATTAATGTAAATAAATTTTCTAATGAAATTTTATTTTCGACTATTTTGGGCGTTGAGCTAATGTGTCTTTCCAATAAAATGGATTCTGTTTCTGAATTTTCTATTTCTATGCTATTGTTATTTTCTGCCATTTTGTATTTAGTATTTAAATGGTTCTTTATCTCTATTTGTATTTGACTACGCAATATACTCAACTCGTATTTAACTCTTTACCTTTAACAACATAACCTCTCATTCATTATATATCGTCTTCTGTGTTTCTCCATCTATCTGTTTTATATAAATTAATTTTATATAGAGTCCACTGTGAGGGCGACCAATTGTAATGTTCCTCACTATACAATAATATAATTTAACAATATAAATGTATTTATATTTGTATGTATCAATACTACCTTTGTCAGTAAACTTTAAATACATGAATAATGTTACCTTACCAATATCATTATTTGCCGGGCTCATCTTCTGCTTTTACACACTGCTTTATACCTAAGGGTTCCAGGGTTTCGGGTACAGTAAGATTTCGAAACACAGTGGACGACACAATTGATAACACGGTATTGTTGAGAATAACCATCAAAATTTAATGCTCCAGAATGTATTACAGACACGACCATGCGGTCAAAACAATGATGTCATATAACATGACCAAAACAAAATGGTTGTTATTTTTTATATCTCATTTTACTATCTATACTTCTTTTGTCTGCTAAATTAATATCAGTGCAAATTGTATTGCTGCAGCTTAAAAACATTTATCAACTGAATTCGTTAATACACAAACCAATGCCCTCAGCATTTTGTGGTTATGGCCATAAGTTTACTCGTTCACTCTCACACACATTCATCTTTAACCCAGTACATTCTTTGATTAGTAATTCTGTATTAATGAGCTCATTAAACTATAACAAATGATAAAATGGGACTTCTCTGCTTATCGTTTGGTGTTGTCCATCCGATGCTGTTGGGTGACGCCCATGGTAAGGTCCGGTGTTCGCCTCTAATTCTGCTGAGTCTAACTGGAGAGATATATGCACTGATTTTACATTTTAATACTCATACTGCTAAACAAAATGAGCTTTCATTGCTCCACTATTAATGATAGTATTTTGATCTAATTATTTTGAACTATTTGTAGAAAATCGTTCACACAGCGATACATCGCTATGTCTCCTCTGAAGGATGGCGTTGAAATGAGAGCGAGGCAAGTGTAAATTCTTGCTTGTGTGTGTGTCGTTCTTACGTCATCCCGCTTTGTCTTGCTGGACAACGCCTCGTTACACACATTGTACTCAGTGCGTCATTGTTCTTAGCGATGACGGACTAGTGTTATAGCCCAATCACAATGCATATTGTTGTACTTCGTCATAAACACCGCCATGGTATATTTTGATGTTTTCACGTCCACCGGAGACCTTGGTGTCTTACTCTGGCCGAATTTACGTTGTTCCTTTTTTCCAGCGGGACAATGTACCTAACCATTCTGTCTGTTTAATAAATACATAATATAAACATTGAAAATACCCATAATTCCCATAATTCTGGTACTGAGTCAGTCTGTACTGTTACAAACCCCCTCAAGGAAAATTTTTTGTGTAGGAACACAAAAAAATTTCCTTGACTCATTCACACTCTCCTAAAAGGATCAGTCTAGATACGTCACCACAACCCCCTGTAATGTTACAAAAAAATTTTATCATCACTTACCCTTGGTCCCATGATGTTGGTCGCACCCTCTGACCTTACTGGACTTCTCCTAAGAGATCCCTACACCATAAGGCCATGAGGCACTCTACACTCCTGTTCTGACGCTCCAGCCAGCTCAGGACTGCGGTCACAACACCACAAAACTCTGAAACATTCAATACAAAATTCAAAATAGTGGTCTAATACATTTACGCATCCACAACTGATATGTTCCCCTTTAGACGCATTGGTTTGTGTTTGGGGCATTGGTTTGGTCTTAAAATCAACAGTTTCACCTAATCACAACAAGACTTAGACTACCTTGAATTTTTTACCACCACCTAAATCAATTTCTTATTTGTAAGAAAATAACAACAAATCTATAACTACACACATAACACAATATATCAATAATTCTTTAATATATCCCCAAAATACCTTCACCTAATTAATTCTACAAATTCAGACTACACTATCATGGCAGACACTTTTCTTTAAACTTTGTTGCTCAACTTATACTCATCTCTCTATTTTGTAAATGGCAGCTTACGAGAATATTTTATTTAACTTCATTTTTTAACCTTATATTTTCAACTTTAAAATATACTATCCCTTAACACTTATTATCGTCATTACCCCTGCAACGACCTCCTAACCACACACTCTATTTCCCCCCAACATAATAAAACATCATAAAACATTGTACATTACATATTAACATTGTTATTTTTTACCTTACATTACACAATTTAAATTTACATGATTTGTACCAAACTTTATCACATTACTACTTCAACAATTCTCTATTAACTTTTAATTATTTGACATTCATCATATTCTATGCAACAATTTCAATTTTATCCTTACCTTTCAGTTACAATTACCTTCCTTTGTTACCTCACCTTCCTACCATGAATTCTCCTTTTCTAATCCTTTTATCCTTACTCGTTTGGGTGACTCTCTATTACTCACTATTTTCTATGTCTTATTTTGGCATCTGTCAACCTAACCTTACTACCCCCTTTTTTCTACACTAGCCGCTTCTAACCATTAATATATTTTGACACCAATATCTCTATAATAAACCCCCTTCATAAATCCCATTTAAAACCTCTGGCACCGCACCTTTTTTGTACTAGTATGTGTGTATTCCCTCTAACCAACTCATTCCCTTATCGGTTTCTGACCCTTTCAGATAACCCTTTCCGGCACACAACGGTCCACTCCCGTCTCAACATCTCTCGTTGGACTCCTACACCAATACCCTTATTACAAAATATCACCATCAACAACAAATATAATTACCACTCACATCACTCAACTCTACATATAATTACTAACCACTGTGTCCCTAAAATATCTAACACCTCTTTATATTTTATCAACATCTCAACACTTTATTTTTCCTAACTCCCAATAACTCTATTTACCTAACTCCCATGCCCTTATTTATCACTATTACCCCAAACTCTTTTACATTTCACTTTAATATACCATTACAAAATTCATCACTTATCTGCTAACAATAATACCTCTCAATACCCAAATCTATTACCTGCTTAATCATTTACTAACCCTTATACCCTGAATCTCATAATATCATTTAAACTTTCTTCAGTTATTTAAAATCGTACAATACATGCTTACATAAAAATTACATAAAATACACAACAGTAAAATACACAAATACATAGACATCAATACACAAAATATACAATTCACATAATCATTAAATCATTCACCATAATCAGTCCTAGTCAGTCCATTTTTAAAAACACTGTCCACACAATTAAATGTTCATAACACAATAAACAATTACCCCATATCGTCGAACAATAGTCTTATCTTATATCTATATACATTGCTTATTATTGAATCTCTTATATTAACATCATAAATGCATATACCATTCAAATTTTCATTATTTTCCACAAACTCATTTAATCTGTCATGATTGGTCATTGTCCTGTCACCTCCAGTATAATTCGTCACAATCAGATAAGTTACTAAGTCATTATTTTCATTATCATCTCCTACTACTGCTATATCCGCTTCCTTACAAGGTAAGTACTTATTATTTTTATTATATATCATCTCTACACCTAACCTTTTCATAAACTCTTCATAATTTTTCTTTACTTTATATATCTCAATTTCTCTCTTTCTCTCTCTCTCAAAACATTTCTCACCATCATACCAAGCTACATACTCTTTCTCCATATATGCAGGGGACTCTACTACTTTATCACTGCACCACCTGTGAAGTGCACAAAAAAAACCAGGGACCACTTTATTTGTAGACCTTTTGTCTTCCAAATATGCATTGAAGGCACTCTCGTCCTTCCTAAACACACGTGAAGTCTTTACTTCACCCCCTACTACAACATTAAGGGAAAAATTTACCCCCTGCAACCCCTTTATCTGTAAATTCTCTCTATACTTTCTCTCTAATTCATCAACACTTTTTATCACTTCATTATCAAATTCTACTCCCATTATACTTTTATCACCACTCTCAATACTCACACAATTATTTTCTAACACCATATTTGTAATTCTATCATAATTCTCACCACTTACCTTGTTTTTGTCTATCTCTAACTTGTCTACTTTGTCAATACTACAATTTTGTCTCTGTATTTTCTTTTTAAATTTTTCTAATTTCTCTTCTACTTGGTTTAATTTGATATTCTGTAAAGTATTTTGCTTTTTTAACTCACTCTCAAGGCTATCTAGTTTTACGTTAAGTGTACTGTTCATCTGATTTATTTTGTCTTCGAACTTATTGTTTTGTTGTTCGAATTTGTCACTGATTAATGTAAATAAATTTTCTAATGAAATTTTATTTTCGACTATTTTGGGCGTTGAGCTAATGTGTCTTTCCAATAAAATGGATTCTGTTTCTGAATTTTCTATTTCTATGCTATTGTTATTTTCTGCCATTTTGTATTTAGTATTTAAATGGTTCTTTATCTCTATTTGTATTTGACTACGCAATATACTCAACTCGTATTTAACTCTTTACCTTTAACAACATAACCTCTCATTCATTATATATCGTCTTCTGTGTTTCTCCATCTATCTGTTTTATATAAATTAATTTTATATAGAGTCCACTGTGAGGGCGACCAATTGTAATGTTCCTCACTATACAATAATATAATTTAACAATATAAATGTATTTATATTTGTATGTATCAATACTACCTTTGTCAGTAAACTTTAAATACATGAATAATGTTACCTTACCAATATCATTATTTGCCGGGCTCATCTTCTGCTTTTACACACTGCTTTATACCTAAGGGTTCCAGGGTTTCGGGTACAGTAAGATTTCGAAACACAGTGGACGACACAATTGATAACACGGTATTGTTGAGAATAACCATCAAAATTTAATGCTCCAGAATGTATTACAGACACGACCATGCGGTCAAAACAATGACGTCATATAACATGACCAAAACAAAATGGTTGTTATTTTTTATATCTCATTTTACTATCTATACTTCTTTTGTCTGCTAAATTAATATCAGTGCAAATTGTATTGCTGCAGCTTAAAAACATTTATCAATTGAATTCGTTAATACACAAACCAATGCCCTCAGCATTTTGTGGTTATGGCCATAAGTTTACTCGTTCACTCTCACACACATTCATCTTTAACCCAGTACATTCTTTGATTAGTAATTCTGTATTAATGAGCTCATTAAACTATAACAAATGATAAAATGGGACTTCTCTGCTTATCGTTTGGTGTTGTCCATCCGATGCTGTTGGGTGACGCCCATGGTAAGGTCCGGTGTTCGCCTCTAATTCTGCTGAGTCTAACTGGAGAGATATATGCACTGATTTTACATTTTAATACTCATACTGCTAAACAAAATGAGCTTTCATTGCTCCACTATTAATGATAGTATTTTGATCTAATTATTTTGAACTATTTGTAGAAAATCGTTCACACAGCGATACATCGCTATGTCTCCTCTGAAGGATGGCGTTGAAATGAGAGCGAGGCAAGTGTAAATTCTTGCTTGTGTGTGTGTCGTTCTTACGTCATCCCGCTTTGTCTTGCTGGACAACGCCTCGTTACACACATTGTACTCAGTGCGTCATTGTTCTTAGCGATGACGGACTAGTGTTATAGCCCAATCACAATGCATATTGTTGTACTTCGTCATAAACACCGCCATGGTATATTTTGATGTTTTCACGTCCACCGGAGACCTTGGTGTCTTACTCTGGCCGAATTTACGTTGTTCCTTTTTTCCAGCGGGACAATGTACCTAACCATTCTGTCTGTTTAATAAATACATAATATAAACATTGAAAATACCCATAATTCCCATAATTCTGGTACTGAGTCAGTCTGTACTGTTACAAGACCAGTTACCAACACTTTGTATACACAGGTCATTTTGGGCCCAAAGTCCACAGACCAGTTACCAACACTTTATGTGTACAACTTTTTGTTCTCTATGCATTGATTCACAAACAAATACACACACATACACAACTGTTTTGTCAAAAATACTTTTTGAGATGGCAATTTCTCTTTTGTTGGAGTTTCTAGATATTAAATGTAATTATTCGTGGTGATGGCGTCTGGCATCTCTATCACTGGCGTTCTTAAAAAATGGCGTCCTCTCCTTGCAATTGTCCGACACGAAGTTTCTCCCCCCCCCCTGAATTTCGTGTTTCTAACACCGTATTATAATATTTTCTTATTACTTTTGACGTTTAAATGATTAATTTTAAAATTTCATGTCCGAGGATATCCACTAATCGCCCCGTCTTTCACTCACAACTTTCTAACTAACACCGTGGTCAGCTTATGTCCGCATTATAATTTTTCCATTTTTACACCTTTTCCAAACTGACTGCATTTGCAATATGTATTGCATATGACTTGGATAAAAAATACACATATCAAGACAAAAAACTTACTGTTGTAATATTGTTGCTGGAATATCATATGACGAATGAGTTACACGGCCGCTTGCTGAGTATTTGGAACTG
This sequence comes from Magicicada septendecula, assembly GCA_034769895.1. Classification (NCBI taxonomy): domain Eukaryota; kingdom Metazoa; phylum Arthropoda; class Insecta; order Hemiptera; family Cicadidae; genus Magicicada; species Magicicada septendecula. Next base: position 796,415,417 of record CM068367.1, on the reverse strand, counting down.
TTATATTTAACTGTATCAGACACTGATTCTGATGTTCTGCAAAATCAAATTAATTCATTGCTTATTAATTAAACTGTGCACATGTAACTACATGCTGATACTTACTAGTTCATGAAACACATTGGCATTTTATAAAGGAATAGCTCATGTTCAATAAAAATCTGATTCGATAGCTGGTTACATTTTTTTTTGGCCATGTCTTGAAAAGCTTGTCTGCTTTTTGCAGATGTGAAGTGAATGGAAGGACCTAGTTAGATTGTGCAGTTTTCTAAAACTGTTAATGTATTTATAAAATGACAATTATTTTAAATTTATAATTAAGAATTTTCATCACGTTGAATATGTGAATTTATTCTTATGTACTATTTAATACTAAATTTAGTACTAGATACAAGTAAAAAAAAAACTCTCAATACTTTTTCAATACTGGCAGCTGACATATTTAATTTAAAAAACATTACTCTCAGTTCAGAAACCAGATGAGACAATCAGTAAGATAGGATTTGTGTTTTGTATTTCCTACTATGTTATGCGGCATGAAAATTAATAATAATTAAGTGAAAACAATATAATATTAAATACTACATTAATTTTGCAATTATAACCAAATTTAACCTGAAAACTGAATAAAAAACGAACATACTAAAATCATTGCATATCTGATTTTGTATTTCAATACATAACATATACCTAGTATGTTTTACATGATATATTTACACATGACATATTTACTTCTAGATAATTTTTTCCAAAGTGTAATATATATATATTGTAATAAAAGTAAACGAGATGAATTATTATGCCACACGTTGGATGCGTCAATTTGTAATAAAAGCGTGTATCAACGTTAATCTAATTATAAAGAAAAATATTTTTTATGGATTATATTATTCAATAATTGATAATATCTCTGTATTAGGTAGTTATTAAGTGCTTTACAAAAGAAAAACGCTCTATTCCAGTTAATATATTGGGTAATTCAATATATTTCTCCAAGCCTAGTCTGTATATACTATCGAGAGAGCCAAGAGAGGAGAGCGGGGAAAGCAAGTTAGTTTTCTAATCCCGTATTCTGCAGACGAGCGCTGTTATTTACAATCGGCCAGTTATTATAGGTTAAGTCGCTTGCTGTATTTCTCACGTTCCTTTCTCTGTAACTTACAACTTATTCGAAATACACTAATTACTCTACAAATAACAAGAAATCGTCAAATTCAAGAAGGATTCTTTATTTTATATATTTTTTAATTCAAACAGATGCTTCCTCTTGCCACAAATATGCCATATCGATTACACAGTACGTAATCGATTCGTCATTGAATTCGGGTTTTAGATGTGTTAAAATTTAATTATATTTTTTAATTTGTTTTTTATCTCAGGGTACATGTAGTTCTTTTGACTATTAGTAAGGTCAGGTAATGCAATTTTTAAGGTTACTAGGTATTACAATTTAGTTATAAAATCTTATTATATAAAATTCAAATCTAAGCAGGTTTTTTACCGTACTTTGACAGGATACTTAGTATGGCTGTGTTTCGCTACGCCGAGACGAGAGCAGAATGTTTATTCAACGTTTGGATAATAACAGTCTCCAGCTTCTTAATAAAAGTTTGGTATTGATGTCCTAGGATGTAGTAGAAGTTTCAGTTCTGATCTTTGTTAATCTTCACGGTTCTGGTAGTTACAGGTCCCAATGAAATTTGTGTAGTATTAAGACTTCGTTCGGTGGTGAAAAGTGAGGTTTTGTATGTTATTTCAAATTTCTTGGTTTGTTTTTTTATATATTTAATTAATTTTGCATTTCTCGGCTATGGATCATCTTCTTTTATTTATAGTTAATCTTCATTATTACTCATTTGCCTTTAATAGGTGGGATAATTTATTTTTTTTAATTTTTTTTAACTTTAATGTAGATCGAATTATATTTGCTGAGAGATAGCCTCGGAAGTCAATCCACTGTCCTTTTTAATGGATTACTGCTTACGAAATTTGATTTATATTAATTTGATTCATTAGGTTTTTGGTTTTCTTTTCTAAATTTGTATTAACTGAACTCTACCCATTCACATATAACAATTAAGTGTTGAAATCAACAAGATATCTTGCATTCAGTCGTCCATGACAACCATTTCTTCTTCTGTTATTGGATAATATTTGTTATCCTAGAGCCATAATTAGAAAATATTCTTGCACTTATTTAATAAAATACTCCCTTATTAAAATTACATTAAATCATATAAAACTTTCACCGAATATGCATTATTAAACCATATACATTTTACTACATTTTCTTCTTGATCGACTTATTTTAAAAGGTATTATTTTCCTTTTACAAAACACTAATTTTAGGCCTATTTGTTTTATTGCATGTGTTATAATTTTTTATTTAACTTTTCTGACCTGACCTACTGTACAATGAGTCACTGGCTTATGGCCAATTATTCTAATTTTATTTTATCCTGATTTCAATTTATTATTATTTACTTTATTATTGAACCCTTTATCTGTTTATAACATAATTACAATGACCCCTTGGCAATTTATTAACAATTATTGCCTTCATGGCCAAGTTTACAAATATTATCTAACGATATCTCCATTAATTACTCAAAGTAAATACACAAATAGTTATTCTTATAAAGTTCAACATGAATGAAATTAGTATCAATTACTTGATACTTTCTTAAAGCAATTACTTCACACCTGCTACATACAAAAGACAACATAAATACTATGAGAACAAAACATTATGATAAAACATAATAATATGTACATCACTATAAAATATTAAATACTAATTAACCAGTCTACTCTCAGTTCAAACTGTCTATAGTAATTTCACATCATTGGACACTATGTTTATTGTTTACACCTTCCACTGATCACTCCATTTTTTATATTTTTATTATTTTATTACCTAGTAACCTTACTAGGTATTATTAATATGTTTATTATATGAAGGTTTACCTTCCTGACCTTAATTATTGCACACATTGGGTATTGTTTTATTTTATATTGACAAAGTTTTTATGTAACGTCTGGGACCTTAACTTTGTTACGTTACATAATACTCCCCCTCCCAAAGAAGTTTATTTTAGCTGAATATCGTTTAGTTGAAATAAACTTATAGTTCGACTCTGGGAATGTTTTCTTCTTAATCGTAGTATTTTTTTATTTCAGCTTGGTTATAAGTACCCCTTAATTTGTTACTTATTGGGTCAGTCACCACGTATGTGTTGTTTTGGTTATCTTGGCTTATTAAAAAAGGTCCAATATATAATAACAATAATTTTTTAGCTATCCCTTCAGAACTGCTAGGTTGTTGCCTGTTTCTTATTAAAATTTTTTCACCGACTGTGTATTTGATGATATTTTTTCTGGTTGCATTCTGTTTTTTTCTTCTAAGTTCCATCATACTCTGTATTTCCCTTTTCACTGCTGGTTCCCTAGAGATTGAGGTATAGGATATGATTTCCTGTATTCTTTATTTCAGAATTCCTACTCCTTTATTTATATATGAAATTATCCGTTGTATTACTATTATATCTTCCTTCCTTCTTAAAATCAATTATTTCCCAAGTTTAAATCTTACTTCTATAATCATTCTTGTGACATTCTTTATTAATTATACATTTTGGATCTGGTTTTATTTATTTATCTATATTTATTTGTGAGTTTTCCCTCTAATATTTAATTTTCCTAAACCTCCCTAACATTATAACTGGAATCGAATTGGTGGTGCACTATCGGCTTACCAAATACCGTCGTCCATTACATACTTTCTGAGATCAGAGGAACATCATCTCTGCCCAGTTAAATGATTGCTGGAATGTTCTACAGTCAATCTTCATTAATAAACCTCGTAAGGTAGTCATCATGTGACTTCAATAAAATAATTAATAATAATAATACTCTAGGGATTATTCAGTGTACTTTAACTCAGATCATATTATTTCTTCATATTAATTCTTCCTTCTATTATACACTTCTCATCTCCAATACTTGGCTATTTTATTGACATTTATTAATTGGTTTTCTTACAGATAATTCTTAAATATTTGTTTTTTTTCTTCTTTTCTTGTGATCCTTTTGACGGTTCCATTTTGGCTTTTTCATTCTCTTATTTTCCTTGGTTCATATTCCTTTATTACTAATACAGCTTGTTATAAGATTTTGGTTAGTGTTATACATTATATCATGTAGTTATATTCTTCTGGCACAATCATTATTATTCCTTTCACATTCTAAATTACATTTCTCACTATTATATTACATCAGATACACTCATTTTGTTTGTCGGTTTTGATGATTTTTATTAGGTTTAATCAGTGTTATTTTTTTTTTGCTAAATTATTTTTCTCTATTTATCTTCAATAAGTTGTTCTTATTATATTTTGAATTTTGATATTTTATACTTTATTCATTATCCATAAAATCCGCCCCTTTTCTCTAATAGTTGGTTGGCACTTGGTTTATCCGTGGTCCATTATTTCCTCTATACTGGTTGTTCGGATCTCTCTAGTGTGTACAATTATTTCCGTCCTTGTGACGTATCTCACTATTATCTGGTTCTTCCATTTTGTTGGTATAAAATTTTCATTGATGCTAAAGTCCACCATCATTTTTCGAACTGATTCTTCTGTATTGTTCCTTAATCGTTCGAATGGTTCATACATAACCTCCATAAGTCCTCCATGCTCCTCGGTTAGTCTTGGCTTTTTCGGTCCTTCTAATCTCTCCAGGAATTCAATTGTGATTCGTTTAGAGTTTCTAAATTGCCTTACTTCTCTTGGTTCTGTAATTGGTATATTATGCATTTTAACTAATCCCCCCTTAATCATCTCCAATCCTTCCCGTGTATTCATTAATTTCTTTTGATGTGTTTGTCTCATTTTCGTGTGTTCAATATTTTCTTTATTTCTGCGAGGTTTCTTTTCAGGTAACAGTACACTTTTGTTTTTTTTATTCTCATTAGTTTCCTCTTTATTCTTGTCAAACTTCTCGTTCATTAGTTTGATTAAGTTCTCACTCAAAATCTCGTTTTGTTTCTTTGAGTTTTCGTTTATATTGTCTATTTTATTTTCTAGCTTTTCTGAGTTTTCGTTTATACAGTCTATTTTATTTTCTAGCCTTTCTAACATTCGTTTGTTATTTTCTAAAATACTGTCTATTTTCTCATTAGTTTGTTTATTTAGTTCCTTCATGCTACTCATGAATTCCATTAATATTTCCCAGTTTACTCCTCCTCTGGCTTCCTCTTTATCACCCGCCTGTTGTTCCATTTCGGTGTCTGTAATTACCTCTGCTTCTTCTTCCTGTCTATCTTCTTCCGTTTCTTGGTCCTTCGCCATCCTTTTTGAAACACCTCTCGTATGCATTCCTGTGCCTCTAATAGTTGCATCCTCAAGTTAAGTAATAGTGATGTAGTCGATTTCTTACTTAACTCAAGCCCACTAGTTGAGCGCCAATTTGTAATAAAAGTAAACGAGAAGAGTTATTATGCCGCACGTTGGATGCGTCAATTTGTAATAAAAGCGTGTACCAACGTTAATCTAATTATAAAGAAAAATATTTTTTATGGATTATATTATTCAATAATTGATAATATCTCTGTATTAGGTAGTTATTAAGAGCTTTACAAAAGAAAAACGCTCTATTCCAGTTAATATATTGGGTAATTCAATATATTTCTCCAAGCCTAGTCTGTATATACTATCGAGAGAGCCAAGAGAGGAGAGCGGAGAAAGCAAGTTAGTTTTCTATTCCCGTATTCTGCAGACGAGCGCTGTTATTTACAATCGGCCAGTTATTATAGGTTAAGTCGTTCCGCTTGCTGTATTTCTCACATTCCTTTCTCTGTAACTTACAACTTATTCGAAATACACTAATTACTCTACAAATAACAAGAAATCGTCAAATTCAAGGAGGATTCTTTATTTTATATATTTTTTAATTCAAACAGATGCTTCCTCTTGCCACAAATACACCATATCGATTACACAGTACGTAATCGATTCGTCATTGAATTCGGGTTTTAGATGTGTTAAAATTTAATTATATTTTTTAATTTGTTTTTTATCTCAGGGTACATGTAGTTCTTTTGACTATTAGTAAGGTCAGGTAATGCAATTTTTAAGGTTACTAGGTATTACAATTTAGTTATAAAATCTTATTATATAAAATTCAAATCTAAGCAGGTTTTTTACCGTACTTTGACAGGATACTTAGTATGGCTGTGTTTCGCTACGCCGAGACGAGAGCAGAATGTTGATTCAACGTTTGGATAATAACAGTTCCAGCTTCTTAATAAAAGTTTGGTATTGATGTCCCAGGATGTAGTAGAAGTTTCAGTTCTGATCTTTGTTAATCTTCACGGTTCTGGTAGTTACAGGTCCCAATGGAATTTGTGTAGTATTAAGACTTCGTTCGGTGGTGAAAAGTGAGGTTTTGTATGTTATTTCAAATTTCTTGGTTTGTTTTTTTATATATTTAATTAATTTTGCATCTCTCGGCTATGGATCATCTTCTTTTATTTATAGTTAATCTTCATTATTACTCATTTGCCTTTAATAGGTGGGATAATTTATTTTTTAAATTTTTTTTAACTTTAATGTAGATCGAATTATATTTGCTGAGAGATAGCCTCGGAAGTCAATCCACTGTCCTTTTTAATGGATTACTGCTTACGAAATTTGATTTATATTAATTTGATTCATTAGGTTTTTGGTTTTCTTTTCTAAATTTGTATTAACTGAACTCTACCCATTCACATATAACAATTAAGTGTTGAAATCAACAAGATATCTTGCATTCAGTCGTCCATGACAACCATTTCTTCTTCTGTTATTGGATAATATTTGTTATCCTAGAGCCGTAATTAGAAAATATTCTTGCACTTATTTAATAAAATACTCCCTTATTAAAATTACATTAAATCATATAAAACTTTCACCGAATATGCATTATTAAACCATATACATTTTACTACATTTTCTTCTTGATCGACTTATTTTAAAAGGTATTATTTTCCTTTTACAAAACACTAATTTTAGGCCTATTTGTTTTATTGCATGTGTTATAATTTTTTATTTAACTTTTCTGACCTGACCTACTGTACAATGAGTCACTGGCTTATGGCCAATTATTCTAATTTTATTTTATCCTGATTTCAATTTATTATTATTTACTTTATTATTGAACCCTTCATCTGTTTATAACATAATTACAATGACCCCTTGGCAATTTATTAACAATTATTGCCTTCATGGCCAAGTTTACAAATATTATCTAACGATATCTCCATTAATTACTCAAAGTAAATACACAAATAGTTATTCTTATAAAGTTCAACATGAATGAAATTAGTATCAATTACTTGATACTTTCTTAAAGCAATTGCTTCACACCTGCTACATACAAAAGACAACATAAATACTATGAGAACAAAACATTATGATAAAACATAATAATATGTACATCATTATAAAATATTAAATACTAATTAACCAGTCTACTCTCAGTTCAAACTGTCTATAGTAATTTCACATCATTGGACACTATGTTTATTGTTTACACCTTCCACTGATCACTCCATTTTTTATATTTTTATTATTTTATTACCTAGTAACCTTACTAGGTATTATTAATATGTTTATTATATGAAGGTTTACCTTCCTGACCTTAATTATTGCACACATTGGGTATTGTTTTATTTTATATTGACAAAGTTTTTATGTAACGTCTGGGACCTTAACTTTGTTACGTTACATAATACTCCCCCTCCCAAAGAAGTTTATTTTAGCTGAATATCGTTTAGTTGAAATAAACTTATAGTTCGACTCTGGGAATGTTTTCTTCTTAATCGTAGTATTTTTTTATTTCAGCTTGGTTATAAGTACCCCTTAATTTGTTACTTATTGGGTCAGTCACCACGTATGTGTTGTTTTGGTTATCTTGGCTTATTAAAAAATGTCCAATATATAATAACAATAATTTTTTAGCTATCCCTTCAGAACTGCTAGGTTGTTGCCTGTTTCTTATTAAAATTTTTTCACCGACTGTGTATTTGATGATATTTTTTCTGGTTGCATTCTGTTTTTTTCTTCTAAGTTCCATCATACTCTGTATTTCCCTTTTCACTGCTGGTTCCCTAGAGATTGAGGTATAGGATATGATTTCCTGTATTCTTTATTTCAGAATTCCTACTCCTTTATTTATATATGAAATTATCCGTTGTATTACTATTATATCTTCCTTCCTTCTTAAAATCAATTATTTCCCAAGTTTAAATCTTACTTCTATAATCATTCTTGTGACATTCTTTATTAATTATACATTTTGGATCTGGTTTTATTTATTTATCTATATTTATTTGTGAGTTTTCCCTCTAATATTTAATTTTCCTAAACCTCCCTAACATTATAACTGGAATCGAATTGGTGGTGCACTATCGGCTTACCAAATACCGTCATCCATTACATACTTTCTGAGATCAGAGGAACATCATCTCTGCCCAGTTAAATGATTGCTGGAATGTTCTACAGTCAATCTTCATTAATAAACCTCGTAAGGTAGTCATCATGTGACTTCAATAAAATAATTAATAATAATAATACTCTAGGGATTATTCAGTGTACTTTAACTCAGATCATATTATTTCTTCATATTAATTCTTCCTTCTATTATACACTTCTCATCTCCAATACTTGGCTATTTTATTGACATTTATTAATTGGTTTTCTTACAGATAATTCTTAAATATTTGTTTTTTTTCTTCTTTTCTTGTGATCCTTTTGACGGTTCCATTTTGGCTTTTTCATTCTCTTATTTTCCTTGGTTCATATTCCTTTATTACTAATACAGCTTGTTATAAGATTTTGGTTAGTGTTATACATTATATCATGTAGTTATATTCTTCTGGCACAATCATTATTATTCCTTTCACATTCTAAATTACATTTCTCACTATTATATTACATCAGATACACTCATTTTGTTTGTCGGTTTTGATGATTTTTATTAGGTTTAATCAGTGTTATTTTTTTTTTGCTAAATTATTTTTCTCTATTTATCTTCAATAAGTTGTTCTTATTATATTTTGAATTTTGATATTTTATACTTTATTCATTATCCATAAAATCCGTCCCTTTTCTCTAATAGTTGGTTGGCACTTGGTTTATCTGTGGTCCATTATTTCCTCTATACTGGTTGTTCGGATCTCTCTAGTGTGTACAATTATTTCCGTCCTTGTGACGTATCTCACTATTATCTGGTTCTTCCATTTTGTTGGTATAAAATTTTCATTGATGCTAAAGTCCACCATCATTTTTCGAACTGATTCTTCTGTATTGTTCCTTAATCGTTCGAATGGTTCATACATAACCTCCATAAGTCCTCCATGCTCCTCGGTTAGTCTTGGCTTTTTCGGTCCTTCTAATCTCTCCAGGAATTCAATTGTGATTCGTTTAGAGTTTCTAAATTGCCTTACTTCTCTTGGTTCTGTAATTGGTATATTATGCATTTTAACTAATCCCCCCTTAATCATCTCCAATCCTTCCCGTGTATTCATTAATTTCTTTTGATGTGTTTGTCTCATTTTCGTGTGTTCAATATTTTCTTTATTTCTGCGAGGTTTCTTTTCAGGTAACAGTACACTTTTGTTTTTTTTATTCTCATTAGTTTCCTCTTTATTCTTGTCAAACTTCTCGTTCATTAGTTTGATTAAGTTCTCACTCAAAATCTCGTTTTGTTTCTTTGAGTTTTCGTTTATATTGTCTATTTTATTTTCTAGCTTTTCTGAGTTTTCGTTTATAGAGTCTATTTTATTTTCTAGCCTTTCTAACATTCGTTTGTTATTTTCTAAAATACTGTCTATTTTCTCATTAGTTTGTTTATTTAGTTCCTTCATGCTACTCATGAATTCCATTAATATTTCCCAGTTTACTCCTCCTCTGGCTTCCTCTTTATCACCCGCCTGTTGTTCCATTTCGGTGTCTGTAATTACCTCTGCTTCTTCTTCCTGTCTATCTTCTTCCGTTTCTTGGTCCTTCGCCATCCTTTTTGAAACACCTCTCGTATGCATTCCTGTGCCTCTAATAGTTGCATCCTCAAGTTAAGTAATAGTGATGTAGTCGATTTCTTACTTAACTCAAGCCCACTAGTTGAGCGCCAATTTGTAATAAAAGTAAACGAGAAGAGTTATTATGCCGCACGTTGGATGCGTCAATTTGTAATAAATGCGTGTACCAACGTTAATCTAATTATAAAGAAAAATATTTTTTATGGATTATATTATTCAATAATTGATAATATCTCTGTATTAGGTAGTTATTAAGAGCTTTACAAAAGAAAAACGCTCTATTCCAGTTAATATATTGGGTAATTCAATATATTTCTCCAAGCCTAGTCTGTATATACTATCGAGAGAGCCAAGAGAGGAGAGCGGAGAAAGCAAGTTAGTTTTCTATTCCCGTATTCTGCAGACGAGCGCTGTTATTTACAATCGGCCAGTTATTATAGGTTAAGTCGTTCCGCTTGCTGTATTTCTCACATTCCTTTCTCTGTAACTTACAACTTATTCGAAATACACTAATTACTCTACAAATAACAAGAAATCGTCAAATTCAAGGAGGATTCTTTATTTTATATATTTTTTAATTCAAACAGATGCTTCCTCTTGCCACAAATACACCATATCGATTACACAGTACGTAATCGATTCGTCATTGAATTCGGGTTTTAGATGTGTTAAAATTTAATTATATTTTTTAATTTGTTTTTTATCTCAGGGTACATGTAGTTCTTTTGACTATTAGTAAGGTCAGGTAATGCAATTTTTAAGGTTACTAGGTATTACAATTTAGTTATAAAATCTTATTATATAAAATTCAAATCTAAGCAGGTTTTTTACCGTACTTTGACAGGATACTTAGTATGGCTGTGTTTCGCTACGCCGAGACGAGAGCAGAATGTTGATTCAACGTTTGGATAATAACAGTTCCAGCTTCTTAATAAAAGTTTGGTATTGATGTCCCAGGATGTAGTAGAAGTTTCAGTTCTGATCTTTGTTAATCTTCACGGTTCTGGTAGTTACAGGTCCCAATGGAATTTGTGTAGTATTAAGACTTCGTTCGGTGGTGAAAAGTGAGGTTTTGTATGTTATTTCAAATTTCTTGGTTTGTTTTTTTATATATTTAATTAATTTTGCATCTCTCGGCTATGGATCATCTTCTTTTATTTATAGTTAATCTTCATTATTACTCATTTGCCTTTAATAGGTGGGATAATTTATTTTTAAAATTTTTTTTAACTTTAATGTAGATCGAATTATATTTGCTGAGAGATAGCCTCGGAAGTCAATCCACTGTCCTTTTTAATGGATTACTGCTTACGAAATTTGATTTATATTAATTTGATTCATTAGGGTTTTGGTTTTCTTTTCTAAATTTGTATTAACTGAACTCTACCCATTCACATATAACAATTAAGTGTTGAAATCAACAAGATATCTTGCATTCAGTCGTCCATGACAACCATTTCTTCTTCTGTTATTGGATAATATTTGTTATCCTAGAGCCGTAATTAGAAAATATTCTTGCACTTATTTAATAAAATACTCCCTTATTAAAATTACATTAAATCATATAAAACTTTCACCGAATATGCATTATTAAACCATATACATTTTACTACATTTTCTTCTTGATCGACTTATTTTAAAAGGTATTATTTTCCTTTTACAAAACACTAATTTTAGGCCTATTTGTTTTATTGCATGTGTTATAATTTTTTATTTAACTTTTCTGACCTGACCTACTGTACAATGAGTCACTGGCTTATGGCCAATTATTCTAATTTTATTTTATCCTGATTTCAATTTATTATTATTTACTTTATTATTGAACCCTTCATCTGTTTATAACATAATTACAATGACCCCTTGGCAATTTATTAACAATTATTGCCTTCATGGCCAAGTTTACAAATATTATCTAACGATATCTCCATTAATTACTCAAAGTAAATACACAAATAGTTATTCTTATAAAGTTCAACATGAATGAAATTAGTATCAATTACTTGATACTTTCTTAAAGCAATTGCTTCACACCTGCTACATACAAAAGACAACATAAATACTATGAGAACAAAACATTATGATAAAACATAATAATATGTACATCATTATAAAATATTAAATACTAATTAACCAGTCTACTCTCAGTTCAAACTGTCTATAGTAATTTCACATCATTGGACACTATGTTTATTGTTTACACCTTCCACTGATCACTCCATTTTTTATATTTTTATTATTTTATTACCTAGTAACCTTACTAGGTATTATTAATATGTTTATTATATGAAGGTTTACCTTCCTGACCTTAATTATTGCACACATTGGGTATTGTTTTATTTTATATTGACAAAGTTTTTATGTAACGTCTGGGACCTTAACTTTGTTACGTTACATAATACTCCCCCTCCCAAAGAAGTTTATTTTAGCTGAATATCGTTTAGTTGAAATAAACTTATAGTTCGACTCTGGGAATGTTTTCTTCTTAATCGTAGTATTTTTTTATTTCAGCTTGGTTATAAGTACCCCTTAATTTGTTACTTATTGGGTCAGTCACCACGTATGTGTTGTTTTGGTTATCTTGGCTTATTAAAAAAGGTCCAATATATAATAACAATAATTTTTTAGCTATCCCTTCAGAACTGCTAGGTTGTTGCCTGTTTCTTATTAAAATTTTTTCACCGACTGTGTATTTGATGATATTTTTTCTGGTTGCATTCTGTTTTTTTCTTCTAAGTTCCATCATACTCTGTATTTCCCTTTTCACTGCTGGTTCCCTAGAGATTGAGGTATAGGATATGATTTCCTGTATTCTTTATTTCAGAATTCCTACTCCTTTATTTATATATGAAATTATCCTTTGTATTACTATTATATCTTCCTTCCTTCTTAAAATCAATTATTTCCCAAGTTTAAATCTTACTTCTATAATCATTCTTGTGACATTCTTTATTAATTATACATTTTGGATCTGGTTTTATTTATTTATCTATATTTATTTGTGAGTTTTCCCTCTAATATTTAATTTTCCTAAACCTCCCTAACATTATAACTGGAATCGAATTGGTGGTGCACTATCGGCTTACCAAATACCGTCGTCCATTACATACTTTCTGAGATCAGAGGAACATCATCTCTGCCCAGTTAAATGATTGCTGGAATGTTCTACAGTCAATCTTCATTAATAAACCTCGTAAGGTAGTCATCATGTGACTTCAATAAAATAATTAATAATAATAATACTCTAGGGATTATTCAGTGTACTTTAACTCAGATCATATTATTTCTTCATATTAATTCTTCCTTCTATTATACACTTCTCATCTCCAATACTTGGCTATTTTATTGACATTTATTAATTGGTTTTCTTACAGATAATTCTTAAATATTTGTTTTTTTTCTTCTTTTCTTGTGATCCTTTTGACGGTCCCATTTTGGCTTTTTCATTCTCTTATTTTCCTTGGTTCATATTCCTTTATTACTAATACAGCTTGTTATAAGATTTTGGTTAGTGTTATACATTATATCATGTAGTTATATTCTTCTGGCACAATCATTATTATTCCTTTCACATTCTAAATTACATTTCTCACTATTATATTACATCAGATACACTCATTTTGTTTGTCGGTTTTGATGATTTTTATTAGGTTTAATCAGTGTTATTTTTTTTTGCTAAATTATTTTTCTCTATTTATCTTCACTAAGTTGTTCTTATTATATTTTGAATTTTGATATTTTATACTTTATTCATTATCCATAAAATCCGCCCCTTTTCTCTAATAGTTGGTTGGCACTTGGTTTATCCGTGGTCCATTATTTCCTCTATACTGGTTGTTCGGATCTCTCTAGTGTGTACAATTATTTCCGTCCTTGTGACGTATCTCACTATTATCTGGTTCTTCCATTTTGTTGGTATAAAATTTTCATTGATGCTAAAGTCCACCATCATTTTTCGAACTGATTCTTCTGTATTGTTCCTTAATCGTTCGAATGGTTCATACATAACCTCCATAAGTCCTCCATGCTCCTCGGTTAGTCTTGGCTTTTTCGGTCCTTCTAATCTCTCCAGGAATTCAATTGTGATTCGTTTAGAGTTTCTAAATTGCCTTACTTCTCTTGGTTCTGTAATTGGTATATTATGCATTTTAACTAATCCCCCCTTAATCATCTCCAATCCTTCCCGTGTATTCATTAATTTCTTTTGATGTGTTTGTCTCATTTTCGTGTGTTCAATATTTTCTTTATTTCTGCGAGGTTTCTTTTCAGGTAACAGTACACTTTTGTTTTTTTTATTCTCATTAGTTTCCTCTTTATTCTTGTCAAACTTCTCGTTCATTAGTTTGATTAAGTTCTCACTCAAAATCTCGTTTTGTTTCTTTGAGTTTTCGTTTATATTGTCTATTTTATTTTCTAGCTTTTCTGAGTTTTCGTTTATACAGTCTATTTTATTTTCTAGCCTTTCTAACATTCGTTTGTTATTTTCTAAAATACTGTCTATTTTCTCATTAGTTTGTTTATTTAGTTCCTTCATGCTACTCATGAATTCCATTAATATTTCCCAGTTTACTCCTCCTCTGGCTTCCTCTTTATCACCCGCCTGTTGTTCCATTTCGGTGTCTGTAATTACCTCTGCTTCTTCTTCCTGTCTATCTTCTTCCGTTTCTTGGTCCTTCGCCATCCTTTTTGAAACACCTCTCGTATGCATTCCTGTGCCTCTAATAGTTGCATCCTCAAGTTAAGTAATAGTGATGTAGTCGATTTCTTACTTAACTCAAGCCCACTAGTTGAGCGCCAATTTGTAATAAAAGTAAACGAGAAGAGTTATTATGCCGCACGTTGGATGCGTCAATTTGTAATAAAAGCGTGTACCAACGTTAATCTAATTATAAAGAAAAATATTTTTTATGGATTATATTATTCAATAATTGATAATATCTCTGTATTAGGTAGTTATTAAGAGCTTTACAAAAGAAAAACGCTCTATTCCAGTTAATATATTGGGTAATTCAATATATTTCTCCAAGCCTAGTCTGTATATACTATCGAGAGAGCCAAGAGAGGAGAGCGGAGAAAGCAAGTTAGTTTTCTATTCCCGTATTCTGCAGACGAGCGCTGTTATTTACAATCGGCCAGTTATTATAGGTTAAGTCGTTCCGCTTGCTGTATTTCTCACATTCCTTTCTCTGTAACTTACAACTTATTCGAAATACACTAATTACTCTACAAATAACAAGAAATCGTCAAATTCAAGAAGGATTCTTTATTTTATATATTTTTTAATTAAAACAGATGCTTCCTCTTGCCACAAATACACCATATCGATTACACAGTACGTAATCGATTCGTCATTGAATTCGGGTTTTAGATGTGTTAAAATTTAATTATATTTTTTAATTTGTTTTTTATCTCAGGGTACATGTAGTTCTTTTGACTATTAGTAAGGTCAGGTAATGCAATTTTTAAGGTTACTAGGTATTACAATTTAGTTATAAAATCTTATTATATAAAATTCAAATCTAAGCAGGTTTTTTACCGTACTTTGACAGGATACTTAGTATGGCTGTGTTTCGCTACGCCGAGACGAGAGCAGAATGTTGATTCAACGTTTGGATAATAACAGTTCCAGCTTCTTAATAAAAGTTTGGTATTGATGTCCCAGGATGTAGTAGAAGTTTCAGTTCTGATCTTTGTTAATCTTCACGGTTCTGGTAGTTACAGGTCCCAATGGAATTTGTGTAGTATTAAGACTTCGTTCGGTGGTGAAAAGTGAGGTTTTGTATGTTATTTCAAATTTCTTGGTTTGTTTTTTTATATATTTAATTAATTTTGCATCTCTCGGCTATGGATCATCTTCTTTTATTTATAGTTAATCTTCATTATTACTCATTTGCCTTTAATAGGTGGGATAATTTATTTTTTAAATTTTTTTTAACTTTAATGTAGATCGAATTATATTTGCTGAGAGATAGCCTCGGAAGTCAATCCACTGTCCTTTTTAATGGATTACTGCTTACGAAATTTGATTTATATTAATTTGATTCATTAGGTTTTTGGTTTTCTTTTCTAAATTTGTATTAACTGAACTCTACCCATTCACATATAACAATTAAGTGTTGAAATCAACAAGATATCTTGCATTCAGTCGTCCATGACAACCATTTCTTCTTCTGTTATTGGATAATATTTGTTATCCTAGAGCCGTAATTAGAAAATATTCTTGCACTTATTTAATAAAATACTCCCTTATTAAAATTACATTAAATCATATAAAACTTTCACCGAATATGCATTATTAAACCATATACATTTTACTACATTTTCTTCTTGATCGACTTATTTTAAAAGGTATTATTTTCCTTTTACAAAACACTAATTTTAGGCCTATTTGTTTTATTGCATGTGTTATAATTTTTTATTTAACTTTTCTGACCTGACCTACTGTACAATGAGTCACTGGCTTATGGCCAATTATTCTAATTTTATTTTATCCTGATTTCAATTTATTATTATTTACTTTATTATTGAACCCTTCATCTGTTTATAACATAACTACAATGACCCCTTGGCAATTTATTAACAATTATTGCCTTCATGGCCAAGTTTACAAATATTATCTAACGATATCTCCATTAATTACTCAAAGTAAATACACAAATAGTTATTCTTATAAAGTTCAACATGAATGAAATTAGTATCAATTACTTGATACTTTCTTAAAGCAATTGCTTCACACCTGCTACATACAAAAGACAACATAAATACTATGAGAACAAAACATTATGATAAAACATAATAATATGTACATCATTATAAAATATTAAATACTAATTAACCAGTCTACTCTCAGTTCAAACTGTCTATAGTAATTTCACATCATTGGACACTATGTTTATTGTTTACACCTTCCACTGATCACTCCATTTTTTATATTTTTATTATTTTATTACCTAGTAACCTTACTAGGTATTATTAATATGTTTATTATATGAAGGTTTACCTTCCTGACCTTAATTATTGCACACATTGGGTATTGTTTTATTTTATATTGACAAAGTTTTTATGTAACGTCTGGGACCTTAACTTTGTTACGTTACATAATACTCCCCCTCCCAAAGAAGTTTATTTTAGCTGAATATCGTTTAGTTGAAATAAACTTATAGTTCGACTCTGGGAATGTTTTCTTCTTAATCGTAGTATTTTTTTATTTCAGCTTGGTTATAAGTACCCCTTAATTTGTTACTTATTGGGTCAGTCACCACGTATGTGTTGTTTTGGTTATCTTGGCTTATTAAAAAAGGTCCAATATATAATAACAATAATTTTTTAGCTATCCCTTCAGAACTGCTAGGTTGTTGCCTGTTTCTTATTAAAATTTTTTCACCGACTGTGTATTTGATGATATTTTTTCTGGTTGCATTCTGTTTTTTTCTTCTAAGTTCCATCATACTCTGTATTTCCCTTTTCACTGCTGGTTCCCTAGAGATTGAGGTATAGGATATGATTTCCTGTATTCTTTATTTCAGAATTCCTACTCCTTTATTTATATATGAAATTATCCGTTGTATTACTATTATATCTTCCTTCCTTCTTAAAATCAATTATTTCCCAAGTTTAAATCTTACTTCTATAATCATTCTTGTGACATTCTTTATTAATTATACATTTTGGATCTGGTTTTATTTATTTATCTATATTTATTTGTGAGTTTTCCCTCTAATATTTAATTTTCCTAAACCTCCCTAACATTATAACTGGAATCGAATTGGTGGTGCACTATCGGCTTACCAAATACCGTCGTCCATTACATACTTTCTGAGATCAGAGGAACATCATCTCTGCCCAGTTAAATGATTGCTGGAATGTTCTACAGTCAATCTTCATTAATAAACCTCGTAAGGTAGTCATCATGTGACTTCAATAAAATAATTAATAATAATAATACTCTAGGGATTATTCAGTGTACTTTAACTCAGATCATATTATTTCTTCATATTAATTCTTCCTTCTATTATACACTTCTCATCTCCAATACTTGGCTATTTTATTGACATTTATTAATTGGTTTTCTTACAGATAATTCTTAAATATTTGTTTTTTTTCTTCTTTTCTTGTGATCCTTTTGACGGTTCCATTTTGGCTTTTTCATTCTCTTATTTTCCTTGGTTCATATTCCTTTATTACTAATACAGCTTGTTATAAGATTTTGGTTAGTGTTATACATTATATCATGTAGTTATATTCTTCTGGCACAATCATTATTATTCCTTTCACATTCTAAATTACATTTCTCACTATTATATTACATCAGATACACTCATTTTGTTTGTCGGTTTTGATGATTTTTATTAGGTTTAATCAGTGTTATTTTTTTTTTGCTAAATTATTTTTCTCTATTTATCTTCAATAAGTTGTTCTTATTATATTTTGAATTTTGATATTTTATACTTTATTCATTATCCATAAAATCCGCCCCTTTTCTCTAATAGTTGGTTGGCACTTGGTTTATCCGTGGTCCATTATTTCCTCTATACTGGTTGTTCGGATCTCTCTAGTGTGTACAATTATTTCCGTCCTTGTGACGTATCTCACTATTATCTGGTTCTTCCATTTTGTTGGTATAAAATTTTCATTGATGCTAAAGTCCACCATCATTTTTCGAACTGATTCTTCTGTATTGTTCCTTAATCGTTCGAATGGTTCATACATAACCTCCATAAGTCCTCCATGCTCCTCGGTTAGTCTTGGCTTTTTCGGTCCTTCTAATCTCTCCAGGAATTCAATTGTGATTCGTTTAGAGTTTCTAAATTGCCTTACTTCTCTTGGTTCTGTAATTGGTATATTATGCATTTTAACTAATCCCCCCTTAATCATCTCCAATCCTTCCCGTGTATTCATTAATTTCTTTTGATGTGTTTGTCTCATTTTCGTGTGTTCAATATTTTCTTTATTTCTGCGAGGTTTCTTTTCAGGTAACAGTACACTTTTGTTTTTTTTATTCTCATTAGTTTCCTCTTTATTCTTGTCAAACTTCTCGTTCATTAGTTTGATTAAGTTCTCACTCAAAATCTCGTTTTGTTTCTTTGAGTTTTCGTTTATATTGTCTATTTTATTTTCTAGCTTTTCTGAGTTTTCGTTTATACAGTCTATTTTATTTTCTAGCCTTTCTAACATTCGTTTGTTATTTTCTAAAATACTGTCTATTTTCTCATTAGTTTGTTTATTTAGTTCCTTCATGCTACTCATGAATTCCATTAATATTTCCCAGTTTACTCCTCCTCTGGCTTCCTCTTTATCACCCGCCTGTTGTTCCATTTCGGTGTCTGTAATTACCTCTGCTTCTTCTTCCTGTCTATCTTCTTCCGTTTCTTGGTCCTTCGCCATCCTTTTTGAAACACCTCTTGTATGCATTCCTGTGCCTCTAATAGTTGCATCCTCAAGTTAAGTAATAGTGATGTAGTCGATTTCTTACTTAACTCAAGCCCACTAGTTGAGCGCCAATTTGTAATAAAAGTAAACGAGAAGAGTTATTATGCCGCACGTTGGATGCGTCAATTTGTAATAAAAGCGTGTACCAACGTTAATCTAATTATAAAGAAAAATATTTTTTATGGATTATATTATTCAATAATTGATAATATCTCTGTATTAGGTAGTTATTAAGAGCTTTACAAAAGAAAAACGCTCTATTCCAGTTAATATATTGGGTAATTCAATATATTTCTCCAAGCCTAGTCTGTATATACTATCGAGAGAGCCAAGAGAGGAGAGCGGAGAAAGCAAGTTAGTTTTCTATTCCCGTATTCTGCAGACGAGCGCTGTTATTTACAATCGGCCAGTTATTATAGGTTAAGTCGTTCCGCTTGCTGTATTTCTCACATTCCTTTCTCTGTAACTTACAACTTATTCGAAATACACTAATTACTCTACAAATAACAAGAAATCGTCAAATTCAAGAAGGATTCTTTATTTTATATATTTTTTAATTAAAACAGATGCTTCCTCTTGCCACAAATACACCATATCGATTACACAGTACGTAATCGATTCGTCATTGAATTCGGGTTTTAGATGTGTTAAAATTTAATTATATTTTTTAATTTGTTTTTTATCTCAGGGTACATGTAGTTCTTTTGACTATTAGTAAGGTCAGGTAATGCAATTTTTAAGGTTACTAGGTATTACAATTTAGTTATAAAATCTTATTATATAAAATTCAAATCTAAGCAGGTTTTTTACCGTACTTTGACAGGATACTTAGTATGGCTGTGTTTCGCTACGCCGAGACGAGAGCAGAATGTTGATTCAACGTTTGGATAATAACAGTTCCAGCTTCTTAATAAAAGTTTGGTATTGATGTCCCAGGATGTAGTAGAAGTTTCAGTTCTGATCTTTGTTAATCTTCATGGTTCTGGTAGTTACAGGTCCCAATGGAATTTGTGTAGTATTAAGACTTCGTTCGGTGGTGAAAAGTGAGGTTTTGTATGTTATTTCAAATTTCTTGGTTTGTTTTTTTATATATTTAATTAATTTTGCATCTCTCGGCTATGGATCATCTTCTTTTATTTATAGTTAATCTTCATTATTACTCATTTGCCTTTAATAGGTGGGATAATTTATTTTTTAAATTTTTTTTAACTTTAATGTAGATCGAATTATATTTGCTGAGAGATAGCCTCGGAAGTCAATCCACTGTCCTTTTTAATGGATTACTGCTTACGAAATTTGATTTATATTAATTTGATTCATTAGGTTTTTGGTTTTCTTTTCTAAATTTGTATTAACTGAACTCTACCCATTCACATATAACAATTAAGTGTTGAAATCAACAAGATATCTTGCATTCAGTCGTCCATGACAACCATTTCTTCTTCTGTTATTGGATAATATTTGTTATCCTAGAGCCGTAATTAGAAAATATTCTTGCACTTATTTAATAAAATACTCCCTTATTAAAATTACATTAAATCATATAAAACTTTCACCGAATATGCATTATTAAACCATATACATTTTACTACATTTTCTTCTTGATCGACTTATTTTAAAAGGTATTATTTTCCTTTTACAAAACACTAATTTTAGGCCTATTTGTTTTATTGCATGTGTTATAATTTTTTATTTAACTTTTCTGACCTGACCTACTGTACAATGAGTCACTGGCTTATGGCCAATTATTCTAATTTTATTTTATCCTGATTTCAATTTATTATTATTTACTTTATTATTGAACCCTTCATCTGTTTATAACATAATTACAATGACCCCTTGGCAATTTATTAACAATTATTGCCTTCATGGCCAAGTTTACAAATATTATCTAACGATATCTCCATTAATTACTCAAAGTAAATACACAAATAGTTATTCTTATAAAGTTCAACATGAATGAAATTAGTATCAATTACTTGATACTTTCTTAAAGCAATTGCTTCACACCTGCTACATACAAAAGACAACATAAATACTATGAGAACAAAACATTATGATAAAACATAATAATATGTACATCATTATAAAATATTAAATACTAATTAACCAGTCTACTCTCAGTTCAAACTGTCTATAGTAATTTCACATCATTGGACACTATGTTTATTGTTTACACCTTCCACTGATCACTCCATTTTTTATATTTTTATTATTTTATTACCTAGTAACCTTACTAGGTATTATTAATATGTTTATTATATGAAGGTTTACCTTCCTGACCTTAATTATTGCACACATTGGGTATTGTTTTATTTTATATTGACAAAGTTTTTATGTAACGTCTGGGACCTTAACTTTGTTACGTTACATAATACTCCCCCTCCCAAAGAAGTTTATTTTAGCTGAATATCGTTTAGTTGAAATAAACTTATAGTTCGACTCTGGGAATGTTTTCTTCTTAATCGTAGTATTTTTTTATTTCAGCTTGGTTATAAGTACCCCTTAATTTGTTACTTATTGGGTCAGTCACCACGTATGTGTTGTTTTGGTTATCTTGGCTTATTAAAAAAGGTCCAATATATAATAACAATAATTTTTTAGCTATCCCTTCAGAACTGCTAGGTTGTTGCCTGTTTCTTATTAAAATTTTTTCACCGACTGTGTATTTGATGATATTTTTTCTGGTTGCATTCTGTTTTTTTCTTCTAAGTTCCATCATACTCTGTATTTCCCTTTTCACTGCTGGTTCCCTAGAGATTGAGGTATAGGATATGATTTCCTGTATTCTTTATTTCAGAATTCCTACTCCTTTATTTATATATGAAATTATCCGTTGTATTACTATTATATCTTCCTTCCTTCTTAAAATCAATTATTTCCCAAGTTTAAATCTTACTTCTATAATCATTCTTGTGACATTCTTTATTAATTATACATTTTGGATCTGGTTTTATTTATTTATCTATATTTATTTGTGAGTTTTCCCTCTAATATTTAATTTTCCTAAACCTCCCTAACATTATAACTGGAATCGAATTGGTGGTGCACTATCGGCTTACCAAATACCGTCGTCCATTGCATACTTTCTGAGATCAGAGGAACATCATCTCTGCCCAGTTAAATGATTGCTGGAATGTTCTACAGTCAATCTTCATTAATAAACCTCGTAAGGTAGTCATCATGTGACTTCAATAAAATAATTAATAATAATAATACTCTAGGGATTATTCAGTGTACTTTAACTCAGATCATATTATTTCTTCATATTAATTCTTCCTTCTATTATACACTTCTCATCTCCAATACTTGGCTATTTTATTGACATTTATTAATTGGTTTTCTTACAGATAATTCTTAAATATTTGTTTTTTTTCTTCTTTTCTTGTGATCCTTTTGACGGTTCCATTTTGGCTTTTTCATTCTCTTATTTTCCTTGGTTCATATTCCTTTATTACTAATACAGCTTGTTATAAGATTTTGGTTAGTGTTATACATTATATCATGTAGTTATATTCTTCTGGCACAATCATTATTATTCCTTTCACATTCTAAATTACATTTCTCACTATTATATTACATCAGATACACTCATTTTGTTTGTCGGTTTTGATGATTTTTATTAGGTTTAATCAGTGTTATTTTTTTTTTGCTAAATTATTTTTCTCTATTTATCTTCACTAAGTTGTTCTTATTATATTTTGAATTTTGATATTTTATACTTTATTCATTATCCATAAAATCCGCCCCTTTTCTCTAATAGTTGGTTGGCACTTGGTTTATCCGTGGTCCATTATTTCCTCTATACTGGTTGTTCGGATCTCTCTAGTGTGTACAATTATTTCCGTCCTTGTGACGTATCTCACTATTATCTGGTTCTACAATTTTGTTGGTATAAAATTTTCATTGATGCTAAAGTCCACCATCATTTTTCGAACTGATTCTTCTGTATTGTTCCTTAATCGTTCGAATGGTTCATACATAACCTCCATAAGTCCTCCATGCTCCTCGGTTAGTCTTGGCTTTTTCGGTCCTTCTAATCTCTCCAGGAATTCAATTGTGATTCGTTTAGAGTTTCTAAATTGCCTTACTTCTCTTGGTTCTGTAATTGGTATATTATGCATTTTAACTAATCCCCCCTTAATCATCTCCAATCCTTCCCGTGTATTCATTAATTTCTTTTGATGTGTTTGTCTCATTTTCGTGTGTTCAATATTTTCTTTATTTCTGCGAGGTTTCTTTTCAGGTAACAGTACACTTTTGTTTTTTTTATTCTCATTAGTTTCCTCTTTATTCTTGTCAAACTTCTCGTTCATTAGTTTGATTAAGTTCTCACTCAAAATCTCGTTTTGTTTCTTTGAGTTTTCGTTTATATTGTCTATTTTATTTTCTAGCTTTTCTGAGTTTTCGTTTATACAGTCTATTTTATTTTCTAGCCTTTCTAACATTCGTTTGTTATTTTCTAAAATACTGTCTATTTTCTCATTAGTTTGTTTATTTAGTTCCTTCATGCTACTCATGAATTCCATTAATATTTCCCAGTTTACTCCTCCTCTGGCTTCCTCTTTATCACCCGCCTGTTGTTCCATTTCGGTGTCTGTAATTACCTCTGCTTCTTCTTCCTGTCTATCTTCTTCCGTTTCTTGGTCCTTCGCCATCCTTTTTGAAACACCTCTCGTATGCATTCCTGTGCCTCTAATAGTTGCATCCTCAAGTTAAGTAATAGTGATGTAGTCGATTTCTTACTTAACTCAAGCCCACTAGTTGAGCGCCAATTTGTAATAAAAGTAAACGAGAAGAGTTATTATGCCGCACGTTGGATGCGTCAATTTGTAATAAAAGCGTGTACCAACGTTAATCTAATTATAAAGAAAAATATTTTTTATGGATTATATTATTCAATAATTGATAATATCTCTGTATTAGGTAGTTATTAAGAGCTTTACAAAAGAAAAACGCTCTATTCCAGTTAATATATTGGGTAATTCAATATATTTCTCCAAGCCTAGTCTGTATATACTATCGAGAGAGCCAAGAGAGGAGAGCGGAGAAAGCAAGTTAGTTTTCTATTCCCGTATTCTGCAGACGAGCGCTGTTATTTACAATCGGCCAGTTATTATAGGTTAAGTCGTTCCGCTTGCTGTATTTCTCACATTCCTTTCTCTGTAACTTACAACTTATTCGAAATACACTAATTACTCTACAAATAACAAGAAATCGTCAAATTCAAGAAGGATTCTTTATTTTATATATTTTTTAATTAAAACAGATGCTTCCTCTTGCCACAAATACACCATATCGATTACACAGTACGTAATCGATTCGTCATTGAATTCGGGTTTTAGATGTGTTAAAATTTAATTATATTTTTTAATTTGTTTTTTATCTCAGGGTACATGTAGTTCTTTTGACTATTAGTAAGGTCAGGTAATGCAATTTTTAAGGTTACTAGGTATTACAATTTAGTTATAAAATCTTATTATATAAAATTCAAATCTAAGCAGGTTTTTTACCGTACTTTGACAGGATACTTAGTATGGCTGTGTTTCGCTACGCCGAGACGAGAGCAGAATGTTGATTCAACGTTTGGATAATAACAGTTCCAGCTTCTTAATAAAAGTTTGGTATTGATGTCCCAGGATGTAGTAGAAGTTTCAGTTCTGATCTTTGTTAATCTTCACGGTTCTGGTAGTTACAGGTCCCAATGGAATTTGTGTAGTATTAAGACTTCGTTCGGTGGTGAAAAGTGAGGTTTTGTATGTTATTTCAAATTTCTTGGTTTGTTTTTTTATATATTTAATTAATTTTGCATCTCTCGGCTATGGATCATCTTCTTTTATTTATAGTTAATCTTCATTATTACTCATTTGCCTTTAATAGGTGGGATAATTTATTTTTTAAATTTTTTTTAACTTTAATGTAGATCGAATTATATTTGCTGAGAGATAGCCTCGGAAGTCAATCCACTGTCCTTTTTAATGGATTACTGCTTACGAAATTTGATTTATATTAATTTGATTCATTAGGTTTTTGGTTTTCTTTTCTAAATTTGTATTAACTGAACTCTACCCATTCACATATAACAATTAAGTGTTGAAATCAACAAGATATCTTGCATTCAGTCGTCCATGACAACCATTTCTTCTTCTGTTATTGGATAATATTTGTTATCCTAGAGCCGTAATTAGAAAATATTCTTGCACTTATTTAATAAAATACTCCCTTATTAAAATTACATTAAATCATATAAAACTTTCACCGAATATGCATTATTAAACCATATACATTTTACTACATTTTCTTCTTGATCGACTTATTTTAAAAGGTATTATTTTCCTTTTACAAAACACTAATTTTAGGCCTATTTGTTTTATTGCATGTGTTATAATTTTTTATTTAACTTTTCTGACCTGACCTACTGTACAATGAGTCACTGGCTTATGGCCAATTATTCTAATTTTATTTTATCCTGATTTCAATTTATTATTATTTACTTTATTATTGAACCCTTCATCTGTTTATAACATAATTACAATGACCCCTTGGCAATTTATTAACAATTATTGCCTTCATGGCCAAGTTTACAAATATTATCTAACGATATCTCCATTAATTACTCAAAGTAAATACACAAATAGTTATTCTTATAAAGTTCAACATGAATGAAATTAGTATCAATTACTTGATACTTTCTTAAAGCAATTGCTTCACACCTGCTACATACAAAAGACAACATAAATACTATGAGAACAAAACATTATGATAAAACATAATAATATGTACATCATTATAAAATATTAAATACTAATTAACCAGTCTACTCTCAGTTCAAACTGTCTATAGTAATTTCACATCATTGGACACTATGTTTATTGTTTACACCTTCCACTGATCACTCCATTTTTTATATTTTTATTATTTTATTACCTAGTAACCTTACTAGGTATTATTAATATGTTTATTATATGAAGGTTTACCTTCCTGACCTTAATTATTGCACACATTGGGTATTGTTTTATTTTATATTGACAAAGTTTTTATGTAACGTCTGGGACCTTAACTTTGTTACGTTACATAATACTCCCCCTCCCAAAGAAGTTTATTTTAGCTGAATATCGTTTAGTTGAAATAAACTTATAGTTCGACTCTGGGAATGTTTTCTTCTTAATCGTAGTATTTTTTTATTTCAGCTTGGTTATAAGTACCCCTTAATTTGTTACTTATTGGGTCAGTCACCACGTATGTGTTGTTTTGGTTATCTTGGCTTATTAAAAAAGGTCCAATATATAATAACAATAATTTTTTAGCTATCCCTTCAGAACTGCTAGGTTGTTGCCTGTTTCTTATTAAAATTTTTTCACCGACTGTGTATTTGATGATATTTTTTCTGGTTGCATTCTGTTTTTTTCTTCTAAGTTCCATCATACTCTGTATTTCCCTTTTCACTGCTGGTTCCCTAGAGATTGAGGTATAGGATATGATTTCCTGTATTCTTTATTTCAGAATTCCTACTCCTTTATTTATATATGAAATTATCCGTTGTATTACTATTATATCTTCCTTCCTTCTTAAAATCAATTATTTCCCAAGTTTAAATCTTACTTCTATAATCATTCTTGTGACATTCTTTATTAATTATACATTTTGGATCTGGTTTTATTTATTTATCTATATTTATTTGTGAGTTTTCCCTCTAATATTTAATTTTCCTAAACCTCCCTAACATTATAACTGGAATCGAATTGGTGGTGCACTATCGGCTTACCAAATACCGTCGTCCATTACATACTTTCTGAGATCAGAGGAACATCATCTCTGCCCAGTTAAATGATTGCTGGAATGTTCTACAGTCAATCTTCATTAATAAACCTCGTAAGGTAGTCATCATGTGACTTCAATAAAATAATTAATAATAATAATACTCTAGGGATTATTCAGTGTACTTTAACTCAGATCATATTATTTCTTCATATTAATTCTTCCTTCTATTATACACTTCTCATCTCCAATACTTGGCTATTTTATTGACATTTATTAATTGGTTTTCTTACAGATAATTCTTAAATATTTGTTTTTTTTTCTTCTTTTCTTGTGATCCTTTTGACGGTTCCATTTTGGCTTTTTCATTCTCTTATTTTCCTTGGTTCATATTCCTTTATTACTAATACAGCTTGTTATAAGATTTTGGTTAGTGTTATACATTATATCATGTAGTTATATTCTTCTGGCACAATCATTATTATTCCTTTCACATTCTAAATTACATTTCTCACTATTATATTACATCAGATACACTCATTTTGTTTGTCGGTTTTGATGATTTTTATTAGGTTTAATCAGTGTTATTTTTTTTTTGCTAAATTATTTTTCTCTATTTATCTTCAATAAGTTGTTCTTATTATATTTTGAATTTTGATATTTTATACTTTATTCATTATCCATAAAATCCGTCCCTTTTCTCTAATAGTTGGTTGGCACTTGGTTTATCCGTGGTCCATTATTTCCTCTATACTGGTTGTTCGGATCTCTCTAGTGTGTACAATTATTTCCGTCCTTGTGACGTATCTCACTATTATCTGGTTCTTCCATTTTGTTGGTATAAAATTTTCATTGATGCTAAAGTCCACCATCATTTTTCGAACTGATTCTTCTGTATTGTTCCTTAATCGTTCGAATGGTTCATACATAACCTCCATAAGTCCTCCATGCTCCTCGGTTAGTCTTGGCTTTTTCGGTCCTTCTAATCTCTCCAGGAATTCAATTGTGATTCGTTTAGAGTTTCTAAATTGCCTTACTTCTCTTGGTTCTGTAATTGGTATATTATGCATTTTAACTAATCCCCCCTTAATCATCTCCAATCCTTCCCGTGTATTCATTAATTTCTTTTGATGTGTTTGTCTCATTTTCGTGTGTTCAATATTTTCTTTATTTCTGCGAGGTTTCTTTTCAGGTAACAGTACACTTTTGTTTTTTTTATTCTCATTAGTTTCCTCTTTATTCTTGTCAAACTTCTCGTTCATTAGTTTGATTAAGTTCTCACTCAAAATCTCGTTTTGTTTCTTTGAGTTTTCGTTTATATTGTCTATTTTATTTTCTAGCTTTTCTGAGTTTTCGTTTATACAGTCTATTTTATTTTCTAGCCTTTCTAACATTCGTTTGTTATTTTCTAAAATACTGTCTATTTTCTCATTAGTTTGTTTATTTAGTTCCTTCATGCTACTCATGAATTCCATTAATATTTCCCAGTTTACTCCTCCTCTGGCTTCCTCTTTATCACCCGCCTGTTGTTCCATTTCGGTGTCTGTAATTACCTCTGCTTCTTCTTCCTGTCTATCTTCTTCCGTTTCTTGGTCCTTCGCCATCCTTTTTGAAACACCTCTCGTATGCATTCCTGTGCCTCTAATAGTTGCATCCTCAAGTTAAGTAATAGTGATGTAGTCGATTTCTTACTTAACTCAAGCCCACTAGTTGAGCGCCAATTTGTAATAAAAGTAAACGAGAAGAGTTATTATGCCGCACGTTGGATGCGTCAATTTGTAATAAAAGCGTGTACCAACGTTAATCTAATTATAAAGAAAAATATTTTTTATGGATTATATTATTCAATAATTGATAATATCTCTGTATTAGGTAGTTATTAAGAGCTTTACAAAAGAAAAACGCTCTATTCCAGTTAATATATTGGGTAATTCAATATATTTCTCCAAGCCTAGTCTGTATATACTATCGAGAGAGCCAAGAGAGGAGAGCGGAGAAAGCAAGTTAGTTTTCTATTCCCGTATTCTGCAGACGAGCGCTGTTATTTACAATCGGCCAGTTATTATAGGTTAAGTCGTTCCGCTTGCTGTATTTCTCACATTCCTTTCTCTGTAACTTACAACTTATTCGAAATACACTAATTACTCTACAAATAACAAGAAATCGTCAAATTCAAGAAGGATTCTTTATTTTATATATTTTTTAATTCAAACAGATGCTTCCTCTTGCCACAAATACACCATATCGATTACACAGTACGTAATCGATTCGTCATTGAATTCGGGTTTTAGATGTGTTAAAATTTAATTATATTTTTTAATTTGTTTTTTATCTCAGGGTACATGTAGTTCTTTTGACTATTAGTAAGGTCAGGTAATGCAATTTTTAAGGTTACTAGGTATTACAATTTAGTTATAAAATCTTATTATATAAAATTCAAATCTAAGCAGGTTTTTTACCGTACTTTGACAGGATACTTAGTATGGCTGTGTTTCGCTACGCCGAGACGAGAGCAGAATGTTGATTCAACGTTTGGATAATAACAGTTCCAGCTTCTTAATAAAAGTTTGGTATTGATGTCCCAGGATGTAGTAGAAGTTTCAGTTCTGATCTTTGTTAATCTTCACGGTTCTGGTAGTTACAGGTCCCAATGGAATTTGTGTAGTATTAAGACTTCGTTCGGTGGTGAAAAGTGAGGTTTTGTATGTTATTTCAAATTTCTTGGTTTGTTTTTTTATATATTTAATTAATTTTGCATCTCTCGGCTATGGATCATCTTCTTTTATTTATAGTTAATCTTCATTATTACTCATTTGCCTTTAATAGGTGGGATAATTTATTTTTTAAATTTTTTTTAACTTTAATGTAGATCGAATTATATTTGCTGAGAGATAGCCTCGGAAGTCAATCCACTGTCCTTTTTAATGGATTACTGCTTACAAAATTTGATTTATATTAATTTGATTCATTAGGTTTTTGGTTTTCTTTTCTAAATTTGTATTAACTGAACTCTACCCATTCACATATAACAATTAAGTGTTGAAATCAACAAGATATCTTGCATTCAGTCGTCCATGACAACCATTTCTTCTTCTGTTATTGGATAATATTTGTTATCCTAGAACCGTAATTAGAAAATATTCTTGCACTTATTTAATAAAATACTCCCTTATTAAAATTACATTAAATCATATAAAACTTTCACCGAATATGCATTATTAAACCATATACATTTTACTACATTTTCTTCTTGATCGACTTATTTTAAAAGGTATTATTTTCCTTTTACAAAACACTAATTTTAGGCCTATTTGTTTTATTGCATGTGTTATAATTTTTTATTTAACTTTTCTGACCTGACCTACTGTACAATGAGTCACTGGCTTATGGCCAATTATTCTAATTTTATTTTATCCTGATTTCAATTTATTATTATTTACTTTATTATTGAACCCTTCATCTGTTTATAACATAATTACAATGACCCCTTGGCAATTTATTAACAATTATTGCCTTCATGGCCAAGTTTACAAATATTATCTAACGATATCTCCATTAATTACTCAAAGTAAATACACAAATAGTTATTCTTATAAAGTTCAACATGAATGAAATTAGTATCAATTACTTGATACTTTCTTAAAGCAATTGCTTCACACCTGCTACATACAAAAGACAACATAAATACTATGAGAACAAAACATTATGATAAAACATAATAATATGTACATCATTATAAAATATTAAATACTAATTAACCAGTCTACTCTCAGTTCAAACTGTCTATAGTAATTTCACATCATTGGACACTATGTTTATTGTTTACACCTTCCACTGATCACTCCATTTTTTATATTTTTATTATTTTATTACCTAGTAACCTTACTAGGTATTATTAATATGTTTATTATATGAAGGTTTACCTTCCTGACCTTAATTATTGCACACATTGGGTATTGTTTTATTTTATATTGACAAAGTTTTTATGTAACGTCTGGGACCTTAACTTTGTTACGTTACATAATACTCCCCCTCCCAAAGAAGTTTATTTTAGCTGAATATCGTTTAGTTGAAATAAACTTATAGTTCGACTCTGGGAATGTTTTCTTCTTAATCGTAGTATTTTTTTATTTCAGCTTGGTTATAAGTACCCCTTAATTTGTTACTTATTGGGTCAGTCACCACGTATGTGTTGTTTTGGTTATCTTGGCTTATTAAAAAAGGTCCAATATATAATAACAATAATTTTTTAGCTATCCCTTCAGAACTGCTAGGTTGTTGCCTGTTTCTTATTAAAATTTTTTCACCGACTGTGTATTTGATGATATTTTTTCTGGTTGCATTCTGTTTTTTTCTTCTAAGTTCCATCATACTCTGTATTTCCCTTTTCACTGCTGGTTCCCTAGAGATTGAGGTATAGGATATGATTTCCTGTATTCTTTATTTCAGAATTCCTACTCCTTTATTTATATATGAAATTATCCGTTGTATTACTATTATATCTTCCTTCCTTCTTAAAATCAATTATTTCCCAAGTTTAAATCTTACTTCTATAATCATTCTTGTGACATTCTTTATTAATTATACATTTTGGATCTGGTTTTATTTATTTATCTATATTTATTTGTGAGTTTTCCCTCTAATATTTAATTTTCCTAAACCTCCCTAACATTATAACTGGAATCGAATTGGTGGTGCACTATCGGCTTACCAAATACCGTCGTCCATTACATACTTTCTGAGATCAGAGGAACATCATCTCTGCCCAGTTAAATGATTGCTGGAATGTTCTACAGTCAATCTTCATTAATAAACCTCGTAAGGTAGTCATCATGTGACTTCAATAAAATAATTAATAATAATAATACTCTAGGGATTATTCAGTGTACTTTAACTCAGATCATATTATTTCTTCATATTAATTCTTCCTTCTATTATACACTTCTCATCTCCAATACTTGGCTATTTTATTGACATTTATTAATTGGTTTTCTTACAGATAATTCTTAAATATTTGTTTTTTTTCTTCTTTTCTTGTGATCCTTTTGACGGTTCCATTTTGGCTTTTTCATTCTCTTATTTTCCTTGGTTCATATTCCTTTATTACTAATACAGCTTGTTATAAGATTTTGGTTAGTGTTATACATTATATCATGTAGTTATATTCTTCTGGCACAATCATTATTATTCCTTTCACATTCTAAATTACATTTCTCACTATTATATTACATCAGATACACTCATTTTGTTTGTCGGTTTTGATGATTTTTATTAGGTTTAATCAGTGTTATTTTTTTTTTGCTAAATTATTTTTCTCTATTTATCTTCACTAAGTTGTTCTTATTATATTTTGAATTTTGATATTTTATACTTTATTCATTATCCATAAAATCCGTCCCTTTTCTCTAATAGTTGGTTGGCACTTGGTTTATCCGTGGTCCATTATTTCCTCTATACTGGTTGTTCGGATCTCTCTAGTGTGTACAATTATTTCCGTCCTTGTGACGTATCTCACTATTATCTGGTTCTTCCATTTTGTTGGTATAAAATTTTCATTGATGCTAAAGTCCACCATCATTTTTCGAACTGATTCTTCTGTATTGTTCCTTAATCGTTCGAATGGTTCATACATAACCTCCATAAGTCCTCCATGCTCCTCGGTTAGTCTTGGCTTTTTCGGTCCTTCTAATCTCTCCAGGAATTCAATTGTGATTCGTTTAGAGTTTCTAAATTGCCTTACTTCTCTTGGTTCTGTAATTGGTATATTATGCATTTTAACTAATCCCCCCTTAATCATCTCCAATCCTTCCCGTGTATTCATTAATTTCTTTTGATGTGTTTGTCTCATTTTCGTGTGTTCAATATTTTCTTTATTTCTGCGAGGTTTCTTTTCAGGTAACAGTACACTTTTGTTTTTTTTATTCTCATTAGTTTCCTCTTTATTCTTGTCAAACTTCTCGTTCATTAGTTTGATTAAGTTCTCACTCAAAATCTCGTTTTGTTTCTTTGAGTTTTCGTTTATATTGTCTATTTTATTTTCTAGCTTTTCTGAGTTTTCGTTTATACAGTCTATTTTATTTTCTAGCCTTTCTAACATTCGTTTGTTATTTTCTAAAATACTGTCTATTTTCTCATTAGTTTGTTTATTTAGTTCCTTCATGCTACTCATGAATTCCATTAATATTTCCCAGTTTACTCCTCCTCTGGCTTCCTCTTTATCACCCGCCTGTTGTTCCATTTCGGTGTCTGTAATTACCTCTGCTTCTTCTTCCCGTCTATCTTCTTCCGTTTCTTGGTCCTTCGCCATCCTTTTTGAAACACCTCTCGTATGCATTCCTGTGCCTCTAATAGTTGCCTCCTCAAGTTAAGTAATAGTGATGTAGTCGATTTCTTACTTAACTCAAGCCCACTAGTTGAGCGCCAATTTGTAATAAAAGTAAACGAGAAGAGTTATTATGCCGCACGTTGGATGCGTCAATTTGTAATAAATGCGTGTACCAACGTTAATCTAATTATAAAGAAAAATATTTTTTATGGATTATATTATTCAATAATTGATAATATCTCTGTATTAGGTAGTTATTAAGAGCTTTACAAAAGAAAAACGCTCTATTCCAGTTAATATATTGGGTAATTCAATATATTTCTCCAAGCCTAGTCTGTATATACTATCGAGAGAGCCAAGAGAGGAGAGCGGAGAAAGCAAGTTAGTTTTCTATTCCCGTATTCTGCAGACGAGCGCTGTTATTTACAATCGGCCAGTTATTATAGGTTAAGTCGTTCCGCTTGCTGTATTTCTCACGTTCCTTTCTCTGTAACTTACAACTTATTCGAAATACACTAATTACTCTACAAATAACAAGAAATCGTCAAATTCAAGAAGGATTCTTTATTTTATATATTTTTTAATTCAAACAGATGCTTCCTCTTGCCACAAATACACCATATCGATTACACAGTACGTAATCGATTCGTCATTGAATTCGGGTTTTAGATGTGTTAAAATTTAATTATATTTTTTAATTTATTTTTTATCTCAGGGTACATGTAGTTCTTTTGACTATTAGTAAGGTCAGGTAATGCAATTTTTAAGGTTACTAGGTATTACAATTTAGTTATAAAATCTTATTATATAAAATTCAAATCTAAGCAGGTTTTTTACCGTACTTTGACAGGATACTTAGTATGGCCGTGTTTCGCTACGCCGAGACGAGAGCAGAATGTTTATTCAACGTTTGGATAATAACAGTCTCCAGCTTCTTAATAAAAGTTTGGTATTGATGTCCCAGGATGTAGTAGAAGTTTCAGTTCTGATCTTTGTTAATCTTCACGGTTCTGGTAGTTACAGGTCCCAATGGAATTTGTGTAGTATTAAGACTTCGTTCGGTGGTGAAAAGTGAGGTTTTGTATGTTATTTCAAATTTCTTGGTTTGTTTTTTTATATATTTAATTAATTTTGCATCTCTCGGCTATGGATCATCTTCTTTTATTTATAGTTAATCTTCATTATTACTCATTTGCCTTTAATAGGTGGGATAATTTATTTTTTTTAATTTTTTTTAACTTTAATGTAGATCGAATTATATTTGCTGAGAGATAGCCTCGGAAGTCAATCCACTGTCCTTTTTAATGGATTACTGCTTATGAAATTTGATTTATATTAATTTGATTCATTAGGTTTTTGGTTTTCTTTTCTAAATTTGTATTAACTGAACTCTACCCATTCACATATAACAATTAAGTGTTGAAATCAACAAGATATCTTGCATTCAGTCGTCCATGACAACCATTTCTTCTTCTGTTATTGGATAATATTTGTTATCCTAGAGCCGTAATTAGAAAATATTCTTGCACTTATTTAATAAAATACTCCCTTATTAAAATTACATTAAATCATATAAAACTTTCACCGAATATGCATTATTAAACCATATACATTTTACTACATTTTCTTCTTGATCGACTTATTTTAAAAGGTATTATTTTCCTTTTACAAAACACTAATTTTAGGCCTATTTGTTTTATTGCATGTGTTATAATTTTTTATTTAACTTTTCTGACCTGACCTACTGTACAATGAGTCACTGGCTTATGGCCAATTATTCTAATTTTATTTTATCCTGATTTCAATTTATTATTATTTACTTTATTATTGAACCCTTCATCTGTTTATAACATAATTACAATGACCCCTTGGCAATTTATTAACAATTATTGCCTTCATGGCCAAGTTTACAAATATTATCTAACGATATCTCCATTAATTACTCAAAGTAAATACACAAATAGTTATTCTTATAAAGTTCAACATGAATGAAATTAGTATCAATTACTTGATACTTTCTTAAAGCAATTGCTTCACACCTGCTACATACAAAAGACAACATAAATACTATGAGAACAAAACATTATGATAAAACATAATAATATGTACATCATTATAAAATATTAAATACTAATTAACCAGTCTACTCTCAGTTCAAACTGTCTATAGTAATTTCACATCATTGGACACTATGTTTATTGTTTACACCTTCCACTGATCACTCCATTTTTTATATTTTTATTATTTTATTACCTAGTAACCTTACTAGGTATTATTAATATGTTTATTATATGAAGGTTTACCTTCCTGACCTTAATTATTGCACACATTGGGTATTGTTTTATTTTATATTGACAAAGTTTTTATGTAACGTCTGGGACCTTAACTTTGTTACGTTACATAATACTCCCCCTCCCAAAGAAGTTTATTTTAGCTGAATATCGTTTAGTTGAAATAAACTTATAGTTCGACTCTGGGAATGTTTTCTTCTTAATCGTAGTATTTTTTTATTTCAGCTTGGTTATAAGTACCCCTTAATTTGTTACTTATTGGGTCAGTCACCACGTATGTGTTGTTTTGGTTATCTTGGCTTATTAAAAAAGGTCCAATATATAATAACAATAATTTTTTAGCTATCCCTTCAGAACTGCTAGGTTGTTGCCTGTTTCTTATTAAAATTTTTTCACCGACTGTGTATTTGATGATATTTTTTCTGGTTGCATTCTGTTTTTTTCTTCTAAGTTCCATCATACTCTGTATTTCCCTTTTCACTGCTGGTTCCCTAGAGATTGAGGTATAGGATATGATTTCCTGTATTCTTTATTTCAGAATTCCTACTCCTTTATTTATATATGAAATTATCCGTTGTATTACTATTATATCTTCCTTCCTTCTTAAAATCAATTATTTCCCAAGTTTAAATCTTACTTCTATAATCATTCTTGTGACATTCTTTATTAATTATACATTTTGGATCTGGTTTTATTTATTTATCTATATTTATTTGTGAGTTTTCCCTCTAATATTTAATTTTCCTAAACCTCCCTAACATTATAACTGGAATCGAATTGGTGGTGCACTATCGGCTTACCAAATACCGTCGTCCATTACATACTTTCTGAGATCAGAGGAACATCATCTCTGCCCAGTTAAATGATTGCTGGAATGTTCTACAGTCAATCTTCATTAATAAACCTCGTAAGGTAGTCATCATGTGACTTCAATAAAATAATTAATAATAATAATACTCTAGGGATTATTCAGTGTACTTTAACTCAGATCATATTATTTCTTCATATTAATTCTTCCTTCTATTATACACTTCTCATCTCCAATACTTGGCTATTTTATTGACATTTATTAATTGGTTTTCTTACAGATAATTCTTAAATATTTGTTTTTTTTCTTCTTTTCTTGTGATCCTTTTGACGGTTCCATTTTGGCTTTTTCATTCTCTTATTTTCCTTGGTTCATATTCCTTTATTACTAATACAGCTTGTTATAAGATTTTGGTTAGTGTTATACATTATATCATGTAGTTATATTCTTCTGGCACAATCATTATTATTCCTTTCACATTCTAAATTACATTTCTCACTATTATATTACATCAGATACACTCACTTTGTTTGTCGGTTTTGATGATTTTTATTAGGTTTAATCAGTGTTATTTTTTTTTTGCTAAATTATTTTTCTCTATTTATCTTCACTAAGTTGTTCTTATTATATTTTGAATTTTGATATTTTATACTTTATTCATTATCCATAAAATCCGTCCCTTTTCTCTAATAGTTGGTTCGCACTTGGTTTATCCGTGGTCCATTATTTCCTCTATACTGGTTGTTCGGATCTCTCTAGTGTGTACAATTATTTCCGTCCTTGTGACGTATCTCACTATTATCTGGTTCTTCCATTTTGTTGGTATAAAATTTTCATTGATGCTAAAGTCCACCATCATTTTTCGAACTGATTCTTCTGTATTGTTCCTTAATCGTTCGAATGGTTCATACATAACCTCCATAAGTCCTCCATGCTCCTCGGTTAGTCTTGGCTTTTTCGGTCCTTCTAATCTCTCCAGGAATTCAATTGTGATTCGTTTAGAGTTTCTAAATTGCCTTACTTCTCTTGGTTCTGTAATTGGTATATTATGCATTTTAACTAATCCCCCCTTAATCATCTCCAATCCTTCCCGTGTATTCATTAATTTCTTTTGATGTGTTTGTCTCATTTTCGTGTGTTCAATATTTTCTTTATTTCTGCGAGGTTTCTTTTCAGGTAACAGTACACTTTTGTTTTTTTTATTCTCATTAGTTTCCTCTTTATTCTTGTCAAACTTCTCGTTCATTAGTTTGATTAAGTTCTCACTCAAAATCTCGTTTTGTTTCTTTGAGTTTTCGTTTATATTGTCTATTTTATTTTCTAGCTTTTCTGAGTTTTCGTTTATACAGTCTATTTTATTTTCTAGCCTTTCTAACATTCGTTTGTTATTTTCTAAAATACTGTCTATTTTCTCATTAGTTTGTTTATTTAGTTCCTTCATGCTACTCATGAATTCCATTAATATTTCCCAGTTTACTCCTCCTCTGGCTTCCTCTTTATCACCCGCCTGTTGTTCCATTTCGGTGTCTGTAATTACCTCTGCTTCTTCTTCCCGTCTATCTTCTTCCGTTTCTTGGTCCTTCGCCATCCTTTTTGAAACACCTCTCGTATGCATTCCTGTGCCTCTAATAGTTGCCTCCTCAAGTTAAGTAATAGTGATGTAGTCGATTTCTTACTTAACTCAAGCCCACTAGTTGAGCGCCAATTTGTAATAAAAGTAAACGAGAAGAGTTATTATGCCGCACGTTGGATGCGTCAATTTGTAATAAATGCGTGTACCAACGTTAATCTAATTATAAAGAAAAATATTTTTTATGGATTATATTATTCAATAATTGATAATATCTCTGTATTAGGTAGTTATTAAGAGCTTTACAAAAGAAAAACGCTCTATTCCAGTTAATATATTGGGTAATTCAATATATTTCTCCAAGCCTAGTCTGTATATACTATCGAGAGAGCCAAGAGAGGAGAGCGGAGAAAGCAAGTTAGTTTTCTATTCCCGTATTCTGCAGACGAGCGCTGTTATTTACAATCGGCCAGTTATTATAGGTTAAGTCGTTCCGCTTGCTGTATTTCTCACGTTCCTTTCTCTGTAACTTACAACTTATTCGAAATACACTAATTACTCTACAAATAACAAGAAATCGTCAAATTCAAGAAGGATTCTTTATTTTATATATTTTTTAATTCAAACAGATGCTTCCTCTTGCCACAAATACACCATATCGATTACACAGTACGTAATCGATTCGTCATTGAATTCGGGTTTTAGATGTGTTAAAATTTAATTATATTTTTTAATTTGTTTTTTATCTCAGGGTACATGTAGTTCTTTTGACTATTAGTAAGGTCAGGTAATGCAATTTTTAAGGTTACTAGGTATTACAATTTAGTTATAAAATCTTATTATATAAAATTCAAATCTAAGCAGGTTTTTTACCGTACTTTGACAGAATACTTAGTATGGCTGTGTTTCGCTACGCCGAGACGAGAGCAGAATGTTTATTCAACGTTTGGATAATAACAGTCTCCAGCTTCTTAATAAAAGTTTGGTATTGATGTCCCAGGATGTAGTAGAAGTTTCAGTTCTGATCTTTGTTAATCTTCACGGTTCTGGTAGTTACAGGTCCCAATGGAATTTGTGTAGTATTAAGACTTCGTTCGGTGGTGAAAAGTGAGGTTTTGTATGTTATTTCAAATTTCTTGGTTTGTTTTTTTATATATTTAATTAATTTTGCATCTCTCGGCTATGGATCATCTTCTTTTATTTATAGTTAATCTTCATTATTACTCATTTGCCTTTAATAGGTGGGATAATTTATTTTTTTTAATTTTTTTTAACTTTAATGTAGATCGAATTATATTTGCTGAGAGATAGCCTCGGAAGTCAATCCACTGTCCTTTTTAATGGATTACTGCTTATGAAATTTGATTTATATTAATTTGATTCATTAGGTTTTTGGTTTTCTTTTCTAAATTTGTATTAACTGAACTCTACCCATTCACATATAACAATTAAGTGTTGAAATCAACAAGATATCTTGCATTCAGTCGTCCATGACAACCATTTCTTCTTCTGTTATTGGATAATATTTGTTATCCTAGAGCCGTAATTAGAAAATATTCTTGCACTTATTTAATAAAATACTCCCTTATTAAAATTACATTAAATCATATAAAACTTTCACCGAATATGCATTATTAAACCATATACATTTTACTACATTTTCTTCTTGATCGACTTATTTTAAAAGGTATTATTTTCCTTTTACAAAACACTAATTTTAGGCCTATTTGTTTTATTGCATGTGTTATAATTTTTTATTTAACTTTTCTGACCTGACCTACTGTACAATGAGTCACTGGCTATGGCCAATTATTCTAATTTTATTTTATCCTGATTTCAATTTATTATTATTTACTTTATTATTGAACCCTTCATCTGTTTATAACATAATTACAATGACCCCTTGGCAATTTATTAACAATTATTGCCTTCATGGCCAAGTTTACAAATATTATCTAACGATATCTCCATTAATTACTCAAAGTAAATACACTAATAGTTATTCTTATAAAGTTCAACATGAATGAAATTAGTATCAATTACTTGATACTTTCTTAAAGCAATTGCTTCACACCTGCTACATACAAAAGACAACATAAATACTATGAGAACAAAACATTATGATAAAACATAATAATATGTACATCATTATAAAATATTAAATACTAATTAACCAGTCTACTCTCAGTTCAAACTGTCTATAGTAATTTCACATCATTGGACACTATGTTTATTGTTTACACCTTCCACTGATCACTCCATTTTTTATATTTTTATTATTTTATTACCTAGTAACCTTACTAGGTATTATTAATATGTTTATTATACGAAGGTTTACCTTCCTGACCTTAATTATTGCACACATTGGGTATTGTTTTATTTTATATTGACAAAGTTTTTATGTAACGTCTGGGACCTTAACTTTGTTACGTTACTATATATATATACAGAACTGGCAACTAATATTAATATTTAATAATATTCTAATAGTAAAATTCAAAATAAACTTTCACAGTAAATTAAAATATTTTCCATTCATGAAATAAATGTCCAGTAACTTGTGACAAATGTTCTACAAAATTTAAACAACTGAACTACGAAATTTTACAGAACTAATCAAATTTAATTTCTATTACACTCCTAATGTTCTGTTGTTAATAGTCTCCAAATTACTGGCTGTTTTTATATAAACTTACTAGCAAAATACACGTGCTTCGCTACGGAGTTTCACGTTGTACGTAATTGTACAATTATTGCTCGCTTAATAGTATAGGATTAGATAGATTGTACAAATTCTCAACTCTTAGTTTGTTTATTTACATTCATAGCAACAGCTATTTATTATTTATTTCGAGAAAATCGTTAGAGCCATTTCCGAGAAAAAAAGGACATACATTTATTAATTAATTGAACTTCGAAATTTTCTCGACTGTAAGAACCTGCAAACAACGAAGTTTTTCAATTTAAAACAATGATTAAAAACTCAGAACTAAATGTATTCGGGGTTTCCAATAAACTGAGATGTCAACCACTTCATTTACAAAGTATGCAATTCCCGCGATAAATTTCATTATTTGGTTTTTTGCCCCTTAGGAGTGAAAGTTTTTGAAACTGTTTCTTAGTGAGCACCTAAGACCTATGATGAAGTTACGTTCAAAGTTTCATTGATATCCATTCAGTGGTTTCAGAGATATCGTGATCAGTGAGTCAGTCAGAGGTATTTGGCTTATATAGATATCTATATCTAGCCGATTTACCCAGCGTTGCTCAGGTTCATAATTTATTCATAGGCTCATAGGCACCTATTCTTGTTCTAACGTTATATTACTTGTATATTGTATAATCTTCCTTATATTGTTACGTTCGCATTCTCACTGGAGTAATACTCTGTAGCGCACCTGTTTAAGAACATGTCATAAACTGTATTCTTATATCTGGAAAAGAATTCTGTTGCGCGTGATGCTCCTGCTCGATTTCTAACTCTGGGAGAGGGCGAACAGCTAAATTAGTTTTCAATAAAATGTCTACAGTACTTGCACGCGCTGCGTATTTACTGTCTTTTATAATTCATTGTGTTAATGTTGAAATAAGGCATTTGTTAAATTAGTGTCTCCTAAACTTATTCTAACAATACAATACCTCTATAGATTTCAGCTTATCAATTTTTAAATTCAAACTGAAGCAATTGCATTTATATTGTCTGAACACTATGATCTGAATACATTTGCTATCAAAACTTTGTTTTTTATACTCGCTTACAACTTACTTCGATCTTAACTTATCCACTTTTAAATTCAAACTGAAACAACTCTGAATTCACACACTATTAAGTAGTTTCTTAAGATGCATACACCACCTTTGATATCATAACCTATATCTTTATTTATAAGAACCGTGGACTATGGCCCCGCCGTCTTTCGCGGGATCCGACCTAAGACTCCCCGGGTTCCGTGGATGAACTCCGGGGAAGGCCTGTCGGACGACTCCCGCGCTATTTCCTACGCGGGAGACTTCCACCGATGCTATGGTAACCAGAATCTATTCTATTGGGTTGCCATAGTAACCAGATCTAATAGTTTTTAAGACCCAAAGGACCCCTCAAAGGATCGTATTGAAAAAACACTTGTCCTGTGTTGGTTCTCCCGTTGCATAAAATATTTGTGCCAAGTTTGGTTGAAATCGGTCCAGTGGTTTAGGAGGAGATGTGGAAGACTCCAAAGGACCCCCCGAAGGATCGTATCGAAAAAACCTACCCTAAGATTGGTTCTCCCGTTGAGTAAAATATTTGTGCCAAGTTTGGTTGAAATCGGTCCAGTGGTATAGGAGGAGATGTGGAAGACCCCAAAGGACCCCATCGAAGAAAAAAACACCTATCCTATGTTGGTTCTCCCGTTGCGTAAAATATTTGTGCCAAGTTTGGTTGAAATCGGTCCAGTGGTTTAGGAGATGTGGAAGACCCCAAAGAACCCCCCCAAAGGACCCCATCGAAAAAACACCTATCCTATGTTGGTTCTCCCGTCGCGTAAAATATTTGTGCCAAGTTTGGTTGAAATCGGTCGAGTGGTTTAGGAGGAGATGTGGAAGACCCCAAAGAACCCCCAAAGGACCCCATCGAAAAAACACCTATCCTATGTTGGTTCTCCCGTTGCGTAAAATATTTGTGCCAAAGTTTGGTTGAAATCGGTCCAGTGGTTTAGGAGGAGATGTGGAAGACCCCAAAAGAACCCCCCAAAGGACCCCATAGAAAAAAAACACCTATCCTATGTTGGTTCTCCTGTCGCGTAAAATATTTGTGCCAAGTTTGGTTGAAATCGATCCAGTGGTTTAGGAGGAGATGTGGAACATACATACAAGGGGGGGGTTTGCCCCTTAGGAGTGAAAGTTTTTAAAACCGTTTCTTAGTGAGCACCTAAGACCTATGATGAAGCTATGTTCAAAGTTTCATTGATATCCATTCAGTAGTTTTTGCTCTACGTTGATTCTATGTCAGTCAGTCAGGCAAACTCCCCCCCCCTTTACCCCTTTAAAGGTCGAATTTCCAAAAATCCCTTCTTAGCGGATACCTACATCACATAAGGATCCTACATGCCAAATTTCAAGTTTCTAGGTGTTATAGTTTCGGAGATTTCGTGATGAATCAGTCAGTGAGTCAGTGGTATTTCTCTTTTATATATATAGATTTCAAAGTCGCATTCATAACGTTAATGATCATAATATCATTAACGTTATGTATATTCTATCTTAATTGAAAATGCGAATTAGTCATTACACACCACTATTAATGTATTATTAGATTTTCAGGAATTGTTTGAAAAAATTATTTTAAATTAACACTCAAATTATATTTCTTCTATGTAATTTATGGAACCGTAACTTGAAATAAACCTTATATAATAAACATACACAATTATTACAAGCTAAGTTATAATTTTGAAGGTAAAGTGAACTGCATTTAATTAGAGAAAACAATTTTTGATACGTGACAATAATATTCCAAAATTAATAATACTGTATTTAAATACAAGAATATTTTAATTGTTCTGAGTTGTGACATAACATCTTTAATTAAATTTGCACTAGAGTCAGCTGCATGGAACTAGTATCGTCAAGGTCACACCGCTTACTTACAGCGTTGCCACTAAGCAACAGTTTCCCTTTCTTCCGAAAAATGCTACACTAGTAAGTAAGCCTACTTAATGTAAAGAATATAACAAAGTGAGAAAGTTTGTAATACATGCATTAGAGTACATTGTTACATTGTCAATAATTCTTAATAATAATTACATCACAATTAATATATTGTTAATAATTAATTAACAATTAATTTCCGTATCTTATACATAACATTCAATTCGACGCGTCAGCTATAGTTTGTTTGAACGAATTTTATACGCATCCTGTGTCTTAAGCTTGCCCCATTTAATTATTGAAGACACCGCACTATTCGTGACTCAGAAAAATATTCTATTTTTATTTCCTGCGCTGCTTATTAATAATTAAGTAAAAAAATTAGAACTATACTATAAGATGTTACATGCACAAGTAGCATAAAAATAATGGTATGTATAAACGTGAAACGAATTGGATTTCTTAAGAAAATAAGGATAATTTTATAAACAACAAATACAAATGTCTCATGAAATAAATTTAAAATTCCTTATTTATTTATATATATATATATATATATATATATATATTTTAACTTAAATCTATAAATATAGAATTTAAATTTATAATTCTATATTTTATGCATTGTCCTTACTAATTTTATAATTAAAATTTTCCTTATTTTATGAACTATAGAATTCCTTATGACTATTATAAATAAGCAGTATGTTGAAAAACTCACCTTAAATAGGGTTAGTCACACAATTATCACTTTGCAAAGTGATAGCACAGAGCACATTCATAACACTCCTGAAGAAAACACGCACACACGGTTTTTTATGTTTCAATAAAAATAGAAAATACTACGCTTCGCTATAGACACGTTTACCACCTATATACACTTTTTAACACTCCTGCAGTATTCGTCTTCGGATTCACTGGACTCAGGTTCGCTGTCACTACTCACACGTAAGTGTATGATGAAGGCCTCCACTGTGGTGTCTCTCGTGCACTGCTTTGAGTAATCGGCTTCTTGTAGTGCCTCCGCATGTCTTACGCACTTCTCCCAGTCTTCCTGAGTTATCCTGTCCAAAGCTTCGTGTGCAAGTT
This sequence comes from Magicicada septendecula, assembly GCA_034769895.1. Taxonomy (NCBI): domain Eukaryota; kingdom Metazoa; phylum Arthropoda; class Insecta; order Hemiptera; family Cicadidae; genus Magicicada; species Magicicada septendecula. The sequence continues at coordinate 796,370,444 of CM068367.1, read as the reverse complement.
GTTCAATATCGGCCAATCTGAAAGTCGTATTCTTGTTTGCAACATACCGTTTAACTTGGGCCCATATCAGCTCGATCGGATTATACTGACAATGATATGGTGGCAGGCGCACTACTGTATGTCCCATTTCATTTGCCAGTTGATCCAATTCGTACGTCTTCTTGGCCGTTCGGATCTCTTCTTTAGAAAGAAGTTCATCCCTGGTTTCAGCTGTGGAAAATGAAATTCTCTTCTTACGCAGCCACTCCATGATATCCGCTTTACGCCAGTTTGAACATGGTGGTTTATCTATTTGTACAGAATGATAGCTGGCATTATCCATCACGATGACAGAGCCTTCTTCCAAGGAGCGCAACATACCAACAAACCAGGTCTTAAAAACTTCAGCATTCATTTCTGTGTGGTAGTCAGATGCAGCTGAATGCTTACTGCCACGAAAGACAAGTTTGGCACCTGCTATGAAACCTGTACTTGCGGATCCAGCATGTGCAATAATCAGCCGGCCACCTCTACCAGTAGGTACTTTCAGCCCACCGTTCCCTCTGGAGTCTTGCCAGATGTATTTATTCGTATGATTCTGTGATATCCAGGTTTCATCCAAATAAATTATAGGCCTGTTGTCCTCCGTACGATGTATATGCATGGTTCTCAAAAACTTCGCTCTCAAGGCAGCAATGTCTCTGCGCTCCATTAAAAATTTTCGTCCATCGTTGCACTTCTTAAATTTAAAACCAAGCACTTTCAGAAGGCGAAGTACGGAGGCTTCTGAACCAGAATAATTGATTTTCTGACAGAGATCAGCTCGAATTTTGCTTGCAGTGGGGTATTCCCCTCGGTCGTAATATTCTAGTACGGTCCTGCGGACTATTTGTTTATTAAAATCGTCCAGTTCAGTGTTTTTGTGTTCCCGTTTATACCCTTTCCTTGGAGAACTGAACACAACACTCACGCCTTGATCATCTGCCGAAGCAACGGTATTGCTAATACGTTGCACCGACTGTTCAGAAATGCCACAAACTTCCGCTGTCAATTTTCGAACTTGTGCAAAGTTTATGTTCCTCCTGGCTTCTTCATTATACGCAAGATTTTTAAAAAACTTGTAAACGTTTGCTATGATGACTTTACTTTGTTTTCTAATGTCCTCTCGGCCCGCACGTACACCACCGCTGCTTGTACTCGAACTAAATGTAGGATACTGTTCCTCAATATCACTCATAATAAATACAAATTATTGAAATAAACTAATACACACACTGTCTACAATAAAGACGTCAACCGTTCACATGAAACGCACAAAATGTCTGTCAACAATACTAAGGACGATAAATACCGGTATTTTGGATGTTTGTTGCTAATTCGTCTCTTCCTCACCTCGTCCACCCAACCTACTTGGAATGGAGTACTGTAACTGAAATGGGATTGGCTTTTGTCACAACAGCGACAATTTTGTTTACAGAAATTGCTCAGTCCTATTTATCTTTGTGCAACGGAAGAAAGGTAGTAGCGCGGGCAGTAAACATACACATTTTTGAGGGGATTGTAAAATGACAAAGGCATTCATAAAAGTGTCAGACAGCAATATTTACCGAAAAGACATGCCGACAGGGTATACGCAATGTGCATACCAAATGTGTACATATACCTAACAGAACTTCCGAACCATATGGCTTAGGAATGACCGTGTAGAGAACAAAAACAGATTCATTTACAAAAGGGAAAAGACCGTGAGTATGAAAAAATTAAAGCGACAACAGCAGGCAAGGTCAGCGTTCTCAGACAACTGTCAGTCTGTAGGATAACCGCCCATGAAGAAAACAGTAAAACTTTAATAAGTAAGTGCACTGTACGGAAATCACAAAATAACTGACCTAATGGTACTTCGTAAAGTTAGGGTGTGTATTGCTAAAAGGTTTAGATTCTAACATAAGAAAAACCAGCGCAGTATAAACAGTAGTTTCAGAGAACTGCAAATCGTAACAAAAAAAAAGCCAAAGAAACAGAAGAAACGCAAAGATAGAAATTCTGTAGATATTTACGCGACAACAAAAAATATGTTGCCGACTCACACAAATTTTTAGAGCTCAAATACTGGCGCCCAGAATTTAACTGAGTAGTGTTACCCACAACTAATTATTCCTGATAAAACAAATTCATTTACGCGATACGCATAAATAAATTTGAAACGAAGAATATAATGTGGATGTATGAAATTTGTTTTCGTAACACTGCTAAAACGCTACACACTGTACTAGCCGGCAACAACGCTGGGCGAGGGGCGTGGAGGTGACAGGGAGAAGCAGTGAAAGTGAGTGACCTTGACGATACTACTTCCATGCAGCTGACTGTAGTAGATGGGAATGCAAAACTTATATACTTAATTATCCTTCCTTGCAAACTTTCTCATCTGACCCCTGAACAGTATATCAGTGCAGAATTTTATTTCTGAATGTCTATTAAAAAAAACTTATGTGGGATGAATGTCATAGGTTTGCAGTGATATTTACAAGGGTTGATAACAACATAATTCCAAATGCTCTACATGTTTTTATGCCTTCCAGAGGTTGGTCAATTACTGGTATCAATCTACTGGCATCTAGAACAATCTCATAATGTAATATACCATACTGGATGAGTACAAAAGGGGTGTTTTGAAAGCAACAGGCTAGTTGAATTGTAGTGGGGGACTGTGTATTGTTAACTGAAGTGATAAGAAGTGTTACTTGGTATTCATTTGGACAGTGGTATTTTGTGTGAAGTGTTGATATTATGAATTATTGTGTACAAACACTTGTTAATGATGACTTGTATAATTTATTACAATAGTGTTAATTAAATGATATTTATTGTATATGGTATTAGTGTGTGTTGGATATAAATTTGAAGAATTGTGTGCATTCGTGTCTTTGTTTACTAAAATTGTTATTAATATTGTAACAAATTCTTTGGTGTTCACTTCCATTGTTTAAAGATGATGATCCATTGTATCTTCATAACAGTAATAATAAATTCTGTTCAGTATTCATAAAATGATTAATTCCAATGGACATATGATTAAATGAATGTCTGTTTCAATGTATGTAGAGACTGGATTAATATTTCAGGAAATGACCAGAAAAAGTAAGGCGATAAGCAAGTTTTTATTACAATATGAGTTAGTGCCTACGCAATTATGAACTACTGACTTTCAGCATACAATTCTAACAAAAATTAAATATGAAAATGTGATTATTTAGTTTTCATGAGGTAACACGCCAATGTCTTTCTAAAGACACAAACTTTCAGCAATACTCCTACAAAAATTAACAGCACATGGAGCATAGCCAACACTAAGAATACAAATATAATTAACCTTAAATGTGTAACACTTGACTGATACAAAATGTTTTATCAGTTCATACTACCCAAATGTAACATTACTGTTCCACTGAAGACAATTATCACTTTACTAACAATGCAAGGAATTTGATCAAACGTTGTGAGGCTCAAACTAATCTTAAGGCAAATCTAAAGAACAAGGCAATCAAAAATCTTTCTTTATAATAATGATTATTTATAAATACTCTAAAGCCAAACGATGACAATATATTATCTCACTAGTTACATATTGTAAATATTCATTAGGAGAAAGAAATACATTCATGAACATTCTGGAGAAGTGAATATGTCTATCACTGTTACAGAATATTTACGATTTTAAATTACAGATGCCAACTGAATTGGCACTTCCACATCACACTAATCTTCATAATTGGTACTTACAAAATCTTCATAATTATATTTTCTGAGCTCAAAACATTTAAGTGGGAATATACTCTGTTTCAGTTTCACAAAATATGTTCAATCAATCTGTAGTGTTTTTAGACTTTAAAAATTTTCACTTTATAAAACAATCTAGAAAACTGTGATTGGACTTCTTACAGTTCAATAGCTTATAACTGATAAAAAATCATTTGATATTATTAAGTTACAGTGTGATTTTATCACAAAGACAAAAATAATATATTACAACCAGACAACATGTTATTAATGAGTAGGATTACCAGTAGTGACTGGCTGATTGAAATGTGACCTACTCAGAGACTATATTGTTATCACGGAAACATTTTTATCCTCAAATTTTGATAAACATGTGCTACTATTAACCATAAGCATAAGGTACCCATGTCTATTCCACTCCTTTCCACAATTTAATGTATTTCAGGTGAAAATGTATAACATGAACACTGTCAAAGTGAAAATTCAGTTAAAATGTAATAGTTACGCGGTCCCAAACAAAACACATGAATTTAGCATGTTTTTTTATTCTGATAAGGCTTCACTCTATTAACATTCAAAATTTCTTTGCAGCAAATTCAAAAGCTAAAATACATAAAACATTACAATTCACCATTAATTACATTGAGTATTAGAAACATTAATCTGGTATAAGTAATATTGTTACATTGTCATTTAACAGAATTGGGTAATGTTTTTTTCACAATATAACATTTAATTACATGGAACTGGAATATGCAAAATGGTGGTTGGTTATTAAGCAACACAGATTACTAAAATGTTACATGTCCACCTTTCTTTCATATGGCATACACAAAAATGACCTGTGTTGGTGAGTTATACTACAACTTTGTTTTACTAAATTTCACTTTACTGTGAGTTATTTATGCACTGTCTGGTAACAAGAAATCTTATATCTGAACTGTGGATACTGATAAACCTAGTTTTGCTACACTTGTACTGTGGACAATTTTTGATTTAAGGCATTACACAAAAATGACACAAAAAAAGTTGAAGATTGTTATTTCAACAGAAGGTTGGATAGTTTTTCTTGAATGTAATGGTTGAGTGTATGCAATTGGGTATGCAAAATGGTGGCTGGAACCTGGCTTTTAACATGTTCAATGCAGAAGGTATAAATGCCTATCCAGACCGATGGACTGCATAAGCATAAAGCAGGTATACCTGCCATCTTGCGTTACCTTGCCAATGAGCAAATATTTTTAGTACGCGTGTTTTATGCTATTCAGCAGTAGTCAATATGTTAATTCTAGTAACTCAAGATGTGAACCTGGTATAAAGTATAAAATCAAAGTAAACTGTATCTTACAGCTGTTATTGTTCATCTTTCATTTATCTTAATCAACTGGATTTATAACATATGCAATTACATACGTCTCTTCAGCAGAAGTGGACATGTCATCAGACTCTTCTTGATTACCTGAGTGTCCTTTATTATATATAATTTGTAGTTCTTTTTCAAGTTGTATGTACTTTTTCTTAAGGTCCTGTAATACCTAAAACATAATAACAATAATCAATATTTTTAAACTAGTGTTATTGTTTGGTTACACTATTATTAGTTACAACATTTAATTCAGCATTTTTAAAAATATTGTTACAACATTACAGAACAATCTACGTGTTTCTCGAATGTTCCAGTGGAATCCAGCTGTAATGTGTGTGTGTACGTGATTCTCAACGCGTTAGCTAGACTGTAACAAAATTCGCATGGCCGCGCGTGCTGTGTGCAAGGCCGCAGTAAATTATGTTCTGGTGTTTTCTAGTAGTGTTCATGACGCACAGTATGGAATATTCTGGTATTTCGCCGGGGTATAAATACAAGTACTCAGCGATGCTCAGTTTCAGTTTGAGTCGCGATTTATTGGAGTGCGGTTCGTAATATTGTGGCGAAGTGTTATGTGTTTTATAATTGTGCGGGACAATTGTAATACAATTATGCTTTATATTAGTAGACATTTTTATTGCATGTGAACAATTTTTATTTGATTTGTTGTAACAGACTATCTTGTTGATTACAAACTGTTTAATTGTGATAATTAAAGCTGGTGATTAGTGACATAATTGGCGTCTTGTATTTTCTTTTCCATTGTACCATACGATGATCAGTTAGACCGTCATAACAATATGTATATAATTTTTCTGGCAAAGGAATCTGCATCAGAAGTAAATTATGCTTCAACATTTTAGGAAGAGAGCATGGAAAAATAAATAAATGAACTTGCAAATAAATAATATATTACGACGATACTCTTAGACACTTACTTTTGCACATGTGCCATTACTCATTTGTGCGCACTTACCTACGTCTCTAAGGTATACTCTTCTTCTGAAGTATTTACCTTGATGTTTCCCAGCTTCCCAACTAGGTCGCATGCTTTGGTAGTTGATTGAGTGTGGATAAGCACGTGAATATCGTTATACAATCGTAATACAAGTAAAGAGTACAGAGGATTTAGTACTGGTTGTGAAATTAGTACAGTTTTGTTAATAAAATCATATTCATTTTGTTTATTATTTAAAAAAATGCACTTGTCATATTATTAATTATTTTGTGGGTTAATTACTATTGGAACCCTTATATTCGATACGGATATAATATAATTATAACGTGGTTAAAATCTTATCTCTTATATTCTAAGACATATTATACACAAACATAAGACATATATGACCTGGAATATTTACACAGACATATAATACATAACACATGTGATTATTATAATACGTGATTAACACATACGAAATTGAATATTCATCTTATCTTAGCAAGTGTGGTTTTTATTATATACCACTTAATTAAAAAATTAATTAATTAAACGTTTATTAAAAATTCTAATAGAGACCATTCTATTACTTTAATTAATTATATTACTAATGTCTCAATTAATTTAAAATCTTCAATTAAAGTAACTCTCATACTTGAGTTTACGTTATCGTTACTTGCTTTTAATTATATAATAAAATATAATACAATATGATTTCTATCATGACCATTTACTTATGAGATTAATAAATTTATATTATTTGTTATCAATTATTATTCTTTGAACATTTATTGATTATTCATTATCAAAAATAAAAATATAATAAAGTTTATGTAAACTTGTATATGGAATCTAGAGCCTTCTTTCGATAGACCTCAGGGTCATCTATATATTAATACGTGAAAAGAAAACTTTGTACCCCTTTTTAAGCATATTGCGCGCACGGAGGAGTGTGAGAAATGGCATAGTTAAAGTTTATATGGAGAAAGAGTGCAGAAAGCTAAAATTTATATATGTGTTACAAATACATTAAATTAAATAAAAAAAATAAAAATAAAACATTCATTTGCACTTGAAAATTCATTTAAACTTTTTCAAACAATGGTAATTGTTAAAAATAAAATAATTTTGTTGCCACGCAATAAAATTATAATTTTTACTTTCATATTCCTTAAGGAAATGAAGTATGGTGATGGCAAAAAAAATCGTGTTCGAGATTATTGCAGATTCTGATTGTACTACACTCAAAACATGAAAAAAAGTCGTTTTCCGAAAAGTGTCTGTGTGTCTATCTGTAGATTTTTTTTCTATGGCAAACGATAACAGCCGCAAATTCAAACAAAATCAAATAATTTTGTGCATACAGCCCTGATTTGTAGAGTACTCACGACCTATTGTTTTTGGTGAAGATCGGTTGAGGGAAAGGGGTAGTTTACCTGCAACAGTTTTTTTTATCAAGGGAATTTTTTTTTTTTTGGCAAACGATAACAGCCGCAAATTCAAACAGAATCAAATAATGTTTTGCATACAGCGTGAATTGTAGAGTTCTCAAGACCTATTGTTTTTTGTGAAGATCGGTTAAGGGAAAGGGGTAGTTTACCTGTAACGTTTTATGTATTAACAAGGGTATTTCCTATGGCAAACGATAACAGCCGCAAATTCAAACAGAATCAAAAGATTATTTGCATACAGCCCTAAATTGTAGAGTTCTCAAGACCTATTGTTTTTGGTGAAGATCGGTTAAGGGAAAGGGGTAGTTTACCTGCAACATTTTTTTATCAAGGGTATTTTCTATGGCAAACAATAAAAGCCTCAAATTCAAACAGAATCAAATAATGTTTTGCATACAGCCCTGATTTGTAGAGTACTCAAGACCTATTGTTTTTGGTGCAGATCGGTTAAGGGGAAGGGGTAGTTTACCTGCAACGTTTTTTTATCAAGCGTATTTTCTATGGCAAACGATAACAGCCGCAAATTCAAAAGGAATCAAATAATTTTTTGCATACATCCCTGAATTGTAGAGATCTCAAGGACTTTCGATTTTGGTGAAGATCATTTAAGTGGAAGGGGTAGTTTACCTGCAACCTTTTACGTTTTAACTACAGTAAAGTACTTGAAAATTCATTTAAACTTTTTCAAACAATGGTAATTGTTAAATATCGGTATGGAGAACCATACATGACTTCCATATTCTAAGATTTATATTTAAAATCATTTTCGAAATGAAATATTACCATAGAAACTACTTCTTCATACTTACTGCTTCAACCTTAACCACAGTACTGTGGTCACTAACGTATACCACCTCACGTTATCGCACTCGATTTTCACTGATGATGGAAGTCGATGGCATTGCCGAAACGTCTGGTTTTGTAGAAAATATTGGACTACGGCCAAATATCCCGGGAAGGAATTTTAACAAAAACTACTTCTTTGTTGCCAATAACGTTGTACACATATATATAAAAAATATGCATAAAATTAATGGCTTGTATAAGTTAATGATTGATCTCCATTAAGTAGTGCTCAAGTTTCCAAAGTTTTAATATTATGATGTCCGTAATTAAAACATCAGAGCAGGTTTAGTGTGAATGAGGGTACACTATGGACAAAAATTTTCAACATTTCCTATTGAGCGTTGCTTAGAGTAAAGCTGCGAATCTACAGTGTATGTTTCACAGAACAAACACGCGAAAAAGAAGGAGCGCTCCGAAGTCACTCATGGACCCTCAGCATCTTGCAGAGGGTTCATTCCCTAAAGACGAAAAGTCTGTCTATGAATCGTTCCTCTGTAAACCGTGCAGTTACATTGCCCAGCGATCCACAGGAAGCAAATTGATGTCCATTTTTTCGGCTTGCACGCATTATGTTGGTGTGGGTTTCGGCTCTTTCCATTTAAAAAGCGTGCAAATGTAAGAAAATAAACATGAGTGAGGCCAGAAATAACGTGAATTGTGTGTGTGTGTGTGTGTGTGTGTGTGTGTGTGTGTGTGTGTGTGTGTGTGTGTGTGTGTGTGTGTGTGTGTGTGTGTGTGTGTGTGTGTGTGTGTGTGTGTGTGTGTGTGTGTGTGTGTGTGTGTGTGTGTGTGTGTGTGTGTGTGTGTGTGTGTGTGTGTGTGTGTGTGTGTGTGTGTGTGTGTGTGTGTGTGTGTGTGTGTGTGTGTGTGTGTGTGTCTTACCTGCCTTTTTATTGCTGTAGGCATAATAATAAAATGGAAACGTAAACATTACATAACTGAGATATGCTTACCTGCCACGAACGATATATTATTTTATACATGGAGGAGTTCAGTGACATACACACGTACAGAAGAATTATATATATAAAGATATTAACTCATACATAATTTACATTAAAATGAAAAAATTAAAATTTTATTGCCTGGCAACAAAGTTATTTTATTTTTAACAATTACCATTGTTTCAAAAAGTTTAAATGAATTTTCAAGTACTTTACTGTTGTAAAAAACGTAAAACGTTGCAGGTAAACTACCCCTTCCCCTTAACCGATCTTCACCAAAATGGAAAGTCCTTGAGACCTCTACAATTCAGGGACGTATGCAAAAATTATTTGATTCTGTTTGAATTTGCGGCTGTTATCGTATGCCATAGAAAATACGCTTGATAAAAAAACGTTGCAGGTAAACTACCCCTTCCCCTTAACCGATCTTCACCAAAAACAATAGGTCTTGAGAACTCTACAATTTAGGGCTGTATGCAAATAATCTTTTGATTCTGTTTGAATTTGCGGCTGTTATCGTTTGCCATAGGAAATACCCTTGTTAAAACATAAAACGTTACAGGTAAACTACCCCTTTCCCTTAACCGATCTTCACGAAAAACAATAGGTCTTGAGAACTCTACAATTCAGGGCCATATGCGAAACATTATTTAATTCTGTTTGAATTTGCGGCCGTTATCGTTTGCCAAAAAAAAAAATTTCCCTTGATAAAAAAAACCATTGCTGGTAAACTACCCCTTTCCCTCAACCGATCTTCACCAAAAACAATAGGTCGTGAGTACTCTACAAATCAGGCCTGTATGCAAAAAATTATTTTATTCTGTTTGAATTTGCGGCAGTTATCGTTTGCCATAGAAAAAAAAATCTACACACAGACAGACACACACACAGACACTTTTCGGAAAACGACTTTTTTTCATGTTTTGAGTGTAGTACAATCAGAATCTGCAATAATCTCGAACACGATTTTTTTTGCCATCACCATACTTCCATTTCCTTAAGGAATATGGACGTAAAAATAAAATAATTTTGTTGCCAGGGAATAAAATTATAATTTTTTTCATTTTAATGTAAATTATGTATGAGTTAATATCTTTATATATATAATTCTTCTGTACGTGTGTATGTCACTTAACTCCTCCATGTATAAAATAATATATCGTTCGTGGCAGGTAAGCATATCTCAGTTATGTAATGTTTACGTTTCCATTTTATTACTTCCATGTTCCTTAAGGAAATGGAAGTATGGTGATGGCAAAAAAAATCGTGTTCGAGATTATTGCAGAATATGATTTTACTACACTCAAAACATGAAAAAAAGTCATTTTTCGAAAAGTGTCTCTGTGTGTGTCTGTGTGTCTGTCTGTGCGTGTGTCTGTAGATTTTTTTCTATGGCAAACGATAACAGCCGCAAATTCAAACAGAATCAAATAATTTTTTGCATACAGCCCTGATTTGTAGAGTACTCGCGACCTATTGTTTTTGGTGAAGATCGGTTGAGGGAAAGGGGTAGTTTACCAGCAACGGTTTTTTTTTTATCAAGGGTAATTTTGTTTGTTTGGCAAACGATAACAGCCGCAAATTCAAACAGAATCAAATAATGTTTCGCATACAGCCCTGAATTGTAGGGTTCTCAAGATCTGTTGATTTTGGTATAAAGATCAGTTAAGGGAAAGGGGTAGTTTACCTGCAACGTTTTATGTTTTAACAAGGGTATTTTATATGGCAAACGATAACAGCCGCAAATTCAAACATAATAAAATACGTTTTTGCATACAGCCCTGATTTCTTGAGTACTAAAGACCTATTGTTTTTGGTGAAGATCGTTTAAGGGAAAGGGGTAGTTTACCTCCCACGTTTTACTTCCATATTCCTTAAGGAATGGAAGTATGGTGATGGCAAAAAAAATCGTGTTCGAGATTATTGCAGATTCTGATTCTACTACACTCAAAACATGAAAAAAGTCGTTTTCCGAAAAGTGTCTGTGTGTGTGTCTGTCTGTCTGTCTGTCTGTGTGTGTGTCTGTCTGTGTGTCTGTAGATTTTTTCCTATGGCAAACGATAACTGCCGCAAATTCAAACAGAATCAAATAAATTTTTGCATGCAGCCCTGATTTGCAGAGTACTCGCAACCTATTGTTTTTGGTGAAGATCGGTTGAGGGAAAGGGGTAGTTTACCTGCAACGGTTTTTTTTTAGCAAGGGTAATTTTGTTTGTTTGGCAAACGATAACAGCCGCAAATTCAAACAGAATCAAATAATGTTTCGCATACAGCCCTGAATTGTAGAGTTCTCAAGATCTGTTGATTTTGGTGAAGATCGGTTAAGGGAAAGGGGTAGTTTACCTGTAACGTTTTATGTTTTAACAAGGGTATTTCCTATGGCAAACGATAACAGCCGCAAATTCAAACAGAATCAAAAGATTATTTGCATACAGCCCTAAATTGTAGAGTTCTCAAGACCTATTGTTTTTGGTGAAGTTCGGTTGAGGGACAGGGGTAGTTTACCTGCAACGTTTTTTTAACAAGGGTATTTTTTATGGCAAACGATAACAGCCGCAAATTCAAACAGAATCAAATAATGTTTTGCATACAGCCCTGATTTGTAGAGTACTCAAGACCTATTGTTTTTGGTGAAGATCGGTTAAGGGAAAGGGGTAGTTTACCTGTAACGTTTTATGTTTTAACAAGGGTATTTCCTATGGCAAACGATAACAGCCGCAAATTCAAACAGAATCAAAAGATTATTTGCATACAGCCCTAAATTGTAGAGTTCTCAAGACCTATTGTTTTTGGTGAAGATCGGTTGAGGGAAAGGGGTAGTTTACCTGCAACGTTTTTTTAACAAGGGTATTTTCTATGGCAAACGATAACAGCCGCAAATTCAAACAGAATCAAATAATGTTTTGCATACAGCCCTGATTTGTAGAGTACTCAAGACCTATTGTTTTTGGTGGAGATCGGTTAAGGGGAAGGGGTAGTTTACCTGCAACGTTTTTTTATCAAGCGTATTTTCTATGGCAAACGATAACAGCCGCAAATTCAAACAGAATCAAATAATTTTTTGCATACGTCCCTGAATTGTAGAGGTCTCAATGACTTTCGATTTTGGTGAAGATCGGTTAAGGGGAAGGGGTAGTTTACCTGCAACCTTTTACGTTTTAACAAGAGTAAAGTACTTGAAAATTTATTTAAACTTTTTTAAACAATTGTAATTGTTAAAAATAAAATAATTTTTTTGCCAGGCAATAAAATTATAATTTTTTCATTTGAATGTAATATAATATTTTTCATTTAATATAGCAATAAAAAGGCAGGTAAGACACAGCCTGGCTGTTTGGGTGAAAATGATTTTAAATATAAATCTTAGAATATGGAAGTCATGTATGGTTCTCCATACCGATATTTTACTTCCATATTCCTTAAGGAATGGAAGTATGGTGATGGCAAAAAAAATCGTGTTCGAGATTATTGCAGATTCTGATTCTACTACACTCAAAACATGAAAAAAAGTCGTTTTCCGAAAAGTGTCTGTCTGTCTGTCTGTCTGTCTGTGATTTTTTTTCTATGGCAAACGATAACTGCCGCAAATTCAAACAGAATCAAATAACTTTTTGCATGCAGCCCTGATTTGCAGAGTACTCGCGACCTATTGTTTTTGGTGAAGATCGGTTGAGGGAAAGGGGTAGTTTACCTGCAACGGTTTTTTTTTAGCAAGGGTAATTTTGTTTGTTTGGCAAACGATAACAGCCGCAAATTCAAACAGAATCAAATAATATTTCGCATACAGTCCTGAATTGTAGAGTTCTCAAGATCTGTTGATTTTGGTGAAGATCGGTTAAGGGAAAGGGGTAGTTTACCTGTAACGTTTTATGTTTTAACAAGGGTATTTCCTATGGCAAACGATAACAGCCGCAAATTCAAACTGAATCAAAAGATTATTTGCATACAGCCCTAAATTGTAGAGTTCTCAAGACCTATTGTTTTTGGTGAAGTTCGGTTGAGGGACAGGGGTAGTTTACCTGCAACGTTTTTTTAACAAGGGTATTTTTTATGGCAAACGATAACAGCCGCAAATTCAAACAGAATCAAATAATGTTTTGCATACAGCCCTGATTTGTAGAGTACTCAAGACCTATTGTTTTTGGTGAAGATCGGTTAAGGGAAAGGGGTAGTTTACCTGTAACGTTTTATGTTTTAACAAGGGTATTTCCTATGGCAAACGATAACAGCCGCAAATTCAAACAGAATCAAAAGATTATTTGCATACAGCCCTAAATTGTAGAGTTCTCAAGACCTATTGTTTTTGGTGAAGATCGGTTGAGGGAAAGGGGTAGTTTACCTGCAACGTTTTTTTAACAAGGGTATTTTCTATGGCAAACGATAACAGCCGCAAATTCAAACAGAATCAAATAATGTTTTGCATACAGCCCTGATTTGTAGAGTACTCAAGACCTATTGTTTTTGGTGAAGATCGGTTAAGGGGAAGGGGTAGTTTACCTGCACGTTTTTTTATCAAGCGTATTTTCTATGGCAAACGATAACAGCCGCAAATTCAAACAGAATCAAATAATTTTTTGCATACGTCCCTGAATTGTAGAGGTCTCAATGACTTTCGATTTTGGTGAAGATCGGTTAAGGGGAAGGGGTAGTTTACCTGCAACCTTTTACGTTTTAACAAGAGTAAAGTACTTGAAAATTTATTTAAACTTTTTTAAACAATTGTAATTGTTAAAAATAAAATAATTTTTTTGCCAGGCAATAAAATTATAATTTTTTCATTTGAATGTAATATAATATTTTTCATTTAATATAGTAATAAAAAGGCAGGTAAGACACAGCCTGGCTGTTTGGGTGAAAATGATTTTAAATATAAATCTTAGAATATGGAAGTCATGTATGGTTCTCCATACCGATATTTTACTTCCATATTCCTTAAGGAATGGAAGTATGGTGATGGCAAAAAAAATCGTGTTCGAGATTATTGCAGATTCTGATTCTACTACACTCAAAACATGAAAAAAAGTCGTTTTCCGAAAAGTGTCTGTCTGTCTGTCTGTCTGTCTGTAGATTTTTTTTCTATGGCAAACGATAACTGCCGCAAATTCAAACAGAATCAAATAACTTTTTGCATGCAGCCCTGATTTGCAGAGTACTCGCGACCTATTGTTTTTGGTGAAGATCGGTTGAGGGAAAGGGGTAGTTTACCTGCAACGGTTTTTTTTTAGCAAGGGTAATTTTGTTTGTTTGGCAAACGATAACAGCCGCAAATTCAAACAGAATCAAATAATATTTCGCATACAGTCCTGAATTGTAGAGTTCTCAAGATCTGTTGATTTTGGTGAAGATCGGTTAAGGGAAAGGGGTAGTTTACCTGTAACGTTTTATGTTTTAACAAGGGTATTTCCTATGGCAAACGATAACAGCCGCAAATTCAAACTGAATCAAAAGATTATTTGCATACAGCCCTAAATTGTAGAGTTCTCAAGACCTATTGTTTTTGGTGAAGTTCGGTTGAGGGAAAGGGGTAGTTTACCTGCAACTTTTTTTAACAAGGGTATTTTCTATGGCAAACGATAACAGCCGCAAATTCAAACAGAATCAAATAATGTTTTGCATACAGCCCTGATTTGTAGAGTACTCAAGACCTATTGTTTTTGGTGAAGATCGGTTAAGGGAAAGGGGTAGTTTACCTGTAACGTTTTATGTTTTAACAAGGGTATTTCCTATGGCAAACGATAACAGCCGCAAATTCACACAGAATCAAAAGATTATTTGCATACAGCCCTAAATTGTAGAGTTCTCAAGACCTATTGTTTTTGGTGAAGATCGGTTGAGGGAAAGGGGTAGTTTACCTGCAACGTTTTTTTAACAAGGGTATTTTCTATGGCAAACGATAACAGCCGCAAATTGAAACAGAATCAAATAATGTTTTGCATACAGCCCTGATTTGTAGAGTACTCAAGACCTACTGTTTTTGGTGAAGATCGGTTAAGGGAAAGGGGTAGTTTACCTGTAACGTTTTATGTTTTAACAAGGGTATTTCATATGGCAAACGATAACAGCCGCAAATTCAAACAGAATCAAAAGATTATTTGCATACAGCCCTAAATTGTAGAGTTCTCAAGACCTATTGCTTTTGGTGAAGATCGGTTGAGGGAAAGGGGTAGTTTACCTGCAACGTTTTTTTAACAAGGGTATTTTCTATGGCAAACGATAACAGCCGCAAATTCAAACAGAATCAAATAATGTTTTGCATACAGCCCTGATTTGTAGAGTACTCAAGACCTATTGTTTTTGGTGAAGATCGGTTAAGGGGAAGGGGTAGTTTACCTGCAACGTTTTTTTATCAAGCGTATTTTCTATGGCAAACGATAACAGCCGCAAATTCAAACAGAATCAAATAATCTTTTGCATACGTCCCTGAATTGTAGAGGTCTCAATGACTTTCGATTTTGGTGAAGATCGGTTAAGGGGAAGGGGTAGTTTACCTGCAACCTTTTACGTTTTAACAAGAGTAAAGTACTTGAAAATTTATTTAAACTTTTTGAAACAATGGTAATTGTTAAAAATAAAATAATTTTGTTGCCAGGCAATAAAATTATAATTTTTTCATTTTAATGTAATATAATATTTTTCATTTAATACAGCAATAAAAAGGCAGGTAAGACACAGCCTGGCTGTTTGGGTGAAAATGATTTTAAATATAAATCTTAGAATATGGAAGTCATGTATGGTTCTCCATACCGATATTTACTTCCATGTTCCTTAAGGAAATGGAAGTATGTTGTTTACTTTTTCTATGGTAAACGATAACAGCCGCAAATTCTAACAGAATAAAATGATGTTTTGCATACAGCCCTGTATTGTAGAGTTCTCAGTACCTATTGGTGTTGGTGAAGATCGGTTAAGGGAAAGGGGTAGTTTACCTGCAACGTTTTATGTTTTAAAAGGGTATTTTCTATGGCAAACGATAAGAGCCGCAAATTCAAACAGAATCAAATACGTTTTTGCATACAGCCCTGTTTTGTTGAGTACTAAAGACCTATTGTTTATGGTGAAGATCGGTTAAGGGAAAGGGGTAGTTTACCTGCAACGTTTTATGTTTTAACAAGGGTATTTTTTCTGTGACGAACGATAACTGCCGTAAATTCAAAGAGAATCAACTAATATTTTGCATACAGCCCTGAATTGTAAAGTTCTCAAGACCTATTGTTATTGGTGAAGATTGGTTAATGGAATAGGGTAGTTTACCAGCAACGTTTTATGTTTTATCAAGGGTGTTTTCTATGGCAAACGATAATAGCCGCAAATTCAAACAGAATCAAATAATTGTTTGCATACAAGCCTGAATTGTAGAGTACCCAAGACCTGTCGTTTTTGGTGAAGATCGGTTAAGGGAAAGGGGTAGTTTACCAGCAACATTTTATGTTTTAACAAGGGTAATTTTTTATATGACGAACGATAACTGCCGTAAATTCAAACAGAATCAACTAGGTTTTTGCATACCTTTTTGAACTAAAGAGAACTCAAGGTCTGTTGATTTTGTTGAAGATCGGTTAAGGGAAGGGGTAGTTTATCAGCAACGTTTTATGTTTTAAAAAGGGTAATTTTTTTTATGACGAACGATAACTGCCGAAAATTCAATGAGAATCAAATAATTTTTTGCACTCTTTCCTGAGTTGCAGAGAGCTCAAGGTCTATTGATTTTGGTGAAGATCAGTTAAGGGAAAGGGGTAGTTTACCTGCAACATTTTATGTTGTAACAAGAGAAATGTTTCCATGACGAACGATAACTGCCGCACATTCAAACAGAATCAAATATTTTTATGCAAACTTCCCTGAATTGCAAACGGAGGACGGAAGGTCTGTTGATTTTGGAGAAGATCGGTTAAGAGAAAGGGGTAGTTTACCTGAAACATTTTATGATTTAACAAGAGTAAAGTACTTAATTTTTATAAATAAAGTATCCTGATAAGAAGCTCATAGTAATCCACTGTAGAAACGTACATGAAATATCTATAAATGAAGAGGTTAGGTGAACGGGGAGAGGGTAATTTTCTATTATTAAAAATTATAGTTGAAGGTGGAGGGCAGAATTTTTTATATGTGTACTACGTTATCGGCAACAAAGAAGTAGTTTTTTGTTAAAATTGCTTCCCGGGCTCTTTAGCCGTAGTTCAATGTTTTCTGCAAAACCAGACTTTTCGGCAGTGCCATCGACTACCGATATTTTCATTTTAGTGTACGTTCATACATTCCAAGAAATTTTAATACTTTTGATTGTGGATTAATGCATTTACAATGCAGGTTTTGCATTTCAAAACATTTCGAATCTGAAGTCACTTTAGGTGAAAGGACTGCATTCACTTCATGTTGTCATAAGGGTAAAGCAATATTACCAGCCTTAAGTCAAAAATCGGTATGGAGAACCATACATGACTTCCATATTCTAAGATTTATATTTAAAATCATTTTCAAAATGAAATATTACCATAGAAACTACTTCTTT
Source organism: Magicicada septendecula (assembly GCA_034769895.1). Taxonomy (NCBI): domain Eukaryota; kingdom Metazoa; phylum Arthropoda; class Insecta; order Hemiptera; family Cicadidae; genus Magicicada; species Magicicada septendecula. Next base: position 796,352,632 of record CM068367.1, on the reverse strand, counting down.
CTACTTACTGCTTCAGCCTTAACCACAGTACTGTGGTCACTAACGTATACCACCTAACGTTATCGCACTCGATTTTCACTGATGATGGAAGTCGATGGCACTGCCGAAACGTCTGGTTTTGTAGAAAACATTGGACTACGGCCAAATATCCCGGGAAGGAATTTTAACAAAAACTACTTCTTTGTTGCCGATAACGTTGTATACATATATAAATCAGTGGCGAAGTTACATGGAGGCAATTGAGGCAATGCCTACCATAAAAAATTCTGTAGAATAAAAATTATAAATACGTATGAAGTACATAACATAAAGATTATACATTGTTACTGTGACTGTGAAATTTATTAAACCGAAACGTGCTTTATTGAGCGACCGCTAGATGGTGACAGGTGAGATTCGGCATAGCTCGTTTAAAGCGAATGAGGCAACCTGAACTTGCCTCAGCGTTTTTTGTATACATCATATGTAAGCAATGTAGTGGTGAGATAGGGAAGTGAAGGGAGGGGGGATTGTCCCGCGCTGTACACATAGAGCGTTGGGGCATGCCTCACTTCTGTGGTCCAAACAGTTAAGTTAAAGCGCCTGTGTTGTTTCTAAGTGTGTTTATTTTATGCGGTTATTAAAAGTGTCACTGTTATTTCCGCTGAACTAACAGATGATCAAGATTGTTATTTGAATTATTTGTAACATTAAACACACATATATATATATATATATAAACTAATCAAGTTTAAAAATTTGAAGTTCAATCAGTTGTATTATTGTGTATGACTAATACAAGGATTGTTCAATAGAAACACGTGTAGAGCTGTAAAGCATTTTTTTATTCAACGATTTTAAAAGAAGTCTCCAATAACATTAAGACATGAGTTCCACTGTTGCGCTAACTTGTAGATTCCCTGCTAGTAAAATTCTTACGGCTGTTTGTGGAACCATTCGGTTACAACAAATTCTACCTCAGCGTCCGATTTGAACCACCGTTCTTTTAGTGATTCCTTAAAAAAAATTTAAGGGAAGATTTTTGCCTACCCATTCATTAACTACTAGCTTCGCCACTGATATATAAAAAATATGTATAAAATTAATGGCTTGTATAAGTTAATGATTGATCTCCATTAAGTAGTGCTCAAGTTTCCAAAGTTTTAATATTATGATGTCCGTAATTAAAACATCAGAGCAGGTATAGTGTGTATGAGGGTACACCGTGGACAAAAATTTTCAACATTTCCTATTGAGCGTTGCTTAGAGTAAAGCTGTGAATCTACAGTCTACGTTTCACAGAACAAACACGTGAAAAAGAAGGAGCACTCCGAAGTCACTCATGGACCCTCAGCATCTTGCAGAGGGTTCATTCCCTAAAGACGAAAAGTCTGTCAATGAATCGTTCCTCTATAAACACGTGCAGTTACACTGCCCAGCGATCCACAGGAAGCAAATCGCTATCCACGCTGGACACTTTTTCGGCTTGCACGCGTTATGTTGGTATGGGTTTCGGCACTTACCATTTAAAAAGCGTGCAAATGTAAGAAAATAAACATGATTGAGGCCAGAAATAATGCGAATTGTGTGTGTGTGTGTGTGTGTGTGTGTGTGTCTTCTCTGCCTTTTTATTGTGGTAGTCATAATAATAAAATGGAAACGTAAACATTACATAACTGAGATATGCTTGCCTGCCACGAATGATATTGATGTTTGTAACAAAATTTTCTGTTTGTACATTTTGAGTGTAAATTAATCCATTATACTATTAACTCATACATGATTTACATTAAAATGAAAAATTATAATTTTATTTCCTGGCAACAAAATTATTTTATTTTTAACAATTACCATTGTTTCAAAAAGTTTAAATGAATTTTCAAGTACTTTACTGTTGTTAAAACGTAAAAGGTTGCAGGTAAACTACCCCTTCTCCTTAACCGATCTTCACCAAAATCGAAAGTCCTTGAGATCTCTACAATTCAGGGACGTATGCAAAAAATTATTTGATTCTGTTTGAATTTGCAGCTGTTATCGTTTGCCATAGAAAATACGCTTGATAAAAAAACGTTGCAGGTAAACTACCCCTTCCCCTTAACCGATCTTCACCAAAAACAATAGGTCTTGAGTACTCTACAAATCAGGGCTGTATGCAAAACATTATTTGATTCTGTTTGAATTTGCGGCTGTTATCGTTTGCCATAGAAAATACCCTTGTTAAAAAAACGTTGCAGGTAAACTACCCCTTTCCCTCAACCGATCTTCACCAAAAACTATAGGTCTTGAGAACTCTACAATTTAGGGGTGTATGCAAATAATCTTTTGATTCTGTTTGAATTTGCGGCTGTTATCGTTTGCCATAGAAAATACCCTTGTTAAAACATAAAACGTTGCAGGTAAACTACCCCTTTCCCTTAACCGATCTTCACCAAAAACAATAGGTCTTGAGAACTCCGTACTTCAGGGCTGTATGCGAAACATTATTTGATTCTGTTTGAATTTGCGGCTGTTATCGTTTGCAAAAAAAAAATCAGCCTTGTTAAAAAAAAACCGTTGCAGGTAAACTACCCCTTTCCCTCAACCGATCTTCACCAAAAACAATAGGTCTTGAGTACTCTACAAATCAGGGATGTATGCAAAAAATTATTTGATTCTGTTTGAATTTGCGGCAGTTATCGTTTGCCATAGAAAAAAAATCTACAGACACAGACAGACAGACAGACACACACACAGATACTTTTCGGAAAACAACTTTTTTTCATGTTTTGAGCGTAGTAGAATCAGAATCTGCAATAATCTCGAACACGATTTTTTTTGCCATCACCATACTTCCATTCTTTAAGGAATATGGAAGTAAAATATCGGTATGGAGAACCATACATGACTTCCATATTCTAAGATTTATATTTAAAATCATTTTCAGCCAAACAGCCAGGGAAGGAATTTTAACAAAAAAATACTTCTTTCTTGCCAATAACGTAGTACACATATAAAAAATATTATCCCCTCCCCCTTCAACTATAATTTTGATTTATAGAAAATTACCCCCAGCCCGTTCAACTAGCCTCTTCATTTATAGATATTTCATCTACGTTTCTACAGTGGATTATTAAGATCTTATCAGGATACTTTATCAAAATTAAGTACTTTACTCATGTTACAACAAAAAATGTTTCTGGTAAACTGCCCTTTCCCCGTAACCGATCTTCACCAAAATCAACAGACATTGAGTTCTCTATAGCTCAGGCACATATGTAAAAAATTATTTGATTCTGTTTGAATTTACGGCAGTTATGGTTCGTCATATAAAAAATTACCCATGTTAAAACATAAAACATGAGATTTATAAAACATATCTAAGATTTATATTTAAAATCATTTTTGAAATAAAATATTTTCATAGAACCTACTAACGCTGGGGAAATCTGAGGAGCCAATCAGAGTTGGGCCTACCTGTCACTCTGCTGAATTTGGTGGAAAGCCTACCTGTCACTCTGCTGATACTTTCACTGTCGTCAAAGTATCAGCCTTGACAGGGTCCTCTTTTTCTGCAAAATGGGAGAGGAGGCTTGAGATGGAGTGAGTGACATGGTCCCCACCTCAATGAAGAACCCATTGTTTTATAAAAATATATTTAAATTTTGAAAACTGAAAATTCTTTTCTTGTTGTAAATATTTATATTTTATAATCAAAATGACTTTATCAAAAAACAAACATTTTTTTATAATAAGTACTTACATATGTTTCTTAATATGCTTACTTTTTCTTTAATGTTGATGATCATTTCCAAACATTCTGACAAAATTGTATCTACAGAACAGTTAACATTCCCCAGGTTTCCATTTCTGCTAATTTCTCATTACACCTTCCACTGACGTATTATTAACCATTTCATAAACTATCGTATAATCTTTTCAGATTTTGTGGTACAAAATCTGAAATTTTCAGATTGCCTGGCAACAAAATTATTTTATTTTCAACAATTACCATTGTTTGAAAAAGTTTAAATGAATTTTCAAGTACTTTACTCTTGTTAAAACGTAAAAGGTAGCAAGTAAACTACCCCTTCCCCTTAACTGATCTTCACCAAAATCTAAAGGCCTTGAGTCCTCTACAATTCACTGACGTGTGCAAAAAATTATTTGATTCTGTTTGAATTTGCGGCAGTTATCGTTTGCCATAGAAAATACGCTTGATAAAAAACGTTGCAGGTAAACTACCCCTTCCCCTCAACCGATCTTCACCAAAAACAATAGGTCTTGAGTACTCTACAAATCAGGGCTGTATGCAGAAAATTATTTGATTCTGTTTGAATTTGCGGCTGTTATCGTTTGCCATAGAAAATACGCTTGATAAAAAAACGCTGCAGGTAAACTACCCCTTTCCCTTAACCGATCTTCATCAAAAACAATAGGTCTTGAGAACTCTGCAATTTAGTGCTGTATGCAAATAATCTTTTGATTCTGTTTGAATTTGCGGCTGTTATCGTTTGCCAAAAAAAAATTTCCCTTGATAAAAAAAACCGTTGCAGGTAAACTACCCCTTCCCCTCAACCGATCTTTACCAAAAACAATAGGTCGCAAGTACTCTACAAATCAGGGCTGTAATGCAAAAAATTATTTGATTCTGTTTGAATTTGCGGCAGTTATCGTTTGCCATAGAAAATACACTTGATAAAAAACGTTGCAGGTAAACTACCCCTTCCCCTCAACCGATCTTCACCAAAAACAATAGGTCTTGAGTACTCTACAAATCAGGGCTGTATGCAGAAAATTATTTGATTCTGTTTGAATTTGCGGCTGTTATCGTTTGCCATAGAAAATACCCTTGTTAAAAAAACGTTGTAGGTAAACTACCCCTTTTCCTTAACCGATCTTCACCAAAAACAATAGGTCTTGAGAACTCTACAATTTAGGGCTGTATGCAAATAATCTTTTGATTCTGTTTGAATTTGTGGCTGTTATCGTTTGCCATAGGAAATACCCTTGTTGAAACATAAAACGTTACAGGTAAACTACCCCTTTCCCTTAACCGATCTTCACCAAAAACAATAGGTCTTGAGAACTCTACAATTCAGGGCTGTATGCGAAACATTATTTGATTCTGTTTGAATTTGCGGCTGTTATCGTTTGCCAAAAAAAAAAAATTTCCCTTGATTAAAAAAAACCGTTGCAGGTAAACTACCCCTTTCCCTCAACCGATCTTCACCAAAAACAATAGGTCGCGAGTCCTCTACAAATCAGGGCTGTATGCAAAAAATTATTTGATTCTGTTTGAATTTGCGGCAGTTATCGTTTGCCATAGAAAAAAAATCTACAGACACACAGACAGACAGACAGACACACAGAAGACAGACAGACACACACACAGACACTTTTCGGAAAACGACTTTTTTTCATGTTTTGAGTGTAGTACAATCAGAATCTGCAATAATCTCGAACACGATTTTTTTTGCCATCACCATACTTCCATTCCTTAAGGAATATGGAAGTAAAATGAATACTTTAAATCATTGTAGGATGGACTTACTTCACATGAACCTTCAATAAAAATATCGGTATGGAGAACCATACATGACTTCCATATTCTAAGATTTATATTTAAAATCATTTTCAGCCAAACAGCCAGGCTGTGTCTTACCTGCCTTTTTATTGCTGTATTAAATGAAAAATATTATATTACATTAAAATGAAAAAATTATAATTTTATTGCCTGGCAACAAAATTATTTTATTTTTAACAATTACCATTGTTTCAAAAAGTTTAAATAAATTTTCAAGTACTTTACTCTTGTTAAAACGTAAAAGGTTGCAGGTAAACTACCCCTTCCCCTTAACCGATCTTCACCAAAATCGAAAGTCATTGAGACCTCTACAATTCAGGGACGTATGCAAAAAATTATTTGATTCTGTTTGAATTTGCGGCTGTTATCGTTTGCCATAGAAAATACGCTTGATAAAAAAACGTTGCAGGTAAACTACCCCTTCCCCTTAACCGATCTTCACCAAAAACAATAGGTCTTGAGTACTCTACAAATCAGGGCTGTATGCAAAACATTATTTGATTCTGTTTGAATTTGCGGCTGTTATCGTTTGCCATATAAAATACCCTTGTTAAAAAAACGTTGCAGGTAAACTACCCCTTTCCCTCAACCGATCTTCACCAAAAACAATAGGTCTTGAGAAATCTACAATTCAGGGCTGTATGCGAAACATTATTTGATTCTGTTTGAATTTGCGGCTGTTATCGTTTGCCAAAAAAAAAAAAAATTTCCCTTGATAAAAAAAACCGTTGCAGGTAAACTACCCCTTCCCCTCAACCGATCTTCACCAAAAACAATAGGTCGCGAGTACTCTACAAATCAGGGCTGTATGCAAAAAATTATTTGATTCTGTTTGAATTTGCGGCAGTTGTCGTTTGCCATAGAAAATACGCATGATAAAAAACGTTGCTGGTAAACTACCCCTTCCCCTCAACCGATCTTCACCAAAAACAATAGGTCTTGAGTACTCTACAAATCAGGGCTGTATGCAGAAAATTATTTGATTCTGTTTGAATTTGCGGCTGTTATAGTTTGCCATAGAAAATACCCTTGTTAAAAAAACGTTGTAGGTAAACTACCCCTTTCCCTTAACCGATCTTCACCAAAAACAAAAGGTATTGAGAACTCTACAATTTAGGGCTGTATGCAAATAATCTTTTCATTCTGTTTGAATTTGCGGCTGTTATCGTTTGCCATAGGAAATACCCTTGTTAAAACATAAAACGTTACAGGTAAACTACCCCTTTCCCTTAACCGATCTTCACCAAAAACAATAGGTCTTGAGAACTCTACAATTCAGGGCTGTATGCGAAACATTATTTGATTCTGTTTGAATTTGCGGCTGTTATCGTTTGCCAAACAAACAAAATTTCCCTTGCTAAAAAAAAACCGTTGCAGGTAAACTACCCCTTTCCCTCAACCGATCTTCACCAAAAACAATAGGTCGCGAGAACTCTGCAAAACCGGGCTGTATGCAAAAAATTATTTGATTCTGTTTGAATTTGCGGCAGTTATCGTTTGCCATAGAAAAAAAATCTACAGACAGACAGACAGACAGACAGACAGACACACAGACACTTTTCGGAAAACGACTTTTTTTCATGTTTTGAGTGTAGTAGAATCAGAATCTGCAATAATCTCGAACACGATTTTTTTTGCCATCACCATACTTCCATTCCTTAAGGAATATGGAAGTAAAAAAGAAAGTCAAAAAATTATTTTGAAAACATTCGTAAATACAATTCATCATTTGCTATGGTTAGCTCAGAAGCTAAAATTTCGCATAGTTACGCGTGGAGTGTATCATTTTAAAATACACGATGTTTTTTATCACAGATCAGGTCCAATGACTGCTGAATATGGTCACTCACCATGTTATGCGCAATTATATTTTTATGATGTTGACACTGCTGTCAATTATAGATTACGTGAACACTATAATCAAACATGCAATAACAATATATGCGCGAAATCTCTCTTGAATTGGAACACATTAATTCTTTCGTTCGGTCATTCATTGCAATGAAAGATCATTGTCAGAGAGCTGAAAATCAAAATAAAGAAATTTGTATGCTCATTAAAGTAAATCGTGATTTACATTTACGCCGTTATAATGATGCAGTTCAAACTGATGTAGCAGTAATATTTAGTACAGTTGATGGTGAGTCACCCTTTGAACGAAATACGGTTTCGTTTTCAAAAGTTAATGGTACCATTAAAAATATCTCTGTTTTGGATTCATCATTGGACCCTTTAGCGAATCCATTACTTTTTCCAAATGGTGATACTGGGTGGCATATCAATATTTCTCATAATGTACCAACTACATCTAATTCAAGAGCTCCCAGAAATAAATTAACCATGCTTCAGTATGCAGCCTATCGACTTGCAATTAGAGAAGATTTTAGCATGTTGCACCATTCACAAAAATTATTTCTGCAGTGGATAGTTGATATGTATGTGAGAATAGAGGGCACAAGGTTACATTTCATTCGACAAAATCAAACAAGTCTTAGGTCTGAAGTTTACAACAATTTAACAGATTATTTAGAATTGAACCCCAATGCCAATAATGTTGGCCGTAGAGTAATTTTACCATCTTCATTCAATGGATCTCCAAGAAATATGTATCAGAATTATTTAGATGCAATGTCAATTGTACAACATTTCGGAAAGCCTTCTTTGTTTATTACAATGACTTGCAATCCAAGTTGGCCTGAAGTAGTTAGCAATATTGGTGTAGGTGAGTCAGCTAATTTTCGAACTGATATTGTTGTGCATGTATTCAAGTCCAAACTGGAAGCATTAATTGAGGGCCTTACACTAAAAAAAATCTTCAGTAAAGTTGAAGCACTCATTTATACAATTGAGTTTCAAAAGAGAGGATTGCCTCATGCTCACATTTTACTCTCTTTAAATGAGCAAGATAAAATTGTTAACGCTACCGATATTGATAAAGTTGTATCTGCGGAGATTCCTAACATTCAAACACATCCTACATTACATGAATATGTTGTAAAACACATGATGCATGGTCCATGCGGTGTATTTAATCCAAATTCTGTATGTATGAGAGATGGAAAATGCACAAAAGATTATCCAAAACGATTTAATGAATTTACATGTGAATCATTAAATGGATATCCATTATACAGAAGGCGTGATAATAGTATTAATGCTGAAGTTCGTGGTAGTTGCCTCAACAATCGTTATGTTGTACCATACAATCCGTATTTACTTGCCAAATTTAATTGCCATATAAATGTTGAAGTATGCACTACAGTTAAAAGTGTTAAATACATTTATAAATATGTGTATAAAGGCTATGACAGTGCATCTGTTGAATTAGGTTCAGAGAGAAATGAACCAGGTCAAGAAATACAAATTGATGAAGTTAAAAATTTTTTAAATGGCCGTTATGTCAGATCAACTGAAGCTGTATGGCGCATCTATGAATTACCAATGCATTTTCAATCACATGTCATCGTTAGACTTGACATTCACTTACCGCGTAGACAGAATGTTTACTTTCAAGAAGGGCAAGAACGTCAAGCAATTGAAAATGCAAGACAAACAAAATTATTAGCATTTTTTGAATTGAATCGATCAGATCCATCAGCGCATGAATATAAGTATATTGAAATTCCTTTGCATTATGTGTGGGAAGTTTCCCGAAAAAAATGGAAGAAGAGAAGGCGTGGAGGTGATAAAATCATTACACGCATATATGTAGTATCACCAAAAGACATCGAACTGTTCCATTTACGATTGCTTTTATTACATGTCTGTGGTCCAAAATCATTTGTTAGAACATACAATGGAATTATACACACTTCTTTTGTTGAAGCGTGCCATGTTCACAGCATTGCTTCAAATGATAATGAATGGCGCGAATGTTTAAATGAAGCAAAAGAATTACATTCACCAAAACAAATGCGAAATTTATTTGGTTACATTTGTGCATTAAATGTGCCAGCCAATGCATTGGCGTTATGGAATGAATTTAAAGTATATCTTAGTGAAGATATTTTTAGAGATTACAACGAAGAAGTATCCTTTAATACAGCCCTATTAGAAATTGAAGATATTTTGAATCTTCATAATTTGTCATGTCAAGAACTTGGTTTACCAGTTCCCATGTATTCGCAGAGAACAGACGAAGCAAATGCTATTGATCCAATAGAACAAGAGTTTCTGTTTTCTGAGCATTATGAAACTGCAAATATTGAACAGCGTAATCTAACTGATCATGTGATTCGTGAAGTTTTGCATCATGATACTGGATCTAATGTTTTTTGTTTAACCGCTCATGCAGGTTGTGGAAAAACATTCACACAAAAAGCAATCATTCACAAATTAAATTCGCTTAATCTTAGTTGCATTGCAACAGCGTTCGGTGGCATAGCTTCAACTCTATTACTTGGAGGTAGAACTTTACACAATGTGTTTAAATTGTCTATACCCATTTTGGAAAATTCTGTAGCGAATATTACCGCAAATAGTAGCTATGGAGGTTACATAAATTCATCATCATTGATAATTATTGATGAAATTTCTATGTGCCCACTGCAAGTGTTGAAAATCATAGATAGATTATTGCAGGATCTATGCGATGAAAATGATAAACATAAACCATTTGGAGGGAAAACGATACTTCTGTGCGGTGATTTTCGGCAAATCTTACCAGTTGTCCCACACGGATCACGTGCAACTTTAATTGAAAATTGTGTCACAAGTTGGCATAAATTTGTTTATTTTCATAAAGTAACGTTTACTCAAAATATGAGAGCCTTATCAAGTGAAATAGAATTTGTCGAATTCTTGAAAAAAAAATTGGTAATGATGAAGCCCCACAATTCCCTCAGTTTGGTGAAAATATTATTGAAATACCTCAACAATTAATAGGAGATGAAAATAATATTATTAATGAGGTGTATGGAAATATTTCCGAAAACATACTCTCAGATAACATATTGAAGTCGGTTATTTTAGCACCAAAAATGATGATTGTACTTTTATTAATACTGATATACTTAATCGAATACCAGGTGAACAGAAAACATATCATAGCTACGATAAAATAATTTGTGATGATGACAATGAAATCAATAACTATCCAGTAGAGTTTTTGAATTCTTTGACTATTAGTGGTTTGCCACCACATAAGTTAGTATTGAAAGTTAATTGCATCGTTTTACTGACCAGAAACTTAAATACAAAGGAAGCATTAGTCAATGGAACAAGAATGAGCATCAAGTGTATGCATCGTAATGCTATTGATTGTGAAGTTTTAACTGGAACCGCACGCAATAAGAGAATTTTGATTCCACGTATAAATTTAACATATTCCGGTACTGTTTTACCATTTAACTTTCAAATAACTCAATTTCCAATTATACCTGCATTTGCGATGACAATAAATAAGTCTCAAGGACAAACATTCGAAAAAATTTGAATTTTATTGAGGCAGCCAGTTTTTACACATGGTCAATTGTACGTCGCAGCAAGTAGAGTTCAATCATTCGATGGTTTGAGATTTTATATTTCCGAATATAATAGCCAAGGGCATTTAGCAAATGATGAAAGAGTTTTTAAAAAAAACATCGTTTACACAGAAGTTCTGAATCATTAAATTCAGTTTCAAACTATTTTAAGTTCAATGGACAACATTTATTTTTTTAACCGCCCGGTTTTTTTGATTTAATGAAAAATATATGAAAAAATACGAGGCACATATTTTTTATTTCATTTTTTATTTTGTATTAATTTTTTATTTAAATTTTATATAATTCGAAAAAGATAGGCAAAATAACTGTGTAGCCTTGGCGAAACCTGGTCAGTATGGCAATAACAAAAACCCAAGGAAATGTCAAAAAACGCGTTATTGCTTTTTAAATATGGCTTAGCCAAGCTAAACCTCATTTTTCCTATCTTTCATATTTTTCAAATAACCCAAAAATTAATGCATAGAAAAAAAAATTAAAAAATTATATAAGCTTTGTAGCAGATAATCTTCAAACTGTTTTCGAATTTTGTACCTTACCAAAAATGAAATGTCATCCACTGGAATTGAAAACAATGTATCTTATACTTCTATGAATGTCAAGTCTCATTTTTATTAGCGTTTATTTGATTCAATAATAACATGAAAAAATTAAAACTGACAATGAATTATATCAACAAATAAATACGAATACAAGCTGTAATTGTGTTTTTTTTTTCAACTGTTACTAACATTAAATTTTAAATTTCATAGGTATTGCAGGGAATTAAGGCAAACAACACACGCTAATGACGTGTTTGTACATGCTCGCAGCTGACGTAATAGAACAAAATTCAAAAAAATTATATGCAATGATTATAGAGTATACTCTTTGACAAAAGAACCTCAATAACGTTCAAACTTAAAAATTTAATGAATTACGGTCGAATTTCGACCACTGGGCGACCACTAGTTTATAATATTAAATAAATGTCTGACTTCACCTCCATACTTCTGCAACCATTTAACCGTGTCGTTACTGTCATCTGGACTCTCGAGTTTGAGATCCTCTTCGGGTATCACCTTCTCTGTCTCTGCGTCGTTGAAATTACTCCCTCCGTCTACTGGATGCTGAGTTCTGACGTGGACCTCTGGTCGTGATGATGTATGGCTGGATGTAGCTGCATGTGGCTGTCCCTGCGTCCTCTAGTATTTTGCTCTGGTTCCCCTCCTCTCCTCGTCTTGTCCCTCGTGGATGTCTCGAAGTTCTACGTGGACTTCTTGAAGTTCATTGATGTTACGACTCCTCGTAGATTACGATATTATAGTCTTTTAAATAAATCGTGTTTCACTACTACTTTCACCGACGTACTGCCGGTTCCATCGCACTTCACGTTATGTAATACAGTTTAAAACTTTACTTAACTTTATAAAATTGACGGTGGCGAGATGCGTGGATTTCACATAGTGTCTGTTGATGATCTGAGAAAGCGTGTGTCACTCGCTGGGGTTTTATACTCCTGCCGTCATTCAATTCCTGTTGGAAACTGTTTGGACAAAATTGAACAGGTCCGTGCGTCGATTTAATTGCTAATTACAACCTACACGTCTTTCTATGAAGCGCACACTTTTTTATAAATATTATTTTACAAATCGTTAGGTACATTATTAAACTTAACTTATGCAAATTATGAACATTAAGGTGTGTAAACTATGGAAGTTATGGCAAAATTTGACACGGTGGCTGAACGGTTCCCACAATCATAGACCACTTAATGTCTAATTGTAGCGCCAGGCGCCAGCTTTATTTTTACACATGTCTCTGATTCGTGTGACTTCTGGTTTTCGTTCAGTACTTAAAAAACTGTGTAAAATTTTCCACACTCGTATGCATAATTCAACTTGTTCTTCATTTACACACTACCACTAACACACACACACACACACAGACTGATACACACGCAGCTGCCATATATGATACACACGCAGCTACAAATACAGTATGGTCCAACTCGACATGTGAATGCGGTAGATGAAGGGATGACGACACAGGAAGAAGAAAAACTGCACGAATTAACAGAAGAATACAGTGATGTATTTAATGAAGTACCGACGCAGACGACAGTATACGAGCACTCTATAGTTGTGTCAGACCCTACAAAAGTCATTAGGAAGACATACCCTATCCCAATGCGATATGAGGAAGAGGCTGAACTGGAAATTCGGCGTATGATCGAAAGTGGAGTCATAGAGCGATCGAACAGCAACTTCCTGAATCCTCTAGTGGTAGTGAAGAAGAAAAATGGTGAGATATGTCTATGCCTTGACATGAGGGAGCTGAACAGCATTGTATTTAAGGAGTATGACTGTGCACCAACTGCGGATGAATTATTTACTAAATGTGAAGGAGCAAGGTATCTAACGAAGCTAGATTTATGCTCAAGTTTCTGGCAGATTCCAATTCGTGAAGAGAATAGAAAGTACACTGCTTTCCTGTATAAAAATAAATGCTACCAACACAGGGTAGTACCCTTCGGATTAAGCACGAGTTTAGCAGCCATCGTAAAGTGTCTAGAAAGAGCCCTAGGACCTGAAGTGGAACCCTACACCATGATATTTGTAGATGATATCTTAGTTGTATCTAAGACGTTAGACGAACATATAAAACATCTAAGCACGATATTCCACAAGTTTAGGCAAGCGAACATATCCCTTAACCTAGACAAATGTGAATTTATTAAATCCTCTATCCAATTCCTAGGTCACATTATTTCATCCTCTGGTATTCAACCCGATCCTATCAAAATTTCCAGCATAACTAATTTCCCTATACCCGGAAATCTCAAAGAGTTAAGAGCATTCTTAGGACTAACAGGATACTACAGAAGATTCTCACCGTTATATGCAAGATATACGCAACCGCTTCTAGAGCTGATGAAGAAAGAAAAAAAATGGAAGTGGGAGAAGAAACATCAAGATGCCTTTAACCAAGTGAAAGAGTTGTTCATCGAAAATATTATGTTACATCATCCTCAACAAGAAGGAAAATTTGTAATATACTCCGATGCTAGTGACTACGCAGTAGGAAGTGTACTATATCAACAAGATACTATGGGAGAGCACCGAGTTATTGCCTACGCCAGTAGAGTCTTCAAAGGAGCTGAAAAACACTACTCCACATCAGAAAAAGAAATACTTGCTATAGTATACGCTCTTAAGCAATTCAGATATTATGTTTATGGTACTCATTTTGAGATACATACTGACCACCACGCATTATCATTTTTATTGAAATGCAAAATAACAAATGCCCGATTATTAAGATGGATTTTAGCCATTAACGAATACTCATTCACCATTAAATACTGTAAAGGTAAAGACAATATTATAGCTGATACACTAAGCCGATACATCAAAGAAGAATGTGAAGAAGTTTATGAGAGCGAAAAGAAAGAAGTACGATTGTTATCAATTAAATTCAAAGAGAATGATGAAGTAAAACAAATGCTGAAAAATTTATCACATCAACAAGATTTGGATGTGACAATAAGGGAGATGAAGGACCAAGAACAGCTACCAAATCATTATAAGGTACTTAATAGAATTCTTTTCAGGTTAGTAAGACAAGACTGGAAGATAGTACTAACGAATGACATGCTACAAAAATTAATTCAACCAGCACATGAGAGTTTAGCACATGCTGCTGCTCTGAAATGTTATCTGAATCTACGAGAAGATTTTACGATTAATAATATGTATCGAAAGATAAAGAAGGAGGTAAAGAAGTGTTATGAGTGTCAAACGTCGAAAGGGCCGAATTTACACACATATGTAGGAATGCAGAGTATACAGAAGGAAAACAAGGGAGAGCTAATTGCAGTGGATTTTCTGGGACCACTACCACGATCAAGTCGAGGTGTGAAGCACATATTGGTATGTATCGATGTGTTTTCCAAGGTAGTCTGACTGTACCCAATTGTGCGACCCACAACCAAAGTTGTTCTAAAGATACTACTGCAGAAATATATTCCATCATATGGAAAAATGAAGAAGGTACTCAGTGATCAAGGTGTACAATTCCAAAGTGAACGAGTACTCTGCAAATAAGGGCTGCATGCAAAAAATTATTTGATTCTGTTTGAATTTGCGGCAGTTATCGTTTGCCATAGAAAAAAAATCTACAGACAGACACACAGACAGACACACAGACAGACAGACAGACAGACAGACAGACAGACACACACACAGACACTTTTCGGAAAACGACTTTTTTTCATGTTTTGAGTGTAGTAGAATCAAATCTGCAATAATCTCGAACACGATTTTTTTTGCCATCACCATACTTCCATTCCTTAAGGAATATGGAAGTAAAAATGGGAGAGGACGTTAAGGGAAAATGGAATACAACCTGTACTCACATCCATAAGACATCCTCAAGGAAACCTTGCTGAGAGAGTTAATAAAGAATTAGGTAAATATTTACGAATATATTGCCATGATCAACACAATAAATGGGCAGAATATTTACCATTTCTTGAAAAAGCCATTAACGAAAATTATAGTGAAGCAACAGGATACACTCCAATGGAATTAGAAGAAGATAAGAAGCCAAACAGATTTTGGACTAAGTATATAAACAAACCTAATAACCAGAATGTACCTGTACCAATAAGTATGAAAATTGAATACGCAAAGCAACGGATAAGAGAAAGAGGTAACAAGAGAGTAGAAAGATTTAATCTAACTCACAAGCTACAACAATTCAACGTGGGAGAAAGTGTACTACTCAAAGCTAATCCAGTGGGAAAACGGAGTGATAATACGGTGAAGAAATTCTTCAGACTTTATAATGGACCGTATACGTTAAGACAGCGAGTAGGACAACACACTTTCATCGTATATGATGAGATACAGAAGAAAGAAATTGGTAAATTCCATGCAACGTCATTTAGGAAGTTCTACACATGAAAACAACGAGGTCAATGAAACCAGTCAGATCAGCTGTTTGTTGAAGCCACCCTACTACAAGGTCACGAGCAGTGAGCGTATAAGGAGGGGAGGTAAGACATTTGTATACACTCCAATTAAGGGTGAAATGACGAATATTATTCTTTATTATTTGTTACATTTTTTTTTAAGTGTAATAATAATAATAAAAAATGGAAGAGCGAAGAAGAAATATCGGTATGGAGAACCATACATGACTTCCATATTCTAAGATTTATATTTAAAATCATTTTCAGCCAAACAGCCAGGGAAGGAATTTTAACAAAAAAATACTTCTTTGTTGCCAATAACGTAGTACACATATAAAAAAAAATTATCCCCTCCCCCTTCAACTATAATTTTGATTTATAGAAAATTACCCCCAGCCCGTTCAACTAGCCTCTACATTTATAGATATTTCATCTATGTTTCTACAGTGGATTATTAAGATCTTATCAGGATACTTTATCAAAATTAAGTAATTTACTCATGTTACAACAAAAAATGTTTCAGGTAAACTGCCCTTTCCCCGTAACCGATCTTCACCAAAATCAACAGACATTGAGTTCTCTATAGCTCAGGCACATATGTAAAAATTATTTGATTCTGTTTGAATTTACGGCAGTTATGGTCCGTCATATAAATATCGGTATGGAGAACCATACATGACTTCCATATTCTAAGATTTATATTTAAAATCATTTTCAGCCAAACAGCCAGGCTGTGTCTTACTTGCCTTTTTATTGCTGTATTAAATGAAAAATATTATATTACATTAAAATGAAAAAATTATAATTTTATTGCCTGGCAACAAAATTATTTTATTTTTAACAATTACCATTGTTTCAAAAAGTTTAAATAAATTTTCAAGTACTTTACTCTTGTTAAAACGTAAAAGGTTGCAGGTAAACTACCCCTTCCCCTTAACCGATCTTCACCAAAATCGAAAGTCATCGAGACCTCTACAATTCAGGGACGTATGCAAAAAATTGTTTGATTCTGTTTGAATTTGCGGCTGTTATCGTTTTCCATAGAAAATACGCTTGATAAAAAAACGTTACAGGTAAACTACCCCTTCCCCTTAACCGATCTTCACCAAAAACAATAGGTCTTGAGTACTCTACAAATCAGGGCTGTATGCAAAACATTATTTGATTCTGTTTGAATTTGCGGCTGTTATCGTTTGCCATAGAAAATACCCTTGTTAAAAAAACGTTGCAGGTAAACTACCCCTTTCCCTCAACCGATCTTCACCAAAAACAATAGGTCTTGAGAACTCTACAATTTAGGGCTGTATGCAAATAATCTTTTGATTCTGTTTGAATTTGCGGCTGTTATCGTTTGCCATAGGAAATACCCTTGTTAAAACATAAAATGTTACAGGTAAACTACCCCTTTCCCTTAACCGATCTTCACCAAAAACAATAGGTCTTGAGTACTCTACAAATCAGGGCTGTATGCAAAACATTATTTGATTCTGTTTGAATTTGCGGCTGTTATCGTTTGCCATAGAAAATACCCTTGTTAAAAAAACGTTGCAGGTAAACTACCCCTTTCCCTCAACCGAACTTCACCAAAAACAATAGGTCTTGAGAACTCTACAATTTAGGGCTGTATGCAAATAATCTTTTGATTCTGTTTGAATTTGCGGCTGTTATCGTTTGCCATAGGAAATACCCTTGTTAAAACATAAAACGTTACAGGTAAACTACCCCTTTCCCTTAACCGATCTTCACCAAAATCAACAGATCTTGAGAACTCTACAATTCAGGGCTGTATGCGAAACATTATTTGATTCTGTTTGAATTTTCGGCTGTTATCGTTTGCCAAACAAACAAAAATATCGGTATGGAGAACCATACATGACTTCCATATTCTAAGATTTATATTTAAAATCATTTTCAGCCAAACAGCCAGGCTGTGTCTTACCTGCCTTTTTATTGCTGTATTAAATGAAAAATATTATATTACATTAAAATGAAAAAATTATAATTTTATTGCCTGGCAACAAAATTATTTTATTTTTAACAATTACCATTGTTTAAAAAAGTTTAAATAAATTTTCAAGTACTTTACTCTTGTTAAAACGTATAAGGTTGCAGGTAAACTACCCCTTCCCCTTAACCGATCTTCACCAAAATCGAAAGTCATTGAGACCTCTACAATTCAGGGACGTATGCAAAAAATTATTTGATTCTGTTTGAATTTGCGGCTGTTATCGTTTGCCATAGAAAATACGCTTGATAAAAAAACGTTGCAGGTAAACTACCCCTTCCCCTTAACCGATCTTCACCAAAAACAATAGGTCTTGAGTACTCTACAAATCAGGACTGTATGCAAAACATTATTTGATTCTGTTTGAATTTGCGGCTGTTATCGTTTGCCATAGAAAATACCCTTGTTAAAAAAACGTTGCAGGTAAACTACCCCTTTCCCTCAACCGATCTTCACCAAAAACAATAGGTGTTGAGAAATCTACAATTCAGGGCTGTATGCGAAACATTATTTGATTCTGTTTGAATTTGCGGCTGTTATCGTTTGCCAAAAAAAAAAAATTTCCCTTGATAAAAAAAACCGTTGCAGGTAAACTACCCCTTCCCCTCAACCGATCTTCACCAAAAACAATAGGTCGCGAGTACTCTACAAATCAGGGCTGTATGCAAAAAATTATTTGATTCTGTTTGAATTTGCGGCAGTTGTCGTTTGCCATAGAAAATACGCATGATAAAAAACGTTGCTGGTAAACTACCCCTTCCCCTCAACCAATCTTCACCAAAAACAATAGGTCTTGAGTACTCTACAAATCAGGGCTGTATGCAGAAAATTATTTGATTCTGTTTGAATTTGCGGCTGTTATCGTTTGCCATAGAAAATACCCTTGTTAAAAAAACGTTGTAGGTAAACTACCCCTTTCCCTTAACCGATCTTCACCAAAAACAAAAGGTCTTGAGAACTCTACAATTTAGGGCTGTATGCAAATAATCTTTTCATTCTGTTTGAATTTGCGGCTGTTATCGTTTGGCATAGGAAATACCCTTGTTAAAACATAAAACGTTACAGGTAAACTACCCCTTTCCCTTAACCGATCTTCACCAAAAACAATAGGTCTTGAGAACTCTACAATTCAGGGATGTATGCGAAACATTATTTGATTCTGTTTGAATTTGCGGCTGTTATCGTTTGCCAAACAAACAAAATTACCCTTGCTAAAAAAAAAACCGTTGCAGGTAAACTACCCCTTTCCCTCAACCGATCTTCACCAAAAACAATAGGTCGCGAGAACTCTGCAAAACCGGGCTGTATGCAAAAAATTATTTGATTCTGTTTGAATTTGCGGCAGTTATCGTTTGCCATAGAAAAAAAATCTACAGACAGACAGACAGACAGACAGACAGACAGACAGACAGACAGACAGACAGACAGACACACACACAGACAGACACACACACAGACACTTTTCGGAAAACGACTTTTTTTCATGTTTTGAGTATAGTAGAATCAGAATCTGCAATAATCTCGAACACGATTTTTTTTGCCATCACCATACTTCCATTCCTTAAGGAATATGGAAGTAATACCCTTGCTAAAAAAAAACCGTTGCAGGTAAACTACCCCTTTCCCTCAACCGATCTTCACCAAAAACAATAGGTCGCGAGTACTCTGCAAATCAGGGCTGCATGCAAAAAATTATTTGATTCTGTTTGAATTTGCGGCAGTTATCGTTTGCCATAGAAAAAAAATCTACAGACAGACACACAGACAGACACACAGACAGACAGACAGACAGACACACACACAGACACTTTTCGGAAAACGACTTTTTTTCATGTTTTGAGTGTAGTAGAATCAGAATCTGCAATAATCTCGAACACGATTTTTTTTGCCATCACCATACTTCCATTCCTTAAGGAATATGGAAGTAAAAAAATTTAATAAATAAATTTATTAAATTTTTTTTTTGTTACCAAGCAGAGGGATAATGCGACAGTACAAATAAGTGATGTACTGAGCATTGAATATAAAAATTTAAATATACTTAATAAACTGTAAATAATTAATAATGTATTAGAAATAAGCATGTCAGGGATTGCAAGCTTGGCTGAGACAAAAATATGAACAGGTGTTTCGACCTGAATCGACGTGCACACACACACAAATGTAACTGAAAGTGTGTACTCCAGTATTTTGCTAGTGTGTGTGAACGCAGGTCTATGCAGGCGAGTTTACCACCCCAAGATGAATAATTGCACAATTACTGTTTTTCTGTAATTATTCATAAACTATAATTAAGAAGTAAAATCCAAAAACACAATAAAATGTAATAAAATTTACTAAATACTGTGTACGAAAACCATGTGAAAGTGACACACCGTACGAGTGTAATAGTGAAATAACTGTGTACAAATCGAAAGGGTTAAGTTGCAATGTCCAAAATTACAGTGAACATGTGTTGAAAAAATAGTTATAAGATAAGTATAAGAGTATACTTACAGGACTCTGCAATTCGCAGAAATATAAGAAATAGCGAAATTGACAAGGAGTGGGGGAACTGAACCCAGAAACAATTTCAGACATGTCGATTTCGTACCACTGCAGGTGTTAACCAAGACACGGGTATAAATAGGACACACAAGCTACAGTGGTTCTCTTTCTTAAATCATCCACGGTGCAGCGGGAGCTTCTGTCCGTCCGCACAGAATATTTAAATTTTTGTAAATAGTTTCATCCTTCCAGTTACATACAGTTATGTAACTGGATTGTAAAACAACCAATATTTAAGTAGTAACAAAATTACATAAGAAGATCCACCTAAGAAGATCAACTGACGTCCGAAACAGCACGAGGAGAAGTTCCAGAGAGCGATACGACGCTGGACAGAGAGAGAGTCGACGCTGGACAAGAGGAGAAGAGAAAGGAGACGCTGGACAGAGAGAGAGTCGACGCTGGACAAGAGAGGAGATCGACGCTGGACAAGAGGAGAAGAGAGAGAGGCGACGCTGGACAAGAGGAGAAGAGAGAGTGATGCTGAAGTTCGATACGAGGACGATTTCAGAGGGATCCAATGATTGAGTATGACTGACGACGATAAGGTGATAAACAACTTATTTATCTCTTAATCGAACAATTAACGTAAAGACAATTAAGGACATTCTTGTTCTATTTAAAAGTAAGAGTCAATGTTTATTGTAAAATTTGAATTAAAATCATAGATGCTATTGAAATAAGATTAACGTAAACAAGAGCTCAAATTAGTATTGAAATGAAAAGAATTCAAAGCATTTAAGTAACAATTAGCGTTAAAAATAAATCAGTACTGAGAAACAAAAGATAAATTCAGTAACTATTGATATTTTGAGTTACATTGCAATATATAAGAAAATATTTAAATATTGATATTTTGAAACACACTAATTGACTGAGTAGTCTGGAAATGAGATTTTTCGTTAATACAATAATTAGTAGAATAGAATATTTAGTCAGTAAGGATGTATATAGCATAAGCCTTACGGCATAATAACGAAATAATAACGAATGTTTTAAATCAAAGTCAGTGCCATGTGCAAAAATTTTAATAATACCAAATAAATTTGAAATACCGTTACAAGTTACATAGAGTTCTTATTACAGATACACCTGAAACCCAAATTAAATGTTATATTGTTACATAATTTGTCAATCTTGAACGTGAGACCGGTCACGCCTATTTTATGTATATGTATCGTTGTAATATATATATATATTGTAAGAAGACCGCTGTATGCCGGTCGTTACAAAAGATAAAAAGTTGATGGAAAATTTTATAAAAAAATAAAATTTTCAAATAATAAAAAATTTTCTTTATGTTTTTTAATGTGTGTATATTGGAAATAAATCTGTTTTAAATGTTCTTGTAAAATATTTGATAATCAGGCAGGTATTTATTGACTATCGAGCACTTCTTGAAGATTTGAACCAAGTCTGGAGTTAAATAGATTAACTCCAGTTAGCAATCGATTGGTGATTTTTCTTGCTGGTCCAATATCTCACTCAAATAAAATATTTTCTTCTTCTTTAAGTCCCTCAGTCTTAATAAATACTCTTAAATTAACCTGTGAAATAAATAACAGATAAGAAATAATGGAAATATAAAGATTTATTGAACAATTTAAATAAATAATCGATTTTTTATCGATGGAGAGCAATTATCGACTCCGTCACGGGAATTATCGGTTGTGCATACAGAACAAAATTTATGATATGTATGATATAAAAGACAGGTTCTTTGAGCGATTAAAATTAATAGTCAGAGAAGGGTGACGAGAAAGTATAACATTAACAATTAAAAACAAATACAATAATTATTATTCAACAGAATTTAAATAATTCCAATATATAATGTGTAAGAAAGTTGTCGAACCATATGCAGGCTATGACGTCACTGCTGGATAATGAAGGCTGGCTCTGTTGAATTAAAAGATGGCCGCTACTATTTCTGGCGTAGTTACTGCGAGATCGACATGTCCAAAAATCACGACAAAATTACCTTTGTGAATGTTTGAAATCTTCCCGCACTGATGTAATATGTCTGTTAAGTTATTTGGTGTATTCTGAAGATGTGTTCCGTGTAAACTTGTGTTAATTAGTTTATTTTGTATGTGTTCACTCCTGTGGGTTAAGTTTCTGTAAATGTGGTTATGCGTTGTAGAGTGAATTGTGTCAAATATACTGTTTTACTGTTTTACATCACTCGTATGTTGAAGTTAGGTGTTATTTCTCACTACTGCCGTTAAAGGTTAGGTAAATTTAGCTATGAAAGTGTTCAATTCATCTACCTCTCGTTGCACTGACATTGATAGTAATTAGACGTACCATTTTTCTATTCGATTTAAAGAACGTTTTGTCACTCAACTATTCAGCTTGATATTCAACAAAAGACTAATTAACTTGGTCAATATTTGCCCCAGTTAATCTTTGAAAAAGTATTGTTAACATATTTCGATTAGCCATACACATGATAAAATATTACATTATATATGGAATTTATTTATTTTATTCATCACTTTTATGAATTATGAACCTTATCATTGGTTTAATCATCTCATTCCTTTTAAATTGATGTATTATAGTCCATATCTGTAGACATTTTGTGGAAATTAACAAATTTCTTTACTTTTTGGAAATATAGGCTCAAAATTGGATTTCCGTCTTTATACAGATTTCCTCCATTTTAAATATCATTAATACTATTATAATAAATTTTAATTAGTCATATTCCTCTTTCTTTCCTTAAATACATATAAATTAAACCTTTGAACTGGTTTTTTGTGTTAATCTGTAAATTTGACATTGCTCTTTAAAATTAATTAATTTATATATTTTGAAAATTTACAATGTTTTAAGGTATATTTCCTTATTATCATTTTAACTCATAGGATCATTCCCAGTAGTGGTTAGCTGATATCCTTTATCTGGCTAGTTTACAGGATTTATAAGTGAATTATACTAGTTTATATTGGTTCTGTGAATTCACCAAATGGCCTAGATTTTAGAATTTTATATTTCTGTTTTTCTCAAATAAATTTAATCCTACTTCCTCCTCTGACTTTACATAGTTACTATTACATGAAAATAAAATGGTTAATAACTTATTGTGAGGTGCAGTATTTAATTAACACTACTGTTATTAAAATAAATAATTATGAACATTATTTAGCAATCTGCACAATTGAACATATTGCTGATATGGTTTGAACATATACTTTTAACTATTTTTGAGTTAACATAACATACCTATTGAAACATTATTAATGGTATGTAGGCTATTATTTAGCAAACATAATTTATTTTAAAACACATAATATAAATCTTATTTTCTAATAACTCTTACAAATACATTTTACTAACACATTGATTTTATGGCTGTGAATAAACAGTCTATTTAAACATTTTAAACTTACGAATACTAAATTAATGCCAGTCCTTTCTGGTCTAAACCATTATTATTTATGATACCCTCATCAGTAAACATGACCACCCATACTCTAGTTATTAGCATTTTTTACAAATGTCTTGTAAATAAAGAGTTACATTAAAATAATAAAATACTGGAAATCTTCCATTTTATTATTTTATTATGCTGTTTATTATTGGATATTAAAGTTGTTATATAGCATACTGATAAGTCATAGTATCACTAACTTTAAGTTTATTGCATTTCCAAAAAACACTTACACAAATTCACTTTCACTGTTGGTTCTGATATTTTGAGTCTTATTATCTCAGACCACACCTTTAGTAATCATGGACTGTTAAGACTTGTTTATTTTCTTATCACACAATAGCTTTAGTCGGTTCACTTCTTATAATACTATACAGCACTTTAGTTTTCTAAATAATTACATTTTTATAGGATTTTGGGTATGTTATACTTTCTTTTGAATCGTTTTTGTGGGTTTGGGGTTGATGGTAGTTAATAACAATAATAGGCTTTACAACGGTGTTTCTTTCATACTATTTCTTCCTCTCCTCCTGTCTTCTTTCTTGTCCTTCTTCTTATCTTCTTTCTTGTCTTCATCATTCTTGTCCTTCTTCTGGTCTTCATTCTTGTCCTTCTTCTAGTCTTCATTCTTCTGGTCTTCTTGTCTTCCTTCTTTATTCTTGGGTAAACCAAGGTACTTGGTGTATCTCGACTGATGTTTAGTTTGGAGCATCTAATTTATTCACTGATACTGACCTTGTTCTTCTCTAAAGGTTTCAGGGTATTGTTTTCTTCCTGATCACAAACTTTATTCTTCCCTCTTCTTGTTTTTGGGGTATTTTGGTATTCACCACTCTTAAACTGAGTCTCTTTCTTCTTGATCTGGTGTTATCTATTTTGTTTACTGCTCCTAGCTTCCTGGGTAAATTACTGATCTGATAATATGAGTTGCTTTCAATACTTTCTTTGATATTTAAACAGTGGTTTTTATATAATGTAATGAGGATTTTTATTTTATCGTGGTTCATTCCTTTGATTTTCTTAAATCTCATTCAGTATTATTTTAACATATTTGATGTAATTAAACTTTATGATTTTATATGACTTAATAAGTAGTGGATTTTCTGTCACGCTACAATATATATATATATATATATATATATATATATATATTTCATCACTTTCTGCTACAGTCCGTTTCTTCATGTATATAATACTTTAATTTATAACTAAATTTACCTCAAGATATATTTTTTTTTTCCTTTTAGGAACATGTTTCGGGAGTTCTTGTTCTCCCATCTTCAGCCTTCGCCATCTTGTTTCTGGTGAAGTATTTGTGTGTTGGCTTCTGGATGTTATTAAGGTAGTTTGTTGGTCTTTGGTCCTTCAAAGTTGTATTATTGTGTGTGGTTGTGGTATCTGTTTTTGTATTTTGTGTATTTTCGATGTTGAGTGCTTTGAATATTGTGTCATGTTTTGTATTGATTTGTATTTGTTCTGGTATTAATTTGTTTTGTGTTTTATGTTTGTAAATCTGTAAATTTTCCCAAATGTTCATTATGGTGCCTTTGTGTGGTATATGTTTTATTAGTGTTACATCCCAGACATAACCAATGTAACACTAATAAAACATATACCACACAAAGGCACCATAATGAACATTTGGGAAAATTTACAGATTTACAAACATAAAACACAAAACAAATTAATACCAGAACAAATACAAATCAATACAAAACATGACACAATATTCAAAGCACTCAACATCGAAAATACACAAAATACAAAAACAGATACCACAACCACACACAATAATACAACTTTGAAGGACCAAAGACCAACAAACTACCTTAATAACATCCTGAAGCCAACACACAAATACTTCACCAGAAACAAGATGGCGAAGGCTGAAGATGGGAGAACAAGAACTCCCGAAACATGTTCCTAAAGGAAAAAAAATATATCTTGAGGTAAATTTAGTTATAAATTAAAGTAATATATATATATATATATATATATATATATATATATATTGTAACGAAAGTAAACTATTCCTGTTTATATTTGTATTTAAAATATTAAAGGTTGTAGTGGTTGACAATTGAAAGTTACTAATTTTATAAAGCAATTAAAATGTAGCATTAGATGTTATTAAAAGTGTGTTTACAATTGCAAAGTTATAATTGTCTGAAAAGAATTCCTTTAGATAAAAAAATAAAATAATTGCGTTAATATTATTTGAACAGTAACGTTGTTTAAATTTAAAATTAAAGTGTACTAGCTGGTCGCTTGATGGTGGTGACCGCCTTGCTGATACTAGCAGCGAAACTCCTCCTCCAGGTTGATAGTTGTCTAAGTACGTAAAGTCTAGTAACGTCTGGACAATAGAATTAATAAAATACACTTCCACGTACCTGTTCGTGTTTTCTGGAAGTTCAGAAGTTCAATAAATCAATAAGCTGCCAAGACGGTTTACAAAACCAACTCACTTTATCTACAAGGTTAGGTTACCTTGTTTAATAATGGGCGCCACACAGGTTTATTTCGGGAAAATCCCGTGGAAAACCCATTAATAGAATCAAATAATAATTTTAAAAAGTTAAAATCGTGTTTATTGCCCTTATGGCAATGCAATTCAACAATATTTAATCGCAACTGAAAGTTGTTTTGATTCTTCTGAATGAATTATTTATCTGTTTTTTAGAAATAAATTAAGTCAAGTTATGCTGCTAATAATGGGGTTTTATTTGTACCCTTGATAGTGAATTCAAACAAATATAATTAAAGGAATACATTGATGTACAATTGCAAATATTTTGTTACATACCCTATACAACTGGCTCAGAGCATACACAATAATTCTGGTTAAGTCCAGATACTCTTTACTTTAAACATTAATATTATTTATATCTCAGGCGTAAGTTCTTTGAAACACAAAAAAGAATGCTCATGCCTACACAATAACTAATTATTTTCTGATCTAATATCGACTAGTAATGCCTTTTAGGTTACCAATATAAAAATAAAACCTATTTTATAGGTTAGGCGTTCGTCACGCTTGATTCATGATTTACAAAGTTATATGTTGAGATCACTTATGACTAACATCCAACTTAAATAGGATTGACAAATCCATTAAATAAATTCAGACATGGTGTAATACAGAAAATGTTTCAATGTTATGCGTCAGTACAGATTTGTTTATCAAAACATATAGGTTATTGCACTCGGTGTAATAGAATAAATTGTTACCTTTGTGTTTTTAATCTTTCGATTAAAATTCAATTAAACACATCAATGATCGGATTGTAATGATCATTGTTATTCACTACACACGCACATGAACAGAGAATATTGGCCCGCTTCTGACTAAAAGGACCTTATATGATATTATTCAATTATTTCTTATGTTCGTTATTTTCCCGCACTAAATAAAATAATACTGCACTTAGATGCACTGGTTCTTTGTAGAATATCTTGTAGTTACTTTTTGTTGTTGCCGAAAAGATTCCATCGATGCACTATTACAATGACGCTATCAGTTAGTAGAAATTTTGATGAGACGAGCGCACCTGCCGCTCCGGATGAAAGTAAAAAGTGTCTAACGGTAATAAGCCGCTTTTCCTTATATACCCTATGGTTTGATCAGCCTTAGGCAATTGTTTTACTTATTAAGCTATTTTCTGATTGGCTTAGCCAGGCGTTACAAAAGTGACGTATTGTCTTTTCAACTGTCACTAACGGTTTTTTAACCGACTTTCGCCAGAATGATTGACAGCCGTCGTTGTTGTTAGTGTTGATAAACAGATTTCTTATTCATTTTGTGCAAACGATGCTAACGCCTGTCACGCACTTATTATAGTTGCAATCGGGGTCGTTTCGCTATCAAATTAAAGGATATTTTTTCCCCTTCAATTTGATATAGTTTGACACTGGTTTATTTACACTTTCACTGACATTTTTTAATAAACAATGTTCAGGTACTTGGCTTCGCTCTGTCGTCTGCTAATCAAAGCCGGCGATTACACTCTCTTATTAATATTGTTTGTGTTCCACATCGCGTTTTTTCACTTAAACGTTTATGTTAGAACACTATTATATCCGTCCTGATATTTATTTACTGAATATTATGACTAAACCTTAACTTATACATTGCTATTAACTATACTTACTCACTATGACATTTTGTTTCACATTATTTTGCTCCATGCTATTAATTAACAATTGAACTATTAATCGTATATCATATCACTAATGCTTATCGCTATGTTTGGGTATAAAGATTGTTCAGTGTATGTGATTTACACTTCTAGTACTTTCTACTAATCACCTTACTGATGATTGTTTGTTTTAGGCATTGCTGAGGCATACCGTTTGTATCGGATTTATGCCTTAATAACATTTATTAGTTTACAATTCGGTACCTTGATGAGGTAGCTTATTTGTATAAGGTTTCCTCTTACAAACATGTTTACTTGTCATAAGCATATTTGAGACTGTAATACAGCTTCAATCTCATATTGTGGCCATAGCTAATCTTAGTTCTTGGCATTAATAGTTACTAGTCATAGTTGATTAATTCTCAGCCAAATGCTGATGCTGATATCACATTATTCAGATTCTTATTTAATTATTTTTATTAACATGTCACATTTCATTTAAGTTATTCACTGACTCGCTTGACAGCTTAAAGTGAATTTAATTTGTCCATTAGTTTGTGTCAGTTATAGTATGGTTGTAGTGTCAAGCAGTATTTAGGTTTACTGCTTCTTGTGGCACTTCTTCTTCTTTCTTCTTCAATGGTTCCTCTCTTCTTGGCTACTCTTATCATTATATTATCTATTTACATTACTGTTATGTATTTATTAAATCTGATGGTATATGTCTAGGTTATGTAACATCTGGTCATGTTACATATACTCCCCCTTCAAAATTGATAATTTGAGAGAAAATTTGATTTTTGATAAAATTATCATTTTTTTTCAGTTTTTAGTATATTACTACTGTTTTTTTTTTTTTGTCTTGTACTCTTTACATTGACCTTTAACATACTATTAGTGTGTTACACTAGTTTGAGTTCTTGGCTAGTGATATAATTCTTAGCTTACTAGTATTTTTTCAAGTTTCTCACATTTTAAGTCACTTAATTACAATAGATTTCACTACTTAAATTAACAATTTCATGTCTTATATACACTTTTCTTTCTCATTACATATCTTTACTTTTGTGATTATCTCAATGGTTCTTTCATTTTTTACCTCACAGATTCTTTAATAATGGTCCTTGATACATTACTATATAATTCCCTAACATTTGTAGTGGGTTCGGAATCAGAGTGGCTCACTGTGGCATACATTCTCTGCCATTCCTCATTACACATACTCAGAATCAGAGGCATCCTCATCCCTGTCTGAGACAAAATAAAAATTGCACATAGCAATAGTTGCACTATCACAACACACAAAATATAACATATCATTCATTTTTCAATAATATAACATATTCAATATAATATTCAAGGTATTAGAGGTTTCATTTGTATCACATCTCCTTCTTTTATACTTTCTAACATACTTCCTTTTCACAGGTAATTATTTCTTTTCAGACTTGACATTCTCGGCCATGCTTTTTATTAGCCGTATTGTTACCTTTTTATACTAGTTGACAATTTGTTTTGGTTTACTTGAGTATTCTTAACATTACACACTTAAATTGATCCTTATATAATTATGCAGTTGTTTCTTACATATAGAGTCTATAATATTTCATTCTTACAATAGTTTACTAGTTTTTCTCTCGTCAATAATTTACACTTATCCTGAATTATCAGGGTTTACAGTATTCATATACTAAATGTTTTTGTTAGATGTTCTCTGACATATCTTGTTACATACAATATTTGGTAATTAAATAATATTTTTCTTTCTCTTCATTCCACAATAATAATAGCCATCTTTATAATTAACTCTCTTTGTTATTCTGCCTCTCTACTCCTTCAAGTGTCTGATAATTTACACTTATTCTGGATGATTTTATATAATATCTTAGTTTTATGAGAGGTATACAATATTCATTTGATAAACATTTTGTTATATACAATACTCATTTGATAAACTTTTTTTTTTCTCTTCCTTAAATATAGCATAATAATTTTAGTTATAAAATAGTAGTATTTCTTCTTTAAATTAATCTAACATAGGAGTATTAGAGTAATTTTATGTCATTATCCTAGGTATATTTTTGTTATATGCCACTTTTGGTTCTTTATTATATAATAGATATCTTTCTTCTCCTTAAATTATTTGGTTTACAATACACATTTTTCTACCATTTAGTATGATAGATCTGGCTCTTATTTAATAGGTAACAAATAGTTTGGCCTAAACACTAATACTACACACTTTTTATAACACAATATGGCAAATAGGTTTGCTATAGGCAATTAGTCACTTTCAATACCTTGGGCATACTACATGATCCTTCTGATCACTAAATGAATCCGTTTATGGTAGTTATTTTTTTAAATTTGTATACACTAAATATTCCAGTGGTAAATGTTACATACCACTATAATTTCTCTGTTTTTAACAATAATCACATTTATGGTCTACATATTTGGGGTTACATTGTGCTTTTCCACTCTATTGGGTTCATTGTTTGGGACAATTACGTTTCACAGGTATCCTTTTTCATATCTGTCTCTAGTACTACATGTTTGTGGTATTTGGCACCC
The DNA here is from genome assembly GCA_034769895.1 of Magicicada septendecula. Lineage (NCBI taxonomy): Eukaryota > Metazoa > Arthropoda > Insecta > Hemiptera > Cicadidae > Magicicada > Magicicada septendecula. The sequence continues at coordinate 796,321,952 of CM068367.1, read as the reverse complement.
TATCCCTATCATGCGGTTCTTCCACTTTGCGGCTACCAGATAGTCATTGGCTCCCCGTTTCCTCGCCTTCTTCCTCTCATCATTTTCGATATCCATGTGTCCAGTGTACTCCTGGTCTTTGTTATTATTGACGTCTAGTATCTCTTCTAACTCTGGTTGATCATCATTAGTTTCCTGGTTGGATTTTTCCATTGATTGGTCCCTCTTCCTTCGCAATTCTTTTATTTCTTGGGCATACCCTTCAATGATCCGGTCCAGTTGTTCTTGATACCCTTTCCTTTTCTTGGAATGCCTTATTCTCCCTTTGGAAATATTTGCTTTAAGTACTTTATTGGTTATAGTCTTCTTTGTTGTAGCACATTTCTTCTCTTCGTCCATCTTCATGAAGCTCCTTCGATACTCCTTCCTATAGGTCCCTTCTTTACGGTTGATGACTGGGAAATAAATCATATTAATTAGACCACTTCGAGTCATTTCGATTAATTCTTTTGTTACTCTAGTCTTCTTTGGGCGTATTATTCTTCTTATCTTCGCCTCCTTTTCTTCCGTTTTCTTAATTATTCCGTTCTTTTCTTCATGATTTTTAATTTTCAAATTCACTTGTTCGGTAGTTGTATTTCTGGGTAATTCTTTTGTCTCCACTTGACCATCACACATTGGCAGATTATTTTGTTCTACATCTTCCCTCTCGGTTAATAACTCTTCCGCTTCTTCAATTACCTGAGTCTTCTTTATACCTTCGGCATTGATCTCCTTGTCGTGAATATCTTCCTGGTGTCTGTCAAGCTCATTTTCAGATAATAATGTATTTGTGTCTCCTTCACTCTCAGTTTGTTCGACCTCATCTTCGGATGGCACGCTTAATTCTCCTATGATTTCATCATTGGGTACTTCTTCAGTCTCTGAGTTGTTGTCGTTTCGTAATCCTCCTCTTATTATCTCCTCCGTTCTCTTATAACCATCGCGTACTATCCGGCTACTTTCTTCTATATATTTCTCGAAAGTATTATTAAGTATTTCAAAATGTTCCCTCATCATCTTCATCAGCTCCGCCTGCTGTTCCTCTGTAAGTTCCCACATCTTTGCTTCGGCTGGCTTTGTATATATAGTTGGCTGTGTATGTGGCATGTTTGTTCTTTTGTGTCTGCCGGGCTGATTTAAAATATAAAAAATATTTTCGTTTAATACTTTTCAGCCCCACGTTGGGCGCCAATTTGTAACGAAAGTAAACTATTCCTGTTTATATTTGTATTTAAAATATTAAAGGTTGTAGTGGTTGACAATTGAAAGTTACTAATTTTATAAAGCAATTAAAATGTAGCATTAGATGTTATTAAAAGTGTGTTTACAATTGCAAAGTTATAATTGTCTGAAAAGAATTCCTTTAGATAAAAAAATAAAAAAATAAAATAATTGCGTTAATATTATTTGAACAATAACGTTGCTTAAATTTAAAATTAAAGTGTACTAGCTGGTCGCTTGATGGTGGTGACCGCCTTGCTGATACTAGCAGCGAAACTCCTCCTCCAGGTTGATAGTCGTCTAAGTACGTAAAGTCTAGTAACGTCTGGACAATAGAATTAATAAAATACACTTCCACGTACCTGTTCGTGTTTTCTGGAAGTTCAGAAGTTCAATAAATCAATAAGCTGCCAAGACGGTTTACAAAACCAACTCACTTTATCTACAAGGTTAGGTTACCTTGTTTAATAATGGGCGCCACACAGGTTTATTTCGGGAAAATCCCGTGGAAAACCCATTAATAGAATCAAATAATAATTTTAAAAAGTTAAAATCGTGTTTATTGCCCTTATGGCAATGCAATTCAACAATATTTAATCGCAACTGAAAGTTGTTTTGATTCTTCTGAATGAATTATTTATCTGTTTTTTAGAAATAAATTAAGTCAAGTTATGCTGCTAATAATGGGGTTTTATTTGTACCCTTGATAGTGAATTCAAACAAATATAATTAAAGGAATACATTGATGTACAATTGCAAATATTTTGTTACATACCCTATACAACTGGCTCAGAGCATACACAATAATTCTGGTTAAGTCCAGATACTCTTTACTTTAAACATTAATATTATTTATATCTCAGGCGTAAGTTCTTTGAAACACAAAAAAGAATGCTCATGCCTACACAATAACTAATTATTTTCTGATCTAATATCGACTAGTAATGCCTTTTAGGTTACCAATATAAAAATAAAACCTATTTTATAGGTTAGGCGTTCGTCACGCTTGATTCATGATTTACAAAGTTATATGTTGAGATCACTTATGACTAACATCCAACTTAAATAGGATTGACAAATCCATTAAATAAATTCAGACATGGTGTAATACAGAAAATGTTTCAATGTTATGCGTCAGTACAGATTTGTTTATCAAAACATATAGGTTATTGCACTCGGTGTAATAGAATAAATTGTTACCTTTGTGTTTTTAATCTTTCGATTAAAATTCAATTAAACACATCAATGATCGGATTGTAATGATCATTGTTATTCACTACACACGCACATGAACAGAGAATATTGGCCCGCTTCTGACTAAAAGGACCTTATATGATATTATTCAATTATTTCTTATGTTCGTTATTTTCCCGCACTAAATAAAATAATACTGCACTTAGATGCACTGGTTCTTTGTAGAATATCTTGTAGTTACTTTTTGTTGTTGCCGAAAAGATTCCATCGATGCACTATTACAATGACGCTATCAGTTAGTAGAAATTTTGATGAGACGAGCGCACCTGCCGCTCCGGATGAAAGTAAAAAGTGTCTAACGGTAATAAGCCGCTTTTCCTTATATACCCTATGGTTTGATCAGCCTTAGGCAATTGTTTTACTTATTAAGCTATTTTCTGATTGGCTTAGCCAGGCGTTACAAAAGTGACGTATTGTCTTTTCAACTGTCACTAACGGTTTTTTAACCGACTTTCGCCAGAATGATTGACAGCCGTCGTTGTTGTTAGTGTTGATAAACAGATTTCTTATTCATTTTGTGCAAACGATGCTAACGCCTGTCACGCACTTATTATAGTTGCAATCGGGGTCGTTTCGCTATCAAATTAAAGGATATTTTTTCCCCTTCAATTTGATATAGTTTGACACTGGTTTATTTACACTTTCACTGACATTTTTTAATAAACAATGTTCAGGTACTTGGCTTCGCTCTGTCGTCTGCTAATCAAAGCCGGCGATTACACTCTCTTATTAATATTGTTTGTGTTCCACATCGCGTTTTTTCACTTAAACGTTTATGTTAGAACACTATTATATCCGTCCTGATATTTATTTACTGAATATTATGACTAAACCTTAACTTATACATTGCTATTAACTATACTTACTCACTATGACATTTTGTTTCACATTATTTTGCTCCATGCTATTAATTAACAATTGAACTATTAATCGTATATCATATCACTAATGCTTATCGCTATGTTTGGGTATAAAGATTGTTCAGTGTATGTGATTTACACTTCTAGTACTTTCTACTAATCACCTTACTGATGATTGTTTGTTTTAGGCATTGCTGAGGCATACCGTTTGTATCGGATTTATGCCTTAATAACATTTATTAGTTTACAATTCGGTACCTTGATGAGGTAGCTTATTTGTATAAGGTTTCCTCTTACAAACATGTTTACTTGTCATAAGCATATTTGAGACTGTAATACAGCTTCAATCTCATATTGTGGCCATAGCTAATCTTAGTTCTTGGCATTAATAGTTACTAGTCATAGTTGATTAATTCTCAGCCAAATGCTGATGCTGATATCACATTATTCAGATTCTTATTTAATTATTTTTATTAACATGTCACATTTCATTTAAGTTATTCACTGACTCGCTTGACAGCTTAAAGTGAATTTAATTTGTCCATTAGTTTGTGTCAGTTATAGTATGGTTGTAGTGTCAAGCAGTATTTAGGTTTACTGCTTCTTGTGGCACTTCTTCTTCTTTCTTCTTCAATGGTTCCTCTCTTCTTGGCTACTCTTATCATTATATTATCTATTTACATTACTGTTATGTATTTATTAAATCTGATGGTATATGTCTAGGTTATGTAACATCTGGTCATGTTACATATACTCCCCCTTCAAAATTGATAATTTGAGAGAAAATTTGATTTTTGATAAAATTATCATTTTTTTTCAGTTTTTAGTATATTACTACTGTTTTTTTTTTTGTCTTGTACTCTTTACATTGACCTTTAACATACTATTAGTGTGTTACACTAGTTTGAGTTCTTGGCTAGTGATATAATTCTTAGCTTACTAGTATTTTTTCAAGTTTCTCACATTTTAAGTCACTTAATTACAATAGATTTCACTACTTAAATTAACAATTTCATGTCTTATATACACTTTTCTTTCTCATTACATATCTTTACTTTTGTGATTATCTCAATGGTTCTTTCATTTTTTACCTCACAGATTCTTTAATAATGGTCCTTGATACATTACTATATAATTCCCTAACATTTGTAGTGGGTTCGGAATCAGAGTGGCTCACTGTGGCATACATTCTCTGCCATTCCTCATTACACATACTCAGAATCAGAGGCATCCTCATCCCTGTCTGAGACAAAATAAAAATTGCACATAGCAATAGTTGCACTATCACAACACACAAAATATAACATATCATTCATTTTTCAATAATATAACATATTCAATATAATATTCAAGGTATTAGAGGTTTCATTTGTATCACATCTCCTTCTTTTATACTTTCTAACATACTTCCTTTTCACAGGTAATTATTTCTTTTCAGACTTGACATTCTCGGCCATGCTTTTTATTAGCCGTATTGTTACCTTTTTATACTAGTTGACAATTTGTTTTGGTTTACTTGAGTATTCTTAACATTACACACTTAAATTGATCCTTATATAATTATGCAGTTGTTTCTTACATATAGAGTCTATAATATTTCATTCTTACAATAGTTTACTAGTTTTTCTCACGTCAATAATTTACACTTATCCTGAATTATCAGGGTTTACAGTATTCATATACTAAATGTTTTTGTTAGATGTTCTCTGACATATCTTGTTACATACAATATTTGGTAATTAAATAATATTTTTCTTTCTCTTCATTCCACAATAATAATAGCCATCTTTATAATTAACTCTCTTTGTTATTCTGCCTCTCTACTCCTTCAAGTGTCTGATAATTTACACTTATTCTGGATGATTTTATATAATATCTTAGTTTTATGAGAGGTATACAATATTCATTTGATAAACATTTTGTTATATACAATACTCATTTGATAAACTTTTTTTTTTCTCTTCCTTAAATATAGCATAATAATTTTAGTTATAAAATAGTAGTATTTCTTCTTTAAATTAATCTAACATAGGAGTATTAGAGTAATTTTATGTCATTATCCTAGGTATATTTTTGTTATATGCCACTTTTGGTTCTTTATTATATAATAGATATCTTTCTTCTCCTTAAATTATTTGGTTTACAATACACATTTTTCTACCATTTAGTATGATAGATCTGGCTCTTATTTAATAGGTAACAAATAGTTTGGCCTAAACACTAATACTACACACTTTTTATAACACAATATGGCAAATAGGTTTGCTATAGGCAATTAGTCACTTTCAATACCTTGGGCATACTACATGATCCTTCTGATCACTAAATGAATCCGTTTATGGTAGTTATTTTTTTAAATTTGTATACACTAAATATTCCAGTGGTAAATGTTACATACCACTATAATTTCTCTGTTTTTAACAATAATCACATTTATGGTCTACATATTTGGGGTTACATTGTGCTTTTCCACTCTATTGGGTTCATTGTTTGGGACAATTACGTTTCACAGGTATCCTTTTTCATATCTGTCTCTAGTACTACATGTTTGTGGTATTTGGCACCCTATCCCTATCATGCGGTTCTTCCACTTTGCGGCTACCAGATAGTCATTGGCTCCCCGTTTCCTCGCCTTCTTCCTCTCATCATTTTCGATATCCATGTGTCCAGTGTACTCCTGGTCTTTGTTATTATTGACGTCTAGTATCTCTTCTAACTCTGGTTGATCATCATTAGTTTCCTGGTTGGATTTTTCCATTGATTGGTCCCTCTTCCTTCGCAATTCTTTTATTTCTTGGGCATACCCTTCAATGATCCGGTCCAGTTGTTCTTGATACCCTTTCCTTTTCTTGGAATGCCTTATTCTCCCTTTGGAAATATTTGCTTTAAGTACTTTATTGGTTATAGTCTTCTTTGTTGTAGCACATTTCTTCTCTTCGTCCATCTTCATGAAGCTCCTTCGATACTCCTTCCTATAGGTCCCTTCTTTACGGTTGATGACTGGGAAATAAATCATATTAATTAGACCACTTCGAGTCATTTCGATTAATTCTTTTGTTACTCTAGTCTTCTTTGGGCGTATTATTCTTCTTATCTTCGCCTCCTTTTCTTCCGTTTTCTTAATTATTCCGTTCTTTTCTTCATGATTTTTAATTTTCAAATTCACTTGTTCGGTAGTTGTATTTCTGGGTAATTCTTTTGTCTCCACTTGACCATCACACATTGGCAGATTATTTTGTTCTACATCTTCCCTCTCGGTTAATAACTCTTCCGCTTCTTCAATTACCTGAGTCTTCTTTATACCTTCGGCATTGATCTCCTTGTCGTGAATATCTTCCTGGTGTCTGTCAAGCTCATTTTCAGATAATAATGTATTTGTGTCTCCTTCACTCTCAGTTTGTTCGACCTCATCTTCGGATGGCACGCTTAATTCTCCTATGATTTCATCATTGGGTACTTCTTCAGTCTCTGAGTTGTTGTCGTTTCGTAATCCTCCTCTTATTATCTCCTCCGTTCTCTTATAACCATCGCGTACTATCCGGCTACTTTCTTCTATATATTTCTCGAAAGTATTATTAAGTATTTCAAAATGTTCCCTCATCATCTTCATCAGCTCCGCCTGCTGTTCCTCTGTAAGTTCCCACATCTTTGCTTCGGCTGGCTTTGTATATATAGTTGGCTGTGTATGTGGCATGTTTGTTCTTTTGTGTCTGCCGGGCTGATTTAAAATATAAAAAATATTTTCGTTTAATACTTTTCAGCCCCACGTTGGGCGCCAATTTGTAACGAAAGTAAACTATTCCTGTTTATATTTGTATTTAAAATATTAAAGGTTGTAGTGGTTGACAATTGAAAGTTACTAATTTTATAAAGCAATTAAAATGTAGCATTAGATGTTATTAAAAGTGTGTTTACAATTGCAAAGTTATAATTGTCTGAAAAGAATTCCTTTAGATAAAAAAATAAAAAAATAAAATAATTGCGTTAATATTATTTGAACAATAACGTTGCTTAAATTTAAAATTAAAGTGTACTAGCTGGTCGCTTGATGGTGGTGACCGCCTTGCTGATACTAGCAGCGAAACTCCTCCTCCAGGTTGATAGTCGTCTAAGTACGTAAAGTCTAGTAACGTCTGGACAATAGAATTAATAAAATACACTTCCACGTACCTGTTCGTGTTTTCTGGAAGTTCAGAAGTTCAATAAATCAATAAGCTGCCAAGACGGTTTACAAAACCAACTCACTTTATCTACAAGGTTAGGTTACCTTGTTTAATAATGGGCGCCACACAGGTTTATTTCGGGAAAATCCCGTGGAAAACCCATTAATAGAATCAAATAATAATTTTAAAAAGTTAAAATCGTGTTTATTGCCCTTATGGCAATGCAATTCAACAATATTTAATCGCAACTGAAAGTTGTTTTGATTCTTCTGAATGAATTATTTATCTGTTTTTTAGAAATAAATTAAGTCAAGTTATGCTGCTAATAATGGGGTTTTATTTGTACCCTTGATAGTGAATTCAAACAAATATAATTAAAGGAATACATTGATGTACAATTGCAAATATTTTGTTACATACCCTATACAACTGGCTCAGAGCATACACAATAATTCTGGTTAAGTCCAGATACTCTTTACTTTAAACATTAATATTATTTATATCTCAGGCGTAAGTTCTTTGAAACACAAAAAAGAATGCTCATGCCTACACAATAACTAATTATTTTCTGATCTAATATCGACTAGTAATGCCTTTTAGGTTACCAATATAAAAATAAAACCTATTTTATAGGTTAGGCGTTCGTCACGCTTGATTCATGATTTACAAAGTTATATGTTGAGATCACTTATGACTAACATCCAACTTAAATAGGATTGACAAATCCATTAAATAAATTCAGACATGGTGTAATACAGAAAATGTTTCAATGTTATGCGTCAGTACAGATTTGTTTATCAAAACATATAGGTTATTGCACTCGGTGTAATAGAATAAATTGTTACCTTTGTGTTTTTAATCTTTCGATTAAAATTCAATTAAACACATCAATGATCGGATTGTAATGATCATTGTTATTCACTACACACGCACATGAACAGAGAATATTGGCCCGCTTCTGACTAAAAGGACCTTATATGATATTATTCAATTATTTCTTATGTTCGTTATTTTCCCGCACTAAATAAAATAATACTGCACTTAGATGCACTGGTTCTTTGTAGAATATCTTGTAGTTACTTTTTGTTGTTGCCGAAAAGATTCCATCGATGCACTATTACAATGACGCTATCAGTTAGTAGAAATTTTGATGAGACGAGCGCACCTGCCGCTCCGGATGAAAGTAAAAAGTGTCTAACGGTAATAAGCCGCTTTTCCTTATATACCCTATGGTTTGATCAGCCTTAGGCAATTGTTTTACTTATTAAGCTATTTTCTGATTGGCTTAGCCAGGCGTTACGAAAGTGACGTATTGTCTTTTCAACTGTCACTAACGGTTTTTTAACCAACTTTCGCCAGAATGATTGACAGCCGTCGTTGTTGTTAGTGTTGATAAACAGATTTCTTATTCATTTTGTGCAAATGATGCTAACGCCTGTCACGCACTTATTATAGTTGTGATCGGGGTCGTATCGCTATCAAATTAAAGGATATTTTTTCCCCTTCAATTTGATATAGTTTGACGCTGGTTTATTTACACTTTCACTGACATTTTTTAATAAACAATGTTCAGGTACTTGGCTTCGCTCTGTCGTCTGCTAATCAAAGCCGGCGATTACACTCTCTTATTAATATTGTTTGTGTTCCACATCGCGTTTTTTCACTTAAACGTTTATGTTAGAACACTATTATATCCGTCCTGATATTTATTTACTGAATACTATGACTAAACCTTAACTTATACATTGCTATTAACTATACTTACTCACTATGACATTTTGTTTCACATTATTTTGCTCCATGCTATTAATTAACAATTGAACTATTAATCGTATATCATATCACTAATGCTTATCGCTATGTTTGGGTATAAAGATTGTTCAGTGTATGTGATTTACACTTCTAGTACTTTCTACTAATCACCTTACTGATGATTGTTTGTTTTAGGCATTGCTGAGGCATACCGTTTGTATCGGATTTATGCCTTAATAACATTTATTAGTTTACAATTCGGTACCTTGATGAGGTAGCTTATTTGTATAAGGTTTCCTCTTACAAACATGTTTACTTGTCATAGCATATTTGAGACTGTAATACAGCTTCAATCTCATATTGTGGCCATAGCTAATCTTAGTTCTTGGCATTAATAGTTACTAGTCATAGTTGATTAATTCTCAGCCAAATGCTGATGCTGATATCACATTATTCAGATTCTTATTTAATTATTTTTATTAACATGTCACATTTCATTTAAGTTATTCACTGACTCGCTTGACAGCTTAAAGTGAATTTAATTTGTCCATTAGTTTGTGTCAGTTATAGTATGGTTGTAGTGTCAAGCAGTATTTAGGTTTACTGCTTCTTGTGGCACTTCTTCTTCTTTCTTCTTCAATGGTTCCTCTCTTCTTGGCTACTCTTATCATTATATTATCTATTTACATTACTGTTATGTATTTATTAAATCTGATGGTATATGTCTAGGTTATGTAACATCTGGTCATGTTACAATATATATATATATATATTGTGAGTTAACGAGATTATCGTTGTTAAAAAAGTTATTATGTGTGTATTTTGAAAATTAAAGTTGTCAATAAAAGTTGTGTTTTGATTTCGATTTAAAGTTAAGTTGTGAATCGATTAGAATTCGATTATGATGAATAAAGGTTATAATTATTTTAAAAGAACTCTTTTCTAAAATAATTGCAGTAATACTGTTTGAATAGTAATGGTTGATCAATTTAGTGAATAAAGCGTTAATCGCTGGTCGACTGATGAAGGTAGCCGTAGCGTCGATCTGGCAGCGAAACTCCTCTTCTAGGTTAACTGTCGTCAAAGTATGTAATGTTAAGTCTCGTCTGGACAACAAAAATTTATAATAATATACTTTCACGTACCTGATCGTGATTCTAGAAGTTCTGAAGTTCACTTATAGTAATTAATAAGCTGCCAAGATGGATTTAATACCAGCTTGCTTTACTGACAAGGTTAGATCACTCCTTGTTTAATAAGGGCGCCACACGGGTTTATTTCGGGAAAATCCCATGAAAAACCAATTAATGAGATTTAATCTTTGATAATTTTTTTTAAAAACTGGTGTTGATGCTTATTGCACTTACGGCAATTCAAATCTAACAACATACAACCTCTATTCAGAGTTACTTTTGTATTCAAAATCAAGTATTAATTCACTCTTTGAAATAAATAGAGTCAAGGTTTATGCTGATAACAAACGGGTTTTATTCTTACCCTTGAGAATAAATTCAAACAATTACAAGTATAATAGATACATTAATATAAAATTGCAATTACTTCGGTCTTTTACCCTACAAACTAGCTCAGACAGAACAAACAACTCTTCTGGTTATTACCAGATTAACTTTTAATTAAATATTATTTTATATCTTGGGCGTAAGCTCTTTTAAATACAAGAAAGAACTACTTTATGCCTATACAGAAGTTAATGACAATATTTACTAATTCGGCCTCTTTTTTAAAATTCGTACCTATTTCTAGGTTATGCGTTGGTCACGCTGACTTAATTATTAACAAATATTTTTTATCACTTAAGACTAATACAAATCTTACGTGGAATTAACAAATCCGCTAAATAAATTTGATCACAGTGTAACAGATAGAAAGTTTTGATGTTTTTGCGTCAGTACAATTTTGTGTTGAAGAAATACAAGTGCACACAGATTAATGAAATGAATTGTCACAATGTTACCTTTTTTATTTTAATCTTATAGATTAAAATTTATTTTAAACACTCCAGTGGTCGGATTATAGTGACCCTGGTTAATACACTGCACACGAACTAAGAACAGAGAATAATCGTCCTCTTCTAACTAAATTCGGACTAAGTTAAATACTGATTAATAACCTTTCTCTTGTTCTAAATATCGCGCACAAAATAAAAATAATTATTTCACATCGATGCACTTCCTGTTGATAAATTGTTGTGTAGTTATTTGTCTTGACGAAACGGTTAAATGGATTCACTGTTTACATTATACTCTAAGTTATTAAAAATTTTGAGGTGACGAGCGACACCTTCTCGCTCTCGATGATGACAATAAAGTGTAACGGTTTCGCTTGGTTTTGGATTATATACCCCCTTGCTTCATGGGGCTTAGGTGATGAATTCGTTTAATAAGCTATTTTTTGATTGGCTCCGCCAGACGTTACAAAAATGACGCATTGTTTTCTAACCGTCATTCGGCGAACTTGATTGACAGTTGGGTGTGTTGTTGTTATTACCCAACCAATTTTTCACTTTATAATTACAAATGATGCTAACGCACACTACGCACTTATTACAGTTGCGATCGCGAGTTTATTACTATCAAATTAAAGAATAGTTTATGAGCTTTAATTTGATATGACTTAACACTGGTTTTAATCGCACTATCTCTGACATTGCTAATAAATAATGTTCAGAAACATGGTTTTTCACTGTCTTCTGCTAGTGAAGCCAAATACGATTATTACCTATCTAGTTATATTTAGTGTTTCACATCGCGTTTTCTTTTAAACGTCTTTGTCGGAACACTAACACATTCGTCGTTATACTTAATATCTATTTATTGAATACAATTATTAAATCTTAGCTTAACTATGGTGATACATTACTATGAATAATCCTTACTTTCTAATTACATTTTGTTTATCCCACTCAACTTAATGTTACTCATTAATAATTGAGTGGTGATATTCATTGTTACCTTTATTTATATTGATTGCTCAGTAGATTTTATGTACACTAGTAGTCCTTTCTACTTATTAATTCACTGACAATCGTTTGTTTAGGCGTAGCCTAGGCATACCTTTAGCATCGGTTTATGCCTTAATAATGGTCATTAGTTACATTTGGTATAATGAGGAAGTTACTTATTCATATAAGAATTCCTCTTACAAGTATTCTTACTTCTTAAGATTACATTTGGGATTGTAATATAAGCTTTAATTTTACATTGTGGCCATAGCTAGTCTTAGTCATAGGCATTGTTATTTACTGGTCATGGTTCATTTATTTTCAGCCAAATGCTGTTGCTGATATTATATTAGTCTTGTCATTCTTTAATTACTTTTATAAACATGTGATTTTACATTTATGTCATTGACTGGCTTGTTTGACAGCTTATAGTGAACTTGGCTTGTCCATTAGTTAGAGTCAGTCATAGTATTTGTTGTAGTGTCATGCAGTGTATTCCTTACTGCTTCTTGTGGTACTTCTTCTTCTTTCTTCTTCGTTGGTCCTTCTCTTCTTTGCTACTTTCATCATAAATTATTCACTTACATTACTTTCTTGTACTTATTTATTCTTTTGGTACATGCCTAGGTTATGTAACACTTTGTTGTGTTACAATATATATATATATATATATATATATATATAATATTTTTTTAGACTAGCAATGCATGAAATGATGGCTTCAAGTAAAACAGTTTTGCTTAACTTCTTTTATTAACTATGAAATGGTACATGACCCATATTCAGTAAATTCAAAATCCCGCACCAAAAAGGTAGCAGAAAATGTATATTAAGCAGTCAGTGGTGTGAGTGAATGAACGTATGCATGTGAGAAAAGAAAAAAGAAACTGAAAAAGAGAAATTTTATTAAATAAAATTATAAAATAACAAAGAAAATTTATTTTTATGGTCAAGGGTTTTTGTGATAATTTCGGATGAAAATCCAAGTAACACATGATCAGGATGCATGATTTGTGATGTGGGCACAAATAGTGCAGGACAGTACTTCCAAAGGGTGAAATAGTTTGTCGTATATCACCCAAACAGGACAAGATCATGGGCAGTTATTGGGTTAAAACTTAGACAGATATCTATAACAAAGTGATGGTGTTTGTAACAACTATTTTAAACAGATTTTTAGTAAAGGCCGCCAGCTGACACAAGGCATCACCCTGTGTAAGACGATGCCATGAGAAGCATTCTACAGTTGGTCTCTGAACAACAGCATGGTTGTGAGTATGCTTGTGTACAAGGTAGAGCTAAAATAAGGTCTAAAATGCGGATGGTGCATGTGAGTTCGAGCGAAAGTGCATCGTTGGTATCAAAGAACAAAAGACATAACAGGTGGAAGTGGTGCATGCCAAAAATAGTTAATAAAGTGTAAAAAATCTTAATGCTGTTTTGCAACCATATGGTGGCATTGTACAAGTTTGAAATGAATTTGGGAACATTAACTCAACCAAGCGTTGTAAAAACTAAACAAATGTCGGGGAGAGAGTGACAATGACAATGGGGAACCCCTAGTTTGATTTAGTTCTAAATGTGTCTAAAGTTAAAGCACAAAATATATGGGAAAAATTCTTAGATGTAGATTGGAGAGAGTGGACTGGAAGGGGTAAATGTAAGGGAGCTGATTTGGGTGGGGAGGAGACTACATACATCTATCAGTGCTTCAGAGGCTGATACAGGTCACAGTGCACAGGAGAGGGGAGCACTGTGGCAACAGAACACTGTTATCCATCTGTAGACAATTGCACTGATGGTGAATTTATAAATTAGTGTATTTTTTATATTATTATTAGTAATAATAACACTTTTGTACAAGAATATATTTATTATATTATATTAGTTTAAGTATAATAATTCATTATATATTATATTAGTATAAAACACACACACACACACACACACACACACACACACACACACAATTTCTTTGAAGAGTGTAATTACATCTAAGCAGTTCACAGATTACAACTGCTGTTATAAAAATACCAGAACTTATTACTGAACTACCATTACTTAAACGGAAGGAGATAATGCAGTGGTCACACGACTAACTACATGTGTATAAATAGAATTGCTAACAAGTCTGCAGAAGACAATGAAAATTAACAACCATAAATAAATATTTTTATTTATAGACACTGACCACTTAATGTTACTTACAGTTATCTGCCTGTTTGTCTCCAGGTTGTCACTCTCATCTTCCAGAATATGCATAATGTGAAGCCTCTGTCTGGTAATCTGTTTAGCAAGCTGTTTCATAGACTTAAGAATTTCATTTTTTTCAGGCCTTTTGTAGTTTGAACATGACTATAATAAACATATAAAAACAATATTATCAACAGGAAATGATTTGTATAAATGAAACTTATAAGGAATTTGATCATAATGAAAAGTACTGTTAAAAACGACCATTTACCTTCTTTAGAATCATAAAGGTGTTTATATAAATTTAGTAATTATGACATAACTGTTCAAGAATAGTTTGTAAACATTCCATCCACAATAAACAAACTACATAACAGATCTTATAATTTTTGTTATAATTGATTTACACTGCAAGCACTCTTAAATATTAAAACTTAATATACTTTAAATAAATATGCGGTCAATGGCCATATTATTAAAAAATACTCTGAGTTTTGTGTTCACTACTTCTGAGGACTAGACTCATAGTATACGAGGTCTGACTGAAAAGCATCTGACCACTGTGATTATTATGGGAACCAGTTGTGTAACTATATTATAATTTGGTAGCCAATACGACAGGACCTTTAGACACATGGGTGAACATTCATTACATATTGGACTATTCAGTTAGCTGTGAGACTCTGTTGTGTAAGAATGTGTTGTCTGTGACTTGTGTTCATAATTTTCTTCCACATTGACAAGTCTGGACTTTTATTTTGGGGTTATACCCATAAACTTTTGACTCATCTCCAGTTATGACCTTTTTGAGGAAGTCTGGGTCACTGATCAACCATACAACATATATCAACCATATCAACCAAATCTTTTGCAACTTCAGCACAAAAATTCATTTTTGAATTTTTCTGCTACCATGTTTCATTCAAAAATCTTCTGTCAAAATCTCTGAAACACAAGTTCACACAATCTCCAGACCTTCTAATTCTTGGACTGTCAGCCATCAACTTTCTGTTATCGCAGCCAAAACACATTCAACATTTTTGGATATTCTAGTTGTTACAGGCCTTCCAACATGAGTCACTTTCAACAAACTCTTGGCCATTTGTAAAGTGTTTATACAATAATTTTATCTTTGTCACTCATTAAGCCCTCTCTGAAACCCTCCTTGATCTTTGTTATAGTGTCCATGGACAAGTGTTTAAGTTCTTCTCCAAATTTAATACAAATATGCGGTGATCTAATTATTCACATATGATGAATACAACAGTCACAGACAACAGTTATTTACACAACACAGACTCACAGCTAACTGAACAGTCCGGTATGTTAATGAATACATATGTCAGAAGGTTCTGTCTGATTGGTTACCGAGTTACAATGCAGTTGCACTACTGGTTCCTGTAATATTCAGAATGGTTGGATACTTTACAGTTGGATCTCGTATGTCAGCCATCAGTAACTGATTAAGTTTTTTATAGGATTACTATTCTTAAAATACTTTGAAAAAATATTAGCCCATGTCAGTTATTAAGTGTTGACAATAATGAGAGGAAATATGTTTTGGCAGCATCCCATAAAAATTTAGTTCCATATGCTATTTCTGAGTTTGAAAATGTAATAATTTTTATTATGAATATTTTGTAAAAACCTGTGGCCCAAGTTATCAAGTTGTCTCAAGTTATCTGACAACTTAAAAGATTGTTGATTTAAAACTGCTGATTGGCAGAAAAAATTATTCAATTTGAAGAGTTCATAGTTACTGGATACATTTAACTTATTTATGTAACTGTGAGATGAATCAAGAAAAAAAAATTGATGTAGGTCATAGATCAACCACTCAAAAACATGTGGTTCTATTATTACACCACAGTAGGACAGTACTTGAAAAAGGTTTGTATGGAAGACATTTGATTACAATAAAAGAAATAATAAAGCCATATATGAAGACATTGGCATTCCAGCATATGGAGAAAACTATAAAATGTGAATTTCAGAAATGCATTTGTGTCTCGACAGACTTAGAAGTAGAAATTAAGTCCAACTGTAAACTGAATGTTTAGTTTATATAACTAACACAAGGAGTTATTAAGTCAACGAGTACCGACCGTATCACTTCAACTATGAAAATGGATTCTAAATATGGAGAGCCCTTTCTTCAAAGATGGAGCTCTCCTGCATGGAGCCAACTTGGTCAAAAGGCCATACACAGAATAACAAACTCTATTCCTTGGCTAAAGAATTGGATGGACACGAATTCGACTGAAAATGTGTGGGTCAAAAAAATTCCAAAGGAAATTATTACGATAAAAACTCAACTGACTTCCACCTAATGGTAAGAAAGCACAGAATTAAATATATAAGAAAAACTCAATTAATTTAAAACACTACTTATGTCTGGAGTCATTGTCCACAGCTACAACAGACAGTATAAGCATAACTACAATATGCAAATATCATCCAAAGTTTTTATAGATGTCTAAGGTGGGTTAAATAAATATTGAATATTGTGTAGATTTAAACTTCTGAAATAAATGAAAAATTTAGCATGAACATTACCATCAAACTTACATGTTCTATAGTTCACCAATATTGAAAATACATTAACTGTGAATGGGGTTTTTAAAGTTATACATAAGCTTTGATTAAAAAGTTCTGCAATTTCGCAATTTCCACTGCTACAAGTGTTCGATTAAAAAACTGTTTTTATGTTAAGTTTGTACACATGTTAGTGACAATCATCTACAATTTTAGCCCTATTTGATGCATAATTTAGATTTCACAGCTAATTGAGTAAGTTGTCCTTAGGTGTGTTAGGTGATTCTACAAGACGAAATTGAAGAACATGGATTAAAATTTGTGTAAACTATGACATAAACTGCTCTGTCCTGGTAAATGTGATCAGAAGGCTTCTGGTGAGACTGCTGTGCATGAAGAAGTGGTTTATAAGCTTCAAAGACTGCCATAAATGAGTTGAAGATCATGGTTGTCAGACAAAGATTATGTTTTTTGTTCCATGAAATTTCATCACTAGGCACAGCGGTAAATAAAGATGTCTATTCAGACATTTTATGCCATTTGTATGAAGCTATTTATAGAAAACGCCAGATTTATGGAAGAATAATTTATGAAAATTGCAGCCCAATGATGTGCCTGGATGCACGTCATTGCTTGTTAAGAATTTTGCCACGCTAGACAAAAGAAAATGTCATAATGATGAGATGGCAACTGCCGTATTCAACAGATGTGTCCTAACATGATCTTTCCTACTCCCAATGGTGATAATTTCCACACAAGGACAACGTTTCATGAATGTTGAAGATGTAGAACGAAAATCACTAAGCTAGCTCAAGGCTGTACCAAAAAGTGGTGTATGCTTGAAATATTTTGAAGACTGCAAAATGGGTGGCTTAATCATGTTAGATTCGACTGAGACTACTTTGAAGGGGGCAGTATAAGTATCGTTGAATGAAGGCATAATTTGTAAAATAAACAAGGACTGCATTAACTTTTTGATCAAACCTCATAAAAGGAGCAACTTTAGTTAGTAAGTTTTGCTAACTAAATTTTGTTAGTTAGTTAAGTTAATTTAGTTAGTTTAGTTAGTTGAACTTTAGTTAGTTAAATTTTGCTCCTGTCAACCTGTATTTTATTAAAAACTCAAATCTATCTAATAATATGGTCACAGACTGTACAAAAAAATCTGAGCATTAAATGGTACATGAAAAGAGCAATAATTCGATTTTCAATATTACTTTGTAGGTATTCCTCGGTTTATAATGTGCAACACGGTGTCTGGCATCAGTTCCACACTTGCTTTTACACGAATCATCAGTGCTGGAGACATCACTCTCATCAGCCCAATTTGTTTGTGACTGATTCGTACTACACAGTTCATCCAGACACAGACCTACACCACTGTCTGACATAAAAACTGGAGACGGGGGAGACTGTGCTGTGTGATATGTATCACAAGTTCTTGGTGAAACAACTGTAGCAACACTGTCACTTGTTGACACAGGTACCAGGTCTAGGTTTAATCTGTACACAGTCAATTCAATACTTATGACATGCGACTACTGGATGCAAGAAAAAATAATTTAGAACCTATGCGCACATTTTATGATGTATGTTTTGAGATTGTGGAAACTAACATACATTACACAAAATAAGATAGTTCATATTGAGCAAAATATGTACTTTATTGAATGGTAAATGAACAGAACAAATTTAATAACACTTAAATTATTTTACTGATATCAAAACTCACCATTAGTGTTAACCACAGTCCCTGAAATTAGATAATTTTATGATAATTAACAATGTTATTGCAGCACGTGACCTCTATTGTAATGTGACATTACAAAAATAAGTAACCTCGATTTTTTTAAGTTAATAAAAATTCACTATACTCACAGGCAGATATATATTACTTTGTGTTTGACAATACATATAATGGACAATAGTCATAAATATAATTAAATATAAAATATAATAGAAATTTATATGCAGACTTGGGATTAACGATTTAATTAATTGTTAAAAAAAATTGTTAATTTTTTAACTTAATCGTTAAATTTTAAAATGGTTAACTTTAGTCATTAATCGTTAAATTTGTTTGTTAATGATTAAAAAATTAAAGAATTAATTTTTTTGGCTGCCAAAGAGGTAGCCAAAATAATTGTTGAAGTCAATGTTGGAGAAAGTTGTTCTAGGTAAGCCAATTCCTAATACTGTGGCAGACAATGGACTGGTTTCCCCCCATGGCACCGTTAGGTCTCCTTTGTTTCTCTATTGACAAGGTTCGGGTGGCAAGGATGGTTTTCTGTCTTCTGTTGAAGTATTTGCATGACTACCTCAGGTAGTCAACTTCTGTTTTGAGATATGAAATAGTGGGAATATAGTGTTGCAAACATACGTTTTAATAACATGCGTGATATTGTACGTGTTCATTTGGTGACACGAACTGGCAACATTAATTTGCTGCTGGGCGAGCGCATAACATAATAAACGTTAGCAATCATTGGTTAGTTCAAAGAACACCAAATTCCACTCCTCCTACTACCCATATATCACAAAGGACGTTAATTTAAACAGATTTTCAATTCCACAAATTTATTTTTCACTGTCCGTTTTCATGTCCTTGTCGTCATTTTTATATTAGTGCAGTCAGCATAGTAATAATTGTTATTGTTGTGTTTGCACATTTTAGTGTTAATTGTTTTGTAAATAAAGTAGTTTTTTGTTATGTATTTATGATTTTTCACAAATTTATTTTTGTTCCGTATCATTTATTATTTTTATATTAATACGTTGGCCACAAATTTCTAGATTTTAAGAACATACTGAAAAACTAAACGGTCTCAACTTAACTTTTAAGTGATTGATGTGTGTGCCCAAGGACAAACATATTAAGCCATCACCGACTTCAGTGTCAGTAATTTGAGGACACACATAAGGCAAGCATGAGGGCACTTTAATAGATTATAAAGTAATCAATAGAGTAGCCTAATTATTTTCTGTTCTATTATGTCACTTAATACTACATTGCCCTGCAGGCACAATACAATACTAGTAGTCAGTACTGTGAACTGAAAAAATGCAATAGACAAATAATATTTAATTACCTGCTGCACTTTAAAATAATATTAATATAATTTAATGTTTAAATAAAATCTATGATTTTCAATTATTTAATTATTAATGACTGAATTTTTAATGCTAAATATTTTAAGTTATTTTTTCTGCATCGGAAATTTTAATTAATGTTTTTGAAAAAGCTTAATTTCTGGATTTATTTAACATGATTTTAATTATTTCAACAGCCAAAGCAGCTTGCTTGCTCAATAAAACAACAAAAAAAGGAAATATAAATTTTTGACTTTTAACTTTTAATCAGTTAATTTGATTTTAACTTTAACTTTAATCAGTTACTTTTTGCATGCATTAACTTTAACTCAGTTAATTTTTTGGGGTACTAACTTTAACTTTAATAAGTTAAAAATGTTTTATTAACTTTCTCAAGTCTGTATTTTATAATATAAAATATTGTTACAACATTACAGAACATTCTACATGTTTCTCGGCTATCCCAGCAGAACCAGCTGTAATGATGTGTGCGTACATGACTCTTGATGTGCGTCAACCTGACCGAGGCTGTTACAGACTTCACCGGTCCGCGCACACTGTGTTCAAGGCCACAAGCAATTACTCTCTCTAGTGTTTTCTAATAGTGCTGATGCGTATTTTGGATTATTTTGGAATCCCAGCGGGGTATAAATATAAGCAATCAGTGACACTCAGTTTCAGTTTTAGTGGTGATTTATTCAAGTGAGGTTCGAGTTATTGTCGGGCGATTTACACAGTGCATCTCAAGTGGTGTATTAGTGAAAAGTGATTATAGTGCAGAATTCTTTATAGTTGACATTATTATTTGTGTGGACAGATTAACTTGAATTATTGTACTAGCATAATCTTGTTGAATAACTTGTTGATTAAAAACTGTTAATTGTGATAATTAATGCTGATTTTTAGTGACTTCATTGGTGTCTTGTATTTTGTTTTCTACTGTACCATACAATGATCGGTGAGACCGTCATAACAATATATAATACAATAAAAATATATATAACAAAATATAATTTGTATTATAATATAAAATATATAATAAATTATAGTATATATTATATTTTTGAACGTTTATATTCTTTATTATGTATTCCATACATTAATGGTTGTTTTAATTTTTTATTCAATTTCTAGAATTAAATTTTTGTCCCATTAAGTTTAGGTACACAAATCAGATTTCATGCATGCATATAACAGAAAAGATCATTTATATATCCCAAAAGGAGCTTTTAGCTCAGTTTAAATTAGCTGACAATGATAATGTCTTTTAAACTCACATACTTATCAATTCTGTATACCCGCAACCACACATATATTAGATTAAAACAAAATATATTTTTGTTGGAACTTACAACTGTTTCCTTTGAGATATACTATTGATTTCTTCTGTAGTCCTTTGGATAAGATTTTCTTTTGTGCTTGTTTCTTCTGTAGTATCACACTAAAAAATATAATGTTTAAGAAAATTCAGTTAACATAAAGCACTGTAGATGTGGCAGATACAAAAAGTTTTAAATAATAAATTATACTTTGTTGTGAATATTATCAACTTTCTTTTCTTCTCAGTAAGGTCTATTTTATTAGTGGCCTCTATAACTTTTAAGTTGTTATACACTGCTGAACTACTAATTGCTTTACACCAGCCTAGGTCTTTTGGAGTCTCCACCATTATCAAGGCCTACCAACTACAATAAAATACTCCAAATGACATGTTGAATACTCTATTAGTCTGTGCAAATAAATTATATCAATTCAGCAACTTACTATCTATAATAACAGGATAATCTATTTTACTACAAAATTTTTTAATTTACTTTAAGATACTATAATGTATCTTGTTATAATGTAATGACTGTTATTCACAATTGTTTTTCAAGTAAGATTCAACAAGTTAAGTTGTTCATTATTGTTTCAACAGACTGTTGACAAATTTAAATATGAGAGTACACAGGTACACATAAACATCTTTAAAATATCATATTACAAGAGCAAATATGGGTTGTGTTAACAAATATTTCAAAAAAACAATGGGTTCAATTTTATTGTCTTTTATGAATTTATACCTTTAAAGCAATTTCCAGTGGAATATCAAACCAGAATTAACTGAAATTTAAAAGGCTTAGGATACTTAGCTACTATCTTTGGTTCTTAAATGCTCCATAAAATCAACGTGTTTTTTTCAGCCTCCAGATCAATTCTGCCTGTGGAAATGAGTACTAGCATCCAGTGGCAGCTTATGCTTAGGTTGCATGGTAGCACAACCCCCATTAAATCCCAAATTGTATTTTAAATTATAGAATTATGAATAAAACAATAACTAGTAATAGTGTTTTCCAGCTAAATCATCGTAATTAATCATTTGCTGATTAAAAAGCGCAGAGAAATTATTAAAAACCATTCACACTCTTGCCGCAGTGATGCACTTTGTATATGGGGAAATACAATGGAATAGTGCTTTGGCTGGCTAGACTCGGGTGTCCCTATTACAACAATATAGGCTCATCTGGTGTGATTAGGTACTACAAAACCTGCTTATATGTCATGGTGCCACCAGTTTGTTAGTAAATAACATGTGGTACACCAGTTTGGTATTTGTAAGGTTATGTTATTTGAGTTTGTTAGTGTTGGTCGAATTTTTTGTGAAGTTTTAATTGTTAGTGTCAGTTAAGTGTCAGTCCAATTCATCATTAAATGTAAATAATAGTGCATGTAAAGGATTAAGGTGTCATAGTGTAAGATACTGTAACGAGTATGTTATCGAATCGCGTAGAACAGCTGAGAACATTCTCCACTCCCCCCGTCCTGTGTGGCAGGCATTGCCTCATTCAAGTAGGTGTTCTAGTGTGTTCCAAGAACACTTGAGATACGCATTAAGGCAGCGTGCAGTAAGGAGGGAAAGCTGTACTGGCCCTCTGCGAGACTTATGTAAAGCCATAGCAGCCGGGTTGTCAGTTCAGTTACGTGAGCAATTTTCGTTAGTACGGATCGAATGTTTGTTGAAGTGAAGAATTACTGTGTCAATAATTGTGTGGAACTCTATTAATTGTTGACATTGTTATTGCATGTGGACAAGTCTAACTATAATTATTGTACAAGTTGATTATAAACTGTTATTTGTGATAATTAAAGCTGGTTATTAGTGACTTCACTGGTGTCTTGTACTTTTGTTTTCCACTGTACCATATGACAATTGGTGAGACTGTCGTAACAATATTTATTATATTTAACTGGTAGGACACAATGAATTCTGTAGAAAACTTAATAAAAACGCCATTCAGTTTACGTCCTATTGAGGAAAAAATTGAAATTAAGAGAGTAGGTAGGCCTACACCAGACCTTTCAAATTTTAATCAAAGTATAAAATCGCGTAACAGTCTTTAGTTATAAATTTAAAAAATGTATACAATAAATATTCGTGGTTATGTGGGTGTGACAGTAAAATTACATTATTTTGCTTTCCTTGTGTATTGTTTGGAGGGGAGGAGACTTGTACTGTAAAGACTTAAACCACTTTAATGACAGTACCAAAAAACATGAGGCTTCAGATACCCAGATAAAAAATAGTTTACAGCTAGCATTGTTAGGAAATACTAACATAGCTGAGCAATTAGATACAGCTTATAGGAGAAATATTATAGCTCACAATGAACAAGTTAAGCAGAATAGATATGTGTCAAGTATCATTATCAACTTTATTTGTTTCAGTGGTGTGTTGAGCTAGCTTTAAGAGGCCATGATGAGTCTAAAGAATCAAATAATCCAGGAATTTTTAGAGGGTTAATAGATTTTAGTGCAGAACTAGATACAGTTTTAAAAAACCATCATGAAACTTCAACAGTATTTAGGGGGACTTCTAAAACCATTCAAAATGAATTACTACAAACACTGGTAGAAGTCTGTCACGAAAG
Source organism: Magicicada septendecula (assembly GCA_034769895.1). NCBI lineage: Eukaryota > Metazoa > Arthropoda > Insecta > Hemiptera > Cicadidae > Magicicada > Magicicada septendecula. The sequence goes on along the minus strand of CM068367.1, from coordinate 796,297,993 downwards.
AATTTCAGATGAAATTAAACAAGCACATGTTCTGGCTGTTATTGCTGATGAAGCTAGTGATGTGTCTAATTTGTTTCAAGTAGCTATTTACGTACATTGTATAAAACAGATCTGTGGAAAGATTATGGACTTTTCTTAACCCTCCTCATCATGATGGCCTTAGCATCATGTATTCTTGATGAGTTGAAACACCACAAAATTGTTGTACATGGAATTGTAAAAAACTGTTATCCCAATGCCCAATATGTTTATTGTCATGCACATCAGCTGAATTTAGTTGTGATGAGAGCTGCAGCAATAAACAGGGAAGTTTTTCTTTGCCAATGTTCAAGGTCTTTGCGCTTTTTTCCTGTTAGTCCACAAAGAACATCAATACTAGATGCAGTAGTAAAAAAGCGGTTACCCAGATCTGTACCTACCAGATGGAACTTTCAATCAAGAAGTGTCACAACAACTTATGACCACAGGCAAGACTTAATAGAGTCCATGAAAACCATATTAGATTCTGATCACATAAAAAATAACAGTACTGTTTCTCAGGCTTCTGGTCATTTAACAATTTTAGTAAGTCAAAACTTTATTTTTTGGTTCTCATTTTTTCAAAAAATTATGCCAATTACTCACATACTCTTTAATTAGCTCCAGAAAGTACATACTGATCCCACTGTTATAAAACGGTCTCTTACAAGTTTTGAAGAAAATGTGTTGAAAATCAGAAATAATATTGACACAGATACTGAAGAACCACAACAGTCATCACAAGGTTCACCTCCAAAGAAAAGGAAGATTGACAAAATTGAGTGGAAGAGACAGGTGAAGGAAGTATGTGATGTGATTATATGCCAAACAACGGAACACTTTAGATTTACGAGCCATCTTGTAGGAGCATTTTTGTTCATGTCAGAAAAGTTTCTAGATTATGATTTCTAAATTTCCAGAAGACACTGTAATAACTGTATGCAATGTTTATAATTTTCTCAATTTAATAAACTTTGTATGGAACTTGCAATGAGCTACTGTGCAACGGATATTAGAAGATTGTCAGGGGTTGTTAGTTTGTACTCTTTTTCAAAGGCAATGAGTTCCTTAATGAGGATATGTACATAGTAAAATAGTTTATCTAAAGTGAATTAATACTAAAATAAGTAGGTCTGTTATTATATTAACTAATTTCAGAATAATTTCAATACTTTTTTGGACCGTGTTACACAGAAAATGTTATATTATCATACAAGTCACAATTTTGAATTAGATAAAACAATACTAAGTTTATTATTCAGTCATATAAACTTAAGGATATTTTGGCATTTTGTATTCAGATAATAAAACAATTTAATACCATCCAACACAACTGCAATCCCTAAATTTTTCAACCACCAGCCGCCATTGCTATTATCTAGTGTTACAACTACGGGAAATAACAGGTGGCTGAAAGCAGCCACACCAGTTCTAGTCACACTGCCTTCTTTGTTTGCCACATGGATGAAGTTAGGCAGCTTTTTATAATGGTCATAGAAAAGACAAGAATGTTATAAGAAAGAGAGCTAGTTTATAAACTTTCACGAATAAGAAGTCTGGATTAAAAAAGAAGTGTTAGTCAAGTTATTATTACATAAGAGAAAAAGAAGCAATACTTTTTTTAATAGCAGTCAGAAGTAAAAGGATAATATTAAAGAATACAATTTTACAATACATCATTAACTTTCCATGAAAACAGATGAAGTGTATTTAAAAATTAAGGGATGTTTACTAATAAAAAAGGGCTGTCAACACTGAGTCATATCGCAAATGTGTGATAGCTTTATCTGGAACTTTAAGTAGCTACTTAAGTAGACCATTTTGTAAACAGTCTATTGTTGTTTGCTTTTTTGTGACAGTCAATTATGATGGATGCAAGAATAACAGTTCTGCCAGTTGTAAAGTGTGGTCTGTTAATTGATTAATGTGCAAGAGATTATGCTACTGAAGCTTAATGTTGCTGAAACTCACCATGCAATATATGAAATTTGTGGGCCTACCGTAGTGAGTGATGGAAAGGTAAGACAGTTGTATATATATTTAGAATTTTTACTGAAAACCTGGCCTGTGTGGAAGATGGGTTCTGAAAGTGTTGACTAATACAAACAAAAATCAAACAATGATATCTACATACATTTCTCATGGACTGCCTTGAGAAAGAAAAAGATGATTTGTCACACATCAACATTGGCAATGAAATGTGGATTTGTTCCCTCCATGTTGAGTGAAAACAACAAATTATGAAGTGTTGTCATTCAACTTCACCAAAAGGAAAATAAATTCAAGCAAAACTCAGTCAACATAAAGGCGCGTGGCCACTGTTTTCTGGGGCCACACTTCCTCATAAACAGAATCGAAATAACTTAATTAAATACCACAGTAGCTTGCGTCATGGTAAAATTTTATTTTGTATATAACACTAAATATGGGTCAGTTCATTTTCAGATGTTCAAGAATGAAAAATATGTAATGATTCAGTTAGCTTCTACCCTCAAATTAGGAAATTCTTTTTATTTTTGTATTGAGTAATTTTATTTTATTCAGTTCCACTGCAAGTTTCCTATTTGCTTTGATAGTATGTTTTTATTCTATCCACAAGCAGAAGCTGTAATTCCACAGCTTGAAAGAATAAACAATACTTTACAAAATACCTCACTAACTACAGAAGACAATAGACCATACAGATGCCACAGACTACTGAATTGCAAAGGTGACATTACCATAGCAATGCAGTGATTCAGCACTGTCTCCACCAAACACACACATACAAAGCAGTATACTGCAGAAATGGACATATGCAGCCAATGGCTTACACTTAGTCCAGTGTATGGTTATAGTCTACGTGCTGTTGGCATGTGGTATAATCAGCTTTCACTACATTGCTCACCAATTGCTTCAGATGTTCTATAGATTTCATTCATTAACGCAGCTTAATAAAAGTGAAATGACGTTTTATGTAAATAATTTTTATAATAAAAAATTTTTAATTTGTAAAAGGGGAAGGATAGTGTTGTTTTTACCTGGAACACTAAGCATACACGCATTTCCTGACACTATGTCTCAGCCTGTTAGTGTTGTGATTTCTGCTATGCATATTCCTGCTGATCTTTCTCACACATCCTTCATCTCCTCACCTTCCTTTGACTTTTTACAGATGCCATTATGAGAGACAAAAACATTATTTACATTTTGTTTTGTATGTGTTTACAATGTTTAAGACAACCGATGTCCCACATGCTTCACTTCATTAATGAGTACTGTGGCAGATTACTGAAGTCCATAGTGAAAATGAAATGAGTGATTGAATGGTGAGAAGATAGGTTACAAATTTTAATCATGTGTAAACATGTGTAATGGAACAAGGAGGTGGGAGCCTGTCTTTCATTAATGATGATTTGTTTCAAAAAATCTATAAAAAAATTTGTGAGGACACAAAGGTTTTTGTTATTTTCTTGTGAATTTTCTCAAGTTGCATGAACTGTTCTGAAAGAAATAATTGCTTAAACTACCATAAGTTATGCTCATGCAGTGTCCAAAAAATGTACAAATCTGGTCTTTTAGATGAACAAAACCAAACAACTACACAATGTTTTTACTTTTCTCACAAGGTACAGTGATGAAGGCAATTATTTTTTTGAAGTCTCATCATTAGTGACAACAACACATGACTGTCTCACATTACACCAGAATCAAAACAGCAATCCATGGAGATGAGACACACCAAATCTACACAAAAAAGCCCAGGAATTCAAGCAATTTCAGTCCAGAAGATCATATGCACCATGTCTTGGGATGAAGAGGATTCTTGCCATGAGCATTTTCTGTGTATAGTTCAGTTTATGTTGCATCTTACTGAAATAAACTTGCCACCCCATGATCCAAAACAGAATGCAAAACATGGTTAATAGCAGGAATGTGTTGCTTCATGACAATTCTTGGCCTCATGTTGCTGTGTACACTGAACTCACAACATAATGTGGTAGGAAACAAATGGATTATGCCTCCCATAGCCCATCCCAGCACCTAGTGATTGTCATTTGTCCCTGTATTTAAAATGTCGCCTTACTGGTCTATGATGGTGATGATGATATCAAAACAGCTGTGAAGCTTTACATGTCTTCATTCTACATGAAGGGAGGATACAGATATTGGTTACACAGAATGATAAATACCTGAATATTTGTGGAATTATAGTGAAAATTAGTTTGTCATTTTGACTTTCATGTAAAAATACATGTGTTTTAAACAATATTGTCTGTACATGGTACTTCTTTTCCGAACATACCTAGTAAACAGAATATCTTCAGGGTGACTTTTCTAATGGTATACATGCATTCAACAAATATATACTATTTAAATAATGTAATTACATAGTAAACTCAACTATTTAAAATACTTACAGCAGATGCGTGAAGTTCCTTATCAATTTGTTGTAACCTCAATTCACGTTCTGACACAGACAAAGCTCTTGCTCGCAGTTCTGATTCTAGATTTGCCAGTGTTACTTTCTGTAAATATTTAAAAGCCATAAAATATTTGATAAAGAAGTATACAAGAACTATAAGAAGTACACACATGTAATATAAACACAACACTAATCTCAATACAGAGTCAAAACAACAAACCATGTAGTGGCATCATTTAACTTCACCAAAGGAAAAAAATCAAGCAAATTCAGTCAATATGAAGGAGTATGTTCACTTTCTGGAACCAAAAAGGGATTTATTTTGGTGGATTTTACGGACCCAGGAGCATCAACCACATTTGAAGTATACTATGAAATGCTTTAAAACTGAGATATGCTACTGAGAACCATGGGCACTTGGCACCATGGGTTGCCAATTATGCTAACTTCACAGTTGGAGATAATAAAAAAATAATAATTTGATACCATAGACTCATGATTCAGTAAGTGTATAGTACAATGTAATACTATGTTATATAAGAAATGTACTGCATAAATATAATCACTGAAAATCTTTAAACACAAAACATAAATTAAAAAAAAGAACAAAATTTAGTATAGCGGATGGTTACTTAAGTCACAAACTAACAAACCATCACATGTACAAAAGAGTTTCAAAAAGTTCCCAGAATCGTTGTTTTCTGTTAAAAATAATAATTACATATAGGAAATTATTGTTTCATAAATTGGCAGTGCTCATGACATCATGTTCTTGATGCCTCTCCAACAGTAGACAGCTGAGCGTTTCTGTAATATTCATGTGACATCATCATGTTTAAAAATGTTTATAACTGAACTGTGTACACATAAAATTCTGCATTTTGCTTCAAAAGTTGCCACCGAAGACAATGGAAAACATAATTATTTATAGAACTCAGAAATTTCATTTGGACAAAACAAAGGAAAAAGTTGTGTTGATTTTTTTTTTTATTTGCTGATACTGTCTACCACAAATTCATTTCACAAGGTCAAACAGTGAACAAGGAAATGCATCATATCCTTTGTCATCTACAGGCTGCAATCAGAAGAAATCTTAAAAAATGGAAAACATGTTCTTTTGCAAATCCACCAGTGCACTCATGGTTACTAGACTACATGGTAGGGGTCACCAACAGTATGCGCAGTGGCAAGCCCCACCCATGACGTCATGCGGACACCAAGTATTAACTGACGGGAACGTTCCTTCAGTTGCCGTGTGCGTTTACATGTAAAGTAGTGGCGTTTTATAAAATTTGGGTGTGTAACTATGGTGTGTTGTGCGATTGCTGGTTGTACGAACCATGATAGACATCAGAAAGGATTAGGAATTAATTTTCACCGCTTTCCTAAAGACATGAAATAAAATCGAAGTGGATAAATGCTTGTAAACGGGCCGATTCATTTGCTGTTCACATCACTCGCGTATGTTCAGTGCATTTTGATGAATCAGACTATACACGCGATTTAAAGAGTGAGCTATTAAATCTCCCTAAAAAACGTGTGCTAAAGCCTAATGCTGTTTCTCATTTAAATTTGCTGTTGTGTAGTGCCTTAGTAAATTTGAGTAGTTCAACTTGCGTCAAATGTAAAATACGGGCAGAAAAGCAAAATAATCACAAAGAAGTACAGAATCTTCTACAGTTATCAATAAACAGTGATACAGACAACATAGAAGTGCATGAAGATATATGCAGTGATAGAACACAGGAATGTTATAGTGTCGATAAACTGTCTGCAGAATTAGAGTCCGTGAGGTGTGAAAATGAAAAGTTAAACCTAGAGATAAGGAACCTGGAAGAACAACTAAATTCAGCAAATTATGAGCTATCCAAATTTAAAAAACTCTAATTTATTTGTTGGCATATTTTCTGCAAGTCAGCAACAAGCCCTCTTAAAAGGGAGATGCTCTAGTTGGTCGTCTGACGATATTGCTAAGGCTGTTACGTTATGCTGCATATCGTATAAAGCCTTGGGTTTTGTGAGAGATGTATTAACATATCCCCTCCCCAATGAAGTTACCATCAAACAGCATCTTAGGAAGTTTAGGAAAGTGGTGGTGCAGTAGTGGTATAACTGGTAGATAATTCTACAACTTTGTTCCTAAATAAAGGTAAGCATTACAAGTTTTAGTAACCATTAAAAGACTAAATAAGTGCAATATATGCCTTTGCTGAGATCGATAATTGATGTTTTACAAAGCCAATTTGACATTTTTTGTTGCGGCCTTATTTTTTACTAATTAAAAAAACACTATAGGGAATTTTTATTTTTGTTATGCAGCAATGACTAAATAAATACTACTTATATCGTAGCTATTAATAATGCAAATGTTTCAAACACATGAAACGAAATATATACTATGCGTACAACAATGCTTGTTACAACTCATGGAATTACGTATAACTGATGAATAAATTTAAAACTCAATATTATAATATTGTGCCCAGCTGCAGTTTAATATTTAATTGTCTTAATCAAAAATTAAAAATAAATCAGTAATTGGACACTATGGGTATTCTTAAATAACAACAAAGCGGATGATAACGGGACTAGTGCAGGTGATCATTGTATTGTGAGAGTTGTTGGTGTCCGTGGTGTCCAACTTATGTCATCACTCACAGCAGACCTGCGCACGACCCCTACCGACTAGTCTAGTAACCATGAGTGCACTGATATCTCCTGAAAGTATCTTGCACAGGATAACATAATGTGTCTCAAGCATCCATCATACTCTCCCGACTTGGCAACAACCAATTTTTATTCATTTCCTCCCTTGAAATCGGTTCTGAAAGTACCACACAGAAACACAGGAACACAGATGATGTGTCCACTGAAGCATCAAAACAACTGAAGGAGGTTTCTAACAATCAGGTTCAGGAATTATTAGCTTATTAACTTTATCAGGAGGTTTATTAACTTTATGAATATTGGAAAACAGTGCAGGTAATAAAGTAAACTCGTTTGAAGCAGATATATGTAAAAGTTTACAATATACATAGTTTTTGTAAAATAAACTACTTCCAGTAATTTTGAAGCTACTTTCTATATAAAAATTTGGGCAATTTGAATTAAATATTCAATCTGATGGAAATGGTTATGATGATAATTGTTATTCTTCAAACAAGCAGTGTGAGGCCTTTTAAATCTTCAAATAACACAAAAATAATACCATAATGTGTAGCTGGAACAGGTTAGGAGTTTATGCTTCAGTTTCAAGGAACGCTGATGATACAGACTAGTTTTATAATAACAAGCAAGGTATAACGAACTCAATTTAGAAGGATGGCAGAAGGCTAAAGAGGGCTGGATACTTATAAAGTAGATACAATTTATAATCATCTGTACAATAGTAAATTAGAATTTGTAAATTTTTCATAGTTATTATAAAGGTATATAATTTTAAAGAAATTAGGACTAATCATTTAAATCAAGTTAAATGTGTTAAATGCAAGTTAGCAGTAAAACCAATATCATTTTTAAGGTATGCCGCCCTGACATGGTCAATACTGATGATACTTGCTATAAAGAAGGTTAAGTTGTCGGATTAGGATGGCACTACGCAGATGTATCATCACTGATTTACAAAAAAGTTTGCATGTATAGAGAATGTCAACTTGAAATGGAGAAGGTAAAACAAATTGTTAAGAAAGAAGCCAAGGACATCACAGGTTCATATCAAAAAAATGATAGAATGGGTTAACGTTTTGAATTTTGAAACAAAAGTAGCAGAATAATATAGTCTAACTGAGACCTTTACAGACAAGTGAGATGGAAGATCAGACAGAAAATATAAGACACAGAGCAGTACAAACAGAAATATGGGAGAAACTTAAAAAGGATAGAAAGGGATTTTACCAAAGAAAACACTATAGATAAACTTCTAATCAGTGGTATAAAGAAACTAACTAAAAATAGTATTATGGCACCACCCTGGTAGTTACAGTAACTAAGAAAGTCCCTAAAAGGACTGTGAAAGAGTAAAGTACAGTATCAATGGAAAAGGTTTAATATGCTATGAAACAAATAGAGAATACAAAAACTGAAGGATACAATGAGATACCAATGGAATCATGAAATGTGTACTTGACCATTTAAAAAACAATTATGATAGAAATGGCATGAAAAGATGTATGAGAGAACCAGAATTTTTGGATACTGAAGAGTGTGTGTTAACATGGGTCAGAGAATGGCATAGCTGTAATAGTCCATTAAGTGGTCAGACAATTGGGCAAAGGCTGAGAAGATTTGTGGACTGGAAGAACTTTCATTCAAAAGTGTGTGTGTGTGTGTGTGTGTGTGTGTGTGTGTGTGTGTGTGTGTGTGTGTGTGTGTGTGTGTGTGTGTGTGTGTGTGTGTGTGTGTGTGTGTGTGTGTGTGTGTGTGTGTGTGTGTGTGTGTGTGTGTGCGCGCGCGCGTGTGTGCGTGTGGAGGGAATCTGTTGTCAAAAGTAGACGCCAACAACGTATTCCTGACAGATGTACACATGGAGGGGTGATGCATGTACTGGCAGGAAAAGAGTAAGGAGCAATAATTTTAATGGCTGCAAATATGAAAGGGAAAGAAAAGCTACCATTACTGATGATCGGAAAAACGGCCCCAATTTAAAAAAAATATATTTCCTGTAGAATACATGGTAAATAAGAAAACCTGGATGACTTTGGTATTCTTTGAAAAGGGTGTTCACAAATTAAACATTACGTTTAGAACAACAAAATAGAAGAATCACCATGTTTGTTGACAACTATTTTATATGACCTCTTTTTGAATATAAGTTTTCTGACAAATTTTTTTAGATGCTAACTGCACAAATTTAAAAACATGGAAATGGAACTACAGGTACCTGTTTTAAGAAAACTAGTTTCAGCAAATGTGATTAAAGAGATTGCAAATACTGAAATGCTGGCAGATTACAAATGGAAATGAACCTGAAAGGTGGAGTGAACTCAGTATTATACCATTTTCTTTGCTGCTGTGGCCAAAGATGTGATGATCAGCAGTGAGACACAGGAAGCGAAAAATAAAAATCAACAAAAGAGAAGAGAGTGTTGATGAAGAAGATACCCAAGGAACGTCCATCCCCGACAGCAAGGAAACGTTTAAAATAACAAGTGCTCTACAGTCATATCTTGATGTTCAAGAGAATATCAGAGAAGAAAGTTTTCTATTGTATTAGAAGATCAGAAAGTGGATGTGGAAAATACAATACCATGAGGGGGAGACAAAAATAACATTTTTCTTTCCATCCCACCAATAATGGACAGTAACACAGTACTGAACATAATTTATGTCTTTAAAGTAAGTACTGAACTGTATTTAGTTAAAAAATTTATTTTAAAAAACACATGATTTTGATCTATTACTTATTGCATGTACTAAATTTCAATATTAAAGCATGTGTTAAAAATGCTTAAATTCTTTGTTACTCTTCATTTTAAGATTAGGATTAAATCAGGCAGACAATATGGGTACTAGTACACAAAACTCTTTAATTCAAACTTTCATCAATTCGAAATTATTTTGGTTCTTGGATTTCATTTAGCAAGGTTTTACTGTAATTATACACAAATTACACTTTATTAAAATCTGTAATTGTTACAACATTTTATAACAATACAATCTGTTAAATTGTGTACAAATTTAAATGTATTTTAAATTGTATAGCCCCGAGGTTTTGGGAGACAAAATTATACATCGATACATAACATAAATTTGATATACTGTAATTTATGTGGCCCCACGTTCTTTGGGATGCCAATTTTATACAATATGTTTTATGTATGCAGGTTGTAATAATTATAACGATACCAGGTGTAACTATAATAAGAGTAGTAAATTTATGAGTAGTTAAAATTTCATGTTTATTGTTTTAACAAGCATTATAAATAATAAAACATTGTTAATAATCTCCGATCAAGATATCACTCACTATTAAGTTCATCTCTTAAGCTATATGGTGTTACACACACTTAAAACACTCTTACATCTAGACATGTTAATAATCTTAATCTAGACATTTATTCACTTTGATTTAATATTATAAATAAAATTTAAATGTAATTAATTTTTATTTTAATTGAATTCATTTAACTCAGATCTGACCTCAGCTTGCTCAGTCTATACCAATGTTTTAAAAATCAATTTAAAATTATATTAATTACTCTTGGACTGGCATTTGTTTCATATTCAAAATTTAAATTATTCTTTTCTACAAAATGCAAATATCAAATCATTTCAATTATTTTACTTTGATCAAAAAAAATATTATCTCAAAATTAAACTCTTTTTTTTTCTTCTAAATTTATCTATATGCGATCGCTCATTCTTACGACTAAAACACTTACATAAGACTCTATTACATTATTTCTAATTATAAACTTTTTTGTTTTAATTAATTGTCTCTTTATATAGTCTTTATGAGCTCTTTAAAAAAATCATTTATAAATGCATTATGCATATCACCTCGAATTTTGATGATCTTACGACTTATTGACAGGGTCCAGCGTTGTCCAGAGTTGGGTTACCGTTACTCCTGGCTTGGCGTGGTCCTGGATATGTCCAGAGTCCAGCATCATTCTCTAGCAGTGTGTGGTCCATCCCAGAGAATTAATATCAGCTGCGAGGTGGATCTCGTTCGGCTGTTAGGCGTCTAAAAAGCATCTCCTAACGTCTAGCATCTCGCGTCGCTCTTTGTAGCTTCTCTGTTGATACTCTTGCTGATTTAAATGGTCCCGGTACTCTACGTTTCCCGTACTAGTGTAACATAATTACTGACCATCTTTATTCGTTTGTAGATGAGACTTATAACAAAATAAAACTGTTCTGCCGATGGACAGCGTGTCCGACTGCAACTGGGTTTTGAAAAGAAGAGAAGGGCTTTCAGTCGAACCCTTAATTTATACCCTCTCGAGATTCCACACCGGTTGGTTCCGAAATTGTCCTGTTGAGACCTGCAGATCACATGATAGCCCCCACTCCCGAACCTTTTCATATATTTGCAATTTTTTTCAAATGGCAATGTATTGTACGGAATTAAGATAGCACAAATCCTAGATAATTTGATTAAGCACTCACTGTATTAATTTGAGCGTCTTAGTGTAATTTGCGTATTTTTGGCACATTTATTTCACACTAACTTCGCATAGTGTGTCCTTATTTATTTATTTATTATCAAAATACCCTTATACCATATTGGTGTCGGGTTACATCAATATATGATAAGTACATCAACTACACTCTATATACAAAATTTTTTCCATCTTACTCTATCCAGTGACAATGTCTTCGCTACCCTCCAGCCCAAGCCTCTTTCTCTCAAAATGTTTCCCATCATTCCATCCCAAGTCAGTTGCGGTCTTCCTCTCTTCTTTCTCCCCCCTGATTTTGCCTCCCAAACCTGTTTTACCATTCTATCACTATCCATTCTCTGCATGTGTCCCCACCAGCATAGTTGTCTCTGTTCAATAAAATCCAGAATCGATATCACTTCCAGATCCTCTCTTATTTGTGTATTCCTAACTCTGTTCTTCCTTGTTACTCCTACTACTCTCCTAAGATATTTCATTTCTGCTGCCTGGATTTTACTTTTTTGGCTTTTGGATAGCACCCACGTCTCACAGCCGTATGTTAAAACTGGTCTATATACTGTTTTATACACACTCATTTTCGTTTTTCTTGATATCTCCTTCTTATTTATAAATCTATTGTTTAATGCATAGTATACTTTTATTGCCTTTTCAATTCTTTCATTTAATGCGGCTTCTTGTTTCCCATTACTGTCTATTATAACCCCTAGATATTTGAATTGTTTTACTTGTTCTATCTTCACTCCTCCAATCTCTATATTTATTATTTTCTCCCCCATTACCATTACCTTTGTTTTGGTCTTATTTATTTTCATCCCTTTTTCCTGGAGAACTTCATTCCATATATTCAAATTACCCTGTAATGCCCTTTCACTTGTAGCCATTAGCACTACATCATCCGCAAAAGCCCCTTCTGCTACTTCTATACTTCGCAAGTTCCTGTATCCAACATGCATTTTCTTAACCTTCAGTGAACACTTCTTAATAATGTCGTCCATATACAAGTTGAATAATGTCGGACTCAGTCCACCTCCTTGTCTTAATCCATATTTTGTTGTAAATCCTAATGACCTCATATTTTTACCAATTACATAATTAACATTATTTTTGTATAACCTCTGTACTACCTTGATTACTTTACTCCTTATTCCTCTATTTTTTAAACTTTCCCATATTTTTGCTCTAGGCACACTATCTTCTTCTTGAGCCTTCTCAAGATCAATAAAAGCTGTATCGACTTCTCAGCTATCTGTTGCAGAGTAAAAATGTGATCCTGCACACTTCTCCCTGATCTAAAGCCACTCTGCGATTCCTCCAAACTATTTTCTAAAATTGGGACCAATTTATTATTCATTATCTGTTCATAAACCTTAACAATTGTATTTAACAGATTGATACCCCTATAATTATTACAATCTCTTGCGTTACCTTTCTTAAAAATAGGAACTATCAATGCTTCCTCCCATTCTCTTGGTATGTCTATACTTGTCCACGCTTTAATGATAATTTCTAAAAGTATTTCTTTCCCCTTTTTCCCCATATTCTTTATCATTTCTGCTGTAATTTTATCTGTTCCAGGTGATCTCCCACTTTTAAGTCCTTTAATCACTACTTCTAATTCATGCATCGTTATTTTTTCTTCTGCAACTTCACCATCCTCTCTATCTTCTTCTTCATTAATATTGACTTTATGATCATCTTTGTTGATTTCCTTACCACCTAGTAATCCTTGAAAGTATTCTTTCCATCTATTCATTATATCGTTTCTTTCTATCAGTATTTTCCCATTAGAATTATATATACATATATCATTCTCAGTTTTTTCTTTTCTAAAAGATTTCAATAATCTGAAGAAAAGCTTTTGATTTTCTCACCTATCTATTTCCAATTTTTCTCCACAATCTTTCCATGCACTCTCTTTCGCTTTTCCAACTAATTCTTTAACAATTTTTCTTTGTTACTTATATGCTTCATAGTTATCCACAGTTCTATTAGCTGTATACTTTTTCCATTCCCTTTTCTTCCTTTTAATCTGCTCCTTTATTTCATTAGTCCACCATACCGTCTGTTTTCTTTTATTATTCATTTTAGTAACACCACAAACCTCCACTGCTGTATCTATGATTATATCTTTCATTATTCTCCAGCCTTGGTGTATATTAGCATGCCTTATATTTTCACTTACCTTTTGTAATTTTTGCTCGATCACATCTTTAAACCTATTACTTACATCTCTACTTTTCAGTTTATATGATCTGATAGATTTGTATTCTATTATTCCTTCTCTGTTGGATATCTGTTTTTTATCTAATTGTTCTTTACAATTACAATTGGTCATTACTAAATAATGGTCGCTATTCTGCACCTCTCCAGACTCTAGTGTCCATTATTATTTTCCTATTGGTCCTTTCAACTAGTATATAGTCAATTATCGACTTCTCTCCCCTATTTGGTTGTTCCCTTGTGAATTTATGTATATCTCTGTGCTGATAAAAAGTGTTCATCACAATAAGATCATGCAATAAGCAGACATCCAACATTCCCCTACCGTTATTGTTTCTCATTTCTTCTCCATATATTCCTATTAAGGGGGACAAAGTTACTCACGTCCGCAGCATCCTTAAGCTGTACGTGTCCCCTGGGTGGTGCTAAATGAGTAACAGTGCTGGCAGTATGACATCCAAAGCCAAAATATGAAAAAAAGAGTTACAAACAAAACTGTCCTTATGAGGGCAAAACAGACAGTGACAACTCTGAACATTCTCCAGTGGAATGCAGGCCTTTCTTCTACAAAAATGACAGAACTAAAAAAGATAGTTAACCAAAATAAAGTGGATATTCTTATAGTTAACGAAGCCAACATCACGGCAGAAAACACCCAATATTACAACATCCCATACTACACAGCATACACACTCTTCAAGGCAAGACAAATAGCTAGTGGAATACTTGTATCAGTCAGAAATTCCCTAAAATCAGAATTCAAAACCATAAAAGGAATGAATGCTCATGATACCGCAGAAATAGTGAGGTTGACAACTTGGGAAGGAGCTAAGAAATTTACAATATACGGCATATACAGCCCGCCTGGAAACAAAAACTTGTGCCTGGATATACTTGACATCTCCCCAGCCACTATCATAGTAGGAGACTTTAACGCCGCCTCCCCGAATTGGGGATACAAATATTATAACCAAGCAGGAAGAACTGTTGAAGAATTTCTCAACAGCCATAACTTGGAGCTGTTGTACAAAAAAGAAGATAAAAAGACATTTCTACATTATACAGGAGACTCCACAAACCCTGGCCTTGCTATGGTATCCTCTGATCTCTTCGATAACAGCAAAACACAAGTACTGGAAGACTTAGGAGGAAACCATCGAGCTCTCCTACTATCTATCTTGTTAAAGGTTCCCTAATGGAAAACCAATCACCCGTACCACATGGAACTTCAAGAAGGCCGATTGGAAGAAGTTTCAAGAACAGGTGGAGACTAAATCTAGTTCAATTAAAAGAGAAGAAACACCCCATTTAATTCTCAGAAATCTGTGCAACTACATCCAACAGAGTGCAAAGAACAATATCCCTAGAGGGAAACAGTATAATTACAAACCCTTTTGGACGAGTGAACTAGCCCAACAAAAACAGATCAGAGACCAAGCTAGAAAGAAAACCGAAAAAACAAAAACACAGGAAGATTTCAAAATGTGGAGAAGAGAAAGTACCAAAATGAAGCAGCAAGTGGTGAAGGCAAAAAGAGATTCTTGGAGCAAATTCTTAAAAACATTGAATTATAGAACAGATGGAGGAAAGGCACATAAATTTATAAGTAGACTAAACAACAAACATCCAGAAAACCAATCCCAACCATTTAAAATTCAAAACAAGGAGATTACAGATGACAGTAAAATAGCAAATTACTTTAACACCCACTTCTGCAATGCCCATAAACTGTCACACAAACTTAAAAAACACGAAAAACACATCAAAACAAACATCAGGAACAAAACAACAAATAACAACGACGGACTGAGGCAGACTTTCACCCAAGATTTTACAGAAGAGGAGTTGAAAGAGGCAATCAGTAACACCAAGAAGAGAAAACAACCGGGACCAGACAACATCTTCGCAGAATTTATTCATAATTTGGGACCAAAAGCCCTTACGACATTACTATTGGTATATAATAAACTTTGGAACTCCAGAGATAGCCTGCCTGATGAGTGGAGGAAATCAATAATAGTCCCCATATTAAAACCTGGCAAACCAACAAACATTCTAAGTTCATACAGACCTATAGCATTAACATCTGTACTAGCAAAAATCCAGGAGAGAATGATCTCAGCCAGACTGTGCTGGTATCTAGAAAAC
Source organism: Magicicada septendecula (assembly GCA_034769895.1). Taxonomy (NCBI): domain Eukaryota; kingdom Metazoa; phylum Arthropoda; class Insecta; order Hemiptera; family Cicadidae; genus Magicicada; species Magicicada septendecula. Next base: position 796,282,078 of record CM068367.1, on the reverse strand, counting down.
CAAAATCTGCTTACAGAAGAACAACCAGGCTTCCGTCAAAATCGCTCTACAACATACCAACTGATAAAACTCTCTCAAGAGATAAAAGCAGCATTTAATCGAAAGGAAAGCACCTTGGCAGTGTTCGTCGATTTTAGTGGAGCATACGATTCCGTGTGGAGTACTAGACTCATTGAAAAACTAAAAGATATCAATATAGAGGGAAACATGCTGTTTTGGCTTTCAAGATTTCTGGACCAGAGATGGGCCAGAGTCAAATTCGGTGAATCCTTCTCCAAATACAAACAGACAAAAGTAGGTCTACCCCAAGGAGCAGTAATGAGCACCACACTCTTCAATGTTTTCATAAATGACCTCTCAAAAATTTTAAAAGATAAAAATGTCAAAATGGGAATGTTCGCTGATGATGTAGTCATTTGGACCTCAGCCAAAAACAATGCCAAGCAGCAGAATATATTAGAACAAAGAATGAACGAAACCTTGGACTCCTTGCACAACTGGGCCTCTGAGAACAACATGAAAATTAACATCTCAAAGACTGCTTACCAATTTTTCACGATGCGCCATAAAAGTGACAACTTCAATTTGAAGATCAACAACCTAAACCTTCCGAAAAGCGAATGTACAAAATACTTAGGTGTACACATGGATAACAAACTATCTTGGAAGGACCATGTGACAAACATAGCAAATAAAGTCAATCAAAAACTGAGACTTATAAAGCGTCTTGCTGGAGCTACCTGAGGATGTACGCAGGACACTCTGAATACCACATACAAAACCTATATAAAACCAGTCATGACATATGGAAGTGAGATACTTGTAACAGCCAGCAACTCTAATCTGAAGACATTGGAAACAACACAAAACAATGCCCTACGGCTGATTAGCGGAGGTGTGAAGACCACACCTGCCCTTTCTCTTCAGTTGTACACAGGCCACTTACCGATCACTTCAGAAATAAACCAACAAGCTGCCATCTCTCTGGCCAAAATAAAAGCCTTACCACAAGCAAAATGGGCAAAAAATAGCCAAGACGGGACACATCTGAAGACCCAGACATTACCAGTTAATACTGCCAACAAGTACTTGACACTGCTGGGCATCACAACTGAAGTAGAACCTTTTTGCCCAAAAATTAAACCTACACAATACCAAACAATCAACACCAATCTCTCTCTTCTGTCTGATATGAAAAAGCAAGATGCACCTCCCACAATCTTGCACCAAATGGCACTAGCAACCATCAATGAAAGATATCCCCAGGATGAGTACCTTAGAATCTATACAGACGGATCGCTCATAGGACAACATGGAAAGGCTGGCGCAGGAGTACATTGTGAACTGTTCTCCCACTACATTTCAGTGGGAGAAAATAAAACCAGTTTTGACGGAGAAATAAAGGCAATACATATGGCATTACAACAACTCTTACTCAGACCACTAGCTTTTAAAAAAGCCGTTTTTCTTGTTGACTCCAAGTCTGCAATCCAGTCTATCGCATCAAACAGACAGCCTATAGATAGCACTGTAAAAGAAACAAAGGATGCAATAAACCTTCTCAGTAAACAAGGGAAAACAATAATTCTCCAGTGGATCCCCTCACATGTAGGAATAAGTGGGAATGAAACAGCCGACCTGCTAGCTAAAAAGGGTACAACATTGCAAGGGAGAAAAACACTACACAGCACAAGAACAATCAAAAGACTTGTTAAAAACAAAACACAAGAGATGTTCACCAATGAGGCCACCCTTGCGTCTAGTGGTAAACGGTGGAAAAACATTGGAAACACTTGGGACAAAAACAAAAATATACCCAGAAACCAAGCAGTAGCGAACTTCAGACTCAATACTGGTCACGACTGCCTTGCTGAACACCTCCATCGTATTAAGATCTACAAATCCCACCACTGCACAATTTGTAAGCAGCTGAATACAGTGATGAACAGAGACCATCTTCTTGTGTGTTCGAGATTGGATCACTCTTATCAAGAGACAGGGAATCTACCAAAACTCTATTGGGATGCCAGAAGACAAATGGAATGATTCAATGTCCTGCCATTAGAAAACAACAACATATTCCTATTACTCTTTTATATATCTCATCTCTTTTACCCACTCTACTGTTAAAGTCACCGACAATATATTTATTTCCTTTGGCTTCCTCTGTTACTTCCGATAGTTCTTTCCAGAATTTATCTTTTACTTCAACCTTCTCATCCTCGTTTGGTCCATATACTACTATAATTGTAAAATATTTTCCCTTTTGACTCTCCAGCTCCACCAGTAGTAATCTTTCTGATACTGCTTCCCATTTCCGTATCTGTCTTACTAAATACCTGTGAATTATGCATCCCACCCCCGCTGCAGCTCTCTTATCTTCATCTACTCCACTATATATAAGTACGTGATCACCATTCATAATAATCTTACCCCTTCCTTTTTTTTTAGTTTCGCTTAATGCTAAAATTTCAATCTATATCCTACCAATTCTTTAATTATTTCCTCCTCCTTATTATACAAACTTCTGATGTTCCATGTTCCTAAATTCCATTTACGTCTATTTACTTCATATGCTCTCCCCATTATCCTATCCAGTTTCTCTGCTCTGTCCGTTCCCTTTATGTCCATCCTCTCATTACTACTCAAGTTTTTTGGTTTAGCTATGTCCAACTTCCCTTTACTCTTATTCCATCTCCAATCTATTCCATCTATAATTACTTTGTTGTACCCTTTTTTAACTTCCCTTCCTTTTTCCCTCTCCTCCTTTACCATCTTTCTTAACTGTCTTTGTATTTCTCTTTCCTGCTTCGTTAAATCGTTATTAATGTATATTCCTTCAGTACCTGTATCCTTTTTTAATTTATATTTATTTTCTAGAATTTTCATCTTATCTTCCTCATTTTCTAATCTAACTACCCACATTTTTTCCCCTATTTTATACACTTCGCTGGTCTGCACATTTACCTCCAGATACTGTCCTATAAACTTCTTTACGTTCTTTTTAATCTCCGTTTTGTTATCTGCACCTATTTTTAATCCACTTATAATCACATTATTTTTCCTTCTATCTTTCTCCAAATATTCCACTGTATTTCTAATCTCAGCCAACTCCTTCTTAATGTCCATATTTTCTTTCCTGAGCGCTTCGTTTTCATCTTTTATGTTTTCCATTTCTTCCCCGTATTTCCTCTGGTCCTCTCTTACTTGTTTAATTTCTTCAGTTAACTCATTTTTCATTTCTTGTATAGTTTTCAATATTATATCTAACTTGTCTTCACTTGCACTAGACGTCTCAACTGGTGATCTCATCGTTTTTTTACTTCTTCTGAATGCTTCCTCATTACCTGATCCAACTGTTCTTCTTTTTTTTTTGTCCGATCGTCTGTACTATACTCATCACTATCCATTTTACTTCCATATTCCTTAAGGAATGGAAGTATGGTGATGGCAAAAAAAATCGTGTTCGAGATTATTGCAGATTCTGATTCTACTACACTCAAAACATGAAAAAAAGTCGTTTTCCGAAAAGTGTCTGTGTGTGTGTCTGTCTGTGTGTGTGTCTGTGTGTGTGTCTGTAGATGTTTTTTTTAATAACCTTTTTACGGCTGTTGGCCGCGCAAAAAGCAGGATCCCAGTCGACCCGTCGGAAGACCACACTTCTATCAGCCAACCCGCCTTCCCAATTAATTAATACAATAGATTAATTTTTAAATACAATACAATAAAATTATAGTGATATAATATACAATAACATACCATAACAATACAATACAATAATACTATATCACAACTCGTCTACACCATTAAATAATACAATAAGTTAATTTCTAATACAATATAATAATTAAAAAAAAAAAACAAATAAATATCACAAACAAGTTCCACTATAATTTAAAAGACAAAAACAACAAAATCCCAAATAAAAATTTTAAATTCCTCAGTCGGAATCGAACCCCCCCCAAACTCCAAATAGAAATCCGCCGCGCAACCGACTTCACTATTTATCTTGATTATACTGCAAGCCACCCTTTCTACATATTACTCTTTATCAACACTTATCATAACTATGGAAGGTTTACTAAAATAAAAGTGACACTTGATGTAAATACAGGCGCTGATTTATTTAGTATACAAATACACAGAAAACTGATACACTTAGTCTGACACACAATTGTTAACCGAACTGAACTGCACTAAAGATCGACACTTTTATATACCTTTTCTAAGACAACCAGAAAAATCCAGAAATCTCTATAGGAAAAACGCTGGCCCAATCAGAGCCTCACGGCATGCCCACTCGCCATGCAAGCAACACAACAACCCTGTTTTACAACTTTGTTTACTAGATGGATGGAGAGTTTTCGAGACCTTTCTCTTAACACCCTCCCTAAAACTCTGCATCCTTACAATAAATATCATCTTTATTAGTAAGTCCTAACTTTTCTTTCAAAAATTCGAATTTCGGTTTTGGCAATGCTTTCGTAAAGATATCTGCAATTTGCTCTTCACTTTTTACATATGTTACATTAATTTCACCCTTTTGGTAATTGTCTCGCACAAAATGATATTTAACATCGATATGCTTACTTCTTTGATGAAATTCCGGATTTTTAATTAGTTTAATTGCGCTCATATTGTCTATATATAAATTTTAAGTTGTTATATTAATTTTACATTCATTAAAGATTTTCTTTAACCAAATTATTTCTTTTGTTACTGTTGCAGCACTATATACTATATACTATATACTCAGCTTCAGTTGTCGATAGAGCTACGCATTGCTGCTTTTTACTTTGCCATGTTATTGGACCATTCGCAAATTTACATACAAAACCAGAAGTAGATTTTCTTGCAATTTTGTCACCTGCGAAGTCTGCATCGCTATAAGCTTCGAACATACCATTTTTACTATATAGAATTCCAACATTAATTTACCTTTCAAATATCTCATAATTCGTTTGACTAAGAGCCAATGTTTTTCGCTAGGATTTTCTAATTCACGTGATACAATATTAACAGCAAAACTAATATCAGGTCTACTTACAATTTGCAAAAACATTAAACTTCCTACTGCTTCTCGATAAGGCAGTTTATACATTACTTTTTCAGATATAATATCATAAAAACTACAATCAATTGGAGTGGAAATTGGATTTGCTGAGGACATATTAAACTTTTTTAAAATTTTTGCAATATAACTGCTCTGATGTATGAAAATGGAACCATCTTTTAATCTCGAGATTTCTATCCCCAAGAAATTTTTAACGTCTTTAATACTCTTTATAGTAAACTCTTTGCTCAAATCATTTAATATTTTATCAATTAATTAAATTTTCGACGCAGCTAATAAACCATCATCTACATAAATTGTAAGTAAAATTAAATCATTCTCTTTTCTGTAAATATAGAAGCACGGATCAGCAGTACTTTGATAAAAACCCAAGTTTAAAATTAAATTTTTAAAATGATCTGTCCAACATTTAGGAGCTTGCTTTAAACCGTACAAACTTTTCTTTAATTTGTAAACGCGATTTGTACCATCATTAAAGCCTTCAGGCTGTTTCATGTATATATCCTCTTTAAGATTACCGTGTAAAAAAGCTGTTTTCACATCAAATTGACCCAGTTTTAAATTAAAAAGTGCAGCAATACTTAACATGAATCTGATGGTATCAAATCGTGCTACTGGACTAAAAGTTTCATTGAAATCTACACCTGGCTTTTGGGAATAACCCTTAATGACTAAACGCGCTTTGTATCTATCAGTACCATCCGCATTGACTTTTCTCGTATAAACCCATCGATTATCAATAATTTTACGATTTTCTGGTTTATCAACTAGTACCCAGGTTCCATTTTCATACAACGAGTTTATCTCATCCTGCATTGCAGCTAACCAATTACTTTTTTCATCATTCATTATTGCTTCATTATAATTATTTGGTATATTTTTCGCGAGATGCGAAAAATGCACAACAGGGAACCCATAAAATTCAGTTTGTTTTCTCTGAGATCTATTGCGCAATTCTCGCCCTCCCTGATTGTTATCTTTCACTTGAACAGATTGTACGGGTTCTTGCAAAGTTTCTTCAAGTTTGTAATCATTATCTTCACAACTGTTATTAGTGTTTTCTACAATATTACCATTCTCATTTTCATTTACAATATCTTTTATTTTTTCATTATTCAAAGGAACATTAACCGAGCTATTAGATACTTTTTCAGGCTTAAATAAAACATCTCTACTTACAACTACATCTCTTAAACTTGGAACATACACTCGATAACCTTTAAAATTTTCGTGATAGCCAACAAGATAGCCTTTAATTGCTTTTTTGTCTAACTTTTTACGTTTCTCGACAGGTATATGTACAAAGCATTCGGTTCCAAAAATCTTTAACTTATCAACATTTGGTTCTTTATTATACCACAACTCATAAGGCGATTTTTTATTATCATGTCTTGTTGGTGCTGTTCGATTAATTACAAATACGGCCATGTTTATTGCTTCTGCCCATAAATATTTTGGCAAATTCGCGTTCGCATGCAACATGGAACAAGCAGCTTCTACGATAATTCGATTCTCGCGTTCCGCAACACCATTTTGTTCGGGTGTATAAGGAGTATTGACTGTCACTTTAATGCCTCTTTCGTTCAAAAAACGTTTTACCCATTGATTATCATATTCTTTTCCGCCATCCCGATGAATTTCTTTTATATTTCTTCCGAATTGATTTTCAACTTCCAAACAAAAAATCTTTAATTTATCAACTACTTCCGATTTATGTTTGATAAAATAAATATATCTAAATCCGGAAAAATCATCTTTAAATGTAACAAAATATGACTTCTTGCCAAGAGATTCAACTTCCATTGGACCGCAAACATCTGTGTAAATTAACTCTCGAACTTCTGTCGCACGATCAGTTTTCGCGTGAAAAGGTAAACGGTGTTGCTTACCGTATGCACAGGCATCACAAAAGAAGTCATCATTTATAAATTTAATATTCGCATTTTTCAGAAAATTTCGTACATATTTAACGTTTTGGTGACAAAGCCGCTCGTGCCATAATTGCAAGGAATAACAATCATCCGATTTTTCTGTTTGATTTTATAATGTGTTCAACTGGTTCTATTTGTTTACTAAAATTACATGCTTTTGGAAGTTTTACACGCACATCTAATTTTAATAAGTTTCCAAATTCATGGCCTACTGCAATGATTTGTTTATTTTTCACTAAAAAGCATTGCTTACTGAAATTTGTTATCAAAAAATCTATACCTTTCTTACCCGCACATTTAGTAGAAAACAAGTTATTAATTAAATCAGGAATATATAATACATCCTGAAGAGTACATTCTAATCTATTACCATCTACATAAGATTCTAAGTCTATGTTACCTATTCCATATGCTGCCATGTAATCACCGTTGCTTATCTTCACATTTACTGGATGTGCGAATTCTTCATACGATGAGAACCAATCCCTTCGATGTGTCATGTGATCCGTTGCTCCTGAGTCCAATGCCCACATATCTGTTTTTTGGTTTTCTCCTTTGACTCCTAGCAGTGCTATTCTGGGAGATGATCCCGGATGCGATGAAGATACTTCATTTTCAACTTGTAGCGTTACATTGCTACTCTTCTTCTGGCGACAGTTGTGGCTCCTGTGACCCTTCCTTTTGCATTCGAAACACCTGAAGCAATCCCTTTTCAAATGATTGGTCCTACCGCAGTTGGTGCAGAATAATCCTTCCTTTTTCTTCTCCGGATAATTTTTAATATGTCGATGATACTCATTTTTCTGTTTTTCGTTGCCAACTTTTAATTTTGACATCAAAGCCGTTGATGACTCACATGTATCGTCCTTTTCTTGAAGTCTAGCTTCTTCAGCCATTAATCGGTCAGTTAAATTTTCTAGATTTTTCTTACTCTCTTCGACTGAATCCCAGGCACTGTGAAAGTGGTTATACTTTTTGGGCAAACAAGACAAAATTCGAGTGAGAAGCATGCCTTTTGGTAGTGAACTTCCAAGAGTGTGCATTTTCTTCGATAGAATCTCAAGCTTTGAAATATTTTGGGCAACACTTTCACTCTCAACCCACTTATAATCGAAGAACTGTTTTTGCACAATAGACAGAGTTTCATCGGATTTTCTATCGTATACCGAGCTTAATTTTGTCCACATTTCTCTGGCGCTTGTGCAACCCATAATCAGCTCCAATGGCTTGTCTTCGATCGCAGTCACAATCAATTTCCTGGCAGTTTTGTCAGCCTTCAAAAACTTTTGCAATTTTTCTTCATATTCATCTTCTTTTGGGTCTTCATGTGGTCTTTGTAATTTTCCTTCACAAACAGCTAGCACATCGTCGTCATCTTCTAGAATTGTTCTTATAACGAAGTGCCACTTGTGCCAATTTTCTTTATTTCGCAACCTCTCAATTTTTAGATTCGAGATATCCATTTTGCTTCTTCAACTAGTTAGCACTTTCTTCTTTTTTTTATATATTTGTACACACACTTGATTTCACACTGCACTACACTCAAGCAAAGCCTGGGCCCATAACCTATGGAAGGTTTAATAAAATAAAAGCGACACTTGATGTAAATACAGGCGCTGATTTATTTAGTATACAAATACACAGAAAACTGATACACTTAGTCTGACACACAATTGTTAACTGAACTGAACTGCACTAAAGATCGACACTTTTATATACCTTTTCTAAGACAACCAGAAAAATCCAGAAATCTCTATAGGTATACATATATCAATGACAAAAATGTACCCCACTACAAAACTCTAGACATTTCCACACTACAAAGGAAAAACGCTGGCCCAATCAGAGCCTCACGGCATGCCCACTCGCCATGCAAGCAACACAACAACCCTGTTTTACAACTTTGTTTACTAGATGGATGGAGAGTTTTCGAGACCTTTCTCTTAACAATAACAAAACAACCTTATCTGTTGTACTTAATTTTTGCCCGTCTTCTTAAGTTTATTTTAATTAAATCCTACTTCTTACTTATTGCCTTAAACATACCACACCTATTAAATATAATTATTTTTAACACTTAAATAACGTACACTCCGTATACCAATTAACCAACAAATCTTGCAAACTCATTAATATCTCTAATCATGGCACATAACCTACATTCTGATTTATATCACTATACCCATTCACAAAACTTTCTTTTCTTCCAACAGACTGTAACACCCACATTCACCCTTCAACATTTATCTCTATACTTTATTATCCTTATCTTGCCAATAATTCAAACTTTTAAACAAATATAACAACAAAACTATCCCTACGAAGGCAGGCCGACTTGTCGGTATCTACTTGTCGCTCCAACCCAAAGTTTTAACCCATAGTGTGCCCTACTAACGTCATTTTCTTACTGTGGATAACTATAAAATTTACACACATTTTGGTGCCTTTTGTTTGTTTATACACTAATTAGTTTTCACACAGTGAATTAAAATAATTATTTTAGTAATTAATTGGGGAGGGTTGCTGAGATTCCTGTCTGTACATGCATCACTAACACACACAAGATACACGTGTAACACACATACAATCGAGCAGGAGTTCCTTGCCTGTTGGAACAGGTTAAATTCTCCCCTAGTATAACAATGAAACATTTTTACAATCCCAGACCTGTCCATTTACCCCAAACTTATAATAATTTTACAAATTTTATATTTATTTAAATCAATGCTCAATACAGCATATGGCTGTATCGTTGCAATATATAACAAAACTATGGAAAGATTTACTTAGGTATGTTATGAATTGTACATTATAAAAGTAAACTGTATAGTATAATACGAATGATTTACATTAAATTTGTAAAACTTAGATCAATGCATTACAAAATACAATATTTTATACTCAAAGAATTACTTCTTACAAATATATAAAACTACAAAACTAAATTTAAAGTATTGTTACTTTTAATGTGGAATAATGTGATTAAATTATTGTACTTACATGATGATTAATAATTTCTTTCACAATTCCATCTTTAAGTAATGATGACACAGTACTAAGATTCACCCAGCTAGTGAAATCAGGACTACTCAAACGAACAGAGCTGGAACATAAACTTGGAGACTGAGAGTCTTGTGAAGGTGAAATTTCTGGGGAGAAATTACTGCCCCGACCAAAAAAGTTTGTTTTTAAATTTTCACAATACTTTTCAGCAGCCAATATCTGGAAAAAATAATTTTGTTTTCTAATAAAAAAATTATAATTTTTGTAAGTAAAATACATGCATGAAAGTCACACTATAGTAAATAAATAAATGTTTACTTAATATTTTCCTGCCAATTCTACATATTTGTGTTCATATAATAACAATAACTTTGTCAAACTTTGTAAGTTTGTTTAGACATGTTCCTGTTGTCCTTTTACATAACATTTTGTAGTTCCATTCATCCTTCAGGCTTTGGAAATCAGCAAACAAATTAGAGTGCACACCCTTAAGTTTCTTAAAACATCTGTGGAAAATTTTTCAGAGTACATGACAAACTTCGAAGTATCCATTAATGTAACAAATGAAAGCTTGCCCACATCTGTTGGTGATGATAAACTGATAACGTTGTTTAAGAAATAAAATATATAAAGCAAGGTTGGAAATTACAAATCAAAGGAAGTAGATTTATATCGACATGTGCATCTGCAGACAATTCGATGAATGCAGTGGTGGCTCGTGTCTCCGAGGATTAGTGAAGCAGAATTAGTGGCACGCCAAAAAAAAAAATTAGGTGACATCTTATTCCCTGTTTTGGAATCATGAATAATACATGGAGACAAAACAAAAGTATGTTAATAATATTTACTAATAAAGTAGCAGGTAAAAATAAGCAGTACATATACATATGCATATTAAAGAGTTGCATTTTATTTTTTGAACTAAAAACTACAAGTTCAATTCTCCTCTCTTTCAAATTTGCAAACATGTCAATGATGTAGTCATAAAATATTTGTACACTAATTAATTAATTTGGTTGTTCCTTTTCAAGAGATATTTTTGATAAAGTCTGTCCTCTGTCATTGTACATAAAATTTTGTGGTTCCATTCATCCTGTATGGCACATCCTCATAAACAAGCTGTAATTCGTTATTCAGGCTTTGGAAATCAGCAAACAGATTAGAGTAGCACACCCTTAAGTTTCTTAAAACATCTGTGGAAAATTTTTCAGAGTACACGACAAACTTTGAAGTATCCATTAATGTAATAAATGAAAGCTTTCCCATATCTTGAAAACATGTGGTTATTTATGATGAGAGGGTATCTAAAACTTCATAAACAAAAAGTATATTTTTCAAAAACTTGATCTTGTGTGAGTATAACTCTTTTGTGCCACTCATGGCATTGAAAATTGTGTGAACTCCACATAAACTCAAAATTGTGTAAGAAATGAAGCCTCCATATTTGGCTGCACATGAACAGTTATGCAGAACCACATAATGTTCTTTGCCAAAATCTACAGATTTTACACTCTCTGAGTATGTCAAGTGAGGACACTTTGAGTTATGTGGTTCTATGAATAAACAAAATCTGCATTATCAGAGTGATGCAAAGCCTCTAATCAAACCCTCGCACAATGCCCATGTCACTGTGTGTTGTGGAATTGCTTCTTTCACAATTATTGGATGGTAGTTTTTAAAAGATTGAAAGAGTAACTGTACCTGTCTGCAGTCAATGTTATTTAATGATGCTGCAAGACTTCTTTCTTCTCAATTATGAATGCTGATTATGGATACAGACTATTTATGGTTCCAAGAGATGTAAACAGCCAGAATAGGCATGGATTTTTTATAATAGACTTTCTTGAGAAATTAATTTTCTCATTATAATGACATCTCTTGACTGCCCCATCCCTAATTTAACATGTGCTGTTTATTTTCTTACTGGGGTACCTCAGCCAAGAAGCCTTCAAAACATGTTGTGCCACTATATTGGAACTGAAGCACCACATTAGAGCTGCCATTACCAATATCACCAATATAAGAAGTATAGGACAGCTAACAAAACTCAAATGTTTGGTGCAGCAGGGGTATCACTTGACAGAGGTCAGTGGCGTATTTAAGGGGGGCTTCCGGGCTTAAGCCCCCCCCCCAAAATTTAGAATTATAAACAAATGCACACAATATCGTAATATTATGAGTGGAAAACAAGGGTTTACCTCATCACTGCTTTACTATGCAAATAAGCAGGCTGTATGCTGCTACAACAGTGGCCGCTCTTGAATATGTCAACAACGCACTGGCTACGAATGAATCTCCGCATAAAAGAGAATCGCCGATAACTGGCGTGGTTGTACGTTGTGATTGGTTAATTCTACTGAGGTGGTGGGCACATACTCTCAGAGCATGCGCTGACCAGGAAACTTACTAGTTCGTCTCGAACGTTCGTAGAGGCATTTCCACGTCAGCCACGTGTTAATATTGTTGATTGAAACAAAGGATAGTGTTGCGAAAATGAGTGTTATTGAAACTAGTTTAGTGAAGTTAGTGAAGTGTTGATTCTGATAACTTATGACAATAAATCGCAAAACAAAAAGTGGAAACATTTTGAACTATTTCTCCAAAACACCACAACTAGAGGAAACTCTGTCCTCTGAGGCGGGAAAAACTGATGATCCACCACAGTCACCGCCGCCGATGTTTTCAAATAATAAAAGTGTTTTTGATAATTCGAAATCACTTTTACTGGGTCCTGAGGCAAAATCAATATCTCCCATTGACACATCAAGCTTTGAGAATCCACCATCAGGTTGTATGTATGACATAACTGATTGTATACCATCAAACAATGAAAAAGTTGATGACCACATAAATCTACATCATTTTCAAAATATTTTTGTGCCCCATACAACTTACAAATTTCCCCTCACTTTGCAAAATGGCCAATATCGTAAGTTCAACCTAAGTTGGACTGAGAAAGAGAAGTATTTTTGGTTAGTATACTCTCCCAAAGAAGACGGTGCCTTTTGTAAGTACTGTGTGTTTTTTGCTAAGACTAGTTAGGGTAAAGGTAACCATCAAAATGTTGGAGCTCTCGTAACCTGTAAGTTTTCGAAGTGGAAGCATGCTCTTGAATATTTCAACACCCATGCGAACAATGCTTATCATAAGGCTGCCGTAATCGATGGTGACAATTTTGTTCACATGATGGCAAACAAGACAGAAGACATAAAACATTGCCTGGACCAAGTCTTGGTGGAGCAAGTGGAAAAAAATTGGAAACGAATAGTCCCTATTATCGAGGCGGTGATTCTCTGTGGACGTCAGGAGATTGCATTAAGGGGACACAGGGACTTCGGGCCTATTGAAGTGGACAAAGAAGATGACATGAACACGGGTAACTTTCGCGCCTCAGATCCATTAGTCGCCGATTTAACAATGACAAAGGTTGAATTAAAACTCTATCATCAACGTCTGAGTCGATTGGAGCAGTTGCCACAAAATGCAATGGAAGCGTTGTCTGTCTGCAACCATCAGATCTATCCTAATGTGTTTCGGTTGCTACAACTCTTGGCAACTCTACCAGTAACAACAGCCATGAACGAGCGCAGTTTATCCACTCTTAAGAGAATTAAGACATATCTAAGAAATACAACTAGCGAGGCATGTCTGAATGGGCTCGCCATGATGACAATTCATCGAGAAGAAAGGATTGATGTCCAGACTGTGATAAACAACTTGTCAAAACAAAGAAACCGCCGTCTTCCTTTTGTACTTTAAATTTCTTGTAAATGTTTTAATCATTGATTTTAAATAAAGTTAATTAATATAGGCCTAGACTATAAAAAATTGGCAATTAATAGATTAAGCACTACAGAAAATTCTCTTAAGAACTGGATTATATTTTATACAAGAATCATTTAAACTTTGCAACCTTAAAAATTTTTTTCATAATGTAATTAGTATGTTAATGTAGGCCTAAACAAATGCAAACCCATGCCATAGTACTTTATTTTAAAATTTAAGGCATTGAAACAATATGGATCAATTCAGATTCGATATGAGGTATTGCAAAAAAGAAATTTTAGCCCCCCCCCAAAACAAAATTGTAAATACGCCACTGACAGGGGTTGTATTCAAACATTAACTGATATATAGCATTCTTGTAACCATTATTTGGCACAGAGAATAATAAATAAAAAGCAGTTACTGGCTTATGGTATGATTTTATTAATACACAATCAATGCTGTCACAGCTGGTATAAACAATAAATTTAAAATTATTTAGTCATGTTATAAGCAATCATTCTATCTTTATGTATTATTATGGAAATAAAAAGGCGGCATACCTATAGAAGTAATTCATAATATTTGTGAAATCACTGATGTCTAGAACAAATGTTCAGGAATATCCAGTATTATTGTATATGTATCAAAATAAAACACACATATACATGAGGTTTGAACAAAAAGTTCATGCAATTTTTCTTTATTTGAAAAATAATGTCTTTATTCATCTATATTTATATTGTCCCCTTGAAAGTAATCTCCAATGGATATAACACACTTATGCCAATGTTTTTTCCAGTCTCAAAACATTTATGGAATGCACTTTCTGGGATAGCTTTGAGCTCAGTCAGTGAGTTTTGTTTTATTTCTTCAACAGTTGCAAAACATTATCCTTTCATGTTTTTTTTACTCTCGGCAAGAGGAAAAGTCACAGGGGGCCATATCTGCTGAATACAGTGGTTGGAAAAGTCACAGTGGGCCATATCTGGTGAATACAGTGGTTGCAGTATCATTACGGTCTTATTTATGGCCAAAATTTCTTGCACAAGCAGTTACACATGAGTTGGTACATTATTGTGGTGCAATTTCCATAAACTGCCTTTTCACAAATCAGTCCGTTTTCTACAAATAGCTTTATGCTAGTAATGTAAAATCCCCAAATAGCACTCTTTACTGACCATAGCAGCGAGTGGTAAAAATTCATGGAACACAATACCATGATGATCGAAGAAAACAGAACAACTTTAAAATCTGACTGAACTTGATGTGTTTTTTTCAGTCTTGGCTCACTTGGAAGCTTCCATTGAGACGACTGGGTCTTGGTTTCGATATCATAGCTGTATACCCATGATTCACTGCCTGTTATAATGCGTTGGAGAAATGTTGGATCATTAGCGACTTCATTTATCATATGCTCAGAGATTTATTTACGATGCAATTTTTTCTGAAAATTCAATAATTTTGGAACAAACTTTGCTGCCACTTGTCTCATACCCAAAACATCAGTTAAAATAGCTTCATATGATCAATATAAAATACCAACTTCCCTAATTGTGATTTTTCTCTTAACTTCTTCCACTTATTCTTTGGCCATTGATGCTTCGTCTTTCAACTCTAACATCATCTCCATCAGATTCACAACCATCTTGGAAGTGTTTATACCATTTATAAACCACTCATTCATGCGTACTACACTCGGCAAAAGTCTTCTGCAACATTTTCACCACATCAGAGCACTTTATCTTATTTTTTACACAAAATTTAATGCATGTTCTTTGATCCTGCATTGTAAAATATTAAAAAATTGCTGAATACATCAAAACACAATTTACTCAATTAGCTCTCAAATCTGAACTAGGCAACCAATATGGCTACAAATTTAGACAATTGTTACAGACAGATATGCTTTAAATTTTTTTTTTAATCGGTAGTTTCTAGCAAGGGAAATTCAAAAATTATATGAACTTTTTGATCAAACCTCATACAAATTCAATCTAACCAACTTGAAATACTTTGGTACAAGTAGTACTTTGGGCTAAATCTCTATTTTGGTCAGGTAATAAGATTATAGTAACAGTTTGCTGGTAGAAATGTAGTTTACTGGTAGAAATGTTATACGTTTTCATTTCCACAAAATAATATTTACTACATGTCTAAGTTGATAGTTAATGCTTTGTACTGCTAATAAAACTAAAAAAAAAAAAAACATTAAAATTAATTTACACATATACTACATACCGTCAACGACTTCAGTTTAGAATCTGAACAGCTGTAACTGTTGTTTCGTGCAACACATCGGAGAATGCTGGTTGAAACAAATTCAACAAAATGTTTTTTGTGCTTTTCTAGATTAGCCTGTAGTTCTCTTAAAGTTTTGCGCTCTACATGAATCTAACACCAAAAGAATATAAAATAAAATAATAATAAAATTAAAAATAAAATAAAATGAAAAATAATTCAAAACTAATAAAACTGTAAATCACTCAAAGGCATGCACACACGCACACACACGAGCGTGCGCGCACATGCACAAAGCATACATGCTTAATATAATGTGGTAACAACTACTAGACAAAATAAAAATACAAATTAAAAAGTAACAGCAACAAATTAAAAACAAACGTCAATAATACTTTTCAGTTAAAAATATTACAGTGTTTCAAGAAAAATTTGTATTCTTCAAAGAATAATTCAGCTTTCCTGAACAGTGTTATACAAACGATGTAAATGTAAATACAATAACTTTGTATGATGCTGTCCACTAAATGTGCCTTAATTTACACATTCACTACAAAAAAATCTCAAACAGAAAAATATACTTATACTTTAATTTGTACTTGTGTAATATTGAACACAACATGGTGGTGACAAAGAATACATAAATATACATTATCGCTGATCAACTTACAGCAGCCATTTCTTCATCACGCTCACACTCCAACTGTTGTTTTCTCTTATCTAGTTCTGCTTCTTTACTACGTAATGTTGCTAAGTTATCAGCTTGATGTTTTTCTAATTGCTGCCAATCTTCCGCAAGTCGTTTACATTGTTCCTGATATGCAATTTCCATCTGATGTCTCTCCTATATTCAAAAAAAATATATATATATATATAATAAAGTAAAGTAAAGTACTAAAGTATTTCTTCAAACTATGTATAACAAAACATCATATAACTCATCAAAAGATATTCCATAATTATTCTTTTAAATTACTGAGGCTACAGTTCTACACATTAAAATAAAACTTGTACAAATTAACTGATTTACACTTAGTTACAAAGAAAATAATAATTAAATATAACAATGAAAAACAGATATATCTTATCAACCCAAATTTATAAACTTTACAGTCTGTTTATAGTACACTGAAAAAGACAATATGTCCAACTTTGATAAACACATTTTGCCACTAGACCCAACAGATTAGTACAAATTAGTTAAAATTATGCACCACAATTATGTCAAAATTTGAAGTAATACTGCATTCACATGATTTTGTGCTTACCAACAATACAAAATAATGAACAAGTTTTTAAAGTACGATTCCATGGTACATAATATATATTTAAAAGTAGCATACCATTTCAAGTTGTTTCTGTGCAGCTTCCAATGCTTCTCTTTTCTGTCGTTGTTCATTCTCCCAGTCCTGTTTCTTTTCTGCTTGTTCCAACTGCAAAAATACAGTACTATAATATTAGCACCAGAAACTTATACTAAAAACAGTTAAGGTCTCAGCTTCATGGAAGTAGTTCACATTTATACTATGTTCAAAGAAAGGAGAGTTCTGAATTTAGACCTATATAACTGTCACAATATCTGAGGCAATCCATAAATAAATATACCACTGTAATCCTCACTTATTTCTCTAAATTACACTATAGTTTCTTTTTTTTTGGGGGGGGAATAATTAATATTATATTAATAGTGTAATGAAATCCAAAAACGGTTTTTTCTACCTACTAACCACAAGCATCAACTTTGTAGAGCTATTGTAAATAAACAAAATATCAGAAAAAAATTGCCTCTAGAGTGTCATTTGAACATACTGTTACGAGAAGCCTACCGAACAACCCAGAACATTCTCCACTCACCCCCCCCCCCCCCCACTGTGGCAGGTGTGCCTAGTCAAGGCTGTGTTCAAGTTTGTTCTAGACTTGTCAAGAGACCACTTGAGATACGCATTAGCGTCAGCATTAAGTGGTGTGCAAATTAAGTATGGAACGATAGTTCTAGAACTCTGCGCATGAGAATTATTGTGTTAATAATTGTGTGGAACTCTATTAATTGACTTTGTTATTTCGTGGGGACAAATCTAACTGGAATTATTAAACAAGTTGATGATAAACTGTTTATTTGTGATAATTAAAGCTGGTGATTAGTGACTCAATTGGTATCTTGTATTTTGTTTTCCACTGTACCATACGACGATCAGTAGACCCTCATAACAGTTGTGTCAGAACTGGGATAGAACGGTTAACAGTGGAAACAGAGGACACTTCATAGAAGAGTGGTGTTAGTGGTAGTTGATAAAAATAAAATGGATACCAGTCAGACGTTAGAAGCATTCCGAGCAATGCTATAGCAAAGACAGGAATAACAAGAAGAAGAACTAAGACAGGAAAGTGAAGAAGCAGCGAAACGACAAGACGCATGAAAATGAAACACCAGAGGGATGGAAAAAAGAAGAATTTAGTCGTCAAGCACACAACTTTAAGACACTCGTACAAGAGGATGCCACTGAATAATTCGTCCTATTACGAGGTGAGCTGAACAAACAAGTTGGCAGAATATCTGAAATAGAAATATCTGTGTCAACTATGAAAACAAATATTTCAAGTTTAGACGTTTCTATTTCAAATTCAATAAAACAAATTAAAAAGGAAGTCGAACATTTAGTGAAAGAAATAGTTGATAATGGAAGACCATTAATAATTGCTGAAGAAGATTCAAAATATAGTGAAATCAAACTGTAGTAGGGTCAGTTTACGCAAAGGCCCCAACGTTTGACGGAATTACTCACTGAGCAACTTATATTTGCCAATTTCAAGCTGCTGCTCGCTTAAATAAATGGATGGAAGAAGAGAAAGGACTTTCACTAATTCTTGCTTTAAAAGGGCCTGCTGCAGAACTAATACAGAAAGTGCTATCTGACAGCCAGAACATCTATGCCGAATTAACAAAAGTTCTGGAATTACTGTACGGTGACCAGCATTTGTGTGGAGTATACCGTGTTCAACTTATAGTGAGGCGACAGTATTCAGGGGAGAGCCTTCAAGAGTTTGAAGCGAATGTGGACCAACTGATGAGATTGGCGTATCCCGAAGAATCGGAGGATTTCGGGAAGTGGATTTCTCTCATTATGTTTACTGACGGTATCAGAGATAGTCAATTACAACAAGTGTTAAGAATGGCATGGCATGATAAATCAGATGCTATTGTTCATCCTCTCCGTTTTGAAGCTGCGAAGTCGGCGACCTACATTAATTAAAGTATGCCATCACGTTGTAGCCAAATGGATCCAATATCACAATTTTGTCATAACTGACAGACTAAAGAGACGATTCAAGAACAACAGTTTAAGAAGTCAACAGCACCACAACGATTTGAATGATGGGAAAAAGACAGATGACCGAAGTGTTAGAACTGTGAAAAACGTGGTCATCTACAGGTAGACTGTTGAGAGAAGAAAATACCGAGAGAAGAGGGTGGCCGCACCAATTGGAGAAGTAAAGCTCCAGAACAGCGCACAGTTTCCACGTTACATAAGATCAGTGGAAACTTTATTGTTAATGGATTTGCAGAAGATAGAACAATATCATTTACAGTTGACACGGGCGCAACAGTGTCCATTGTGCACCCCAACTTAGTAAGCAACCGCAAGCCTCAAATTAGCTCTTGTACAATACAGACTGTGACTGGAAGCCCCGTCAATGTGTTAGGAAAGATAGGCGTACATGTATACCTGGGTCTTCTCGAGTTTAGCCACCAAATGCTTGTTGCAGACATTGTTGATGAAGTGATTCTTGGTACTGACATTATGAATGCCTATGGATTCGTTGTGGACTTAAGAGAGAACATCTTGAAGGTTGGCCAGGAGAAGATAAATTTTTGCATGGCTAAAACGACAGGGTTTGCCAATCATTCGATTAAGCAAGTGGCATTGGCCGAAGAAGTCAACAAGTCTGGTCAAGAGGAACCTTTTCTGTTGCAGATGGAAATGGAAGAAGAACTAGCAGAGGAGGTACAAATACGTGAAATGGCAAAAGAAGTGGCTGGAAATCCAACTATGGGTGTCAAGGAAAACCCCTTGTTTGTTCCTGAGTTAATAGAAGCGCCCGGGGGAAAAGTTCCTGAATATGAAGTTACGCAAGAGGTTCTTGACGAGAACCAAACAGACTTGGATCAGCCAGTGGTGTTCAGGTCATCAATTCATGACGCAACGGGAGTGATTCCAGCAAAACTAGCAGTTGAGCGGAAGACTCGTATTCCTGAGAACTTGATGTTCAGATCACATGAGACTGAATTCGAAGAACCAGAGAATTATCTTTCACAAGGACATCCACCTCGCCTGGCCAAGTATTACTTCAGAGATGGTTTTTCAGTTCGGGACAAACAGGCTTAAGGAGGGGCAGTGTTACGAGAAGCCTACCAAACAACCCAAAAATTCTCCACTCTTCCCCCCGCCCAGTGTGGCAGGTGTGCCTAGTCAAGGCCACGTTCAAGTTTGTTGTAGACTCGTCAAGAAGCCACTTGATATACGCATTAGTGTCAGCATTAAGTGGCGTGCAAATTAAGGATGGAACGTTAGTTCTAGAACTCTGCACGGCCTATATAAAGCCATAGCAGCCAGGTTGTCAGTTCAGTTACATGAATGATTTTTGTTAGCACAGATTGAGTGTTTGTCGAAGTGAAGAATTATTGTGTTAATAATTGTGTGGAACTCTATTAACGTTATTGCGTGTGGACAAATCTAACTGGAATTATTGAACGAGTTGATGACAAACTGTTTATTTGTGATAATTAAAGCTGGTGATTAGTGACTTAATTGGTGTCTTGTATTTTGTTTTCCACTGTACCATTCGAAAATCAGTAAACCGTTGTAACAATATTTTCTCTATTACATATACAAAATGTCATGTGTATACCCATAACATACTAAATATTTTTCTTCCATCGTGCAGTCATGTTACCTAAAAACAGGACTAAATTTTAATTAGTAATTTCAAGCAAAATATTTATTAAAAGTAAGTTCCAATGATGTCAGAAATATATACTGGTAGCGGTTGGTAATTTTTTAATCAATAGGTATCTGAAACATAAAAATTAATACATTGGCAGAAAAGCAAACTCACATACACTGCAAAAGAGGTTTCTTTCATAAGCTCTTTAAACCTAACTTTTGATGGTATGTTAACATTATCAGAAGGGTGTTAGATTGGACGATAACCATTATAAAATTTACCACACGATGTATCGACCACTAAACAATCTGTGATCATCTTCAGATCAAGGAACACTAGTACATTAAATGTAAACTTACGCCTTAGCGAGATTCGTTCACTAACAAGGGTGAACCATCAGAAAAAAAATAATAATAAACCACCACCATTTACAAAGTTAAACACAGATATAGAAAAACCACATAATAAAAGTCCACTGGACAGAACTGGGAAGCGCATCCACACTGATGCAAGTTTAACAACGACAACGTCAGAAACAAGCAACATTATAAATACAAAATTAAGCACACTGGGCCCACTTTCAATTAACCCTGCCCACCAGGACATACATGCTTTTTTACATTCCAAATCCAAATCCTAGATACATCTTCACTAGGCTAACTGATACAATTATCATTTACAGAAATAAAATGATAATTGTACAGGCAATTCAGCCATTGTGAAATTAGCAGAAATTTATGAGAAAATTAATCACTTGTACCATATTAAATTCAGAATAAAAATTTGACATAATGTAGGACATAATTATAACAACTCCTTGACAGGAAAATTTTCCCTACTTTTACTTTTCTTTCACAACAGCTGGGCAAAGTCGATGACTGCAGTTGAAGATCAAGAAAATGGAGACTTCTAACACATTTTGCTCAACTGTAAATTAATGAAAAAATTTGCAAATATTATTTGAAACTGCACAGTCATTTAGAGAATAAGAGAGGATTTCAATTTAAGATGTATATATTTAATTTTATCTTAAATACTGTGAATATTATAATGTTTTAAAGTCACAGCTCTCTTTGAACAGAGTATAATACAAATACTGATTTTTAAAGTCTTGAAATTTTCAATAATGATCAATAATGCTTCATACTATATGAAACATTGTACACAAAAAGTGACTAAATAATCAAAATATTACAATATGAAATTAATTAGTTATGAATTCTTTAAGTTATGAATCAAACCAAAACTGTTACAAACTTTATCATGACTGGCTTCATGATTTTTTTATAAATAGTATAACATCGCCAAATTCAGGTCAATTTTGATAACAATAAGTATGTATAAAAAATGCTAAATAGTACTATATTTGAATAAATAAATAATGTGGAGAGTAAAATATATATAAAAGGTAATTAACATGGGAGAAGAAGGAGCAATAAACCAAAAGTGATTAATAAAGAAACTCAAATAATAGACTGACAGACAAACGACATTGACCCAACCCCAGAGATTGGCCAGTTAAGAAACCAAAATAAAGAAAACAAGACGAATGAAGGAGAAGAAGAATGAAACCAAGAGAGAACAAACCCACGAGGAAGAAAACAAAATGAAACACGTCAAGAAAACTAGACAAAAAAAAATAGAGAAGGGAGAAATAATATAATCCAAAATAATAAAGAAAATGAAACCGGTTAAGAACCAAAACTATTAATGAATGTTAATATTGATTGAATGACAATTATAAATAATCAGTAATATGAAACAATAGATAAAAGTACACTAACCAAAGAGTTAGGGATATATGTAATTTGTTAACAAAGAAAGACATAATATTAATAATTTTATATAGATAGTGAGTAGAGAAAGAGAATAAAATGATGAGAAATAAATGGAAGTTGAACTAGTGAAAGTGATTTATCCTAGAGTGATATAATACAAAAGAAACACTAAGTAAATTATAATGAACACTAAGTAATTTAAGAAAGTGCAAGTGAGAAATAAATACAAATATTGTCTGTGATAAAAATATTAAGAGGAGAGTAGGCTAAGATAAAGACTTAGTAAAATAACCTATGTTTAAGTTTTACGAGTGAACAATAACATTTAACAAAGTTACAATGAATAATATTTAGAATAGAACATTGATTCAGTAAATAATGAACACTAAGTAGTGATATTCACTGTGATGACTAGGAAATAGTATTGTTATAACTTAAGAATGTATTGTAAAGGTTTAAAGGTGTGATTTACAAGGAAAGGTAATAAGATGATGTTAACATGGAAGGGAGAGCGAAAAGCATTAGAAAATAAGTCTGTATTAACATTAAGTAAATACCCATGTTATAAGGGAAGTTTAATGAAAAAAAAGTTCAATAGAGGTGAGATTGTTTAGCACCAGAACAACAAATAAGAAATAATGAATTGTATAAACTATTATTTATGAATTAGATATGGCTGTAAGAATCATACAGACCATAGACCTAGATGTTATATGTTATATTGGAAATGAATAGTAAATAATTAGCAAGTAATATTGAATAACACAGTTGTTACATACAAAGATCACAAAAAGACTAAATTAAAACACCTCCAGAGACATTAAACCTAATTATAAAAGCAAAATAACGATTTGGGACTAAATGAAATATATTGTGTATGAAGCCATAAAAAACCAGTAATGGCTACTTAGATGTGAAACAGGCCTAACGGTCAAACATAAACAATTACTGATTGTATAAAAATCACCATGTAATGGACAAATCCAAGGTGACTAATTCACCAAGGATGAATGGTAATTATTATTAAAAACAAATTATTAAATTAAGGAATTATATAAACAGAGAAATGTAATTAGTAAGTATGAAATTAATTGTAAACTTAGAAAACTTGAAAAAACCCAATATTGTGGGATACCAAAATAATCTTTGTGAGAAAATATAAATGACAGTGCAAATAGATAATAACTAAGAAGGAAGATAAGAGGAGGAAGGAAGTCAGAAGATATAGGAAGATTTGAAAGGAATTCAAATATTGATAACAATGTATTCATGTCGAGCTCGCCCAATGAGAGTAATGATGTAACCATGGAAACGACGGTTTGACAAGGTAATTACAGTTGAATACAATTACTTGAAAAGTGACGCTCACGCAAACCAGAAGCGAAAATTCTGTACAACATATTTTCATATTTAAAACATCTTAAAAGTAAAATAATGTATAGAAATTGATCGTAAAGAAGTCTGATGAATACTGAACACCAGTACCAGATGGAGAAGACGTTTAATTGAAGACGAAATATCTAAATAAATCCAAACAACTTTGAAAAAGAGGCCGAAGCTTGAATAAAGAACAAATGAATTATATTGATGCCACAATCCTTCCTTCCCGACCTACAGAGTAATTCCGTACTACAACGCTGTTAAGTATCAATTAAATTATTTCAACTTCCAAAATAAACGCACTTTGAACATTTCTCAATATATGTTGAATACCACTGAATCACTTTTATTCTCTTGCAAGGATTAAATCGTAATATTAAGACACTGAAAATTTGTTAAACTATAGAACTAACCTCATATTTATGTACGACTTTTAAACCACTTGTACGACACTCAAACAAACCAGTTACCATTACACATTACCATACTTAAGAAAAAACATTGTAAGGTTGTGTATTTTTAATATTATAATTGCATCTGAACCTTTTAACGTGGCCAAAAGATCTCACAACCATCGAACGAAATATTTGTTGATTGGCGTCAGAGTACGCCATGCTGTGTTTATTTGTATTCAAAATCGATTGGTTAACCCTTGAGTAGAGTCTTATAAAGAATTATCCGGTGCAGAATTGTATATAAAAAATTAATTACAACTTGTGTCAATAAAATATTAACTTCAAATTAATAATAAATCTATACTGTGTGTGTTAAATTGTGTTTTATTTTTATTAGAAAAGTGTATGTTTAAAATTATAATGTATAGCGAATGTTTCTGATGCGACGCCTAGCGCGCAAGTAGCGAATACTGTAACTGCTAACTCGATTAACAAAAATTGAGAAAAGACGGGACGGATTGAATTCGTCGCATCGTTCGAATAAAACATTGATAAGGAGACAATTTTAATTGTTTTATACAAACAATTTGGCGCCACCCGGGGATTATCCACTACGTTTGAACCTCAGATCGGGAACCACGATACCTGGTCACCAGTACGTTCGCTACGGACCCAAACATCGTGAGTTACATTGCCGTGCGAGGACGAAGTGGTAAGAAACACAGACACAATTTACACTCAGATACACTGTTATATTTTACAGAGGTACGAGATTGAAGACGACACACGAGTTATATATATAATAATAGTCACAATTAATAAATCAAGTTCTTAATCTACCAGTTTCATATTGATTCTAGTCAATTTATAATTTTTTACGCTATTTTCATTATTTCTCTTACCTTAAAAGCTTCTTTTTCTTTTACTAGTTCTGCCTTTTTCTGTTCTATGACATCAAGCTTAACCATGTCATCACTAAAAACAATACAACTTTGAAAAACCGAATGACAAGCAAATTCAGTATTTAAAATTGTTCATGGTTAGAGACTAACAATAAGCCTGTGACTAAAAACCTAGAATATAATCTCATCAACAGGTTTCTTTATAGGCTCACTTCAAAAAATAATGAAAAAACTTGTTTTAATTAATGATGCTGCTATTATGGACCTGAACAAATAACTCAAAATTCAAAAGAACTGATGAGTTGCCATCATTTTCAAAAACAAACAACTTGAAATACAGAAATAGTTAATGGTAGAATGCACATTGATAATGGAAATAGTTTTATTTTTTGTCTCATCAAGGGAACAGAGAAAACTAATGTTTCTGTAGGAAGATTTTTACTAGACAGTATCTTTTCTGGCCAACACTTTTACAAGTGGTGTCTCCATAACTGATTTATTTACAAAATTTGTTTTTTCCCTTCTGTGCAGCCAAGTCAACTGGTATCACTCCATTAAACAACTATTAATGTTTAGTGTTCAGAGACAATCCTGTGACAATGAAGATGACAACAATAATTTATAATAAACATTTTTGTAAAACATTCATGTAACACTTTAGTACAATTTTTATGCAATTTCTATATAATGCAGTAATTCTACCATCAAATTTTTTTATTACTTGTTTTGTTAGTTTAACATGAACACTTTCAAATACATCATTTTCTACACAACAATAAAATAATCTGACAATTATTACAAACTTTACTACTACATCAGCTTGTTATAATTTAATTTGTCTCATGCAGTTTTGTATTTAATGTTTATAGTAATCTGTAATGAGAACAAACGAGCCCAAAACAATTCATAACAATTCAAAAAGATTATATGTATTTTCTCTTAAGCTGATTGTATGTGAAACTTAATAAGTAATATTCTACAGAAGATTGTATTCATATGATATTCATAGAAGGGAGAGGAGTAGGAAGACAATTAACTGCATGCAGTCCTAATTTGTCAGATGTATTTTTTGTCTTCTGGATGACAAGGAATACATGCAACTCAGCTTGCTGTAACCATAAGCTTAAGTCTTCTGTCATTTATTATATGAGCTATTAGATGTTGTCTACATAATGATATTTTTTCATTTTCTCTAAGTCTTCACAGAGTATATTTTTTCTGCTCTTGTTGCTCAATTTCAAGAAGTTTTGAAACACATTATTTTCTTCTTAATTCATCTGTTTTTTAAAGTAATCTTTGCATGTTGCTTGCACTTTGGTTTTCCAACAGTTACATTAATATTCTCAGTGTTTTTCTTTATATTATTTTCTCTGTGGCACTGAAAACTTAATTTATCTCTCTGTATGTATGTACAACAGTTTCTGTTTAATAATTTCATAGCGTCATAATTGACCAGATGTTTCTGCTTACAGGTGATACATTTTGATGGTCCCTGAGAATTCCTTCTCTACTCTTCATTGTTAGATGTTTATCTGCACTAATAACACACCTACTTCTCTGCTCAAATAGCCTTGCATGCGCATCTGTGTGTGTGTGTGTGTGTGTGTGTGTGTGTGTGTGTGTGTGTGTGTGTGTGTGTGTGTGTGTGTGTGTGTGTGTGTGTGTGTGTGTGTGTGTGTGTGTGTGTGTGTGTGTGTGTGTGTGTGTGTGTGTGTGTGTGTGTGTGTGTGTGTGTGTGTGTGTGTCCAAAATTGACACTAGACCATCCAATTATCATGGAGTTGGATAATTATGACTACATGGAATTAAATTAAATTTTTTATTTTGATTTGATACTGTTTTATTCTTCCACAATTCTCTGTCTTATGTATTTTATGTTCACTCTTCAATTTAAATATCAACATGAGTACTAAAAAGTTCCTCTGGATCAGACACTGGCATCTATTAAATAAATGAACATAAGTGGAAACAATGTTCCATTATCGTATGGACTTCTAATCTCAAATCTCGGTTGATTGCAAGTGATGATTGAACACCAGTCTAATGGGGTTGCCACACCAATGACTTGACTTGAAAATAATAAATATAAGAAATCATATGGAGTGGGTATGGAGAAAGCTTACGTTACTATTCTTATAAGTTGAACAAAATTCTTATTATACCAGCATCGCAGGTCGCAACACACACAATGTATGGCACCTTATAAATCTCAAAACAAACTATGTAGAATTACCTAGAAACAGCTTACCTAGTATTAAGGTTTTCGGAAGATACTGCAAGATCACTTGTAGACCAGCTGAGCAATGACAGACGAGACAGATTCAACAATGATTTACTTCCTTCTTTTCTCAATTTTTCAGCTTCCACAGGATCATTATAGCGAAACATATTGGTATGTCCCAGTAAGATATTGCACCCTAAATAAATATTATTTTACACATATTTTTGTATTGTACATGGTTATATATACAGACCACATCTGCACTGAAAGAATGTGTGTGTGTGTGTGTGTGTGTGTGTGTGTGTGTGTGTGTGTGTGTGTGTGTGTGTGTGTGTGTGTGTGTGTGTGTGTGTGTGTGTGTGTGTGTGTGTGTGTGTGTGTGTGTGTGTGTGTGTGTGTGTGTGTGTGTGTGTGTGTGTGTGTGTGTGTGTGTGTGTGTGTGTGTGTGTGTGTGTGTGTGTGTGTGTGTGTGTGTGTGTTCAAACTGTAACATGTATATTTCTGGAGCTCTTGTACAAAAATTATAAAACTAATTATTTCTTACGGACACATTAAACTTTACATATCAATATGTGCATCATTAGAGACTAACGGTATTATTGAAGAGTTATTTATTAATGTATTAATGCATTCATCCATTAACATTGTAACGTTACCAAATATGGTAGTTACATAAAATAAGCTAATATAACGTCAAGTAAAAGAAAAGCATGGAAGAATGTCTAGATAAATAAACCTATGTGTATAAAAGTGTGTATCTACAAATATATTAGTATAAAAAATCCAACGATGAGGAAGATAATATTAACATAGCAACATCAAATAAGAAATGAAGAAAGAAAATGACCATGAGCCAAAACAAAATATCAGTAACCAGACCCAATAGGATCCAACAGTGAGGGGAACCAACAAAATAAGGACCAATAAACTCCAACAGCGAGGGAAACAAATGAAGATAGTGACTACAATGAAAATATTGAAGAAGAAGAAAGAAGAAGGACAAGGAAGCGTACCATGAAGAGAGAAGAAAATGGATAGATCATGCAAGGACTCAACATAAACCAAGTGTACTAGAGACTATATAAATAACCAAAGGAATGGTGATTATCAAATATGAAAAGAGAAACAGTGTTTAACATTTAAGGAACCACAAACAATTACAGTGAGTACTTAATATAGATGTGAAACCTGTGAATAGTTAACTAATTTCAACTGAATAAACCACACAAACAATCCCAGTGATAAAGTTTATAGTGTAAGAAAATATGTTAATTTCATAGTGAAACAGCAAGAATTAAAATAGTCAAATAAACACAGACAATTAGTGTGACTAATTTAATAAAGACTGTGATCAATATAGATAATCAAAAGACCACCAGAATAGAATAAAATCGAACAATTATATTATTGTTCATAGAGAACTGACAATAAATAAAAAAAACTTTGTTATGTATCAAACAAAGTGACAGGAATTAAGTTCAACCAATGACCAGAGAGATATTGTAATTAATACAAAAAGATTTGTGTTATTGTTTAAGAAGGAGTTGTGTAAACACGTGTAACAAAACAATTAAAATATTATAGTAAGATACCATACTGAAGTCATGTTAGTAGGAGCAAAATACTGCATTAAAACATGTTGTACATTGTTACATAACCCCATAGGGAAGACACCTATGAAACAGAAAATCATACATGTTAATGTAAATAAATGACCATCAACTATGATATCAATCAAGAATTTGTTATAAATGATAATAAATCCTAATAAACAGTGTATTATATTGCAACACAATGTAAATAAAACAAATCAAATATGATGGCACAGAGATAGAAGAAATGGAACAAGTATGCCTATTTAGTTAGACAAAATACAATATCAAAACAAATACCAATGTTAATAAAAGTATTACCAGTAGTTAGATAAACATCTGGTACTACTTTGAGAACAGATTCTGAACATAATAATAACAGTATTGTAACCAAAATATGGTAAACTAACTAACTATGTACATATAACCAGAAGTAAGTTGAACCATTGTATAACTAACTAGTTAAGAAAAATACTGTATTAAAGATTGAACACAGATTGTTAAGAGTGTTACCAGTAGTAAGAGGGAAACCCAATGCTACTTTGAGAACAGACTATGACCATGAAAACAGTCATTTTATATACAAATAATTAAAAACCAAATGACTATGATGAAGGAACCCAGATGTAAACAAACCATGAGGAGCAAGTTATTTATGAAAAATGTAACATATAAACTTGTTTAAAAGTAAATGAAAACATTATCAAGAGTCAGAATAATGTCTAATACTAATTTGGAAACCCAAACCAAGTGTAACAATAACAATTTGATTATTGTTTTAATAAAAATAAATGACTACCATGATATGACACAATGTAAACAGACCCATTACTGAAAAATTGAAGGGTTCTGAGCTAGCTAAAAGCTAACCATTATATGGAGTGAATTGGGTACAATGAGTGTACACTAATTACAATTAGTACATGATATAATTTATATAGAAAAAACCAGAAATAAGGTAACAATTGTATAAGAGAGATAGGAGGGGACCAAAACAATGTAAATAGTAGATTAAATACAGTCATGTACAAATATTCTAGTGTAAAATTATGTAAATAGACGTTTCTAGTATTATTAGATTGCAATATTACTAGTATTAAATAAGGAAAATTAGTTTTAAATACATTTATGAAAAATTAAATATGGACGCCTAAAGACGCCATAACGAGATATTGTTTAGGGAACAATTATTCCCAAGTTTTGAATCAAACCAGTTGAGATATGGACTCAGAGCGTTTATTTAAAAAGTGTTTTAATATAAATAATTAAATTTGGTGTAATAGACTTATAAATATAAGATACACCATAAATAATTAATAAAATCGTTATAGTGATAGAAGTGATGGACGGAAAATAATCATGTTTAGACTTAAATTAAAGCGCAGGATGTCCGCAATTCACTGACATCAACCATTTAACGATAGGACATAGATTAAGAAAGTTATTGTGATTTTAAACTTTTCAATTAAATTTTGTACCAGTGCTGACGTCACAAAGCCTCAAACGCAAAGCCAAATTTGGTAAAAAATTAAATATTTTAAGAAAACAAAGGGCTTTGGGTCGGAGAGTATAGTTTTTTCAACCAATCGAATGAATGAATATTGGCAGACGAGCAAGAGACGCTTCGAAGAAGCATCACAGTTCACGATCAGTCTTTCGACGGAGAGGTCACGTCACTCGCCGATATGAAGAAGTTTTAATTTTCGAATTGTGCGCAGCAGAGACATAAGTAAATCAACATACACATAACCTTTATACTACACCAACATAAACGAGTGAAATGTGCGGAGTGCATATTTATTCAAGTACGGTTAGTGTATAATATCAATCGTACTTGCGAGTGTTGTGAAAGATAAAAAACAGGGAGTACAATTTTTTATTTTAAATAACATTGAAACAGAAATAATATTTTCGTAAATAAACAATGTTGGTACTACGCAAGTCAGTAAAAAGCGAAGTATCAAAAACTATGATTGAATTATCAGAATTAAAGGAAATATTAATTCACAATTATTAAAATATTGAATAAATATTTTAATTATTTATCATAATTTAAAGAATTATGTTTGAAGCATTTATTACTAAATACGAGTAATACCAATAGTCACTCAATTGACTAAAATTGTTTTCTTGATTTTTCGTTGTTTTAAAGTAAACGTTTTTAACTTTCATGCGAAAGAATAAATGCAATACTGATAATGACACATCAAAACTATTACGAATAATGTGTTTGTACTTAGATTAAGAAATAATAAATATTAAAAAATAATTAACCATTATAACAATACCCGTTATAACATAACCTTAGAGTCGTAATGGTAACTTGCCAATTTCACTGTTACAAGTCTGTTCTCAAGTAAAATCCAAACCAGATGGAAATAATAACAAGAGTTTTTTAATAAATTTTTCTCTTGCAAGTAAATAATTCTCAAAGCGAATTATTAAAATAAGGTAATACATTTCAACTGTACAAGCCAACGAGCTTGGTAATTGTCAAACGAGTACTATAGATTGCGTGCGCATTCCCGCGTACGATAATACCATAACTATCAGATATATGGTACTACTTTTCGATTTTTATATTTGTTTGTTTATTATTAATTATTGTTCATTTTATATCATTATTAATATTACATCTTGTACCTGGTATCATGCTACCTAAAAGAACCTTACGAATATGGTAATTCACTGATACAAGAGAACATAACCTCTTGAAATTAAACTATTGTACAACTAACAGGTTTACCAGCCTTGAGGCTGAACAGAGTCTTATTTTGAATTTTATTAATTGTAATTATTATCTGAAAGGTTGTTAGCCATTGATTGTTAATTGTTCAAAAATTTTATAATATCTTGAATTGTTAATAAACCTCCACTTTTTATTACCAGTGAAAAAGAGTATCATTTCAATTTTAAATTAGCTCATTTATTCTTAATCAGTTCTACCAAAAGGTGGCGGAAGAGTTTAAGTAAATCTAATAATTCAGAACATTATTTAGATATTATATCATTTATATTGTGTATAATAACCATATTGAATATTCAACCTGAATATTTATTTGTATGTAAAGTGTATGTATTTCAGTGGAACCGTCACTGAACAGGACTAAAATATCCACGTGTGGTAAGTGAGGGAGGTATATAACAGAGTGCGCGAACATTTTAAATCGAAGAAGTGGACTATTAATACGCACCTATTAAACAATACAATCACACTAATAACCATAATAGTTATAATTAGAACATTTTAAGAAAACAACATTATCGTAGATACCGGTGTGTATCTGCAATCACACTACTACACCACTATAAATATAAATCTACACTTGTATCTATAAAGTACCTTTATAACATATTAACTTATATTCCTTATGCAATTTATGTCTGTGACCCAGAAAGTTTAATTTGTAATTAAACTCAAGGAGTTACAAAAGTCTGAACTTTGATAATTTATGTAAATGCAATTTATTTAAACAAAAAACAGTTTATTTACACAACTATAGTATCTTCAAAAATATAAGTAGGCCTACGTATGCTACGCTGAATAGAAAATAATGTATTTGAGACTAGAATGTTATGTCTAATATACCTTGGGAGAGTCTTGTAGGTTTGTCAATGAGAACACAATTGACCCAACATTGTGCTTGTTGTTTGGGTATCAAAGTGGCATTGCCTCCACTTAAAATAATACTACAATGTTCTCTTTCAATATCAACTCCATTTAAAATTATATCAGGAGTAACTGTCGCTTCTTCAGTACCTATTGTAGTTTCTCCTTCCTACAAATAAAATAATCTTACTTATAAATCACAACTTTTAAGGTTATGTAAATTACTTGATTAACAATAAAATCAAGCGTATACATGTGTACAAACTTTACAGTATATGTGAGCTAATAAAACTACGTAACTACTTCTTGAGAATACTGAACTGTTAAGATAATAAATATACATAAATGCCATATCTGATATAATTATACCACACATATTTCTTATTTCAGGTTAAATAAATAATCATTTCACTTAATACATAGTATCTGTCAACTGACCTTAAACTTTTGAAGAAAGTTTATCTCGAGTAAAGTTGTATATTATCCTATGTTTTACTGTTATTTAACATATGCTACTGTAAAACACACATGTATGTTCACGTTTAATGAGATAATAATTTATTGAGTAATTAATTAACAAAATTTTATGTATCAGATTACTTTAACCTATAATAATTTTAAAATTAAAGATCCAGGTTTCATCACTTGTGGTTATTTGGCACAAAACCTGGTCTGGCCCAAAATTAATTATATTGCGTACTTATTACCAATTAATATTGTTGTGATTGTGACAAGTCAGCATTTGCCCACCAAACTGTGCACAGTTCAACCCTCCTTTGGTTTTGTTCACTGGTGAGCTCCTTTGGGACCATTTTGGCATACACCTTGTGCATGTCAAGGTCTTCAGTTACAACTTTCCGCACAGTTTCCCTATCAATGTTCACTTGGTCTGCTATAGATCTCATGGTCAGTCGCTGATTTGCATGCACAATTTGACGAATTTTGGCAATGTTTTCATCTGTTCGGCTTGTTACTAGCTGCCCTACCCTTTCTTCATCAGTAACTTGTTCCCTCCCCTCAGAAAACCGTTTAATCCATTTGCACACCACTGTTTTCTTCATAGCATTCTCGCCATACACCTGCACTAACATTTCTCATATTTCACTCCCACTCTTGCCCAGTTTCACCAGAAATTTGATGTTTGTTCATTGCTCTAATTCCAGCTCATACATTTTCATGACAGCACACACACACACAAGCACAAACAACAATGGACGCCACTCAGCATAAATCCGCCATGTGTCAACACAAACACTGCTGTGAGACACTGAAATACCAAGGTTATGAAATCTTATAGAGCTGCTTGTACAGTGGTGAGTTTGTGAACTTAATTGTCAGACATCATGCCTATGACAATTTTATGTGTATAATGTAATTACCTTGTATCCGTCAGTGACTTTGTTTTAGCATTTTTCATATAGACGCGTTTCGTGACATGTGTCACATCATCAGTATCCCTCGTCAAACGCGTCTATATGGAAAACGCTAAAACGAAGTCACTGATGGACAAAAGGTAATTAAATTATTTTGAAATAGTGACTTGGATACTACACAAAGCAAAATTTATGTGTATGTCATTGTTTGCAAGGATTCTTGTTTTTTTTTTAGTGCTGACAAAGATTTCTGCTAGTATGCTCGATATGGGTGAACCCATGGGCAGGCCATCATGCTGTGTATGAATTTTTGTTATAGGTGAAGTAATTCTATTTTGTCTTTTGTTACAAGGTCTGTTGTTTTTATTGTAATGTTGTTGTCTAGGTGTGTGTGTGTGTGTGTGTGTGTGTGTGTGTGTGTGTGTGTGTGTGTGTGTGTGTGTGTGTGTGTGTGTGTGTGTGTGTGTGTGTGTGTGTGTGTGTGTGTGTGTGTGTGTGTGTGTGTGTGTGTGTGTGTGTGTGTGTGTGTGTGTGTGTGTGTGTGTGTGTGTGTGTGTGTGTGTGTGTGTGTGTGTGTGTGTGTGTGTGTGTGTGTGTGTGTGTGTGTGTGTGTGTGTGTGTGTGTAAATGTTTTGCAAGTTTGTATGCTGGAGTATTCTGGTAATTGTTTATGGGACAGATTGGGATATCTTCTTTATGGATTTTGGGAAATGCTTAAAGAGTAGTGGCTGATGGTCTGACTTGTTTTAGGAATAAGTTTTGCAACTTGTAACTTCTGTAGCATGTAAGTTGTTAATATAGATGTTTCAGTAAGAATAATCAATTATAAACTCATGTTCTTTGGTATCCAAGTCACGTTTCAATACAGATTAAAATTAATTTTACCTTTTTTTATCCGTCGTGTGACTTCTTATTGTATTTAATTAAATAACGCATCATGAAGGTCATATTACCGATTGCCCAGAAACACGATAAGAAAATAAATAACTTGATTTCAAGTCAACACAATAATGCGATTACTAAATGTAAACATACGTTTTATAGCCGTGTATCCAATTTAACAGACATTGAATTCGACTCGAGAGAATTAAATTTACTTAATAAAGGTTTGAAACATAATGTGCCTGATTTTAATAAAAACCATTTAACACGTGAAATAATACATGCTGAAGCAGCGATAAAAACAGTGCCCAACATAAATTCACAAAACGAACTAAGAGTTTTGATTAACAGTAAACTAAACAAGGCCCTTAGTATACACAACAAGAATCATTCACGACCTTTTAATTTAAAATCGATCTATTTAAATGCTTTAAGAGTTATTAAACAAATCAGAAAGAAAGTTGAGGAAAATAATGCTATAGTTACTAAAGCGGACAAAGGTAACAACATTAGTTATTATATCAAGAGAGTTATACCAGCAAAAAGTTTATGACTTCATCCACAACAATAATATAAAACCCATTGATGTAGATCCCACTTCCAAATTTGTGAAAAGTCTCAATAATGCAATCAATAAATGCACACATCTCTTTAATGATACCACACGTCGGTACCTGAAACCAATGGCTGCACAAGCACCTCATTTTACCGGTCTACCTAAAATCCATAAAAAGAAGACACACCTATAAGTTAGACCTCTTATAAATTACAGAAGACCTCTTATAAATTACAGTTCAGCACCCGGATACAAAGCAGCCAAGAAATTGGCTGAGATAATAAAAAACAATATAACATTAGAAAATAATCACAGTATCAAAAATAGTTCAGAGTTAGTGGACCTAACAAGAGATATTAATATCGAAACTCAATATAAATTGTCTTTTGATGTGAATAACCTATACACAAATGTACCGGTTCAAGCCACGGTTGAGATTCTGAAAAACAACTTAGAAAAATCTGGCAGTTTAGGTCCTCAAGAAATAAATGAACTACTATATATTCTTGGTGTCATTTTAAAACAGAACTATTTTTCATTTGATAATTGATTTTTTTATTCAAGAAATGGACTCGCTATGGCTTCACCTTTATCTGGACTCTTGTCTGATATATATACCTTAATCATTTTGAAAATACATATTTTTTTCGGTAACCAATAAATTCAATAACTAGATTATTTTTTACAAACAATATGTAGATGATACCTTTGTTATTTTCAATGGGACAATGAGACAAATAGATAATCTAAAGTCTTTTATGAATAGTATCAATACAAAACTACAATTCACAGCAGAAGTAGAAGCAAATAATGAAATAAATTTCTTAGCTTTAGCTTTAATAAAACATAATAATAGATATCACTATAATATTGACGACTCGGAACACTAAGTTTTTTATAAGTAAAAACGTAAAGTTTTACCTTACAGCCTAAACCGGCTTTCACCTATAGAAGGCTTCATCAGAGGCTGTCGTTAGTAGCGCTGCTCGTCTTGTTGTTGGCGACGAGATAGTGTTTCGAAAGATTGAAGCTGTGTGTGTGTGGTGAGATGTGTTCGAATAATGCGTGCGATTTGAATTGTGTCTGTTCGTTTAGGATGTCGTTTTTATTTGTTTTTGTGTGTTTGTATATTTCTAATTGTTCTAGAGTGTCTAGTTTTCGGCCTTTTGTGTGTACGTGTAGTATGTTCATGTTATTGTCGATGTTTTTATATGTGTGGTTTGCGAAGGTAGATTCTGTAGTGTTGTGGAGTGCTTTTGTGTGTTCAATGTATCTCTGTTTGAAGCTACGTCCTGTCTGGCCTATGTAGAATTTACTGCAATTTGAACAATTTAGTTTATATACACCGGGTAGATCGAATTTGTTTTGTGCTTTGGGCATGCGTTTTGATAGTGTGTGTTCTGTTTTGTTAGTAGTTTTGTAAGCGATTCAGAATAGATTCCGTTAGTACAACAGATTCCGTTATACACGCCAAATCTTATCACCCGTATACTCAAAAAATGGCCGATTTCAATAGCCTCTTACACCGGTTGACAAGTATATCTCTCGAGCACGATGATTATATAGATGAATTAAATACAATTAAATATATAGCAGAAGTGAATGGGTACCGAAGCTCAATGGTTGAACGGTTATTACATAAACATAAAAAGAAGAACGTTATCAGTACACGTAACAAAAATAATAAAGTTAAGTTTATTTCAACTGAGTACACCAATAATATACCTATGATTTTAAAAAACGAATTTCGGCAACATAACATCATAGTATCGTTCCATACCACAAATAACGTTCAAAAATTATTACGGCCTTAAACACAACAGTTTAAAGAAAAAAGAACGGGTGTTTACAAAATGGTTTGTAATGATTGTGATATGGTGTATATCGGTCAGACAGGCAGGGCATTTAGACAGAGGTTTAAAGAACATCTACCTAAAAATAACTTAAATGCCTGTAAATCAAAATATGCCGAACACTTAATGGTGCATAACCATAATTATACCGACTTTGACACCAACTGCAAGCCATTGCATCTGCCATAAGTTCTTCAGTCATCCACCCATTTTCCTGTGCTCTAAAACAATCCCAGCTGGTAATTGTTCCTGCGGAAGCATTTTTCTCTTCAAAATAACATACGGGGGAAGTTTTCTTCTATTGGCAGTTACTCGTAGCATCACAGTAATGCGTGACTTTTCGTTGCCTGTAGATTTAATTATAACTGATTTTGCGCCATTTCTGTCACAGTAACATTTGACGGCATATCGAAAAACACTGGTGTTTGGTCAGCATTTGGCATTTGACCAGCAGGTAATTGTGGGCTCAGTTTTATAATATATCGCTGATAAGTGATCAATTTGTCAGTATGATCTGCAGGTAGGTGTAGCAATGTCTTAAACACAGACCCAAACTCCGCATCATGCGTTTACACCAGCCCAAGATTGCTAAACAAATGAGCCATTTTATGCACTGTCGTACGATAAATTTATCGTTCCGTATTCAAAAACATACCCCGGTGTCCTAGGAAATGCATCCGATAAAATATTGGACGAGTTGTTTAGATACGTGGGCAGTAATTGATTCGTTTATACACTCACGTGCGAGTTTTTTATCGTTTGACTTTCAGAAATCAGTGCTGCATAATCGGCAAGGCCAGTTATGCCAAGTAATCAGTGGTATTCACGTCGTGGTGTGATTTTATTAATTTGTTTTGTAAATATGGAAGACGTTACTACAGAAAGGCTCATTGACAAATTCAGAACAAGAGATGGGATCCCACTTCCGAAGCTTACAAAAACGAACCGATATGCGGCATACAACATGCACAGATTCATTTTCCATACTGATGATGGCAACACTGAAAGAGTTTGTTCATGCCCACTTATGATATTTTTGATGCCTGATAAAAAACGGAGTCAACTGTGATGCTAAACTTATCGTACGATTTGAATCAGATGCATAAAAGGGGCCTTAAAGTGAACAACTTTTAACGTCTGACACAATACGGTACTTCAGCACAGAGGTGAAAGTGTGCTTGGGATTTTCACCTTGAGCTTGACCTTGAGCTCATTATAAAACGCGGGTTTTGATTCACACAATGCACATGACAAGCCTGTGCAGCTGGCGAGTCTTACAAAATACGCTAGGCACTTAACACGAAATTTTTAAATGTTAGGTTGCGCATATAAGACGAGTATGGTTTCTGGAAGGGCATTTTAAGGAAAAACTAATCGTCTTATATTCGGGCCAATACGGTACATACATAAGCGTATACATACATAAATTTATATGTTAAATAAGTACATAAATATTTCACTACATTAAATGTGGCATATATAAATATACACATGTCATACAAATGTTACAAACCTTCAAATGATACAGTGTAACTCCTGTGCTTAGCAAGTCATCATCAATGCCAATAAGATGCGGCATATCTGAATCTAGCACCACTCCAGTCCCAAACTTCCTCAATCCAAGAGCTTTTTGCTCCTGTAAGATTTTTTGAGTTTCCTTCCACTTTTCCGTCCATTTTTCTGTCAGAACCTTTTCTTGTGCTTCTTTCTTCTGAAGTGTTGCCAACATCTGAGGCTGACTTTCCACAGTCTGTAATAAAATTAATTTTCTACAAGGAATTTTACAAAGTTTCTGAATGTTATGCACGAGCTGTTCAGGAACGATTACATAAAGAATATTTTACAATTGTGTATATATCAGTTTTTAACTGATATCTATTACACACACAATTTATTTACATGCCCAGGACATGGGATATGAGGAATTTTGAACCCCTTCCTTAAATCTGATAATCCTTTATTATAACAATTATACTATGTATAAACTTGAAAAAATTCCAATAAAAGCTTTTTTTAGATGTAGTTACGTTTATAAGACTTTGAACTTGACTGTTTCAACTAACAGTATATAGATATCTATAGACTATTAGTTCCTATTTAAGAAAATTCAGGAACACATCAGGCAATGTTAGCACTCAGAATACCCAAGAAAAGAGGATGATAAAAGGAAAATCTAATGTACATAGCTTTTATAGACTTAGAAAAGACATTTAATTACATATAATGACATAACACCTTTATACATAAGGCAAAAGAAAGACACTGAAAATGTTTTTAAGATGGGAAAATGGTAGTATAAAATTTAAACTTATAGCAAATAATGAAAAGTTTTTAACATTCAAGTTACAGGAGTAAAAAAAAAAAAACATTGGGCACGCAAGTGGAGATATTAAAAATAAATAATGAAGCATACAGGCAGACAGATACTGTTGCTTTTATCACTTTTTGCCACTATATTAAACTAATTATATAAAGTAGTATAAGCTGGAATTAAATATGAGGTTTACAATTTATGATAATACGTAAGTGTGGAGAGTTTAGCCATACACAGAGAACATTAACAGTATTTTACCGAGGAAGCTTTCACAGAAATTAATACTCTGCAAGATTATACCATGAAATTAAAAAAGGGTGATGAACAAATTTTGATATGCAGGGAAACATCAACATCGTTATAAATTTTTGGATAATAATCTCTGCCTGATACTGTCTTTCCTACTTCATTTGTAAAGTAATTCATAAATTAATTCAAAGTTAAATGAGACTAAACTTAAACTAATTTAAAATAATAAACATGTCAACTAATGTAATCTTTATAATGTATCTAAGTTACAAATAAAATACAATAACCTAACATACAAAATGACATGAATATGTTAATTTTAAAATTACAAACCATTATGAATGTAATTTGCTATCATTTTAAATACATTAAAAGTACATAAACTATAAGGGATAATTAAAATGAATAACTTACAAAGCCATTACACAACATTCTCTTCAGTTTAGTGATCTCATCTCTAAGTTCCTTTATTAATTTCACATTTGGATCTTCATTCACTGTTGGTTTGTTAATGATATTCTTTGCCCTGTTTGCATATCGAAGTGTGCTCAGCGTTTCACTGTAGTTACAGTCTGCTGGTGACACAGCTACAAAATTTTATGAAAGGATTCATATTTCATATAACAATTACTACAGTTTAGACTTTAAGCATGGGAGGGGACTTTATTACTGTAGTTACATCAGTGCACATGTAAGTAACAACTAAGTAAACTCACATAACTGTTCAACAGATTTTCAATCTACAGTTCTGAATGCACACAAAAGATATGAAGCAGTATGTAAATTATACTGTTTCAGATTAAAAGCATCTAAATATGTTATAAACCACGGATAGCGCAATTTATTTAGTTACTTTTATGCATGCATCTGAATACTGCGTGTCCTAAGTATACCTAACAATTCTCCCACGTTCTGCATTTTACTGCTTTTCTATATATCATTCATATCTGTTTATAAACTTTTAGTGTAATAACACTGTATTGTATATACTAATAATGTAATGTATAAAATACTGTTATATTTTTCTTAATCCAGAAGTGGGGAACAATTACAAATCTAACACACAAGTTCAACTATTGGCACATATTCAAAACACACACACACAATATCCATATATATTCAAAACATCCTTCAGCATGTCTGATTCCTAATTTCCAGCCAATTCCTATCTAGCCACTGTTTTCTTCCAATCTTCTTTCTCCATGTCCACATTAATCCACTCCTCCAGCTAATGTATACTCTTCTTTGTCTTCTTACCTCCATACACGTCTGCTGTAAGGTTTTTGTAAATGGTAAACCCACTCAGAGTATGTGGGTTCCTCACACATCCTTTGTACATGTCATAGTGCATCACCAGTGTTACTGTACTTTACTGCTGCGTTGAAATGACTGTGACACTCTGGTTCAAACCTTTCTCCTTACAAGAGGAAGGTCTTTTTATAACACCCTGTAATGGGGCAAAAAGGGTGAAACCATTTTTTAAATAATTTTTAACAATAAACCTGCCTATGTAAGATTCGGTATCAGCCCGTACCAGGTAGACAAGCCCAGTGGGGACAAGCGTAGGTGAATCGACGGCTATATTTAGCCATATAACACGATAGGGAACAAGACCTAACCATATAAGGTAACAAATTTTTATTAATTAGTCTGATGTCACGAAGGTATCATGAGCGGAACACATACTTTCAATCATACAACGCAGTTCTGGGTTCTAGATTTTTCGATTTGTTTAGACCAGGGGCGGAGAGGGGAGCCAGGGGAATCACGTGTCCAGGGCGTGGAGAGACCGCATAGTGTACAGTTGCAGGCCCCAAATTGGCATCAGTCGACAACCACCTTCAGTCCGTTCAGACGTATAACCGTAGCCTCAGAAATTTCGGTACGCTGAAGCGATTACAGTAGCCGAAGCCTACCGAAACGTATGGTATTGTGAAAGAAGAGTAAAAGAATGAAATATTGAGAGAGTGACGATTTTATAACAGTTTAATTTGATCAGAGTGGTGACATAAGTGAAAAAGTGAAGGACGACAGATGGTGTAATGAGGGATGTTGAATAAAGATAAGTACAATGATAAAATAAATATGTCAGCCTAAAGTTTCTAGTAAAATTATAAATATCAAAGAGCTCAGTAAATAAAACGGGGGGGGGGTATTCGGAATTGTAAA
The DNA here is from genome assembly GCA_034769895.1 of Magicicada septendecula. Taxonomy (NCBI): domain Eukaryota; kingdom Metazoa; phylum Arthropoda; class Insecta; order Hemiptera; family Cicadidae; genus Magicicada; species Magicicada septendecula. The sequence continues at coordinate 796,239,846 of CM068367.1, read as the reverse complement.
GACAGTATGAGAGTGTGTGTCAGAATATAAAAAGAAGTACTGGTTTGCCAATTTAAATATTTGCTAATAGAATTTTATATTTTGTATTTTTGATGTCATTAAGGAAGTAAAGAAGGAAGTAAGAAACATAATTTAATTCTTGAAAGAAATAAAATAGTATTTGATTTACTATAAACTTGTGTTAAGAGTCGTTATTACGCCAATTTACCATAACCAGTCCCGTACGGAGAAGCACGCCTAAAACGAACCTGGGTAAAGTATTGAACCAAGGGAATTAAATTAACCAAATTCTAAAAAGGGTGAAGTGTAACAAGGTTTCCACATTTCCTTTTCCAAATTTTGGTAAACCTGCAAAAAATCTGGAGTCTTCTGTTTGGTAAGTCATAGTAAGGTGGTCAAAATCAGGGTAAGTGCGTAAAAAAGATCGATAAGGTAAGTAATATTCACGTAGGTTGTTGAAAATAGTTTAGACAGTTACAACCCAAGTATTATAACTTAGGCTACCTTCCTGTGTATCAGGTAAACTACCGCATAACTGTCCACAGCTACTTTTTTTAAATTACATAACAAAATTACTTTTGTAGAAGTTTTGTCAACATTTTTTATAATATGGTTACCTTTTTTTTAACTTGTAATAAGGAATACCTCAGCATGATCATACCAGTTTTGCAACTTTGCAACATCATTAAATCTTGGAAAGGAACATAATTTCACTGCAGCAAACACTCCAGTGCTTCTGTCAGGAATATAATCTATTCATTATCCTTTACGTTTTCATTTTTATCTTCATTAATAGAGACTCTTCATAGTTATCCTCTTCAGTGATAATTTTAACAATCTTGCCTTCATCATAAACTTCAAAATTAAACTCAATATTGATTCAGTCTGTATCCAATATTGCACTTCATTTGAGAAACATTTTGACATAAGGGTTTATACAGGGATGGATTAGAAGCACATGGTGCCCTATGCTGCCATCAGACTGGTGCCCCCTCCCATTCAAATTTCAACCTTTTGTTCATTATTTGTACTGATAAATAGCATACACAATTTCAAAAGTTAACAATTATTTTATTAAACTCTCAAATTACAACAAATATTTTGCTAAATAGTGATTACAATGGCATACTTAAACTTAGAAAATACTAATGGATCCATTTTTTCTTGATTTTGCCTTAAAAAAGTCATATAATTTCTTCTAAATCGTGCAATTCAAGTACCTTGCTTTCAATATTCAACCTTGCTAATGACAATAATCTCTCATCTCCCATAGTTGAACTCAATATATCTTTAATGCGTTTTGATACAGAAAATGATCGTTCAGATTCACAGTTAGCTATTTGAAATGTAAAAAGCAGAAGATAAGCAATATGGAACGTCACAAAACGTTCCATAAAGAAAATAATTGCAAAAGTAAATTATCATAAGAGGAAGGTGAAAAAATGAACAGTATCGAACCCAAGTAATCCAAAAAATTTAGTAATATTGTCCAATAGTTAATATCAATAATATGGAAAAAAACGACGAAGACTTTGACCAAGACTCAAACCCCATATATTGTTTAAGTGAAGAATAGAATAAAACTGATATTGTATAATAAAAGAAACAAATAATCTCAGAAATGACCAAAATGAGGTCATGACATGTCAGAAATGTAACTCTGAATAGAGCATAAAAACCAATTTATTGTGAAATAATACACAAGATCTAGTCCAATACTTTATAATATGTATAAAATAGATGTATTAAATGATTTAAACACACCATTAAAAAGGATATAAATTAAAATAAAAAGATGTAATTTTGTAACAGAAAATCAAAGTTTTAGAGTTGAGACCAATCACTCAGATGTATGTGAAAATTAATTATTATAAAATTAAGAAAAAAACTAGCTGTAAATGTCAATTAGACAAAAACAAACAAAATACTTCAAATAGAGAAAGCTGTAAATTGATTAGAAGTCAATGAAAATAACCAAAAACAGTGTTAATCTGAAAACATGTAGTGAACATGTAAAATTGTATAATTTATGACTTTAAAGTTATCAAAATGCAACACACTTGTATTTTAAAGTTGAACCACAATATAAAGTAACTATACCTATAAATATACTAGGCTGAGATCAAAAAACAGTCACAAAATTAGTCATATTTGACAGATTAATTGTTTAATATTAGAAAGAATATAGGAAAAAGATATAATTCTATAATGTACAATGGAAAAATACTTGCTCAATTGAAGACAAGCTTAATTCATAAAGAATTTTTGAATATAAAAGTGAAATTTGTCACACACATGAAATAGCTCATCTGTACAAAGACAGTGAGATGCTAATTGAGATTACAATAAAATTAAAATGTATTAGGAAAAACCAGTATTCCCAAAGATAAACAATGTAACAAACTCTAAGTGAATACCCAAAAAATCCCAGAAATAATACCAGAAAAGACAAAATATAATAAATAACAGTGACAAGAAAAGTAGGCCATATGTTATGCCTACAGAAAAATGAAGTTAATTACATGTTATGTGCTTTAATATTTGTTTGCTTTGTTATGTACAACTAATTATGTTTGTAACGGGACATTTAGACCTACCCGGGGTAATAAATAAATTGTATTGTGCTTAATAAAAGGAAATAAAATTGTATTATATAATAATAATTTTGGGAGACGTACACATAAATTCAAAATGAGGGTTAATTTTATTGGGACAAAATTAGAAAAGTGATTGTAAAATGTTATTCATGAATTATAACGACGTAGTAGACAAACGGGCGAAATTGTGTCAAGGTCAGCTCCAGACGCAAGAAAACAATTATATATTATGTAACATCCAGTCAGACGATATTACGTCAGTGCTTACATCACGCTGGAATTCGGGAGTGTTGGCTAAACCTCATGCTGGCACAGTGATACAACTTTTAGAACAATAAGAATTCATAAGACAGCCGCGGTCAATACACAAAGTAGTGCCGTTCGTCTCACCCCAGTCTGAAATAACTACTCGCGCGAGTAACACCTACAAAGTTCCGGAAAAAAATCGCGGGCGCCCGCAACATAAAAAAATGTGAAAATTTTGATATTTGATGATCTAAAACAGTATTTTACAAACCGAGTAGATACAGTGAGAAAATAATAATAATATGACAGTTCGGCGATAAGTTAGTGCGTGTCTACGAGGAAACATTGTAAGAGAGTACCTTCAACATGATAAAAGGGAAGTAAACTACCAAATTTTATTATTTTACATAAAATACAAGAACAGATGGGGAAAATTAATTTAAAAAATGAGCTCAAGGGAAAAATATAAAGTATGTTGTATGTGAGCGTGTGTGGGGGTTTTGATTAATTACAAATATATTAAAACACGAAGCGCTGGTTTGTGTTGTTTATATTTTAATTTAGTTTACATTTAATTTCCTGATGTTTATTTGGAATTTATATAACATGTTTTAATTCTCATTGTAGCAGAATGATTATATAATCAATAACTTTCTTAAATGTGAATTTATAATAGATAAAGGAGGGCAGGAGATAGTTTGTTAATGATAAAAACTTATAGAAAAAATGTCAATAAAACTCAATTTATGGGAAACAAAATAAAGTTTTCTTTATTTTGAACAACCATAATCTGATCTCCTGAGTTCGCCGAAAAGGGCCCGACTTTGGTAAGTACATATGCTTCTTTTACAGTTGGCTAACTTTAAAAAGATGGCGTCTGAATACAGACGTCAACAAGTGTTTATGTGCAGACAGTTAAATAATTAAAGTAATAAAAGTAAAATTAAAGTAACAATGGCGCCCGTAACTGAGGGACATTTTATATAAAGAAATTTATATAAAAATAGGTCTACTTGAGAGAACAATAAGGTTGTTTAAGGTAAAAGTGTGTAAACAATGTGTAAACATAAGTAGTAAGGTTATGTTACAGTGTTACTGATGAATGTGTATACAAGATAAGTTAGAATTAAATAAAAATGATGAATACTAATGAAAATATTAGTAATGAAGTCAGCTTCACTGACAGTAATCTAGAAAGCCAGTTAACAGAATCGAGAATAATGGAAGGCGTGACGAGTCAGTCAATGCCGACATTAGTTAAGAAAGAGAATAATAGCGATATGATGAATATGATGCAGTTACTGTTGAATAAATTTGATAGCAAATTCGAGGAACAAAATATTAAATTTGACATACAGAATAGTAAATTTGACGTTCAAAACAGCAAATTCGATGAACAGAATAGTAAATTTGACGAAATTAGAGATGAAATCAAACAGCAGAATTTTGATTTCAATAAGCATATTAAGGAAATTAATACACGTTTTGATACAATTAACGAACAAGTATTAGAATCAGTAAGCCATAAGTTCGATGAACAAATTAATGAATTAACAAAAAATGTTGAAACTAAAATAAATAATGTAAACGAAATATTGACAGATCAAATTAAAAGTCAAGTTAAAGAACAGAGTGTAGATATAGAAAGTAAGTTTATTAGCAAAATTAATGAAAATAATGATGAGATGAAATTTAAGATCATGGAGGTAGAGAATGTATGTAAACAATCAATACAAGAAAGTGTGGGGGTTATGAATAAACATAACCTTCAATACGAAAGTAAATATGATAATAAATTTAGCATGATAGAACAAGATATATTAGAAATTAAAGACGAATTGCATGTGGCAGTGAGCCAGAATTTAAATAATGTTGCGGAGCGAATATTATATACTCGCGAAGCAAAAGATGATATTGAACTTGAACAATTTTGTTGTGATAACCGGAGAGTACACCCGATGCAGTTCTTAAGTAGGGTAAGGGAATTCAACCGTTCTAATAGCAGTAGTTGGGAGATAAAGTTATTAAAGATTTTAAAATGTTTTAAGGGCAGTTCTGAAATATGGGCTGAAGTACATAGAACCAGGTGGGGTAGTTATGAGAATTTCGAGACAGCATTCCGGAATAAATATTGGTCTGAAGAGGACCAGGAAATATTACGTAATAGAATTATGGGTACAGGGAATTATGGGGGTCATAACAACAACATAACCATATAAGTAATGAGGATATTTAACGAGGCGAAATATTTAGAACCGCCATTGCCATTTCGGTCATTTGTCAGACACATTAGTAAACATCTGCCTAGGGAGGTACAAGTTACCTTAATGACTAGAGAAGTAGCGGACATAAATGAGTTAGAAAATATATTAGATGTATTTCAGAACATTAGAGACCGTGAAGTAGTAGTTAGGCGTCCTAACCAATCAGGTACAAACAATAACAGTCATTATACGCCACAAAGAGGGTCACCACCGGGGCATGCATACAATAAACAAGAAAATCATAGTCGAACCGTGGGGTGGAAATGTACAGAATGCTTGGGCGAGAATTACGTCGGTAGAGATTTTTGTTACAGATGTAGAAAACCAAGGCCAAATCAGCGAGGCAGGAATAAGTCATTGCATAACAACATACATTATCGAGGCGGAGATGACCGCGGGGAAACATCAAGGAGCACGGGAGTTCATAAGCAGCAGGAGAAAGGGTACCAGCCGAGCAGTACCACCGCCAGAACGGAAAACTGAGGCCGACAATGGAAGCAAGGACCCCACCATTGTCCACGGAGAACAAGAGGGTCCAGGTAACCGACGAATATCATAATAATGTGATACAAATGGACATGACGAGGGAGTTGTTGGAGGAAGATGACACGAAAGTTATGGAGAACAAAACCGGATTGACGGAGGTAATCGTCACTATAGAAGGTAAGAATTTTAAAACATTAATTGATACAGGAAGTGAGATATCAGTAGTTTGAAAAAATGTAATGGGAGAATTAAAAGAAATAAATAAAAACATACCATCATTACCAGTTGCGGGTGTAACAGTAGTAGGGGTAACCGGAGTACGGAGTAAACGAGTTACTAAACAAGTACAATTAAATATATTCCTTAATGAAACTGAATTTGAGAATACCTTTCTAGTAGTTAAGGGACTGAGTTTAGATGTTATATTGGGAAATGATTTTTTGGAGAAAAATGGGGCAGTAGTAGATTTTAATAAAGGATAGTAGAATTTAATAATGGGAGTGAACCAGTCAGGGTTAATTTTAAGAGGGTGTTAGATGAAGTTAGAGTTACGGGGGTAAAAATTATACAAAAGCAAGTAGGCGATGGGGATATAGAAACCAAAGTGAATATATGTCGAGAGAGTGAGACTGTAGAAAGTGTGGAGGGAGAGATGCATGTGAGTGATGAGAGAGTATGGGAAAATAGGGCTGATAAATTTTTTAATGAGGGTGGAGTAGTAGGGAGTCCCCAACGACAGGAGTTGTGGGCAGTTGTGGAGCGTTTTAGAGATGTGTTTGTGGAGCTGCCTGGGAAGCCCAGGGACTATGTGTGTGAGCTGAAGGTTCAAGAACACTCACCCTATATGCTCAGGAGTTATCCAGTGCCATTTTCAAAGAGGAGAGCAGTGCAAGAGGAGTTGGATAGAATGATGGAGGGAGACATTATTGAGAGCTCGATATCGCCTTACTCGAACCCATTAGTGGTAGTAATCAAGAAGGATGGAAAGGTAAGATTATGCTTAGATGCTAGGAAAATAAATCAGATTATAATACCTGACCGGGAGTCATCGGAACCTATTAATGAGATTTTCCAGAAATTCAGTGGGGTCAAGTACATGACATCTTTGGATCTAACCGCAGGATACTGGCAGGTACCGTTAGCAGCAGAGAGTCGGAGATATACTGCATTTCTCTTTAATGGTAAGAATGATCAGTTTAAACGTTTGCCATTTGGGCTTAACACTAGTGTAGCGAGTTTTATTAAGTGTTTAGATATGATATTACAACCAAAGGACTTAGATTTTCTGACTGTATATGTTGATGATATATTAATAGCGTCCAGAACATTCACGGAACATTTAGAACATATTGAGTGTGTATTAGACAAATTGCAAAATGGGGGTTTAACAGTTAATTGGGAGAAGTCGAAATTTTTACAAACCGAAATACATTTTTTGGGTTTTATTATAACTCCAGAATGAATTTTAGCTAACCCTGATAAAGTAGAAGCTATAATGCGCTTTCCAGAACCTAAAAATATTAAACAGTTACAAAGTTTTTTGGGTCTGTGTAATTTCTATAGAAAATTCCAGAAAAATTACGCGCAGACGACAGCAAGGTTAAGTGCTGTACTACAGAAAAATAAACAATGGAAATCGGGAGAAAAGGAAAGGGATGCTTTCAAGGAGATAAAGAGAAAATTTTCAAATATGATAATGATGAATCACCCTGATTTCTTAAAAACTTTTTACTTACAGACTGACGCCAGTAACGTCGCCCTGGGAGCGGAGTTGTATCAGGAGGATAGTGACAAAGAGCACCACATGACAGCTTTCGCCAGCAGATCTCTTTTGGCAGCTGAAAGAAACTATACAACTACGGAGAAGGAGTTGCTGAGTATCGTGTTTGCTGTAGGGAAGTTTCGTACCTACATCTTGGGGAACAAGACAGTTATCAGGACGGACCACAAGGCTCTATCATTTTTGAACTCCTGCAGATTAACCCATAGCCGTCTAACCAGGTGGGTACTAACCTTACAGGAATACAATTTTTCATGGGAATATATTAAGGGGACAGAAAATAAAGTACCAGACACTCTTTCCAGGGTAGATATCATAGAAAATAAAACAGGGAGGGATCTTAAGGAGATAGAAATTTTTCGGTTAACGAGGGAAGATAGAATTTTTGGTGAGGAATTAAGGGAGATCAAAAATAGGCAAAGATCTGAAAATAAATCGGGTAAAATAATTGCTAGTTTAGAAGCGGATTTAAATGGGTCTGAATATAATGCACGTTTCCAAATATATCGGGGAATTCTGTTCAAAAAAGTAGAAGGGGGTGAACGTGATTGGAAATTAGTTGTACCAGAAGGGTTGATAGATAAAATTATTTGGGATTGCCATATAAGGTATGGGCATTTTGGGGCGAAAAAATGTACGAATGATATGGAGAGGTGAGTGCGGATGTTATTACGGGTATGTGATTTGTGTCAGAGGTCTAAGGTAGTGAATTATAGAGTACAAGGGGAATTGAATTATATTAAGGTAGAGAGACCGTTTGATTTAGTTGCTGTAGATTTGTATGGACCATTGCCCAAGGGTAGGGGTGGAGTAATGTATGTTTTTGTTGTGTTAGACACGTTTTCTAAGTTTGTTAGGTTATATAGTATAAAGAGAGCGACGAGCACAGTGCTGAGCGAAAAGATAACGAGAGATTATGGTGAATATAGGTAAGCTGAAGATAATTTTATCCGATCATGGACCCCAGTTTGTAAGTGGTAGGTGGAGACACACTCTTGGATGGGAAGGCATCATACCCAAACATACGGCAGTTTACCATCCACAATCCAACCAGGCAGAACGGGTGATGAGAGAGATTGGTAGGATATTTCGAGTGTATTGTCACGCCAAGCATACAGAATGGCCATTCTATGTTAAGAAAGTAGAAGAATGGTTGAATAGTACCACCCACGAATCCACCGGGTTTACGCCATATGAATTAATCATGGGAACAAGGCCACCTAGGATATTGGAACAACTTTTTGAGTATCCACCAGAAAATCAAACTATAGACGTGAATATGAAGATCCGACTAGCAAATGAAAATTTACTCACAAAAGGAGAAAGGAGAAAGCAGAGACATGATGCTAAAGGTAAGTGGACTAGGTATGAGGTAGGGCAATTAGTACTAGTAAGGAGACATGATTTGTCTAGAGCACAAGATAAAGAGATAAAGAAGTTTTTTCTATTATATGAGGGACCATATGAATTTGTAGAAGTAAAGATGAATAATGCGTACGTGTTACGAAACCAAGCAACGCAGGAGATAGTAAGTACACAAAATGCTACGAACTTGAAGTTGTATCGGTCACAATAAGCAATTGAATTTTAATATATTATTTTATGTTTTCTGAAGGGACTCTTCCCCATTTTCGGGCCGTCACGACCTTACTAGTCCTGGCCGTGGGTTTCGGCACTTGGAGGCGGACCATGGTTGGCAGAACTTCCTTCAGGTGGTGAAACGACGATGGTCCGCCTCCACCAAAATTGGTATAGAGTAGAAATTTCAGCATCTTATTGAACAGGGAGGGGGACCCCTAAAGGTACGTGATATAAAATATTTTTACACTCAAGGTGCATAGATAAGGTGCACCATACCACTTACCAGCATTGGCCTTAGTGTGAATGTAAATAGTTATGGAGGCTATATTTTAACAAGGCAGTGTGCTCACACAAAAAAATTTCTAGTGTCATTGGTAAAAATAAATTTAGCCAATGGCTGCAGTTACAGAGTATTTAAAAGATGAGTTTTGTAGCAAGGGGGATGGGGAGTGGATAGACGGCAGGTTAGGATAAATGAGAGAATAAAGGGAGTGGATTTGGTACAAAAGGGGGACGTGAATTCACGTAGTGTATCTATCCTGTCCCCATGTTTCCTTGCGGCAAAACCCCTGTCTTTTTGGGCGATTACTGAGTTATCAAGCTAAAGATAAATTAGCCTCCAGTGTAAATACTTATCAATATATAATTTGGAATGTTTATAAATTTAAATCTATGTCAGTAGCCATATTTTATTTAAGTAAATAAGTGACCATATATATAATTCTGAAGGTCATAGTACGAATTTGAGGGAGTGAATTGCTTGATGAAAAAAAAAAAAAAAAGTTTTACAATGTAGATGAATCTAAAGGATGTAAGGTGTGTAATTTCTGATCAACCTTAAATGATCACAATGTTAATTATGAGTGTATTGTATGTATTATGTCAATGTAGAAATCTTAAATATAACCAAACATATAAGAGTTGACCTTCCATGAATTGCAGTAACGGTGTAAGCGTGAGCCTTATATGTCTTTTGGTAGTTTCCCCACATTTTGGGCGGTCACGGTTTCACCAGACCCTGGCCGTGGAATTATGTAAGTAGATACAAAATTGGTGAACTTAGAAATTGAAAGGGAAAACTACGGGGATACTCGGGGAAACTACATAACTATGGAACAGCGGCTATCGTCGAAGGTGTCGATAGTGCCGTAATAAGGGTGTGTGAATCATTTTAGTAGGATTACTGGTGTCCTCGGACATCAGTAATACCGAATTTTATATAACGCTGAACCAAGAACGGTATAGGCAGCGTCTATACCTTATATATGTAAACTTCGGTTCTTGGGAATGCAAATGGACGCCACAGTCCAACATCAGTAAACAATAGTGTGTGTGAAAAGGAGCTGGCAATTACAAGCCAGGGGTATAAGGGGGGACTTTAAGTAAATGATGAAGTAGGAGGGTAACTGAAAATTTAGTGAGAGGGTGACGACATCTGTAAACAGCGGGCGGTCAACTTATAACATGACTCTATAGAGAGAGTTGGGGGTTGACAATCCAAAGAGCTGTTCAGTAACTGTTGCTATAACTATGACTCAATGAGTAGCGATGTATGTCCCTATGAGAGCAAAATGATTTTAAGTACCAGATTTAATTGTAATAAATTCAAATAACATTGTAGGAGGATAACTATGTAATTTTGTGTATTTGTATTAATTGTATGCAGTATGTTAGGGATAAGGATTATAAAAATATGTACTTTATATAATTGTTGAAATGTATCTATAGAAAGGTCATTCACCTGACCAAGACACATCAGCTGATTACTGGTGTTATATATGTAGTATTTCACTGATTTGCAGATTTTATCAATAATTAAGGTTTATAGAATAAATTTTCAATGTGTTTAAAGATTTTAAATAAATAAATAGTGAGAGTAATTTGAGATAGTTAAGAATTTAAAATGGATTGTAAAAGATAAAATTTGGGTGATAATGATAAATAAGGTATGTGAGTTAGTCAAAGGTATTTTTAATGTGAGTTAGAGAGAACAATATTATTGTGAATAAAAGTAACATAGAATTGAGAAGTAATAGTGACACAGTAGCTATGGGGAAAATATGTAGAGTAATGAGTGATATATTGAGGTAATAAAGAAGTGGAGATATTTTGTGGATGAAAGTGATGTAATGGGAGAGTAATTAGATGAAAGGGAATTTTGTAAGGGGGGTGGTGTGATGAGGAGTCCTCAATGTAAAGCGTTGTGGCGGGAGGGGAACCGATATGCGCCGGAAAGGGTTACCTAGGGAGGGTCCGGGAACCAAATAAGGGAATGAGCTGCTAAGTGGGAAACACACATCCTGAGTACAAAGAGGGTAGAGAGTATTTTGTTATAAGGGTAGAATGATTCGAAATGAATTAGAGTAGTAAGTTAGAGGTAGAGGATGGTTGGTAGATGTTTTGGTAGATGGGTGTCATACTAGATAAAGAATTTGTAAGTGAGCGTTAGAGTCATAAAAGGGGTAAGATTATAGGTAAATGCCAAGTTGATAAAGTGAATTATTATGAATAACTGAGAAGCCCACCCAAACTAATCAATGATGAAAATAAATAATAGAAAATCAGAGTTAAAAATGTAATAATAAATGAAATGTTATGTAAAATAAAGGTTGATAAAAAAAAAAATTTGGGAAACGTTAATGGTATAGTAAGTGATAAATAATTGATGATTAATTAATAAAAGTTCAATTGAAATTAAAATGTAACGTTTATAATTTTATATGCAAATTAAAATGTGAATTGTTTATTTTAATGTAATAACAACAATGTTTATTATGTAGTTGATATTATGATGTACTTAGATGATTTTGTATTAATTTGCTATGTAGAATATGGAGATGTTTAACCAAGTTTGAGAAAGATATAAGGAAATATGTGTTTAGATGTAGTTGATTTTGTCATATATAAGAAATTTTAAATGAATTTAATGGTTTTGAAATATTAATCCTAGGAGGAAAGGTATTTGTAATATTGTTATGGGAAATGTTTATTTAAATTCTGATGGGAATCAGGGTAAGATGTTTTGTATTTTTAGGATAAGATTTAACGAGAGAAGGGTATGTAGAATGTTAGCATGGAATTTTAAAATATGTATCATGTTATGTTATGTATTCAAATATATGTTAGAAGTTAAGAGAAAAAAACCAGTGCTTCTTAACGCAAACCAGCACAGCTAAGGGGAAACAGATCAGTTAGGGATATAGTAATATAAGGCCACTAGTTGATATTTTGATTTGTTGTTTCAGTGTTTGGTGATGCTGTGGCGGCGATCCTGAGCTGGCCAGCGCGTCAGAGTTAAGTACCTGGCTGACTTTATGGTGTTGGGATCTCGAGAGAGAAGTCCAGTAAGGTCATTCAGGTGCGGTCACAGTCACTGGACCAAGGGTGAGTTAATTATATTTTTTGTTTGTAAACCATAAAGGGGGTTGTGGCGACATATCCTGGCTGGTCCCTTTAGCAAGTATGAATGTGTCAATGAGAGTTTTTATGCTTCGGCATAAAACCTCTCATTGAGGGGGTATTGTAATGGGACATTTAGGCCTACCCGGGGTAATAAATAAATTTTATTGTGCTTAATAAAAGGAAATAAAATTGTATTATATAATAATAATTTTGGGAGACGTAAACATAAATTCAAAATGAAGGTAAATTTTATTGGGACAAATTAGAAAAGTGATTGTAAAATGTTATTCATGAATTGTAACGACGTAGTAGACAAACGGGCGAAATTGTGTCAAGGTCAGCTCCAGACGCAAGAAAACAATTATATATTATGTAACATCCAGTCAGACGATATTACATCAGTGCTTACATCATGCTGGAATTCGGGAGTGTTGGCCAAACCTCATGCAGGCGTAGTGATACAACTTTTAGAACAATACGAATTCATAAGACAGCCGCGGCCAATACACAAAGTAGTGCCGTTCGTCTCACCCCAGTCTGAAATAACTACTCGTGCGAGTAACACCTACAAAGTTCCGGAAAAAAATCGCGGGCGCCCGCAACATAAAAAATGTGAAAATTTTGATATTTGATGATCTAAAACAGTATTTTATAAACCGAGTAGATACAGTGAGAAAATAATAATAATATGACAGTTCGGCGATAAGTTAGTGCGTGTCTACGAGGAAACATTGTAAGAGAGTACCTTCAACATGATAAAAGGGAAGTAAACTACCAAATTTTATTATTTTACATAAAATACAAGAACAGATGGGGAAAATTAATTTAAAAAATGAGCTCAAGGGAAAAATATAAAGTATGTTGTATGTGAGCGTGTGTGGGGGTTTTGATTAATTACAAATATATTAAAACGCGAAGCGCTGGTTTGTGTTGTTTATATTTTAATTTAGTTTATATTTAATTTCCTGATGTTTATTTGGAATTTATATAACACGTTTTAATTCTCATTGTAGCAGAATGATTATATAATCAATAACTTTCTTAAATGTGAATTTATAATAGATAAAGGAGGGCAGGAGATAGTTTGTTAATGATGAAAACTTATAGAAAAAATGTCAATAAAACTCAATTTATGGGAAAAAAAATAAAGTTTTCTTTATTTTGAACAACCATAATCTGATCTCCTGAGTTTGCCGAAAAGAGCCCGACTTTGGTAAGTACATATGCTTCTTTTACAGTTGGCTAACTTTAAAGATGGCGTCTGAATACAGATGTCAACAAGTGTTTATGTGCAGACAGATAAATAATTAAAGTAATAAAAGTAAAATTAAAGTAACATGTTATTTGTTAATGTTATAGTAAGAGCCGAGGAACTTAATAACATTTTATTAATAAGAAAACTATAATTTTGTATAAATAATACAAGGTAAGGATATGTATTTTATGTGAATTTATTAGAGTTAATTTATTTAAAACCAATCATGAATGGTATCATTTTAATCAGTTGAAAGCAGAGAATCTAAAAATAATAATGACATACAGATTGTAAGTAGTTCTGTAAAATTGTTTGACAAATACCAGAAAAATTTCAGTAAAATCCTTTAGTATGAAGAAAAAGAAGTTTTTGTTCTAAAGCTTCTACGGAAGTCGAATTTGTTCCATGATGTTCTATTTGCATATTCTCGAACGTTCCAGAAGAAAATTTTACTAAAAAATACCGGAAGTCATGAATAAAAATTAAAACAATGCACCTTACACAGAGTATATAAGCGAGACCAAAATCGAACCAAGAGGACTTTATGCTTTGAAACCACGAGAGACACTTCACAGACGAATTCGAACATCTAATCCAAGGTGAACTTGAAGAAGAGGAATACACTCGAAACTCAAAAAAGGCTTTTCCCCGTACCAGATGAAAGACATACTTAACCTGAAAAGGAGTATATCGCTAAATCGCTAACGTGCATGTTGAATAGAGCAACAGCACGCCAATTCTAATAGAACGTACACAGCCAAATATCCAGCGGCCCTGAAAAGGACCGATTTTAATAGAGAAAGATCAAATTTTGCTGGTATTAGCGACATAAACAGACTTTGACAAAACCCCCAAACAAATTACTGACGCAAGCCTACATTGATTCGTAGCTAGCACTGAGACGGCAGTATAGCGAGGTCATGGAACGCAGTCAACTGTTTTTCGCCGGCAACGATTTAAAGCATAGAAACAGTACAATTTTTATTTAAACTGTGCGGAGTTTTCAAATCGTAATTTGACTTTTAAATAGTTACAAGTGAGTGAGGAAACAAGAATACGAAGAGGCGCAAGATTGGAGTCGTCCCCAAGAACAGTGCCCAGTGAAGGAAATACTTACCCACCGGAACATGAGTTGTCCAAAATTAAAATCCTTTCACCTGGTATCTTTGTCACACAATTGTACTACATATATTAAACACTTTCCATTCACACAAATTTTGTAAAGCATCCCACTGATTTGTCTTGATAGTTCAAAGGAGTCATGTCCTGAGTATAAAATTTTTTCAAAGATTAAATTCATGCGATTCAACTGAGCAATAAAATATTTATTAGCCGATACTTAATAAAATCTTGTCAATAATTTTTGTAACTCTGCAATTTTACATAATTTTACTGTTAGTCCTTCAGACAATTTTTATGAAAGAAAACTCATTAAACATATGTTATTTGCAAATCAAATTGTCTTGTTTACATTTTTTTCTATAACTAATTTAACAAAAAAATCAATTTTAAATAATAATAATTTCTTGGACTAAATATCCAAGTGGCGCCCACACACACATATTAGCATAAGTTGTATTTGCAGGACTACATCTACGAAGAGAAAAAGACAATTAGTAAGTATAAGTGCGCGGAGTGTAACACCCGACATCACAACATTATCTTCGTTATAATATATACTGTATATTGTAAAGAAACAGTTTTAATGTGTGTACTGGGGTTTAATCAAGCCCCACGTTGGGCGCCAATTTGTAACAACTTGCCGATGTTACGTGTGTAGCGAGTGTAATACTGTTACGGGTTTCTTGCTAATGCGACCCTGTATAATGAACCAATCTGTTATTAAGGAAATGTTTATTATGTAGTCTTATAGGTGACCTCCTGTAACTCAATATTAATAGACAAGTTTATTTATTATATCGCTATTGCAACTTTTATGTAGACCATAACACGGTTTTACCCAATTACTAAATGTTTACTCGATGATAATTCTATATTTCATGTATTTTAATTAATAAATTGAGAATTCTCTCCAACCCTAGTCAGTCCGTATTATGTAAATCAATTCAAAAGTTGAAAAGGAAACACGCTAGTTCGGCAATCTCACGTTCTACCAGCTGTCGACTATAAGCGCTGTTATTCGTAATTGACTTACTCTTATAGGTTAGCTTGTTCACCAGATTTTTAATCACCTTTTTTACCTGTAAATTAATCCACCACCAAAATACAATACCGATTCTTCAATAATATAAAACATCATTACATACAAGAAGGATACTTTATTTATATTACTTTTTATTTTAACTTCCAACAGTGCTCTTCACGGTTATAAGATAGTTATATCGATTGTACAATGTTGAATCGATTGGTTAGTTGACTATTCCTTTTTAATACAAATTAAATATAATGTTAATTATCTCTTATCCCAGGGTACGTGTGATTCTTTTAACGATTAGTAAGGCCAGGTAATGCAAAATTAAGGCTACTAAGTATTACAAAATGTTATTAGTTCTTAATGTATTAAAATTAAATATAAGCTGGTGTTACCGTACTGGGCGATTCTCAAGGTAGCAGTGCCAGTTTACAAACGATTGAAAGATTTACAGTTGAGGTTACGTTAGTCCAGAAAAGGTGTTCAGATTATTAATAAAATTGGAAGGGTGATGTCCTGGAAGGCCACAGGAACTCTTCTATTCTTCGTTCTCCTTCACGATCCTTGTGGTTGTCAGTCCCGGTGGAATTGGTGTCGTATTATAATTTCTTTCTTGAAAGTGAGGTTTACGTCTCCAGTAACAAAGGTTCTTGAGTATTTTTTGTCTATAATTCCATTAATTCAGACTTCTTATTCTATCAATGAGTCTCCTGGTTAAATGGGAAATCGGGTTCAACACTAATTCCAATGGAATTACCTTGAAGAGTGAAATAATAATTCCGCTACCATTTGGAGGTATATGGGTATATTTCTCGAAATCTAATTCATTGATTATTCATCTGTTTAGTTTGCAGGGATTGGTTTTTACTTTAATTTGTTAATTTTTATTCATTTTATGTTAATTTATTTCTTTTTTTCTTAAATTTGTCTACTGATCTGAACTCAATAGCATATAACAATCGAATTATTCACAATCAACAAGATTTTTTACATTTTAGTTACCCTAACAACCATTACTTTCTGTCATTGGATAATATTTGATATCCTAGAGCCAGAATTATAAAATATTACTACTCTTTTTTAATAAAATACTCCATGCTTGGAATTATACCAAATTACATAAAACTTTCACTCAATCTACCTTATTAAATCATATATATTTTACTATAGTTTCATCTGACTGGACTTATTAAAAAGGTATTAATTTCCTTTTACAAATATTAAATTTAGGCCTATAGGTTTTCTTACAACTGTTATAATATTGTTTTGTTTTTAACTTAATTTTTCTTTACCTGACCTACTGTACAAATAGTCACTGGTTTATGGCCACTTACATTAATTTTAATTTCCTGGTTTTAATTCATTATATTAATTAGTTCATCCTTGAACCCTTCATTATTTTATAACATAACTATAAGAACTACTTGCCAACTTTTTAACACTTATTGCCTTCTTGGCCAAGTTTACAAACATTATTTCAAACATCTTCATTAATCAATTACAGTAAACACATTTAACATAATATAATACCTAACACATGGACTTACTCTTAATTATCTAAAGACAATTTTAACATAAATGAAAGGAGTACCACTGACTAAGTACTTCTATAAAACAACAGCTCCACTCTTACTATCCACAAAACATAAGATAAACATTCTGTAAACACTATATCATGTTACAGCATAACAACAAGTACATTTCATAACACATTAAATATTAATTTGAATAGTATTTTATAATTTATTCCTACACATGAAACTCCTCCCATTAGACACAATGTTTATGTTTTACATCCCATATTATTTATTACATTTTTTTTGATTTAGGTACACTTTAGATGTTTTAATTACTTAGTAACCTTAACATGTACCTCTAATGTATTCTTCAGGTGATATGGGCCCTCTTGCATTCAATTATTACAGGCTTTGGGTATTGTTCTAAACCATATTTACATAGTTTTTGATGTAATGTCGGGGACCTCAAATCTGTTACGTTACAATAATATTTTTTTTTTTTCGGAAATACATCAATCATTTTACAATCAATAATCCAGTTTAATACTTTGAGCGGACAACTGTATTATCAAGGAATCTAACATCTTCACTGGAACAATTCGAAAAAAAGTTTTCTTGCAACTTTACTTGTGACATGAAGTGCTTCAATTCTATTAGAAGACCATTATTCAAGTCATTCAAGTAAACTTCTATAAAAGAACATTCTCTTCATTTTCCAACTCAACACTTTCTCAACATTACTTTGCTTTGCTTAGTCAATTCCACTGAATGGTGTCAATTCCCTCTGGCAGTTGAGGCACTGGTGTTCAGTGCTGCAGCATACCCTAGCACTATGGATAATCCACCGCTGAGTTTATAATTTAAAGAAAAAGCAACCTGATTTGATACTGTATGGAAATTTTGGGGACTGTCTTCTGTCATATTGTTGGCTATGTTTTAGTTACAAATTGTTTATTGCCACTACACCAATTAAATTATATGACTCTAGAATGAAATTAGAATAACAGAATTAGAATATAAACTAGAATAATTATTCTAGAATAACTAGAATAATATCTATGACTCTAGGAATCACCAAACAGAATAAAGACTACCCTTCAGCTGCATTAATTAGGCTGTAAGTAAACTGTTACCTTTTAGTGATAGCTGAACCCCAGAGTAAGATTATAGTATTACAGTTTTTTCTTTTCTCTTTTTTCTACTTCTCATATCACAGTAGTAGCATTACAGTCTTGAACAATATGTTGCATAACAGATGTCACATTTGATGCCTAATATGAAAATTATTTTTATATTGCTTCTACAAGGAGATTTTCAGATGGTTGCTGGAAGTGTATAATAGTTGGAACAGGCTCTGAAACTTTATTATTTGTAGACACTGTTTGTATACATGTGGGATGAGATCATCAAAAAACTAGTATTTATCCATATTCATTCTTTACTAACAATTAGGAATTCCTATTTTTGAGTACTCCACACTGAGTTTACTGTCCGAGCATCTGCACTACAGTTATTACAAACAAGGATAAATATAACACTTTACTATTTCTTAAATCAGGAGCAGAAACTTCTCTTATGAAACTACTGTAATATATTACAGCATTCAAAGGAATTACCTCTATACTATATACCTATTCTCATTGCAGTTTTTCAAAATCAACTAGAACTAAAAACAGTAGTACACACTCAGCAACTTTGGCGATATTGTGATGCCTTTTCACATGACATGACCAGCTAACTTATGTCATGACACTCATTAAATTTCATGTCAATCTTTAACCATTTGCATGCAAGCATTGTAATATTACGATGCAAATGTTTTTGGTATTTTGGCGAACATTGTAATATTACAGCGCCAAGATTCTCATTGTTTCCAGTGTTTGCCATCTTATATTTATGATGTGAAACACAACAGACATGTTAACTGACTTAATTTGTTCACATTTCTTCTGGTAGATGGCAGATCTATTCAGTTTAATAGAATTTATTGAAGCAGAACTACAAAAATTTCACAGCTATGGTTGCATTGTTTGTTTATATTATATTGTGTTGTGAAATTAAAAAAACATTTATTTTTTGTTACTTTTGATTGCTTTAGTAAATTGTATGTTTTGTTTAATATGTTTTGTGTTGTGTTTACTATAAAAAAATTTAATATGGCATATCTGAGTGAAGAACAAATTAGGGAACTTGTGGAAATTAGTAGCGATGATGTGGACAATACTGATTCAGACACAGATTTATTTGTAGTGATTGTGTCTGTTTTTCTTTCTTTTTTGTATTTTAGAATACAACAGATTTATATAGTGTATAGTAAGTAACCTTTGGGTATCACGTATGTTTTCCATAATGGTAACATCAAGTATTCAATCTGTTCTTTCTATTTTTCTAACCTCTATAGCCAAGTGGTTGACACTCTCATTTCATTTATTTACATGTATCAGTTTACTGTGTAGATTTACATATCAGTGTAACGTACAATATAAGTAGGTAAATTGTTTTATCCTTTAGTTAATTTTTTATTCTAATCAATTTATTTGTGCTGCATACCATCTTTCTTTTTATTTTTTAGGTGATGGGTGAAATAGTTTTGTTTTCATTTTATTTCAACAGAAACTGTTTCTAAACTAACAAACATAATTCAGATACACAACAATTTATAGAAAAACAAAATGCACTATTTTAAAGACAAAATAATGACAATTAAGAAGGACATGGTAAACATTTTTAATATAGGTAAGGATATATGAGGCATATTTCAAAAGTAAGGGCCGACTGGTTATAAAAAGTGATTGGCGACACTGATTAGTTCACACATGCACAGTAGCTTTAACTGGTCCATTAGGATTGTAATCAGCATATTATCACCAGTCCATTGTTGTTTGCCTTAGTGTGATAGTGGCTTATAATGAGTACAAAAATAAACAATCTTGCCAGTTGTGAAGTCCGATCAGTGATGAGATTTCTAAACACAAGAGGACAAGAGGACATAATACTGTTGAAATTCACCGTCAATTATGTGAAACAAATGGGCCTACTGCAGTGAATGAAGGAAAAGTGAGGCAGTGGTGTCATGAGTTTAGGGAAGGTCATTCCAATGTTCGCAATGAAGAGAGGACTGGTAGGCCTAGCGTCTAGACTGACGATTTTGCTGAACATGTGAATGCGAAAAGTTGAGAGAAAGTCATCACTTTACGACTAGGGACCTTTGCACAGAATTTTCAGAAATTTCAAAGATTAACATGTGAATGCGAAAAGTTGAGAGAAAGTCATCGCTTTACAATTAGGGACCTTTGCATAGAATTTCCAGAAATTTCAAAGACAACATTGTTCAGAAGTGTGACTGACACTAGGCTATTGTAAACTGTGTGCACGATGGGTACCAAAATTGTTGACATGTGCTCACAAACACCAGAGATTGATATCTACACATGCTTTTTTGAAACGGGGATGTAGTATGTCGAAGCTGAACTGAAACAACAATCCATGCATTGACATCATTCCAGTTCACCCAAACAAAAAAAATTCATTCAAACCCAGTCTCAAAGGAAAATCATGGAAACTGTGTAGTGATGTGGGCCGGGTAAATACCCAGTGGGTAGGGTATTTAAAATTGGGTATTTCCTTGGTTATTTACCCTTGACTCGGGTAAATACCCAAAATCAGGGTATTTATCAATTAATGCATTAATTTTTAAATCTGGTACTTTTACTGCGCTTTTTGAATGATCTTTGTAGTTAGTTAGTTATCTTAGTAAATGATAATAATACAATTTCATGAAATTGTATTATCTGATTTAAGAAAATAGTAAGCCTAATTCAGTCTACCTAAATCAAATTTCAAATCAGAATTTTAGTTTAGTTTAGAGACAATTTTACTTGTTGATTTTAGATAATTCATTTCAATATAAAAAACATAATTACTTTATATACAGCTAATTGTTATAGGCCAGCTACAACATCATTTAATTCAATTCAAATAAATTGTATTTGAATAATATCACAACAGAACCAGAGGCTATATTTGTACTAAGATTGATTTAAGGATAAAGATTGATTTAGTTAAAGAGGGAAATTTTATTTTGCACTGCACTTCAGAGAACTGGCAACACTGTGAGACAGTTCTCCCCTCCACTCATATTTCAGCTTTTCTTTGTTTACAGAGTAATGCTGGTGGAGTGAATATAACATAACCTCTCTTTGTAAAATGTTTGTTCTATCATAAGGCATAATGCAATATTCGCGCCGAGAGAAAATCGCAGAAAACATTAGGCCCGAACGTAAAGCAAACTATCAAACTAAGTTTTGATTAGAACAATTCTGTGCAGCCGTTGTTGATTTCTCGTATTTTGCAGTTTCGAGTTTTACAATTAAGGAACAGTTTAACTGTGTTCTGGGACCAAAAGGGTGTGTTGACTCTATGCAGGCCGGAACAATGATCACATCACAAGTCTATTGTCAAACATTTTACTGTGCTGTGCCATTCAAAACCCATGATGGGGAATGCTGAGGGGCTAGGATTGTTCTCCTCCATGATAACACATGTCCGCACATGGCAGCCCTCACAATCGAAACAATTGAAAAATTCCGATGGGAGATTTTTGAACATCTGCCTTATAGTCCTGATCTTGTGCCAAGAGACTACCATCTTTTCCTACACCTCAAGAACTGATTGAATCTTGATGGCTCGACAAAACTGAAGAGTTGAAAACCTCAGTGTAAAACTGACTGAATCCCAGGCAGCGGAATTTTATGCAGAGCATTTGAAAAAACTTGCTTCATGATATCAAAAATGTTCGGAACACAACAGTGACCATGTAGAAAAATAAAGTAAGTTTGTAAGTATTTGGAACCACAAATAAATTTTTAATTTTCTCATTTGTTCTCGTTTGATAACTTATCAGCCCTTACTTTTGAAACATGCCTCATACATGATACACTACACCAAATATATGCAAATTTTATAGAAAATGGAAAATTTTCTTGTCTCCACTACAAGGGAAGGAGACAAGAATTAGCTGCCCACACCCAAAGGGTTAATGGTTGGATTTAAATAGATCTGGTCCAATGAATTTATAAAAGTAAACAGACTGACTACAGTTAGTCTATAGTAAACAGACCTGCTTGCAAAATAGACCTGAATATTGAGACACCTTAGATATGTTGCCTAAGCCATAAAATAATAAATATCATAAAGGTTTCTAAGTGTAGATAATTTGTATAAAATGTTCTGAAATATTAAAAGCCATACTCTTCCATATTCCTTTCCACTTTGCTTCATATTGCTGGCAGTTATCTGTCAAACTGTACTATTTTTTTCAATATTGTTTTTTCACTTATATTTGGTTCCCCTTTTTTCTCTTCACTACATATTACTCCATTAAACTATATATACTCTTTCCGTTCTTAGCTTAATCCTGATGTAAACAAACAGGCATGGCACATCTGAAACGATATTTGCTGCTTGAATTAGAGGCGTGTCACTCTGACAGAAGGAGTACAGACAGGTTATATATAATGTTGATACTGTATAAACACAATTGTCATAATTTGTCCTGACCAAAGTACATAATATTTGTGTGACACTGTCAGAGCGACAATGACATATTTTATAAGACAGAGTGAATAAGAATGGCTTTCTTTTATTCACTGTTTGAATATCTCAAGAAAAAAAATAAAGTAGGCCTATACTTAAAGCAAAAATAGAAGCTGTGATAATTACCAGTGTACTGTATATTATCAGCTGCTGTCAGAGAGTAATTCAATGCCTTTCATGTATGTGTCGGAACTTGAATCATTACTAGAGTCAGCAGTGTGAATGATAAGATTGTCCACGACGGCATCTGTAATTTGGCTCAATTCCCTGATCTTTTTCCTTGAATATAAGGAGCTCGACACAACGACTCCAACTGTCCGTCGTTATTTCATTTACCGTCTTCTCTATCAGTTGTTTTATAAACCATCCAGCTTGTATGTTGTGTTGTGACAGGCAACATATCCTTTCAACTGGCTTCATATTTATTCAATGGGATTCAGAATACAGTGATGAGGAAATTTTAAAACGGCGTGGCCCGATTTTTTGTCAATATCATTTACTAAAAACTTTTTAAATTTATGTTCATTTTGCTAGCAGCGATAAAGTTCTACTGTGTATTCATAAAGATGATTAAACGTAATCAAAACCACTTGTCGCAGTAATGACAACTCTCACATGACTATACAGACATTCTGCACATGCGCGTAACAGATTATTGTGTGAAGAACGTCAACGCCCCTGACCAATAGCGTTTCAGATGAGCCACGTGGGTTTGTTTACATCAGGATTAAGCTAAGGACGGAAAGAGTGTACATGTACTATACTCCTATACATATACTACACTACATTTCCACTATATACTTGAATCTCTTCTAGAACTGTGTTTTTAAAGTAAGTTTAAAGATTTTAATTTTGCAAATTAAACTATAGTTAATTTGTATCAGATACATATGCGACACTGAATGGCTACACTAAGTTTGCTCTCATTAACAGGCACAGTCGATGTACATTTTACTAATTACTTGTTTAGTCTAGTAAAATTGACTAATCTTACAGAACATTCAGCTTATATAATAATACTTCATATAAATATGTAGATTCTGAATAGTAACAGTATGTACTATCAAAGCAAATGAATAAAAATCCATTTAGTAAAAGCAACTCCATTAATTAATGCTACAAGTTAGGTACCATAAGTTATCAAAAGACTCCTGTATGCACATGTAAATGCAGGGTGATGAAAGTTAAGTCCATAAGCTATGTTCAGTTAAGAGATATCCTATTATATATATTTATATTCATATTGACTAAAATAACTTAATACAATTTTTATTAATTACACAAAAGAATGTAATACTAATTATATTTTACATAGTGTTCATAACATCACTTAACCCAAAACTAATACTGACATTAATAAGTTCTTAGTACAGGGTCTTTGGTAAGATGAGTATTTTGCTGAGAACAGTCAAGTGAAAATCAACCCACTTATAACATGTGACACACTGTCCTTCCATATGTATCAGTACTTCTGCAGCTTCACAACTAACATGTCATTTTCACAAACTTGACACGTATTTATTGTGGAATATTATTTAATGACTTTATTATATGGAGAATGATTTTAAGGATAATTTTCCTGACTACCAAAACTACTTCTTATTTTTCTGATTTAATGTGTAGATTTCATTAAACAGGCACTATAACTGATTGTAATCAAAGTGGTCATATCTATGCACAACATCGTCTCTCACTGTTGTTCTCCAAAAAAGTCACTGAAAATTATCTCAACAGACTGAGCTTTGTAATCAAAGTGGTCATATCTATGCACAACATCGTCTCTCACTGTTGTTCTCCAAAAAAGTCACTGAAAATTATCTCAACAGACTGAGCTTTCTATCAGCATTGTTCTAACAAAAAAAAAGTTTTACCCACATCAAATGCAAGTCATCGAAAAACTTGGAGAACTTGACTTCAATAGACAAGTTCGATACTGTAGGTGGTTCAGAAGTTTCATTCAAGATGGGATACATGTTTTTGGACAATATTTTTTTATTTAGATGAAATTCCCTTATGAAATTCCAGATGCATTAACAGACAAAACAATAGTGTATAGAGTTATGAGAGTCACTGGGTTTTCCATAAAAAAGCTTAGCATTATCTAAAACAGTGGGTGACATTTGTAACTTTAAGACAAAGAATAATGGATAGTTTTTTTCACTGTAACATTAAGTGCCAAATGTTGTCAGGAAATTATTACAACCTTAATATTGTAAGAAGCTGAAGAGTGAAAATGTTTGTTATAGCAAAATGGTACTATATACCATACTGCCAGGTTAATTATAGTGATGGTATATGAATAATTTGGTGACCATACAATTCATTCCAGAATTTGCTCTCCACAGTCCTCGAACCTCTTGCCACCAGATTTTTATCTAAGGAGAGAGTCACCTCAAAAGAAAATATTTTCAAGAACAATCCACATACATACAATTGATTAAAAAAAAATACTGAAGAAAGCAACTCCAACATCAGATATGGAATGTTTCATCAAACATGATGAAATGAGTTGATGTCTAAATCAGTGCTCAATGAGAAAGTTTTTGACATTTGCTGTTCATTGCAAGCACAAAGTAGCTAAATATAAAATTACTGGTTTTAAAATTCAAATTATTCATAAATAAATATTTCTTTTACAAGAATTATGTGACTTTATGAACATTCTATATAGCTTTCTAAAAAACAAGACTTAAAATTAATCATTTTTTATTTGTTACCTAGTGAATACAAATTACCTGCTATCATAATAGTTTTAGAATTGCCTCCTAGACTATCCTTAAGTAACCATGTTAGAACAGAATCTCTGTAAGGGATAAAAACAGTTTTTTTAGCACCACCTTCTTGTAATGAATTGTTTGATAACTCTGCTAGTGCTGAAATAACAGATCCGAGTGTTACTAATGATTTGTTGATATGAGCTCCCTCTTTTAATCTCTGACCAGTTGCACCAGTAGCATCTGCTCTCTCACTATTTAACAAATTTAATATTCATATTACACAATCATACATAGTAAGGAATAATCAAAATACATAGACTTATGTAATATATGTACACAAATATAAAACTAAAAAATAAAAACCTATCTATATTTATCTTACTCTTGTTTGTTACATGCATTTCATTTGTACACACTACACACATGAATATCAAATTTCCAATCAAAGTAAAATCTGGGTCATTACATTATTAAAGAGGTGATTCTTGTGCCGTTCTAAAAAAAATCCAAAAATGTATATCAATTTGTACCAGAGGTACCAGTTTTTGTTCTTAAAATTATGATAGAATTATAACATTATTAAGTCTCCTCAAACATGAATCAGATTTTTCTTACAGTCTTGCATGGCATTTCATGAAACATTATTACTTACCAATTAAAACAACTGGTAATTGGTTTAAAAAAAAACGATTTTTTTTTTCATAATTAATCAATAATATTATACTGATTTTGACTTAGAAGTAGTTACTGTTCTTCATCATTTCTTAATACAGTAAAGGGGTCTGGTTCATATTATTTAAAATCAGAAATATGTATATTCATTTTAGGGTACTGTTATTGTCCAAGCTAAAATATTAGCTTGGTATGGTATGTGTTCTACCAATCTAATAACAAATCCATACCAAATATGTTTTACAAAGAAATACTTAATCCTGAAGTGATACACAACTACAGAATTCTGATGATCAAGAACTTACTTCCACTCAGTTTAATATTTAATTATATGAAACTGAAGTCAATGCATGTACTACACAACTGATGCAGAAATCCAAACAGAACAACACCCTGATTATTATTTCTGTTGTCCAGCAGTTGGGAGTATCTGATATACTAGAATGAAACCAACAATAGAACACGTCATAACAACAAGCAGGTTGTGGTTTGTAAAACCAATGACTCATCAGGTAACAATGTGAGTGTATTATAAATAGAATGATCCTTTAAGAACAGAACATTATAGGATACACAATCTGGATAGGAACAAGTGATGTGTTTGCGGTTTATTCTAGTAGTTTCCTGGCTATTCTGTGTACCTTACTGTTGATTTTTGTACAGACATTGCAACCAGTAAGTCAGCTGTGAATTATATTTATAGGATTAGAGTGGTTTTGAATGTTATCACAAGTGACATTACATGTTATAATTATGATCTAGTAAATTACTGATTTAGTACCTGTTTTTATTTATTGTGAATTGTGTGTTGGAGAATTACTAGAGTGGTTATTTAAAAAACAATAATGGCTCCTTTATATATACTGAAGTCATTTATGAATTAGGCAGGGTGGGTTACCTTATTTATGTAAGCTATATGGCATAGAAGGAAGGTAATGTGGTCAGCACTACATTTCATCCATTCACTACATCCGACAATATTATCATAAGTTTTAAAAATTATAGCTGCTTATTCTCTGGTATTCAGTTAATTGAATCCACTTTGTTACAGCGTACAATCCATGTAACTGTACTTTAAAAGGAATTATTGTACAACTCATTGCTGAGTCTTGACCTTCTCCAATGATCCCGATCTGACACGGTGGTTCTCCTGTCCCTCAGTCCAAACAGTTTGGTATCATTGCTCAAATGATCAATCCATCACAGCTTTGGTCTGTCTCTCTGTCTTCTTCCATCGAGCTGCATCATCAAGACTTTCCTTGGTATTTCATCCTCATCATCGTCATCGAATGCCACAACTACCTCAACCTTGATAATTTATTCTCTACATCCCTAAAGTGTGTGTATAATTCTTTATTAATAGCATATCCGCCACACACCCCTTTCACATCAGTATGTCCAGTGACCATAAATTTTCTGTAAACCTTCTTTCAAAAGTTACAAGATGTCTTTCATTTCGTTTGGTGATGATTCATGTTTCTGCTCTAAATGCCAAGACCTACTGGCCTAATAAAAATACTGGCCTAATAAAAGTTTTATACAAGGAGTATTTTGTTGATCTTGATATTAATCTACTTGTCATCAGCTTTAACCGTCCACAAAGTAGCATCTATTTTCTGCTGACATTTGCTGTTAGGTCTCATTTGTAGTATCACTATTTGTAAAATATATATAAGTAGAAATAAAATGTATATAATAAAAACAGTATCTGTATTTTGTATCACTATAGTAACTTAGGAGTATATACAGGGTCTATGTTAGTCATTAAGTTTACAAGAAAAGTTGTGTGTGGCCAGTACTATTGCTTTGGCCCACCCATTATTACCCCAGGATGTTATCCCAGTTACCTAAATCATTTCATAGGCAACCTTGGGGCTAAAAAAAACCTTCATTTTATGCTGCTGCTCAGGAAATTGATCTGGTGTCTCTAGATTAGTAGCCAATACCCATTTTTCTACAAAGCTCCCAATTAAATGTATGTAATATTATTATTAGTAGCAGCAAAAAATTATGTTTTTCCATTTAATTATAAATTATTGGTGTACAAAATAATTAGTAGATACACTAGATTAAAGTGAATTTATATTTTTCTATTTATTAAGAAACATAGAAAAGGAAATCAAAGATAAAACTGAGTACAACTAAATATACTGATAATTATATAAATATTAATGTTACCTTCCTGCTAAGTCAACAAGGTGTACTTTAGATACTGTCTCACTAGGCATATCATTTGAATAGCCTGCCTGAACAAACATGAGAGTAAAAATTGCATGACTGCGACTGCTTGTGTCATTCATATTTGTTGATGCTGTTGTACGGTAATGATTGCCCCTTGCCATTAATTCCTGGAACAGAAATGACACATGTACATAACTCGACATTCACAGGTTACTCCCAAATTTAGTTTAAAGAAAGCCGGGTCAAAATACATGTAAAAAAGTACCTGAATATGAGAATATTCAGAAACAAGATGCCGAGATAAATCACTAACATAAGGCCCATGTCGTGGATGTTCTCTAACACGCAAATTGTGAGCAGCATTCCCATCATCACGATGAAGGAGATCTTTCACACGTTCATTATAAATTTCCAAGTAACTCACTTCAGTACGATAACTTACATCTGATGCCATTCTGCTAAACAACGATTCACATATGCGGGGTATAAGTCCTTGGTTATCCTGAAAAATAACAGTATAACTGTAACAACAGTTGAATTTACAAGACACAGAATGAATTGCTATATGAAAATGCGTTATGAGCTGCACACATTGCACCTCAATGCTGTTTTATGGGTGAGTAATAGATCTGATATACCCTTATCAAACAACTTGTAGTAGTCATTCAACATCTACTGAATGACTATGCATTTTAAGTAATATTAACGAGATGGTAACATTAAAAGATGCTGACACTTTAAATAAGATGGCAACTTCTAAAAAGTTTTTTATTGAATTTACTCAAAACTTGATTCAAATTATCGATCAATGTGTAATGTAACTGTATTTTTATAAGTAATATTATAGAGAGGACAAAAAAAAACACAGATCATAGACCTAATCATTGACCAACTACAGCATAGATCAGGATGGGTGCTACACAGTTAAGGTGCTGGGTGCTGTTTTCTACAGACTGGAATTCTTGTTCAGTTAATAAACATTTATCTACTATGACTGAAATAAAATCAACTAAAAAAAAACAACGAAACAATTACACAACAAATACGTAAACACAACTATAAATTTCAAGTTATATTTTGAAATATATTGGCACTTCTGCAGAACTTATTGAAAAGCCACCACTGGTTGTGAAAAAAATTAAAGAACTAGATATCTGGTAGGCTGTGGGGTGTACAATGATCACAAAAGTAGTCTAACCCTTGCCTTTTACAGTAATTCAGCATTTTCAGTTTTACTTTGATGCCTATCAGTTGGATTTATGAAAATTTACTGTACACGTTGTATCTGCTGATGAGTATGCGCTTTAAGTAATATTAACAATATGGTCACATTAAAAGATGCTGACACTTTAAATAAAGTGGTAACTTTCTTTAAAAAATGAAACATTTTTTATTGAATTTAATCAAAACTTGATTCAAATTATAGTTCAGACACTGATAATCTATTTATTATTTGTTTTTATTTTTACCAACTAATAATACCTATTACTGACATATTTTTATCTATTTTATCTACACATTTTTTGTAGTGAAATATATTAAAAAAAAATTAACATTCAAATTTATAAGTTAAATTCAAAATAAACATACAGAGGAGCCAGTCATTGTAAATGTTTTGCCACTGCCTGTTTGACCATATGCAAAGACACAAGCATTGTAGCCCTCGAAAGCTGCGTCCACAACATCCTTCCCAAGTTCTCCAAACATCTGTAATATTACAACATTTCTAGTTATTAACACATAAGACTTTCATAAACTTTATTTTTTTTTATTTTCTAAATCATTTCCCTCCACAAAAGCTAATTTATGAACATAACAAATTTTAGTTCAGAAATTTATGTTTGTTCGTAGTTCAGCAAACATATTTAATATCATTACAAAAATTTACAAAATACCATTGTCACTTAGCCATAGCAGTCATAACCAAACAAATATGCAAATTTGAAAGTACAGCAACAGAAAACGTCAGACCTACCAATTCTATAAAGTTAACCGTTAACACATGTGACTTCAAAAATATAAAAAAAAATGCATACATATTTTCTCGAATAAAAAACAAAAAAAAATCTCCCCCCTCTCTCTCTCTCTCTCTCTCTCTCTCTCTCTCTCTCTCTCACACACACACACACACACACACACACACACACACACACACACACACACACACACACACACACACACACAGCACATGCGCTCCTATATTTCATCAATAAATTATATGTTGTACTACAGATACATTTTATGCAACTAAAAAAAACAATTGGTGCTAAAAAAATGTATTCATTTATTACATTTTTTATGTTTAATTTTGTGAGTAGAGCTTAATAGAAAATTTGCTTTTTATGGAACATTACAGTTTCCTATACAAGATTAATGTAACCTGATTACAGAATTAATATTTTATATATATTATTCTACAAATGTCAAGTTAATTATATAATCAAGAAAAGTATACTTAGGAACTGACCTGTTCCTGAGATGCAAAGTGAGAGTCAGTTGCATTAAAAGACCAATATGAGTGATCAAATGTAAAGTCTTTGTACTGGTCTGGGACCTGAAAGAAAAATATGCAGATAATCAAATATATGAAATATATGCAACATAAGCAATGTAACTGTGTAAAAAAGTAAATTAAATTAACCTAACAACCGAAATAAACAATGTGTAATGTGATTATGTTTGTACAGGAAGACAGCTGCAACATGTCACAACCCAACACAACTATACCCAACCGAACACTAAGTGCTGGTTTTGTACAGTGTATATAATGATGCATTATGGCACAGAATATTTGATTTTCTTTACCAAGTAATAAAATGTGCAAAAATTTAACTGTTGAAATCTAAAACTCCTCAAACACAAAACAGACACAAAATGTTTTGATAAGTGCCTAGGTCTTCTTGAAATATGAAATCATACACCAGATACAAGTACGTGAAATATTTATAGGTATAAGTTAGGCTAGGGACACATGGTTTATTGGTGGTAGGGGATCTACAGTTTTAGTCTCTACATGGTACATGATTCAACATCAACTTATAACGGTGGGTATACACTTGCGCGGTGCATGCGCCGCAAATTCTCTAGATTAGTACGGGGTTTTGGAGCTGCGCACGAACTGCGCGCACACGGCGCGTCACGATCCATCTCCTGTCGGTTTTTTCAACGAACACTTTGTGTGTTCGCAGTTCAGATTGGGATGGGAGCGTAAGAGGTTCGTTGTTTTTTGTGCGCATGTGATTACTGTTTTGTGCTTTTTGAGTGGTAATTATGGAGTGGTCAGAAGAAAATTTGATAAAACTTATCGATGCTTATCGTAACAAATCTCTTCTGTGGGATCCTCAACATAAGGATCATTTTTAAAAACCATTGAAAGCAGATGCCTGGAGGTAAATTGGAGCTTAGATGGACATATCTGCGGACCAATGCAAGAAGAAGGTGATATCTTTGCTGTCTTCCTACCGGCGTGAGAAAAGTAAAATAAAAAGCAGCCAGGGTACAGGAAAAGGTAAGTTGTATATAAATATAATATAATATATAATAATAATATATAATATATAAATAACTACTAGTGCTTGGAATTTCGGGGTTCACTCAGCCTCGTGAGTAGCTGCTATGAGTTGCGACCAGTGGCGGCATCACAAGTACTGGAAAGACTTTTGTACATAAAATCGAATTGAAATTAATGCTTGTAATGCTGTGATGACCACTAACATTGTGACGTGCTCCGGCATTACACAAAGAAAAATTACAAACATACATAATAAATAATAACAATGTTACAACGTTAATACTCTTGTTTAGACAAAGTTTTATTTTCATTTTTTTTAAATGTTTTATTTTCATAAGACATACATACTTTTTGTAATTAATATCATAGGTACTTATTGTATTTTTTTTTACAATGTTTTCATGCATTCTATTTTTTTATTGTTCCAGGAAGAGACGAAATGTATGTCAGTAGGTGGTTTGCATACGAAGCTTTCAAGTTTCTGGAGGACAGGGATGTGCCAAGAAAGGGACTTACGACGGTAAGAAAATATTGACGTACTCAAGCATATTTGTGTTGCCATTCTAGGAATCCTTCATTCATACAATAATCAGCTATTTCATCCCTAATTTTTTGACAATAATTTGTGGATCTTCAGGGGACATGTCTCACTGGTAACATAGACGTCATATTATCTCCTCCCTGAACCCTCCATGACCCTTCGATTAAAACTCCATTCACTTCATGCTCTAATGTGCCAGCAGGAGTGTACAAATTTGGCGAATGGGTCCTTAGATAATTATGTAACAAAATAACTGCCATCACTATCAACTCGGCTTTTTCAGGCCCCAAAAGCATTGGTTTTCTTAAAACCCGAAACACTGCGCTTGATATACCGAAGGCGTTCTCGACTATCCGTCGGGCCCTACTCAAACGATAAGTAAAAATTCTCTGAGGAGTTCCTTTGGCAAAGTCTCCAGGGTATGGCTTCATGAGGTTTCACTTAGAGCAAACGCACTATCACCTGCAAAGAAATAGAGTATTTGTATAGAACGCCCCGGTAGTTCTTGCGGTAATGGAAGTCCCAATGCGTTTCCTGTGACCATACTATGTAACTTGCTCCCTTGAAAAACTCCCCCATCCGAAATTCTTCCTTGGCATCCCACGTCAGCAAACATAAAGTTATATGAAGAAATTTGTGTTAGTGGTTGAAATCACAATCAGAATGATCACAGTTCCACACCACTATATAAAAATTATCCCGATTAGCGCTTTCAAGCCTCACAGCCCATCGTCAGAGGCTTGAAAGCGCTAATCGGGATAATTTTTATATAGTGGTGTGCAACTGTGATCATTCTGATAAAGTTATAATTCCCATCCACTAAGGAAAAAAGCACAATACTGAAGGTGGATTTATAATTGAAGAACTCTGTACCCGAGTTCATTGGAGCTTGCATAACAACATGCTTCCCGTCAAGGGCACCAACACAGTGAGGCAGGTTCCAATGTGTTTCAAATATCTTGCTTACTTCCTTCCAAGTTGTTGGAGTCCTTGGTAGCTGAAACAGAAATCATATTTAAACAGCAATTTTAAACATGGGGAGAGGGAGATTATAAATTATATTTGTAAAGCAGGGCATAACGAAAATGTGTTTTTTAGCAGGATTTTGAAGAAATACTAGCTATTGGTCTGGGACGAATGACACGACTTAATTTTTTTTTAAATATGTCCCTACTTTTATGTTAGTCACATAATGTGCACACCAATAATAATTATTATTAGTTACTATTAATTATTACATGTAATTTACAGGAGACAGATGAGATACTTGGAATTGAAGATGACATCGAAGCAGGAGTCAACCATTCGGAACAAAGGCAACAAGAGACAACAGCGTCATCATCTACTCACAGACCTACTAAGCGAGCGAAGGGAGCTGATGATATCAATTCATCAATGATGAGCAGTGCGTTTGACATTTTGAAAAATGCTGCTAAGAAGTTGGACAAAGAACCGTCTAAACCCAACGAAATCGATGCATTTTTTACCTACGTCGCTACAAAAGTGAATAAATATTCCCCAGAAATATAGAAATAAGTTCAGCATGCCGTGTTTGAAATACTTATGAAAGCTGATAAAGGGTGTTTTGACTGGGCTGCTCTAAATTATCAGCATTCCAACAACTGGCAAAATCCACCGGAAAGTGTACCTCCCCCCACGCATTCTCAACAATATGTTTTCCAACCTATGCATGCAGTACCTGCTCCCTCCAATCGCCATCTGATTCCTGGTCAAGTAACTCCACTCAGCCATCTCCAGCTGCATCACTCATTTCAGAACAATTTTCAGATTTTGTGTAACATACCTCTAGTTGAATGGGTTTTGGTGGTATTTTCTAAATGACATTTTATATTATACATATAAAAAAAAAACAATAAAAAATGTTTCAAAATTAAAAGAATTAAATAGCGACTTATTAATATGTTACCTTGATATATCCCTGTAATTCATTGACAAGTGCTGCGTAGACTTGTGGTACTATATGTCCAATAGACTGCTTGGATATCCTGAACGTGTACTGAAGGCTAGTATATGAATCTCCCGTGGCAAGAAATCGAAGTGTTACTGCTAACCTGGAACAATTAATAATTAAAACTAGTTGATTTTATTCGTCTTTACTTCACGACAGAAGTAAAGACGAATAGAAAATTTAAAAAAACTATCCCTAAATAAAAAAAATCAATTTTTTCTATCCACTCTCGTCGTTGCTTATTTGGTCCGATTGTTACCAAAAAGTATACAGCGAATTATGAACAACAAATAAACAAATTATGAACAACAAATATTAATACTCACCTGTCTTGAGTGGAAATCGCAGTGCGGAAATAAGTATCCTCTTTGGAAATGTGGGGTCCAATCTTCTGCAGCAAATTCTCAAAGTCAGAAGGTGACATTCGAGTAAAATTCTTATACTGACCGCTTATTTCTTGCGACTTAAAGTCCATCATAAGCTCCGTACCATTCCTTTTTTTAAACAGGTCAGTGTGCCACCAACGTCGTTGTTTCCTTTTCTTTTTGCACAAACTTGCCATTAACAAAGCCGCACCACTCATCACCGAAATCGCGTAATTTTCCTCGCGCGACAGAGACATGTTTACAACTACACTGCAAAATGACTACTGAATGTTCGTGTGTTTCCCTTGGATCGCGGGAGGTTCGTTGAAATAATAATTCCAATGAACATTGCACGAGCAGCACGCGCCCCGCGCGGCACGCAAGATACCCACCTTAAGACTGCACAATTTTTTTTTCTCCCAGCAGTTTCCGTTGTGATGTATCATCCATGCAGACACCACACTGATATGCATCCTACATTTCTAGGAAATAACTGACACATAACTTTAATATTACATTAATTATTAATGCTTTCATTATTACTGTTTTCATCCATAGTTTTTAAACAGTAGTACCACTGTACTGCACTGTTTTAATGTAAAGTAAATATAATATGTTTTAGTCCCTCATTTCAGATTAACATCATAAAATGAAATCCTGGGTGCACTACTGTGAATACAGTATTAATAGTACTAATTATACTATAACAGCAGCTAATCCATTCACCTGTGTTAACAATTTATTATGATTTAGGAAACTGTAATTTAATTCTCAACAAACTTACAGGTGAACAGATATCATATCACTGACTATCCATGTTCATTTTATTTATTAACAGCAATTTATTTATACTTAAAAGTCAATAGTTAAAATATGTTTTTATACTAAAGATAGTTTGGAAACCTTTTGTAACAATTTCTGCACTGTTATATATATGAAATACTGGGGTGTCTTAAAGTAAGAAACTAACATGCTTGTTCAACTTTTAAAACGATACAAGGTGTGATTTTGAAAAAATATGTTCAGGAATGAATTAACGAGTAAATATAACAAAACACTCTCATTTCCCAGATCAAATAATTACTGCCACTGCTGTTAATGTCAAAGGTGAAATAGAATCTGCAACTGAATAGCATTTTTCAGAATTCATTATCTTGCAGCACTGGTTGTCTCCTTGAAATTGATATTAAGTTAGTAGTATTAGAGTGTCTGTAATTCAAACCATATAATAAAAAAACTACATAAGAGTAGGTGATCACTGACTGTATCATCATTATGTAATTTAATCTTCCAATGAAGGGATAACAGAATCTTGAAGTTTTCAAATGTACATTTACCTTCATCAGTGCTACACAACTGAGGTACTTGTTAATAGTAACCAATGTTATTCAAGAAATTAAGATTTGTAAAAAAAACACAATTATTTATCTCGTATATGTGTGACATTTGTAAAAATGTGTGCACAAATAAACACATGATAGACTTTACACACACACACAAAATCAATTTAAGTTTATTAAACACGATCTTATCGCTTGGCCAAACACCCATATCTTGTAGGGCCCAACACCATCCATGGTACTAGAACCAACTGAATCTTGTAACTGTACTTTGACACTTTCACAGTTTGAAGTATTCATGTCGTTCACGTTATTGTATTTATCAACAGCCTCGTCGCTAACAACATCCATTTTATGATCGAAAGTTGATTCCTTGTTAATTGTAATATTCTGACGCTCAGGGTTCGATTTTCCTTGAATAAAAGACTTCATAAACTCTTTAGAACTTGTTGTAGTTCTTAATCTTATATTAAGAAAACCTTATATTCCTGTAGTTCTTAAGGAATAGTCATATCAAAGAAATAAGTTGTTTATACATATCAAAGAAACAAGTTGTTTATAGTTTTATAAACTGAAAACAATTTTTTTTCAAGTCAATGCTCACTTTGCCGCCCTCCTGGCTATGCCGCCGGGGTGGCTGCCCCCTTGGCCCCCCTAACTATGCCTCTGCTTTTGGCTATATTAAAATTTGTTAACTGAAAATAGTGTTTTAATTCACAAAATCAGATGCAGCAATATGTTTATACCATAATAAACAAATATTTTAAATACAATTACTAAATTATACACATGAAAGGATCACAGAAATGCATATAGGGTTGGCCTTCCAGAAGAGACAACCAATTCCATTACCACAAAGGAAGTGCCCCCTCAGAAGAGTGACCATATGAATTGTTCAATGGGTCCCTGGAAACTGAGTCACATTTCTGGATGATCATGCTCAGATCTTATGAATGCCTGCTTGGTATAAGTTAATAAACAGCTGATATCAGGTGTTGTGTGTTATAGTGACACAATGCAAAAAAAAAACATACTTGTATAAAACCTCTAGAGCTAACTGAATTTGTTATTATTACACTCTGAAGACAATATTATAGAGATATTTGGGTGAAGTTCCAACGGTATGTGCACATAAAAACTGTAGGTTACAATTAAAATAGCCACGAATATTTTTACATCACAAAACTAGACGCCTTGTAATTTCTTACCCAGAACCACTTCCAGGCTGAGAAAAATCTAATGCCATTTTTAAACAGCATGTATGGAGCCACTAG
Source organism: Magicicada septendecula (assembly GCA_034769895.1). Lineage (NCBI taxonomy): Eukaryota > Metazoa > Arthropoda > Insecta > Hemiptera > Cicadidae > Magicicada > Magicicada septendecula. The sequence goes on along the minus strand of CM068367.1, from coordinate 796,202,401 downwards.
CCTACATAGGTATTGACAAAATTGTACATAACACCCTCACCCTCATGTACTCCCCTCTCCCTTTCCCTTTCACACCCAAATGTTTATGAAAAGTTATCAGAAGTTTTGTTAATTACTGCTAGTATAGGTAGTCTGTGTGTGTGTCCTCCCATACTAATAGCTGGTTGTCACGGAAATAGCAATGATAAACTCAAAATCAAACTTACGTAATAGTAACAATAGTACGAACTGACAATGCGTGTTTGTAAATTTTTCATGAATTTTCTGAAGAAAGTTGCAAAACTGACATCTGTAAAATTATGTCCGCATAATGTTGGACCGCACGGTAGATTGCTGACATTTTTCACTGAATAGAAAATTTGTTTTAGATTTAGATTTTGTTTCGTAACAAGTAAATGTATGCCTACATGAAAATAGGCATACTATCGTAAACAATCGGTTTATAAACGGTTATAAGAGTTTAAGGCAGATAATGTCAGAATGTTAGACGCCCAAGTTTAGAGCGCCCAGTTACACGATTGTCATAGCACGGCTATGTTTAACAGTTTGCCGCTACAATGGTTTACAGTAACACTGAAGGGTCTGTGCGACAGGCACATACTAATCTACAGTTAGAGACTATGAATATGTCATGCTCACTGAATACCTACACATCCGACAACATATACGGCGTGCGTTTGCAAACAAACATTAACGGTTTCACGTTAAACAAAGAAACAATTCTAACTGTTCAATAAAACAGCGGCTACGTGACACGACGTTAGTCTTCTGGCTCATGAGTTAAAGAAGTGGGTCCATGTTACTCTTGATATCCGATGCTGATTCCATAATTCCCTCAGGTCTTGTAACATCAGCAAAGTATACGCCATCACCAAGTAAATGTTCGTCTATCTTATGATGTCAGCAAAGTGTATCTATCTAATTTACATCTGAAGCCCTACCTCACAAACTACAAAAATATTTCTTATTCGTACGTTTCGGGTTTCAGTTTTTCGTCAGATATGACGCAATGACTATCGGATTGCAAGGCACGGTTTGTGGTTTCAAAAGCAGTAGGATGAGTTAAATTACAAAATTTATACACGTGATCTTTTAATTCTCGTTCAATGATGTCAATACACGATAACGACAGAAATATACAGTGTAGTCTACCGCGAAGACTTACGTTTTTTATTGTACATAGGTATTCTGTTTTAAATCGATTTCGGTGAAATTTTACATACGGAAATTTTTAAAAAGGTTTAAAAAGTTGGCCACAGAAACATTTTTCTGCGTTGATACAAAGTGACAGATTTTCATAAAACTTTTGATGTGTTAGATAATTTACTTACAATAAACAAGGTGTGTAATTACAAAAACAGTTTTTTCTTACTAAAGAGTGCTCAGTATTTAAAAGTAACAGATAAAGGTAAACACGAATAAATAAATAAAAAGACCTTTACTCAAATTGGAATTCATTCTCAGGTACACAATGACAGTAACTTAACAAATGACACATACATATTTCTGGATAAATGTCCCGAGATTTGTAGAATTCCTTGATCGAATGACACTCGTCAGAATTAACTTTATGAGTTTACACTTGCTCTTTTAAATAACTCCATACAAAAATCACAGCAAAGTCTGGCGTTCTTTTCACGGGAACTCCCAAAATTCATGTACCCGACCAATCCAACTACCTGAAGCTCCTGATCCTGATCGGTTAGTGAACGTTCAATATGACTGCACAGTGAGCTAGGGACTCCAACTGAGATGAAATCCTCGTCTCTTCAATTGTAAAATGGGGAAATACGTGTTGACTTAAATCGTGTATACAAAAACACTACTTAGCTGAGAGCGTACATAGTCTGATTATTTAAGTTGCTATTGACCGACTAAGAGACGATTTTATAATCCCGCAATAACTACAGTTGTCTGCTTACCATCTGTACCATCTGAAAGTACGACAGGTATATGCCATTCAGGATCAGCTTCATAAGCTCAATTATTCGGAAACAAAACTCGATTCACCTACCGCTCGATCACTTCAAGAATGCCATGGACAAAATGACTTTTGTAAAAGTTGTAAAAGTTAACTGTTATGTTTCTTTGTAGAAAGTAACTAGTGTATTTAAAAATTTAGGTTTCATGTAAATAGCCGTCATGTTTTTTTTGTGTAATTAACGTGCCGATAATTTTGTGACTAATTTTTGTAACCGATGTTTGCGACCTTTATTAATGAAAGTATCCAAATACGTTCATAAATAAAATACCGCTCAAAAGCGTACACTTCTTTACGGCAGAGACTTTATAATCCATGGTATAGAAACAAAAAAACGCATTTGTGTATCACAAAACAGTACAATTACATGGTTTTCTTCAAGTCATGTGCTTTCAATCCACATGTGTAACAATGGTAAGTATTGCTTTACAGTTTTATTATTAGTTTTCATTTCTCAAGCTAAGAACTTGTGGAACTGCTGAAAAATAAATCAGTTACGACAAAATTTTGTGAAACGAAATGACACTGCAGATTGCTTCATTAACATTATTATCCGGTGTTGCAATCCACTCTTAACGTCAGTATGCAATACACAAACAACGAAATAACGAAAGTCAGTCTCCCACTCAAACATTTCTTTTACATCTGCTGTTCATATTCTGATATAAACGTGTCCTCTCACTTTGCTTTTATCATAGGCTATGCTTTTATGTTACTTTGTTTCAGAACTTTTGTTCGCTTTTCTCAGAACGTCAATATCACAATTTAGCAACGTAGGTTCAAGCACTTCGAAATAAACAAATACAGTACGAAAAAATACAGTAAAACTAGAGACCCCAAACAGAGGTACCAAAAATGTATGGTGTGTAATAAATGTATAACTAATAAGAACTATCAGTAGTGTTTGAAAGTTATCTAACATTTTGGTGTTTTCCGAACACCACGAGAATAGTGTTACGACCATAACGTAACATAAAACAATAATAATTTACCGGTGCATTACCAACACAATAATCTTTCGTAACTAGCGCAGAGATCATTACGCTGATAGCAGTACTACGCTGTATCGAATTTGAAACTTCCACTTAGTTTTATTCCATTGTGCAAAACAGTATTTGCTGGAATTTATAGACATGCTACTTTTTAACAGTCTGTTTTCGTTTATTAATAACTTTTCTTTACACTAGATAGTATTAACTTCATATCTCTAATTACGTCCGATGCTTACGTTCTTTAACGTTAATTTTGTTCGTAATTACGTTTCTTTCTTCTCAGTGTTTTCTATGTGGTACAATAATTCCTAGCATTCGCCAAAAAACTCCAAAAACAGTTACTGTAGGTTGTAAATTCTTAAGTGGTACGTACAAAATAATAGACACTGACTGTAGAGCTTCATGAAGATTTAGCACACCAAAACCTGGAAAACTAATTTAATAAATACAAAAGGAAACAAACAGAAATTTTTGTGCCCCCCCCCCCCACACACACACACAGCATTACAGTACATATACAAATATATGTACGTACATCAGGTATGTATTGACATATAACATCACAATAATACGGCAGTTACATAATAAACTGGAAGCAGTAATCCAACAGCGCGCGCAATATTCAAAACCATATTAGCGGAAAAATGTGTCTCGAGGCATAAATTATTGTTCTCACACATAGTAACGTACATAAAACTACAAAAATTATATGAAACGCCTACTGGGAAAAAAGAGACAAAGTGGTTTTTGCGTAAGTAAATCTGACCGGTTTTCCGAGAAGTATTCTATTAGTAAGAGGTAAAAACTTAAAAGACACAAAGCAAGCAATAGGCCTATCTTATTTATAGGCTACCAGTCACACGTGGATACTAACGGAGATGTATGAGTGTCCTCTCATCACTTGGTTTCTTGCAGTAATGCGTTAAAACAATTTCCATCGATTATACGAGAGAAGTCATTTTTAAAACGAGGTGGTATTTAATATAATCGCATCTATAAATATATGGTCGACGTATATACGTCGAATAGTTTTTGAAGGTGTAGGTATAAAATTGCACACAAGACGGAAAAGTACTGTTTCATACATACATGCCACTCGTGACATTTAAGTGTCCTAAGCAGATACCTGTAAGAAAATCCAAGGCAGGTTTGGAAATTGATTGTGCTGGGAAACAAAATAATACGAGAATCAATAGCAAACGATTGCAACTGGTCAAGTTCACTTGTGGCCAAGGTAAACAACTTGCATTCACCTACTTGTGCACTACAGTCGCATAGTGTCTAGTAGATTTCAGTTTCTGATGATGGAAGCAGCAATACCAAAGCTGTACTGTCAAACGATATTCTATTTTCATAAAACAATGAAGTAACTGAAAACGCAATGACTTTCTAAAGTGAAATGAAAAGAATTAAAGAACATTAATATGATGTATCTCCAACATTTTATTATTGTTAACCTCGAACTATTTAATACTAGTCGAGTAAGAAGACTATCGAAAAAAAAAAAGGGCAAAAAAGGCAAATTTCCAGAAACAGCATCTTTTGAGCTGACTTTTTTTTAAACGATAGGTTTACTGTTTACCTAAAAGTTTATCCAAGTTCCAGACTTCGGGCCCCCCATTTTACCCGACTTTTCATTTCCAGCAAACAGCGGAGCGTGAGTCACTGAAGTTTTCCTCAATTTTCCCGATGATAACTTCACCAAATCAGAAAAATAAAAATACCAGCGTGTTCCCCGGAAATTTTCCTATCGATCTGTGTTAGTCCTGCATTTTTTTAAAGGCAGCATAACCTACAAAAAAATTAAAACTTGCAAAAATTTACATTTTCAGATTTCCGTTAATAATGAGTGAAATAATGATTTTTTTCTTCATACGCGGTCTGAAACGAGTATACATATGCGCCGCCAAACGGCAGTAATACGTACTTGCCAGAGCATTACGTACTACGCGGCCATTCGCTGTGTGTACAAGCGCAAAAAAGGTAAAAATTATTATTTGGGAAGCTATAAAAGAACAAACTTTTTTCACTAGCTGATAGACCATGAAAATACGTGTATTTAAAAAAACTTTGTCCTGTGATGGTCATGGTGATGACTGGACCCAATTTTGAGAAATTTCCCTTTTCAACTTTAAAAATTTATTGTGGTTTAATGACAAGATGTTTCGGGATAAAAATAAATATGGAAATTCGTCTATTGGAATACTATATTCTACAATTTTTTTATGAAGAAAAAATCATTATTTCACTCATTATTAACGGAAATCTGAAAATGCACATTTTTGCAAGTTTAAATTTTTTGTAGGTTATGTTGCCTTAAAAAAATGCACGACTAACACAGATCGATAGGAAATTTTCCGGGGAACACGCTGGTATTTTTACTTTTCTGATTTGGTGAAGTTATCATCGGAAAAATTGAGGAAAACTTCAGTGACTCGCGCTCCGCTGTTTGCCAGAAGTAAAAAGTCGGGGAAAATGGGGGGTCCGAAGTCTGGAACTTGGATAAACTTTTAGGCTAAACCTATCGTTTAAACTGGAAATTTGCTATTTTTAAATTAGTCTTACTCGGCTATACTGATTTTTAACATTTTCTCGCTTCTCCACAACTATATTAACCACGTCATTACATTAATTAATTTAACAGTTTCTAGAGAAGCTATGCTTTCTGAGGTCACTTACATAGAGAGTGACGTTAACTCGAAAAACTCAATAAGTCAGTTATACTTTTACAAACAACTATTATTGAATTATCTTCTTCGCCTTGCAATTTCAATTTATGGAATGATGTGCACCCATATTTTTATTTGCAAGGTTGCCTACATAATGTTTAAAACTGAACCACTCTACTCAGGGCCGCAGCCAAGATTTCCTTCTGAGAAGTGGTTAAATTTGTATGAATAAAACTACAAGAATAAAAGGACTCTTTCCTTGTTATGTTGTCATAATCAATGTTATTACATATCTAAAAATTTCTAAATTATGAAAGAAAAGATGACAGCTTACATTACAGTATACATTTTTTTAAATTTCGCCTTACTGAATACGTCTATAAAATTGTAACAAATGAAATTAAACTGATAAAAAAAAAATTAATAACAAAATTTTTCACAAAATGGGCACTTGCAGGCCCTCAAAAAGAACAACTTCATAATCGAGCAATTAAGTGCGCAAATGCGTCGCTGGTCGCATCATTTTGTTGAGGCTGTCAGAAATCGGTTCACTGGTGGAGGGTGTAAACAGCGTTGAGCGTCGGTATCAGGTCGGTCGGGTAACAGGGCGTAGGTATACTGTATGTACACGGACACGAACACGTTTTAAGATTTTTATTGTGATTTTATGTTCGTAATGGCACTAGACTCAGGTATGAAATAGTATGGCACTAGAATCAGGTAGGAAGGGCACTAGTAGGCTAAAAAAAAATACGACAAATTACGTTAAGTAGGCCTACGGATAGTAGGCCTAATTGACACGATCGAGAAACCGGATAATACAACACATAGGCACATCTGTATAAAATTTCTGTAGCACGTAAAAAACTGCTTAATATATGTTGCCCCACTTAAATATTGTAAACGGAATTTGATACCTGCGGACTGATTAAAAATTCAAAGACTATTAGTATACAACTATCCATTATTCGTGAACTACGGTACTAATGTTTACACGAAGCGATTCGATTCATACTTACAAGACTACTTACGATGACTATTGCGCAGGGGTGCCTACAGGGGGATATCGTGTCGCCATTGGCGACATTTGAAAAATTTTTGGGGGGGATTTTTTTTTACTGTTGTATGAAATTTACTATTACTAAAAATACCGAATACAATGTGAGAACGTATTTCCTGGTCGCAATTTGCGTCAAAGCTTGCTTAAGGGGGCTGCATGGTGTATCACGTGATGAGACATCCACGAATCACAGTACAATAATTGTGATCCATTATGAAAAGAGCTTTTTTTTTTTTTAGTAATCGAGCCTGGAGTTGGGGGGGAAGCGACATAGGGCTTGGGGGGGATCGGCACCACTGCTATTGCGTATTGGAAATAGGCCTATTAATACTCGTACTCACATAAATAATTATTTCATTAGATTTATGTGACTGCATTTTACCAGTACATTTTTTTTATTTTTAACATTTTCATTTAACCATTTGGGGAGAGGGTTTTAACTCCCCCCAAAACACCCTTGCTGCGGCAGTGATTATATTTGATACATTTTTGTATTATACGTTAAGAATTATAGGCTATATTATAAGATATATCTTAGTTAATTCTACAGATATTTTCTGCACCTATAAATGGTTTAAATAAAAGTTAGTTCTGTCTGGATTACAGAAAACAACGAAATCAGTTCGTACCAAACAATGAGGTCAATTTTCTTTTAGTTTGGATGCAGTACATCATTACCTGTCACCAGATATCAGAATTAACGAACAAAGGCTAACCAATGCCCGGAACTGGTTACCAATATAACTATGTTACTAGACAACTAACACATTTTATAGTTATCTAGTAATACGTACCTAAATATTTTACACGTTATTTATAGCCTAAGTATTAGCTAAACGGAAAAATTAAGATTGTAAAACCTAAAAGTTTTATTCGCTTACAATTACGTTGTAGACAAATGGCCAATTTCTTCAGTCTTTCCTCACTCATCAGTGACCTAAGATACGTTAAAATTCCATTTATTCTGACACCCGGCTGATTTTTACAAGTTAAAAAATGTTTGATCCCATTTTTCTGGCCTGTGGTCACAAACAGGGGCGAACCTAGGGGGGATATGGGCGATATATACCCCCCGAAATTCGAAAAAATTAAAAAATGGCGAACAACTTTTTAAACACTTTGTGTGTTTTTGAAATGTAATTAAGTGACTTCAAAGTTTTGTCAATTTCAAAAAATATGGTATTTAGGTCAACGACAAGTTTAAATCATCTACAATAATAGGCCTTATACTCAATAATAAATATAACAGATGTTGAAAAGTGAAAAGAAGTCGACTTGAAAGAGAATAGGAGGACACGATTTTCCGCTGGTTACAAGCAGCTTGAAACATATTCGATTCATGTGACGATGTGCTTTACACTATGCTTGAACCATGTCAGCTGATTTATTTAATTCCGCAACGAAGGAACTGTTTGCTTTTACTCGCTAGTTGGCCGTAAACCGTGGCCTACGAAAGAGACCTCGTCTTTTCATAGGCCTCGGCCAAAAACGTAGTGTTAGTACTTCGAAATCCCACCAGTTGCACGTTAGTTCATAGTTGCGGTGTAGCGCAGCCGCAGCGGTTGTACTGCTTTGTTTATGCATGGTCTGAAGGTCTTTATTTGTTGTGTTCAACATATCAAAAAGGAAGTCTACGACTGAACACTTTTTTAAACGCAAAAACCCGTGGTTACTTCCGATTCCTTGACTTATGCTTCAGCTACTGAAAACCAAGACGATGTGGCACGAACACCTCAACCTCTTTCAAAAATTATTACACCAGGTACTTCTATACATCTAGAGGTATATCATAATGAACGTTATGAATGTGATATACTTATTATAGGCCTGTATATTGGAAAAGACTTGTCAAATGAAGTTAAACATTCTCTGTTATAAAATACGTGGACTCCCCCTGAACTCTACAAATTTCCCCCTGGGCAAAGAAACCTAAAGTTTCAAAGAAAATGGTTGGCAGAATTTCCTTGGCTTGCCTACTCGGAATTTAAAGGAGGGGCCTACTGTAAATTTTGCTCAATTTTCTGAAGTGAACACAGTGAGGGTAGGAAGAGGGCTCATGTGAAACTTGGATTTTTAGTTAGACAATCATAATTCTCGTTGGTAAAAGGCTAAAGAAAACTTCAGACTTCATGAAGGTATTGAATACCACAAAAGGTTTTTAGTTATGGCTCAGAATTTCATTTCTGTTCATGAAAATAAATCTGCCGATGTGGCCTCTCAGATTGATTCTGCAAGAAAATGCAAGTTGTGAAAAATCGCAAAAACTCCTGCCCATTGTAAAAACCGTCATACTTATAGTGCTCAAAAATTTATAATTTTATGATCAAGAGGTACGCTCGCACACACTCGAGTTAACAACCCAGGCCCGAGTCGTAAATAAGAACGATTAGACACACGTCAGACCCGACGCCAGTGGAGAAACAATGAAGAAACGTCCGAGCACACGCGACAATAGAAAACTGGGAACATCGTTGACAGAACGAACTTAGCTACGATTTACGACACCAAAACAAACCAAACAAAAGGGCAGAGTCCAGTAGCCTGGTTACGCAGAAGCGAGATGGAACACATGCTGTGGGGGTTAAGTTGTAACACGCGTATGTATGAAAGAAACACTCAACAACAAAGGGTGCAGAGAAATCTTGACGAATATGTAGACAATGGGACGGGTATTCAATGAATACGAGATACGTACTCAGCCCAGCATGAAAACAAGCCCAACGTCAAGTCAGATTTACAACTAGAAAGCGTGGGAGCCGTCTAGGAGTGACGCCCAGCGAAGAGTTGGTAATTGACGGAAAAAACGAAGGGTGAACGAACAATGGACCAGAACGCTGCAGACTCTTAACAAAAGCTATATCAGAGAGCCTCGACAACATGGAAACAAAAGGTTGATAGACAGGCGGGCAATTGCTCCATTTCCAAGAAACGACGCAACGTTCGTCGCTGGAGTACTTCGGGGGATGCCCAACGACCAACCAGAGTTTGGCATCTTCCAAAGGAACTGGTGGAGAGAGTAGTGACGACTTGGACGACGAATCAGGAAACCGATGACCAAGAATCTACAAGGTAGAGGGAAATTATGAACCTATCAACAACGGCCATAGGCGTGGAGGTGAGAAACTTGAACCCTGGCATATGGTGATTGATAAAAACTGTTTACGAAGACGTGGAGCGGTAGTAATAGAGTAAGACGGCAATAATACAGTAGTAATAGTAATACGGCAGTAATATAGTAGTAATTTCTCAGTAGTAGTGATAGTAGTAATATGATTAACAGTCGTAATAGTTACTCGGTACTTACTCCGACTTACTCAACTTCCAAGTCAGTTAGTCAGTCAGTGATATAGTTATAACCAAGTCTCGGTCTTAGTCGAACTTAGACATTCAACTCAATCTTAGTTCTACAAAACGTGTGTTTGATAGATTATCCGAGTTACCGAACTTAACGCAGTGACAAGCAGTGCGAATATACATCAATGTCGTTAAATGCCAGGTGTATACGAGAGACGTATGAGTACGTTCGGCTCGCAATATAATGCAGTACGAGTGAATTAACATTTCGATAGTAAAACATTGTGCGACAATCTCAGACATTATAAAACACTATCCAACCATAATGATTCTAAATTTTGGGCATGTGAACTAAGTGGATTAACACGAACACTAGTGCACACATAGCACACATCACGTCCAAGGTAGACAAAGTAATTAGCTACCTGAAACACGCTTACAGCAAGCCCTGAATCAAACCACACCAATGCTGATGATTGTACCTTTAACACATAAAACTGTAAAGACACTTATACACAAGCGGATAAATTCCGACATCACACTACACATAACACGAGTGGAATAATCACAAGTGAAAAGTGTCAGTGCGCATCGATCAACAGCGATAACCATGTACAAGGAACCCATTAACGGATAGAATCTTCCACCGATGGAATTTGTGGATATGCATTTTACAAGTTAAGTCCTTATGTTTTTAAATACCAGTTGATACATACTACTGCACTGTCTCTTTTCAAAGAGCTACTCCCGAGAGATCTATATAAATCGTAAAATTAATAATGTTAAATATTAAAGTCATCCATCTGAGGGCATTAATGAACGCACTTAGCTTAGAATGAAGTATATTTGATTGTTTATTGTTTGTGCACATATATATTATTGTGTTGTATTTGATAGCATTGTATGTCTTGTTTTCAGGGAACAATGAAACGAATATTATTATGATTTATGTTATTAAGTGTTTTGTTGAATGTATTTACAGGACATGATGTCATTTGTAGGTCAAGAATTTGCGTAATCAATAATGTGTAATAAATAAGTATTTATAGCATATATATAAATCTTGCGTTCATTATTGCAATTACCCTCGAATAATTAAGTTGTCATGTTTCAAGTAATTTTATCTTATTGCTTACAAAGAGTCTCAATAATTATGCTAATTAACAGTGCATACACTCAAATCACCCATTGAACTGTCAGAACAGCATACCTGTGTAAATTATATTGATCTGATAAATATTCAAATTAATTGAACAACTTAATAATCCGCATAAATTAGCATAATTGCACTAAATATAAATGGCTCCCAAAGAACGTGGGGCATAACAAATTTAATTAGAGTCAAATTTGTTAAATATAAATGGCACGGCCAATCGTGGGGCTCTACAAATGTCAATTACCACCCCCATTCAGTTAAATACTATATGGACGCCAGGAACTACTGTAAGGGGCCATAGGGATCAAGGACCTTTAAGCCTAGAAGAACCTACTGAGAATGACGGTAATTTCCGGGCCCTTCTACGGTATAGAATAAATGGGGGAGATGAGGTTGGCAGTGGATAAACCAACAATAAAAACTACACTAGAAGACAGCATAACAAAACAAAACACTGACCCATTAATTCTGCACGCTATAGGACAACAAATAATAGCAGAAAACTACAACCAATATGTCCACATCTATACAGACAGATTACTGGATACACAAAGAAAGAGGTCGGGGGCAGGATACTTTATTCCTTGTACGCAAGAATCCGTCCTTGTATCAGCTAACTCCTGTTCAAGTGTCGACATCGAGCTTCTGGGAAATAATGCAGCACTGACCTACTGCCTCACCTTAAACAACAAAAAAGTATGTATCGTCACAGACTCACAGGCTGCACTACTATTACTACAGCAATACAATCCATCAGCATACTAGTTTAGACAGCCCACATAATCAAAAAAACTGGAAAGAAACAAAACTGAGTTAACTTTACAATGGATTCCCAGTCATGTAAATATTATTAATGGTAACGAAAAAGCAGATGAGATAGCTAAAGACGCAACTATGCTGTCCCCAATAGAGGAAAGTGTAACATCACTACTGGCTGCCACTTCAGATTTCAACAGAAAACTCAGAGACATGGAAGAATGCGTTTTTCAATTCCACCAAAGGTTCAACATAAAACAGCACATCAGTACACAAGATATCTCTGTACAACATCCCTAGAAGTGTTCAAACTTTCGGCTCCAGAGGAAGACTTGACCATGTCGTAACTTGTACAAATTCAACTTGACTCAAACTGCTACCTGTCGACTATGTCATCAGCATAAGGAGACCTTACAGCACATATTAGTAGATTGCCAGACAGACATCCCAGGAGTGCCAAGACTGAAAACAAATATGGATGCAATATTGAACAACAACTCATATTGGACAGTGGCAGAGAACATCTACAGGAGACATCATGTCATTGGAGAACAATCCGGAAACACGTAATAATAATGAGAAGATGAGGTTCTGAGGGAGCATGCATCTACCTGTAGTTTGAATGCTTCATATTTAAGCTACAAAATTCAAAATGATGTCATTGAGACATGTGGAGACATAATCCAAACTCAGCTTGTTGATAAAATAAATGAAGCTGATAAAACCTCTGATATCTCTGGATCACAACAGTTTTCTATGAGCATAAGACATAACAAGACATACTACAAAAGACAAAAATGGAAAATTAATTCCCCATGAAGACTTCTTAAAATTCATGGCTATATGTGACTTAAAAGGAAAAGCTCTAGCTAATACTGTTTTGGACTAGGGGTTAACATAAAATACATACGAGGACAAGGCTATGACGGCGCAGCCCCAATGAGTGGCCCATTTCAAGGTTGTGCTGCGATAATCTGTGAAAAGTCCCCACAAGCTGTATATGTACACTGCGCTAGCCATTAACTTAATTTGGCTCTCTGTAACTCTTCCAATGTACCAGTCATCAGAAATTGTTTGGGAACAATGAAAGAGATAATAACATTTTTCAAGAGTTTCTCCCAGTGGTCCTCTGTGTATTTAAATGTATTGTTAAAGAAAACAGTTCAACTCATTCTTCAAAACGAACAAGATTACTTAAATTTTGCAAAACTAGGTGGGCTGAGCACTTAGATGAAATTACACTGTTTAAGGACATGTTTGATGTTATCTGTATGGCTCTGATGGAAATTCAAGAGGATAATAATTCAGATTCTGAGTCATCGAGCAAAGCATATCCTCTATTATCAGTACCGGTAATTGAGAAGTGCAGTTTTGTGACAGCCATGACCACTGTAAGTAAAATCTTTAGTATGTCACACCACCTTTCGACTTCTCTGTAGGCAGAGACAATTGGCCTTGTTTATTTCCTAAAACATGCGGACAACCTCAGGAAAGAAATTTAGGAAATGAGGAATAATTATGAATCAAAATTTCATCTTATTTTTATGGATCTGATGGATGATTGCAGTTCTGCTGAAGTGAGCATTGAGATACCTAGGAGAGCTTCTCAGCAAACAAAAAGAAACAATTATGGCACAGAAGACCCGGAAGCTTACTACCATCTTGCCATATACAACCCATTTCTGGACTACTTCCTGCAACAACTTGATGAGCGCTTCCTTAATCACAGAAACTGCTAGAATCTCTTCAGTATCTTCTTCCTCAGCACTGTTGCTCCATCAATGATCAAGATGTGAAGGAAATTGTATCTACTTATCAGAGTTTTGGCCTGAAGATGTGGCATTCTCTAGTGAGACGTTTGAATCAGAGATAGTTATGTGGAAGAGGAAATGGTTTGGCTTTGCTGTCAATTTATAGAGACATTTTAGTTGACCCAGAAGAAGTGCTCAACAAATTAGCAAAAAACAAATCATGAAGAGTTGAATTTGTCCTGTAAAAACTTGACTGTTGTCAAGAATAACTTTCTGAAATTTTTTATATTTTTAACTGATGATAAATAAGGACATGTTTATATATTTTAACTTAATTTTACATGTTGATAACTTTAATCACAAAGCACATAATGTGAATAAGTTTTAATTTTTTTACATTATTTTTCATAATGCGACATGGTTTGTTGTAATACTAAAAAACAAAATATTATAAAATTAAACACATGTTAATTTAAAATTTTTCGTGTTCTTGAACGTGGGAACCCTCACTTTCGTAATTTTAACGTTCTCTTTAAAGTATTTATATTCCACAGAAAGGTATTATTAGGCTTCTAAGAGAAACTGGAAGCCTATAATATAATGTATGTTTTAAATTGATTTTAATGAAATTAGTGAATTACAGCTGCTGGTTCAAATTTAATTATAATATGAGAAAAAACAATACTCTTAGAAAAAGGTATGTGGTTGGAAAAAATCCCTCCCCCCCCCCCAAATGAAATCCTAGTTCGCCCCTGGTCACAAAATTTTGAAATTTCCAAAACTGTACACTATATTCAGATTTTGGTTACCATAGTCTCTTTCATTTGATAACCCATATCGAACTTGCAATTTTATCAAACGTTTGTCCCACTTTTTGGACCCTGTACTATATGTATCAAATTTTGAAATTTCCATACTTAACACTACTTTCAGATATCAGTTAACATTAGACTCGAAAATAACATTATATTACACGACTACCCCATAATAACAAAAATATCTATAAATAGTGAAAATAGTTTGAGGGTGGGGGATATTTTTTTTATAAATTATCGAAACGAATTCAAGTAAATGATTTTAAATATAAATCTTAGAACATGGAAGTTATGTATGGTTCTCCATACTGAGATTTTAGAGAGAATTTAAAATGAAAGCAACAATGACCTCTCCAGCCAAGTGTTTTATATACAACATTAGTCATCAGAAATTACTATTATTTGCTGAAAAGAATAATGAAGTCAACTTATATAGAGATGCAATACAAGATCTTAATAGTAAACTATTTTATATAGTGTTTAGTTAACAAAATAAAATTATTCACATTCAAAGGACACAATTAGAGTTTCCATTTTAATTATGGAAATAATTTTTATGAATTACGATTTTAAGTTTTCTTTGAACATACACTAGTCAGGGTTTTATATACATTACTTATGGCTACTGGGAAATCATGAGACAAGTACAAATGGCTTCAGTGTCCTTTTTGAACCACTACTACTTCAGTGTTTCCAACCTGTTACAGCGTATGCTTCAGCATAAGTACAAGCTCAAGTGTACTCTAGTCCTACTTCAAAAACGCTCACAGACATCTTCACTTTGTTTTTACCCAACCAAATTTCAGTAGCCTTTCACTGCCTTATGTAATCTCTTTATATTCCTAATTAACACAAGGAAAGTTCGGTAGAGAAAAAATTCAAATTACATTATTTCACCAGTTTACTACCTTTATTATATTGCAATATTGAAACAAAGAACACGTTTTATTTTGGTGCAAAAACATCACAGATACGATTACTCTAAAACTAAGATATACTAAAATTGTTTAATTTTGTAAAAACTATATAAAAAATTTAATAATATTAAAAATGATAAAGAATAAAGTAATTAAATAATTTAAAAAAGTTATAAACATTGGTATACTCTATATATAAAAAAGTCTTAACAAAACAAGCATTACATTCTTTACCAATTACCAATTATGTACGTGTTTATAAGAAGGTGAGCTTCATAATAAAAGAATTACAAGAAAATGTGTGCTGAAGCAGTTCTATGTACTCCAGGTCAAACTTTCACCTGCTCTTTCTTCCCTTTTTGCACCCATTTCATTTAAAAACATGGATGGGTTACTGACACTAATACTGGATCATTTGCTAAAGGTTCCATTTGAAAACTCTTTTTGAAATATCTATTTATATATCTGTCAACAACATCTACTATAATTCTGCAATATTTACGATATCATATTTTTAAATATCTTAGCATTTGTTGAAAGTATTGTATTCAATACTTTAAATATTGAATATTTATTGACACTAATAATTCATACTTAAAATATTTTGTATTTTAAGATAGATGAAAAAGCATGTGAATTGAAATGTAAAATGGTATTAAAACCATTTTATATATTATGCATTTGAAATACACAATGGAAAATAAGTATTCTGCTTTTTACATTTCCATTTAAAATAAATCTATTTCAAGTAATCACAGCTCTGGCTGTATGCTGCAGTCAATACACTCCCCTATGATTACAGATAAAAATACGAGCAAGCTAGTGCCTAGTACCTCATATAACTGAGAAAAATAGAAATGTTCACTCAGAAAACTAGTAATCAAAACAACTCCCTAAAATACCAACCTCTAGAGAACGTTAAGAATCTCTATAGTAGGGTGTATCATAGAAGACAGGTTAATACGAAGATCGGAATGTTTTAAGAACAGTAGTTTGAGGATATTGATAATCCATTATGGACAGTCCTTCATGGAAGCCACACTGCTGAAAAATCTAATAAATTTTTGTGTTCAAAGTACCACACCAAACTCCAAGTTATCAACATCTCTATTAGTTTACACAAAAATGAATCAAGGAAACAGGGCAGTAAATAGCATGTAAAAACTGTTATTTCTCAGACTTACTAAGGTAACTAGAACTGACAGTGCCTACGATGTTGGACAAAAGTTGTGGCAACGTGCCTTTGCTTGACAAAAAATCAGAAACTTGAAGAGAAGGAGACAAGTGAGTTTTCCTCTTCAGGTGGGTTTCTACTAGTTCAATAGTGGATGTTCATTGGTCCTAGAGAAGAGCCACATACAGAAGTTAAAGTTTATGAGAAACTGTCACACAAAAATATAATGTTTAATGAATAATATGCAATTTATCAAATATGAAACAAGTCTTATCTTGATCTTTTCTATATCTTTAAAATGTATTAATTCAGGTGAGAAAATAAAGGGTGAAGACCTACATTATACTTTGGCAAAAGATAAATAATACAGTTACCCCACACTATAACAATGTCACTCTCACTATGTATACATACAAATATCTCCCCACTGCGGAATTCATAAACCACTTATTAAGAAGCAGTCAGTATCACCTTTTTATTATGTCTGGTGTACTTGACAGATGAGGGTATGCAAATTCTGCACAAACAGCATATAATTAAGGTTAAATGCTAGCAAAGATCAGAGGCACTATACAAATGATTCATTGAGTTTTTATGCATTAAAGTGATTTATATCATCAAAATTTCTGAATTACATCATTAATGATGTAAGAAATACTTTTGGTCATCAAAACTAAACCACTCTGATGTTGCTAAGTATACTGTTACACTGCTTTAGATAGTTTATGAACAAAATAAAATGATGAACTAAGATTTATGTCACTGACTTCATCACCACCATTTACCAAGAATTCAATGACTACCAAATATATATTCAGTTATGTACTATGAAATACAAAACTAGGTTACAATATTGTTACGATGGTCTAACTGAACGTCGTATGGTACAGTGGAAAACAAAATACAAGACACTACTGAAGTCACTGAAAACCAGCTTTAATTATCACAATTAATAATTCATAATCAACTCATACAATAATGCAAACTAAATTTATCCACACACAATAATAAAGTTAAATAATAGAGTTACACACAATTCATAACATAGGAACACTTCACTTCGACAAACACTCGATCCGCGCTAAGGAAAATCGCTCACGTAACTAACTGACAACCCGGGTGCTATGGCTTTTTATAGGTAAGCGCAGAGGTTCAGTATAGCTTTCTCTTCTTACTGCACGCTGGCTTAATAAGTATCTCAAGTGTTCTTGAACACACTAGAACACCTACTTGTGAGTGGCCTTGACTGAGACAACACCTGCCACACTGAATGGGGGGGGGGGGGTGGAGAATATTCTGGGCTGTTCGATAGGCTTCTCGTTACACTTTCCCATACAATTAGGTTACATTTTCCCAACTCTTTGATAGTTGAAAATTCATGTTAGTTTCCAAGGGATCCGCCATAAGTAACATGCCACCATCAACCTGAAGATGCAACCTACAAATTGATAATAAAATTCAAATGATTCCTCCCAAAATTGTGTCTAAAAGCTGAAACTGGAGAGCCTAAATTGACCACACACAGAAGCATTGGATACCTTCAGTTGTCTTTGGGTTGTGTAGAAACTAAAAAGTGGTTATTCCGATAGCCTATTTGTTGTTTTGACATTTAGTGAGGTACAAACTGTTGCACACAGTAAGTCCTTTGTGAGCTTTAGTTACAGTATTAGCAAAGCAAGCGTAAAGTAAAACATTAATTTAATAATTATTTAAAATTTTGTATAATGTTTCTTTAACCAATTATTCATCTAAGTTTACTTTTTAGTTCACATACTTGGTTAACTTTATAAAATTTAATTTAATTGGTGAGCTATAAAAACATTGAAGTAACTTGTGGCATATAAACATAAAGTGTTGCCTTTACAAATAAATTACAAAAAATTATTTTAATATTTTTAAAGGTGTTTATTAAGAAGAATGTTGATCGGTCATGTTAGGACCAAATAAAATGTTAAGTTCAGCTGCGGCCATGTGGACCGCGTAAAATGTATTGTATGTCAGCACATATGCCCTTTTTTATAGAAGGAATGAAACTTGGTGTATTATCGCCAGGATGCAAAATGATAAAGATAGTGGACTGTATAAATAGATTTATTAAGTTACTCCAATCTTACACTCAATTCATTGTAGTGAGGTTGGCTAATCCTGAAGATTAAATTTTGAGAAGCGATTCGGAAATGAAATTACATTTTGATGCGGCACAAATGTGTGCACTTTAGTTACATCGAAACGTGGTGGCCTCAGGCCTAAATTATTGTCGTATGATGAACTGTATGAATCGTATGAATTGAGGCGCGAGTACGCGGAACTCAATTATGAGAACAAGTACTAGCAAGGTATTGCTAGTATATTGCAAGTATGCAATATGTATAATGTTGTAAGGCCTAAAGCCTAAATAACTGTCGCGACAACAGAAATGAAAATGACAGAGTCAGGCAGCAAACGTGAGAACGTCCGCTGCCAGCCAAGGCTCGTAGTACTGTGTCTGTTATAAAAACGAGATAAGAACGATTCAGCAAGTGTACAGATTAGCCAACCTACAAATACGAAAATTACCATACTACTGTCCATAACTGCCCGTCAAAAAATCAAAAGATTTTTTAATACATTTTAATAACTTATTGTAAAAACAAAAAAAAATACAGAGTTCTTAATAATAAAGGTTAATCTCAGTAGGCTGCATTAAACCTTGAGTTGTAGTCTTAGATAGCAGTTATGACATTAACTGCTTAGCGATAAGCTTGATAGATGATAAGAGTTGAGCAGGCCAAAGTTGGCGTGCAGCTTGAATCAAACATGAGTAAAATGCAAGTTAGCAATGTATTGCCAATACATATTGTGAATACAATATTGAACGATATAAAACATGAAAATACATAATTTAACAATGTTTAATGATGAATAATCGGTGACTCATCACATGATGGGCCCGATAAATTGTAACATTTATGCAAGTCATAGTGGTTAGCTTGAACCAGTTAAGGCCAGTAGACCAACACAAGCAGAATTGAATACAATGAGCAAACAAAATTATTATAAATTGTACATGAAAAGACATAAATTTAGCATGACGCCATATAGTTTGAACGATGCATGCTATGCTGATGTATCAGGAATATACAATAAATTGTTACGTGAAAACAAGTTATACATAGTTGACTGATTGCAAGCACAAATTGTAATGACATGTATGTCATAATGAGCATGAATGATAATTGTGCAATGCGTGATCACAGAATGCAAAATACAATATAAATACAATATAAAAATAAAAATATAGGCGTGGCGTGGTTATAGACAGTAGATGCGAAAAACAATGTGTTTTACATAAATACAAGTTATATAATAAATACAATAGAAATCAGTTTAGTTACTTACAAACATGAATAAGGCACAACAGCACAAGTGACAAGTACAACAATGTGGTTATACAAATGTAAGACACGAGTTGAACAATTGCGAAAAATACATTCATAGAATAATAAAATCACACATATTGACAAATGTGCAAGAAAATGCATACATGGTTGTGTAACTGCATACCATGCGAATATTATGTAACAAATTTTATATAAAGCAATACCACCAATAACATGACACATACCCAATACCAATATCAAAATATAAATGTGTAGGACATAATATGCCTCACAAATTGTTAACATATAAATACAAAAATAGCAAAGTATACCACCATGAAACTATGATAGGTACAGACATAATAGGACAGTGCATGGTTGTAAATTACAAATCACATGCAAATTTAGTATAAAAACACGCAATGATGCAAAATTAACATTAAAATGTTGTGATGATACATATCACAATTAAGTTGACCAAATGGTCGTACAATGAAGTAATGAAAGCCAGTGGCCAAGTAAACTAGCTTTGTGCTAAATAATTATAGTAACCTTGTTCAAGCCTCGTCCGGGGCTGGCAACAAGCATAGCTTATGAACGGGTCTCCGTAATATACCCGTAGGCGTGCGAATGTCTACAACTCTAATTAAGTTGTCTGGGCCGGGAAATGTGGCGGTAATTACCCCAAATTTCTATGATAATGGAGGTAAGTTATCCTCCATCAATAAAACCAGGTCACCAATGGAAACATTATCCTTGGCGAATTTCCACTTGTGACGTTGTTGTAATTGATGTAAATAATCGCGAGACCAAGCCTTCCAAATGACTTGGACAAACTTCTGGAGAAGTTGCCAACGTCCAAGACGAGAGATGGGAACGTGAGATAAGTCTGGGTCAGGTATCGCCATTAATGGCGTGCAAATCAAAAAATGGCCAGGTGTAAGTGGCACCAGATCATTTACATCTGATGAAATGGCAAATAATGGGCGAGAGTTTAGACATGCCTCTATCTGAGACAAAACTGTCGTAAACTCCTCGAAGGTGAGTACAGACTTGCCTACCACGCGGCGCAAATGATGCTTTAAAATCTTTATGCCGCTCTCCCAAAGACCACCAAAATGGGGTGACGAGGGCGGTATAAATGACCATGAAATACCCTGAGAGGTGGTAAAGGATTTGATTGATGAGGTGGCATCCTTATTATGCCAAAGATTGTAAAGGTCATGTAAAACATTGCGGGCCTTCCTAAAGTTCGTGCCATTGTCAGAATATAACTGGCTGGGTATGCCCCTACGGGACATAAATCGACGTAAGGCAGCTATAAACGCGTTGGCTGTGAGGTCGGAAACCAATTCCAAATGAATGGCCCTGGTTGCTAAGCAGATGAACAAAGACACGTACGATTTTGACAAGTCCTAGATTTCTGCCCGCCATGACGAATCATGAAGGGACCACCATAATCAACTGCGCAGAATTGAAACGGCCGCGAAGGAGTGACTCTAGGAGATGGTAAAATACCAAGCCTCTGAACCTGTTGTTTGGCACTAAACCTGAGGCACTTGACACATCTACGAATAATGGAGTGAATGACTATCTTGGCGTTAATAATCCACCAACGCTGGCGAAGTGAGTGATGCACGAGTTGAGAACCAGCGTGAAGTAGACGAATGTGTTCGCGTTCAATAATAAGGCGAGTAATATGAGCCGATGGATGCAAGACAATAGGGTGTTTATTGTCATAAGGTAATTGCGACTGCTGTAAGCGCCCGCCGACGCGTACTACGCCAGACTCATCACGAAACGGGTCCAGAGAAGACAACTTACTCCTAATAGAGACAGAAGACCCATTACGAAGACAATTAATCACGGCAGCGAAGTGGATCGACTGAGATTGTTTTACGAAAAAATTAAGAGTGGAATGAATTTCAACGGGGGTAAGAGCGCCCGATATTTTCTCAGCACTGAAGAGTCTAATATTTTTGATGAATCGAAAGCAGTAAGCGTACACGCGTGTCAGACGGTGCAACGAAGAAAAGTCCTTTGAAAGATCAATAGCCAGGGTAGACATTAGAGAAAGTTTGGGGGTTTGTTTCTCCTCCGCAGTGAATTCAGCAGACGACAGATTAGCAGGTAAAAAGGGTGGAAAAGGATTGGACTCGGAAGATTGAGACAAACAGGCGGGACCATGCCACCAAAGCGAACAATCACGCAACATGTCGGGGTGGCATCCTCTAGAAATGATATCAGCAGGATTATGACGAGAATTGATGTGATGCCATGTGTATGCTTGCGTGAGACGCTGAATCTCGGCAACACGATTAGCGACGTAAGTTTTCCACCTCGAAGACTGGGCATGAATCCAGTAAAGGGACACCATAGAGTCAGAATATAAATGAACACTATTAATAAAGAAATGAAGAGCATGGGCGACCTGGAATACGAGTCGTGATAACAATAAGCAAGCGCAGAGTTCAATGCGAGGTAATGACACCTGACGTAGTGGGGCCACGCGAGATTTAGAACACAGAAGGTGACAAGAGGCCGATGAATCTTGATAAATGACTCTAACATAAACACAACACCCATAACCCTTTTCAGAAGCATCCGAAAACCCATGTAATTCAACTATCCTTGCCTTAGATTTGCAACGAATAGAACGTGGGACAATAATTTTACTGATCAGACACAACTTATCGCACAATGAATGCCAATGCAAGCGTAATTGCCCGGAGATTGGCTCATCCCAACCAAGATTGCACAGCCAGAGTTGCTGCATAAACTGTTTGTACAGAAAAACAATGGGACCGACAAGTCCGAGCGGATCGTAAATGCCTGCGATAATCGATAGGATTTTCCTCTTGGAGATGCTTGATTCAACGGGGAATGATTTGATGTCAAACAAAAATGAATCGGTAGTGTTATTCCAAAGAATGCCCAAGGTACGCACATTACCCTGTTTGTAATGATAAATTACAAATTTAATCCCAATAATCCCAAATTAAATATCAATCCCATTAAAGGGAGTGATAAATTGTCATGATTTGCAACCACCTGGGGTTCATTTGATGCCCATTTATGCAGCGTGAGACCGTACTGACTCAACAACGTACCTAAGTCAGATTTCAACTTGGTCAGATCAGAAATGGTGTCTGCGCCAGTTAACAAATCGTCAACATAGAAATCATTGATTATAGCTGATGCTGCATCAGGAAAGAAGCTTTATGATCCTTACCAATTTGATTAAGACAGCGAGGAGCCAAAATTGAAGCACTAGCAGTGCCGTATGTTACAGTGCATAATACAAAGTGTTTAAACTGTTCGAGGGGAGAGTCGCGCCACAGAATACATTGATAATGACAATCCTTCTCAGCTACCAGAATTTGTCGATACATCTTCTCGATGTTGGCAATGAGAACATAGTTATGCATACGAAATCGCAAAAGAATAGAAAAAAGGTCTTGTTGGACGTTCGGGCCTACCAACAAGATGTCATTGAGAGAAAGACCATTGGTAGTTTTGGACGAACCGTCAAAAACGACGCGATGTTTTGTCGTAGAACTAGAACTCTTAAAGACCGCATGGTGTGGCAGATAGTAGGTATTTGAAACCCCAGAATTGATAGAGCAATTGTCGATAAGCGTCATGTGGCCAAGATCCTTATACTCCTGAATAAAGTTTGCGTAGTCGCGCGCAAGCTTGGAATCGCGCATGAACCGGCGTTCTAAACTCAAGAATCTTGCTTCAGCGGTAGCATAGGACTCACCCAACTGGGGATTGTCTGACTTAAATGGTAGCGCAACAACGAACCTACCCTCTTGATTGCGATGAGTAGACCTAACGAAATGCTCCTCACAAGGTGACTCGTTATTAATAGGTGCATTATCAGGGACAGTTTCTGTCTCCCAAAATTTTTCGAGAGACTCCAGAATTTGACCGTCATTGTTCCTAGCTAGGAACGAAACAGCAGGACCCTTATAGCGGCAGTGTTTGGGCAGATTGCCTGCAAGAATGTAGCCTAACCTTGTTTCCTGTATAATAGGAAAATGAGAACCGCGGACGTATTTGTTAGCTAAGATTAAATCTAGGTAGAATTGCGCCCCTAACAGTATGTCATTTCGGATGATATGTTGAAATTTGGATCAGCAAGAAAAATGTTATCTGGAATGTTAAATTGATTTATGTCAAAAGATTGTGCTGGCAGTTTATGGGTTAATGCAGATAAGACAGCACATTTTGCCTCGAAGCTAAATCTTTGATAACGAGAAATAATGCGTATAGACGCGAGATTAGTGGCATAACACACGGTATTATTTATACCTGTAATCGGTATGTTGGATTTAGTCAAGTTAAGCCGTAATTTCTTGGCAAATGATTCCGTACAAAAATTTATTTGTGAACCCGCATCCAAAAGAACTCTTGCGGTTTGTCTGTTGCCAGCCTGGTCAATGACAAACACAATTGCTGTTGATAAAAGAATATTATTTGTGGATTGTAATTTGAGTGAACAATAATTACTGCTGCTGGCAGAGACTGGCTTCGGCACATTGTTTATGTGCAACAATGTGTGGTGTCATTTTGAACAGATCTTACATGATTGTTTAATCTTACAATTAGATGAGAAATGATCTGGTCTCAGACAATTAGTACAGCATTTATGATTTAATATGAATTGTCCTCGTTCTGATGTGCTTAGTGCACGAAATTTATCACACATGTAAATTGGATGATTACATTTACAGCATAAACATGAATAATTATTTGACGCTGAGTGATAACTTTTAAATGCAGTACTGCCAGCAGCGTTTCGTGATTTATGTTTGTCAGATTTATTATTGAATCTTAAACTTAGCTTGTTGAGTTGCTGTCTGGCATCGATAGGCAGTGTATTTTCTAACAGCTGTCTACGTGCGTTTAAAAACTGAGTGAAACCTTGAAAGTTAGGAAGATTATCAGGGTCTATAGACTCCTTCCATAATTTAAAAGTAGTATGGTCGAGTTTCGCTGACAATAATTGTACAGTGATAAGCTCGAATGAATCCACTGACAGTTGCATGGCCGCCAGTGAATTAACGGAAGACGTTATCGTATTTATGAATTCTGCCAAACTTTGGACAGAGTCCTTTATTGTTGACTTTACTTCAAGTAAATTTTGAATATAGTACTTTGCTAGTATGAATTTATTATTGTCA
Organism: Magicicada septendecula; assembly: GCA_034769895.1. Taxonomy (NCBI): domain Eukaryota; kingdom Metazoa; phylum Arthropoda; class Insecta; order Hemiptera; family Cicadidae; genus Magicicada; species Magicicada septendecula. The sequence continues at coordinate 796,177,288 of CM068367.1, read as the reverse complement.
TATCTAGTGGACAGCAAACTCAACGCTATCGAGTAGTTTTCATTACAGATAGGTAATGACTTAATTAAATCTAGCAGCTCATTTTTCAGAGACGAATACAAAAAGTGTAATTTCTGCACTGACGATAAATCAGATCTGGCATGCACCAAGTCCAAAAATATTGAGTAGAAATGCTGCCATTCTAAGATATTGCCTGTGAAGCAGGGCAAACTTATTGGTTTTAGTTGCGTATTGCTTGTCAATACGGGAGATACAGTCTGAACGTTAAAAGTTTCTATAAGTTGTAAGATATTAGCTTCTGTCGAGTATAATAGCTCTTCGACCTCAACTCGGTCTTCTTGAGCAGCGTTTATGTCTTTTGAAATAAGCTCAATTTCGGACTGTACCTCATCGTATTTTGTTGCCAAGCTTTTTAGACTTTCAAGTCTGACTGTTGTAACATGACATAAGGTAGTGAAGATTAATTGTATTTAATTATAAAATAAAAAGCTGAAGATAAGAGTAAGAGGCAAAAAACTTATAAACTTAGAGATCAATAACCCAGTAACCCAATAAATGACAAATGACTATTAACCTGACAATGACCTGACACACTAGATCGGATAAAAAACCAAAGGAACCAAGAGACAATGAAGAAGCAGCCGAGACCTAAGTGCAATCAAATAATCCCAAATAATGACCAGTATATTGTAAATTAAATAATAAACTGAGATGTGTAGTATATGAGATTTAACTAGGATAATAAGATTAATGGAAGGTAATAATATCACATATATCTTATTGATAAAAGAATGTACTTATATAATATAAGGTAGGGAGTTAGAAACTAACCATACCCCAAACTAATAGTAATGATAATAGCCAAAGGCAATAAACAATGCTTTGAGCCAAACAAAAGCAAAATTTAAGTAATAACTAAAAGTGATCAGAGTGATTTGGAAGTAAATTAGTTATTCATGACCATAATCACACAGTGATATAAAATAATCAGACAAATCGTGTGAATAAACAAGTGAGTAAGTTAAAAATGTGTGTAAAATTAAATAAGTGGTGAAGTGCTAGGTATAGCATATAATGGAACAAAGTGAGAATGATAATAATTAAAGAAACCTTCTAATGAAAGGAAAAGTGCAGTGGGGGTGTAGAATAAAATATTATATAAGCAAACTATAATAAACAGATAAACAATTTTTGATAAACTATACATTAGTAAGAGATTAAACTAATTGTGATATTATAAATTTAGGTAATAGGATGTCAGAATTATAAAATAAGGTAAGAATTAAGTTATTAGAATGAGTAGTAAATTAAGAAGGACAGACACTGTATTTAAGTGAAGGGATTAGTAGATAAGACATATCATGTAAGGAACAGTTTATCAGTAGTATTGTAAGAGTTTTATTATTGTTCAAAAACCATAGAATGTAGTAAATTATAGGATAAGCAAGATAACAGTAGAGAAAAGAAAAGGTAGTTAAAAAGTTATTTCAGGCTAGAACCTGACAAGGAATCTTTCATAATAAGAATTAGAGTTAGGAATACTGATGTTTATTGTTTGTTTTGTTTATAAAATTGGATTAGAATTACCAGATATGTTATTAAGAAATGTTAGGTGGGAGTAGAATAAAATCTAGGCTCTAGGCCAACTGTTGAATATAAATTTAGTAATTTTGAGAACAGATAATTATCCAAAGTTAAGGCAGAATATGCCAAATGGTTAAACCGATTAAGTGAGTATTCCTAGTACCAAAATATATGAATAACAACTAATTTTGAATAAAATATATGTAAAATATAAAAATGGAAAATAGTAAAAATGTAATTAGCTATTCAAAAGTGGGCATGAGGGATATCAAAATGATCATCATGAAAAATTAGGAAGAATGGTACTAATGTAATAACTCTAGCTATTAGTATAAGATAGTAATCTTCATTTGAAGATATTTTGGTAAAATTAGACTAAAAAAGACGTTAAATCATAACAATGACTTAAGTTAATAACCAATGAAAATTAGCATAATTTATTAGGTAACCATAGCAACAAGAATTTTATTGCCAAAAAACCGTTAGATTTTCAGTAGTTATTATTGACCAATGCTAGAGAGTGGATCGAGGAGCTCTCGTATTAAAATTAAAATTATTATTATTAAAGTAAATACGAACCTAATTTAAACCAGATGGAGATAACTACAATAGTCCAGGGAATCCTGAACAAAATTTTGTTTATAAAAAATTAATTAACAAACCGTAATTATCTGAAGAAGACGGAACGACGCAGTGAAGAAGAGAGACGACAACGGACACCAAATGAAGATCATTGGAACATCTTAATAGAAGAAGACAGACGACAACCGAAGGAATACGAGGCCTGAGTCAGCGAGGAGAAACATCGAGACGAGGGAAATAAACTTCTGGAGAGTAGAAGAAGACGACAGCCCAGGAGTTATCCATAGAAGAAGACGACATCAGGATCTTCAGCAGGAAAACCGATGAGTATAAACATTATCCCATAATCGAATTCACAATTTTTGGTCAGAATTAATAAATAACTATTTCACTTCACTGATCACTATTCCAATTCAGAAATAAATGCTTTGTTAAATTCACTATTAAACTTTAATCAATTAGCAATTATTAAAAGTAAAACATAATAAATAATTGACGAACCTTTTGATAACTAAATTTGACAAACGAAAACTAACCCAAAATTTCTTTACAAGTTTTCATTGGTAATTACTTAATTGAATACAATGAGATATTAATTTGTTTATGTAATTAGTATTAAGAATTGTTATAACTTTGTGTGTGTTAGCCGTAAGTATATATTTCTGTAGCCGAAAGGACTTTAACACCCCTGAGAAAAATCATATTCAACTGTAAACTAACATTAAAGACGCTATGTATACGAACTGAGCAAGTACCAACCGAACAAGTGTAATAGCCGGTGCAGAAAACGAATTTGATGTACTATAAAGTAATTGAAATATTCTAAAAGGTTAATAAATGTTCTCAATCTGCAATTCTGTATGTTTGATTCAGTTAATTTATAATAACAACTAAGAATTATTGAAGTGAAAGCGTTAAAGCAAGACGCTAGCCGAGTCAACACTGCAGAAAGCCGTGCGCCAATCAGGTGGCGAGGCGGCAACATTTGAATGCAGCAGAGCGAAATACGGTTTACCCGTAAACGACAGAGCAGTTACATAGTGACACGATTAACACTAAATAACATTATTATTAAAACTTTACAACCAACATTAACGTTTTAGTTACAAAGTGGCTTCCATCGCGGGGCTTGATCTATAGCGGCCAAACAAACACTTTAGTTACAAAGTGGCGCGCCAACTAGTAGGGCTAGAATAGTTAAGGAAATATATCTTTAAACTTTACAGATTCTAGCGGCGACTACAGAAATGGAACGGGCAGAACACGAGACGAGACCCCAGACGAAGCGACGCGAAAAGGAGGCGGAAGAGGAAGCAAGGAGATTAGAAAAGGAGATCGAGAAAGGTGCCAGAATGGAGGAAAAGGAAATAACTTCGGTGGAAGATGTCGAAGAATTACTAACCCCTATGGAAACGGATAAACCTACACAGTAGGAGGAAGCTGGGGAAAGACCTGATTGGAAACAGTTTATGGAATTAATGAGTAGTATGCAGAAGAGTATGGATAACAACTTTAAGAAGCAGAAGGAAGAAATCAAAGAAAACTCCAGGAAGCAGAATGAGAAAATGGAGGAACGGAGAAAGGAAGACAAAGAAGAACTAGATAAGAAATTTGAGTCAATAAATGACAACTTCAAGAAAATGGACCAAAATAATGAGAAGATGGAGAAGAAATTGGACAGCACTAAAGAAGATTTAAGGAAGACCATTAATGGAAATAACGAGAAATTAAGACAGGAAATGAAGGAGGAGAATAAATTGATTAGTGAGAAGATAGAGAGAAGTAATGAGAAAACCAGTGAAGCCTTGAGACTAATGAAGGAGGATATCGAGACGCTGAATGATAAAATTGAATATAACCAAGATACATTACAGCAACAGTTGACTGAGTACAGAGAAGAACTGAAACAAACTGTAATGGAAACGGAAGAGAAGACAGAGAAAACCAGCGAAGTAGTGATGCAAGTCCGAGAAGAAATTTTAATCAAGATGAATGAAATGGAAGGCGAAGGTAAGAGGAGGGTTGAAGGACTCCAAAAAGAAACCAACAACAAATTAGAACAGATACAAACCAGAGTAGAAGAGAACTATAGCAGATTGGACGCATCAGTGAGTGAAGTGAAGGACACCACAACCGCCCAAGAAGGGAAAATAGCTGAATTTAGGGCTAGAGAGTTACGCCTACAGGAGGAGATCAACGCATTGAAGGATCGACCAGTCATGACCTCACATGTATTATGTAGCGAAAACAGAGAGACAATAAACTTTAAAAACTATAAACGCAACCCAATTGAGTTTATAGAACGAGTGGAGGAGAACTTAGCCCGAACCAAAGAGACAAGGTGGACGGTAATCAAGAGCATGATAGATGACATGTTCAAAGAAGTCCATGATAATTGGTGGACGGCGGTGAGACCAGATATAAATAATTTCAGTGAGTTCAAGAAATTATTCAAAGACAAATACTGGTCGGAGGCGACTCAGCACGTGGTGAGAAACAACATAAGCAATGGCAGATTCGACCCTTACCTACGACAGTCACCAACCGCTTACTTTTTAGGTAAGGTAAGCATAGCAAAGAACCTCGAACCTAACATCCCGGAAGAATGCCTAGTGACACAATTGGCATATCACTATGACGGTGAGATCACAAAAAGCCGTTTAAGTGGGCGAATTAAAACTATACAAGAGATGGCCGCATTATTGGGAGAGTACGAGCGGGAGAAACACTATGTCTTGAACAGACAGAAGAACTCACCAAACTACAGGAATTATGACAACCGGAATCAACCAAGTGGGCCACAAGGAAACCACACCCCGGCCAACCATCCGCCATCCAACCCCAATAATTATCGAGGGTTCCATAACCAAAACAACAACAATAATTACCCAAGAAACCATAATCAGAATTACCCCAATAATAATAACAATGTAAACCATCCTTACAACAGGGGACATAACCAAGATGGAGGTGGGTATAACAGACCAAATAATCAGTACCATAATAATAACCTGTCGACACAGAATCAAACATACAGACGACGGGTGAACTATGTAAATGCAGAAGGTAGAAATGACGGGAGACGCAGTTATAGAAGACCGAGGAGCCGGAGTGCCGAAGAGAACAGAAGAAGTCGAGAACAGATAACTCGAAATGACCACTCGATTGAAAGAAGGCAAAACGCGGAGAATAATCACCCCGTCAGAACAGAGGACCGCGCCGAAGGCAACGGCCAGCATTTAAACGAGCAGCGGCAGTGAGAATACCACAGGACCCGTCACTGATCCGATCTATTGGGTTAATAACTACACAGACAGACGAGACAAATGACAACACTATTATAATAATTCAGAACCATTATCTGAAAAATATCTGAGAGGAGCTTATGGAAGAAAATTCCTCATTGATCAAGCACCCGGATAATGAAATTGCCTATGTTACCGCTAAAGTATATAATGTAAATATAAAATTTATGATCGACACAGGAGCAAATGTGTCTCTAATTGATATAAACATGTACGACAAAATTCAAAAAGAGAGTAAGACCAGCTTACCAACGTTACCAATAAGTAACATTATTTTAATTGGGGCCACTGGGAGGCAAAATAAGACAATTAAGAGACAAGTGTCTCTAGAAGTCATAAGCAATGGTGAGACACTGCCTATGATATTTTTAATTGCTCACAACTTGCCATTTGACATTCTAATTGGTTGTGACATATTGAGAAAGTACTCTGCAGTTATCGATATGGAATTATCGAAGGTAACCATGAAAAATGAAGGCAGAGAATGGGTAGCTGAATTAACTGGCAGCAAAGGGGTCCTACCAGTAAGTAAAATATACAGCATAAGAACAGTTTGTGATTCACCAGACCGGAGGTGGGAAGTGAAGCCAGACAGTCAAGTAAATAATGACATTCTATGGCATCGGAAATTGGAGGAAATCCGACAATTCTGAGGAACCCAAGATGGGAATCCATTGACAGAGCAAGAGGTGGAGAAGTTAATAAGAATTTACAACAAGTACCGACATGTATTTTCCGACCAACCAGGAAAGGTACGGGGGTATCAATGCAAGTTGAGATTTAAAGAAGTGGCCAATTTCAATAAAAAATCCTATCCCATAGCGTATGCAGCCAAGGAAGCAGTGCGCACAGAAATTAGTAAAATGATGGAGGAAGACATCATAGAATATAGTTGTTCGCAGTACACCAGTCCTATAGTTGCTGTTACGAAAAAGGATGGAAGATTACGCTTGTGTCTCGACGCTCGAGAAATAAATAAAATACTGATCAACGACAGGACATCTCCTGGCGAGATTGAGGAGATCCTCAAGAAGTTCCATGGAACGCAATTTATCAGCACCTGGGATACGGTCTGCGGGTACTGGCAAGTAGAACTGCACCCAGCCAGCCAAAAATACGTAGCGTTCATATTTGAAGGCAGGAACTACCAGTTCAAGCGACTACCTTTTGGGCTGGTAAACTCAGTAGCAATATTTGTTCGCTGCATGGACCACATACTGGGTCCCGAAACTATGAGCTATACCACCGTATACGTTGATGATCTGCTGATCACTTCATCAAATTGGGAGGAGCATTGTATGAGAGTTGAAAAAGTGTTAGAAAAATTATCCATTAACAATGTGACATTAAAACTAGAGAAGTCTACACTGATAGCAGCAGAAGTCCAATTCCTTGGATTCAACCTGTCACGACAAGGAATAACACCATCAACCGATAAAGTAGATGCCATTCAACGTTTTCCTACCCCTAAAAATAAGAAACAGTTACAGTCGTTTCTGGGCATCTGTAACTACTACAGAAAGTTCCAGCAAAATTATTCAGAGCTGACTACTAAACTATCACCACAGCTATCATCCAAAAACAAGTGGATGTGGGGCCCAGAACAGGAAACAATCTTCAACACTATCAAAAAACACTTCCTCAACACTATCATGTTAAACCATCCCGATTTCAATAGACCCTTTTACATGAACTGCGACGCAAGCGACATTAGCTTGGGATCGGTGCTTTACCAAGAAGACAAAGATGGAAACCACCAAGTAATAAGCTTCGCCAGCCGAACATTAAACCAATGTGAGCGCAATTATCATGTAACTGAAAAAGAACTGTTGAGTGTGGTCTTTTCTTGTGGAAAATTTCGGACTTACATACTTGGATATCCTATCACCGTGCGCACCGACCATAAATCCATTTCCTTTTTGAAGAACTGCAAACTCAGCCATGGTCGATTAGCCAGATGGATTCTTGCTCTCCAAGAATATCACATCAACTGGGAGTATATCCCTGGTAGCAAAAACACAGCAGCTGATGTGCTATCACGGATTAACACAGAACAACAAACCTTTGATGGAGAAAAGGAGACCATTGTGAAGGTATTTAACATCATGAAAAATAACGCTGATCTAGAAATGATAGTGAACAAAGTGATACAACACCAGAAGGAGGATGCAAAATTAAATCAAATCCGAGAGAGACTAGATCGACAGGAAGAAAAAGCAACTCAGTACTATTGCGTTCATGAAGATATTTTGTTTGTTAAAACTAAACCCAACCAGAATACGTGGAAACTATTGATACCTAAAGAAACCGCAACTGAGATCATAATGGAGTACCACCTCAGGTACGGACACATGGGAGCACTGAAGGTGACAAAAGCGTTAGAAGAGCACACATATCTGAAAGACATTAACCGGAGGGTGAGGAAGACCATAAAAAACTGTCACATATGCCAGCTTGTTAAATGCAACAACGACAGGAAGGAAGGAATAATGCAACCAATAACCTCTACAAATAAAATGGAACGAGTCTTCTTAGACATATGTGGACCTATGCCACGAAGTGGAGGTAGAAAGCAGCACAAATTCATAATCATTATTATGGACCATTACTCAAAATTTATTAAATTATACCCAATCAACCGTGCTACTACCAACAAGGTATTGAACGTTATCACACAGAGATACATCACTGAGGTGGGGAGTCCCATGAATATTATCACTGACCATGGTACTCAATTCTGAGGAAGACGATGGAAAGACACATTAATGGATCTGGGTATCCGAACATACAAGACTTCAATTTACCACCCGAACAGCAACCCAGCGGAAAGAGTCCTCCGTGAAGTTGGGAGGATTCTTCGTACATACTGCCACGATCAGCAACGTAAGTGGAGCGAATACCTCGAAGCCACTGAAAATTTCATAAATCTCGCCTATCATGAATCCATTAAGGATACCCCTTACACCATCATGTACGGAAAACCACCACCTCAAGCCATAGAAGAACTTGTCAATTTCCCCACCAATCCAATATACCAATTTGATAACGCCAAATTCTATAGTAAGATGGCGGAGCAAACAGAAAAGAAAAAGGCTAAATATCATAAAATGCAACCGAAGGCAATCCGGTACAGTGAAGGAGAAAAGGTATTAATACGAAACCGAGAATTACCAAGTTCCAGAGAGGGAATCACAAAGAAATTACTGTTATTATATAATGGACCCTATCTCATATTGAAGGATAACAAAAACAATACCTATGTCATAAGTGAGATTACAACTAAAAAGATAAAAGGGACTTATAACCAGTCTTCTTTAAAAAAGTATTATGAACCAGTGTCAAAAAATTAAAGAGAATTTTGAAAGTAAAAATTATCAAAATTCAAAAATAAATGTAAGCACAACTTACAATAAGTATTTGATTGGAACTATTATTATTATAAATGAAAGGGAATTTAGAAGAAAGATAAGCTAAGTTCAAAACAAAGTAAGGCTAAACTTACGACCAAGTGTGAAACAAAATGTGTAAACACATGTAATTTTGAAAATATGTATAATGAAATATCATAAAAATTGAGATATAAAATAATTAAATGTTACACAAATAATGATGGCGCTACATAACATCATTAACAAACCCTATCACAAAAAGGGGATAAATAAAAATTAATATTTCACAAAAGAAGAGACAAAACAATCAAATAAAAAATAACACTGGCAGATTAACTGAACTATCAATGAAAAAATATAAGTGAGCCAGAAGCCAGCTACAATGTTAATTTTAAATGTCAATAAGCATTAAAGTGATGACAAATAGAATCACTACCATATAAAATAAGCTAATAAAACAATGCAAAATGCCTATTAAATATCGCCATAAGCTTAAACAAAGGAATCCAAATAAGTTATTGAGATGAAAAAGTCATGAAATGTATAAAAGAGAGAATAATTAATCCCAGAAGTGTTTTATTGTATTAATATTATGTGAGTCGGAAATGAGCGACTATTATTATAATTATTATGTGATGATTTTATGTTGAGATACGTCCAACAATTATTTATGTTATTGAGCAGATAGGCAAGGCCTCTGAACTCAAAATGTGTATAAATGGATAGCAGAGTAATAGAGCCACACGTGCCCTCTGGCTAGTACCAATTTATATGAAGGAGAGAGAAGAAAAATTTTAGGGAAATAGAACATAAAAGGGAATAATAAAGAAAGAAAATAATACCAATTATCATATTATGAACCATGACTTAATAAAGAATGAATACAGAAGAAGTAGCGATTGATGAATTCCTGAATCATAACAACTTGATAAAATAAACTATATTGATGATTTCAGAAAAAAAAAAATCTAATAATCTTTGTTTCGAAATAATCAATTTTGGTGGCGATGCATTATGTAACATGACATAAGGTAGTGAAGATTCAATTGTATTTAATTATAAAATAAAAAGCTGAAGATAAGAGTAAGAGGCAAAAAACTTATAAACTTAGAGATCAATAACCCAGTAACCCAATAAATGACAAATGACTATTAACCTGACAATGACCTGACACACTAGATCGGATAAAAAACCAAAGGAACCAAGAGACAATGAAGAAGCAGCCGAGACCTAAGTGCAATCAAATAATCCCAAATAATGACCAGTATATTGTAAATTAAATAATGAACTGAGATGTGTAGTATATGAGATTTAACTAGGATAATAAGATTAATGGAAGGTAATAATATCACATATATCTTATTGATAAAAGAATGTACTTATATAATATAAGGTAGGGAGTTAGAAACTAACCATACCCCAAACTAATAGTAATGATAATAGCCAAAGGCAATAAACAATGCTTTGAGCCAAACAAAAGCAAAATTTAAGTAATAACTAAAAGTGATCAGAGTGATTTGGAAGTAAATTAGTTATTCATGACCATAATCACACAGTGATATAAAATAATCAGACAAATCGTGTGAATAAACAAGTGAGTAAGTTAAAAATGTGTGTAAAATTAAATAAGTGGTGAAGTGCTAGGTATAGCATATAATGGAACAAAGTGAGAATGATAATAATTAAAGAAACCTTCTAATGAAAGGAAAAGTGCAGTGGGGGTGTAGAATAAAATATTATATAAGCAAACTATAATAAACAGATAAACAATTTTTGATAAACTATACATTAGTAAGAGATTAAACTAATTGTGATATTATAAATTTAGGTAATAGGATGTCAGAATTATAAAATAAGGTAAGAATTAAGTTATTAGAATGAGTAGTAAATTAAGAAGGACAGACACTGTATTTAAGTGAAGGGATTAGTAGATAAGACATATCATGTAAGGAACAGTTTATCAGTAGTATTGTAAGAGTTTTATTATTGTTCAAAAACCATAGAATGTAGTAAATTATAGGATAAGCAAGATAACAGTAGAGAAAAGAAAAGGTAGTTAAAAAGTTATTTCAGGCTAGAACCTGACAAGGAATCTTTCATAATAAGAATTAGAGTTAGGAATACTGATGTTTATTGTTTGTTTTGTTTATAAAATTGGATTAGAATTACCAGATATGTTATTAAGAAATGTTAGGTGGGAGTAGAATAAAATCTAGGCTCTAGGCCAACTGTTGAATATAAATTTAGTAATTTTGAGAACAGATAATTATCCAAAGTTAAGGCAGAATATGCCAAATGGTTAAACCGATTAAGTGAGTATTCCTAGTACCAAAATATATGAATAACAACTAATTTTGAATAAAATATATGTAAAATATAAAAATGGAAAATAGTAAAAATGTAATTAGCTATTCAAAAGTGGGCATGAGGGATATCAAAGATCATCATGAAAAATTAGGAAGAATGGTACTAATGTAATAACTCTAGCTATTAGTATAAGATAGTAATCTTCATTTGAAGATATTTTGGTAAAATTAGACTAAAAAAGACGTTAAATCATAACAATGACTTAAGTTAATAACCAATGAAAATTAGCATAATTTATTAGGTAACCATAGCAACAAGAATTTTATTGCCAAAAAACCGTTAGATTTTCAGTAGTTATTATTGACCAATGCTAGAGAGTGGATCGAGGAGCTCTCGTATTAAAATTAAAATTATTATTATTAAAGTAAATACGAACCTAATTTAAACCAGATGGAGATAACTACAATAGTCCAGGGAATCCTGAACAAAATTTTGTTTATAAAAAATTAATTAACAAACCGTAATTATCTGAAGAAGACGGAACGACGCAGTGAAGAAGAGAGACGACAACGGACACCAAATGAAGATCATTGGAACATCTTAATAGAAGAAGACAGACGACAACCGAAGGAATACGAGGCCTGAGTCAGCGAGGAGAAACATCGAGACGAGGGAAATAAACTTCTGGAGAGTAGAAGAAGACGACAGCCCAGGAGTTATCCATAGAAGAAGACGACATCAGGATCTTCAGCAGGAAAACCGATGAGTATAAACATTATCCCATAATCGAATTCACAATTTTTGGTCAGAATTAATAAATAACTATTTCACTTCACTGATCACTATTCCAATTCAGAAATAAATGCTTTGTTAAATTCACTATTAAACTTTAATCAATTAGCAATTATTAAAAGTAAAACATAATAAATAATTGACGAACCTTTTGATAACTAAATTTGACAAACGAAAACTAACCCAAAATTTCTTTACAAGTTTTCATTGGTAATTACTTAATTGAATACAATGAGATATTAATTTGTTTATGTAATTAGTATTAAGAATTGTTATAACTTTGTGTGTGTTAGCCGTAAGTATATATTTCTGTAGCCGAAAGGACTTTAACACCCCTGAGAAAAATCATATTCAACTGTAAACTAACATTAAAGACGCTATGTATACGAACTGAGCAAGTACCAACCGAACAAGTGTAATAGCCGGTGCAGAAAACGAATTTGATGTACTATAAAGTAATTGAAATATTCTAAAAGGTTAATAAATGTTCTCAATCTGCAATTCTGTATGTTTGATTCAGTTAATTTATAATAACAACTAAGAATTATTGAAGTGAAAGCGTTAAAGCAAGACGCTAGCCGAGTCAACACTGCAGAAAGCCGTGCGCCAATCAGGTGGCGAGGCGGCAACATTTGAATGCAGCAGAGCGAAATACGGTTTACCCGTAAACGACAGAGCAGTTACATAGTGACACAATTAACACTAAATAACATCAGTTAACAAATTTTACAACCCATCCACAGCTTATTATTACACTGTTAAGAAATGTTTGGTATTAGTGTTTTTGTCAAAGTTACTGATAGCCGAATTAATACGCACTATGGCAGACTTTAAGCCGCCTCTCTTTCTGACCAACACTTTGAGGCCTTCTTCAGCCATTGTACGCACCTGATAATGATGTTAATGATGTGGTACCTGGTATGCGATGTCCTGAGGCGTCGAGGCCGTGGAGAAGATGGCAAACACACAGACCGGAGAGATGACTGCTTAACACTGGAGTACTGATGCTAGCACATGGATGGTCTTGCAGTGATGTTATGTCGTCAGGAGGCTCAAAGGCGACGAAAGAAATGCTGGTTAAGTCACGGCACGGTCGGATCAGCGAATATGCTGAGTCGCCCGTGATGGCCAGAAATTGGGGCAGAAGAATAATGAAAGGGTGAATAACGAATCCAGGCACGGAGCGACCAAAAAATGTTTATTAAGAAGAATGTTGATCGGTCATGTTAGGACCAAATAAAATGTTAAGTTGAGCTGCGGCCATGTGGACCGCATAAAAATGTATTGTATGTCAGCACATAAACCATTTTTTATAGAAGGAATGAAACTTGGTGTATTATCGCCAGGATGCAAAATGATAAAGATAGTGGACTGTATAAATAGATTTATTAAGTTACTCCAATCTTACACTCAATTCATTGTAGTGAGGTTGGCTAATGCTGAAGATTAAATTTTGAGAAGCGATTCGGAAATTAAATTACATTTTGATGCGGCACAAATGTGTGCACTTTAGTTACATCGAAACGTGGTGGCCTAAGGCCTAAATTATTGTCATATGATGAATTGTATGAATCGTATGAATTGAGGCGCGAGTACGCGCACTCAATTATGAGAACAAGTACTAGCAAGGTACTGCTAGTATATTGCAAGTATGCAATATGTATAATGTTGTAAGGCCTGAAGCCTAAATAATTGTCGCGACAACAGAAATTAAAATGACAGAGTCAGGCAAGCTGCCGGCCAAGGCTCGTAGTACTGTGTCTGTTATAAAAACGAGATAAGAACGATTCAGCAAACGTACAGATTAGCCAGCCTACAAATACGAAAATTACCATACTACTGTCCAAAAGGTTTTACATCATTTTTTTAAACTGATGATTCTACTTCTTTGTGAATAACAACAGAAATGTAAGTTTCATATATAGTAAAAATGCCTTGGTTAGTGTGTGGGATATGTATTATGAATTGAGTGTGATATACATTCGTATATGGTGGTATTGTGAATAAATGTGTCTGTGTGTTTATGTATATATGATATAGTGCGGGTGAATTTTATGCGGATGTGGGTGTATATATGTACACATACTGAACAGATTTTGTTAAATATCTACTGAACATTGGCAATTGAGAACTGTCAATATTATGAATACAATTGAATTATCACAGAATATCCTTTTCAGTGACAATCTCATTGACAAAATTTTTAGAAATTGTGTAGCAAATAGCAACTATGAAAAGATGAAAAACAGAACTATACTAGGCCCATTAAAAAAGATGTGCCCACATTAATGCCAGTATAATCGAGAAATTACCTGGAAATTACAAGATTTATCACAGCTATTTGAATATCCGTTTTTAAGCATGGAATGCTACATGTAGCTTCTTCTAGAGTTAAAAGAACAAAGTGTTTAAAACTTCTCTTGCCTCTGGAAAATCCATCCCACACTCACAATGCTGTATAGAAAGAAGTTCTGAACACTGTAGATCTTAATTCTAATGTTATGATGATGGATATCGACAATGAAACTGATATTGTCAGATACCCCAATCACATGGAGGACTTGATTATTACAAATGAATAGCTTTAAGAAAACCAGAGGTTCCTTATTTTAATATATTTTTATTTTATGAATAAATTTAACATTTATTACTCATAGCAAGTGTTTATATTGAAGCACCGATTAATTCCCCTATAAAATTTAACTCACCCCAAGTTTACACACTTCCACAGTTGCACGCATTAACTGTTCTGTAGTTACATTCACAACTTTCATTGTTAAATTTTTATTTATTATCATATTACTGAACTATAAAAATGCCTTTAAAATTATATAGCTACTTAACAAATTTTTAACTTTGTTATGTTTTACTTATAAATTTTTATATTAGAGCTTTAAAAATACCTACTTCTTTAACAGCCTTTCTGCATATATTACAAAAAAAATCATAATTTATGATATATTACAACTACGCAAAGCTCGCTAACCCAATATTTCCTATTATATATTGATAGGTATTGACAAATATAATAGGGATTTCTGATTTTCCTTTTACTCATAGAAAAACACCAATGTGAAATACATAGATACTATGCACATCTTATGCCACCCACTCTACACTGTACATTGTTGGAACTTTAACAACTTTAGTTTATCTTACAAGTAATATATAAAACACTCTTCACAATCCCAAGTCATTATAATAATCATATTTATGTATATAAATTGAATACTGAAGCTAAATTTTATAAAACTTTCTAAATTTAAAAGTATTACAATTTTGAAATTACGCTAACACTGAACTACACAGTACTTAAATATTATGTACTCAGTTATTTAATTCTGGAAACACTGAATAGTGATTTGTCAACACATTCCTAGTACTATCTCTCATTCACTATGTCTTCAGTATTAAATCTGGGCCGTCACCAACTATTGTGAAATAATGTTTTGCCAAAAAGTTGCACAAGATGAGGCTGACATGACTTTGCTGGTGCACTGTCATGAGAAAAGTCACCAGTCACAACATGCTATAAACTGTTGTGTTTTATTCTCGTTGAAGCCTTCATATGGAAAGGCACACCAATGTTATACATACATACATACATCCTCGGCGCTACAGCCCAGTCCGGGCCCTGGCCTCCAAAAGAAACCTTCCCCACTGGTCTCTACTCCCGGCCAATGTCCACCAGTTTGCTGCACCCAGCCTCACTGCCTCCTTACCAACCTGGTCCAGCCATCTTGTACATGGTCTTCCCTTCCTTCTCCTTCCCATCGGCAAATAATTCATCACTCTTTTTGGGATTCTATCCTCCGCCATTCTCTGCACATGACCAGCCCAACGCAATCTGTTAATTTGTATGAGTTGCACGATCGGAAGATCTTTAAACCTTTCGTACAACTCTCGATTATGCAATCGCCTCCAAATGTCGTTTTCCCTCACAGGGCCATAGATTCTCCTCAGTACCCTCCTCTCAAAAACGGATAGTTTCTGCTCATCTAGTTTTTTTACCACCCAGCATTCCGAGCCATACATCAGGACTGGTCTAATCAAGGTCTTGTATAGGGTGGCTTTTGTATCTTTACTTATTAATTTAGACTTAAAATGTTTCACCAGTCCGTAGTAACACCTATTAGCAGATAATATCCGTCATTCAATATCTCTAGAGGAGTCATTTCCAGAGTCCACATATTCATAATCGTTAATGCGCAGGGACGGGGCACGAGTGTTGGCACCTACAACCATATATTTGGTTTTGCTTTGGTTTATAACCAAGCCCATAGCCTTAGCGGACAACTCCAGTTCCCGAAAGGCTTCCTTTAAGCCAGATTCAGACCTACTTATGACGTCAATGTCATCGGCATAGGCCAGAAGCTGTACCTCCTTGTGAAATATGTGTCCGCTAGTTTGAATTCCTGAATCCCTGATGACCTTTTCTAGAGCTATGTTGAACAACAGACACGCTAAGGCATCTCCTTGTTTCAACCCATTCAATGTTTTTAAGGAGTTAGATAGATTTGATTGTATTCTGATTTGGCACTTAGAATTGGACATAACTACTCCAACCATACGCACCAACTTAGATGGTATATTCAACTCCTTCATAGCTCTATATAGCATTTTCCGGTTGATTGAATCATATGCCGACTGGAAATCCACAAAGAGATGGTGAGTGGCCACTCCATATTCCAACGTTTTTTCTAGGATTTGCCTTAGTATAAATATTTGGTCTGTTGTTGACCTATTCCTAGTGAATCCACATTGATATTCTTTTATGTTTTCCTCAGTGTAGGGAAGCAGCCTAGAAAATATGATGTTGGACAATACCTTATACGCTGTATTAAGTAGAGAGATGCCCCTATAATTTTTACATATGAGTGGATCACCCTTTTTATGTATTAAACACACCATTTAAATACTATTTAATTCTGGAAACACTGAATAGTGATTTGTCAACACATTCCTAGTACTATCTCTCATTCACTATGTCTTCAGTATTAAATCTGGGCCGTCACCAACTATTGTGAAATAATGTTTTGCCAAAAAGTTGCACAAGGTGAGGCTGACATGACTTTGCTGGTGCACAGTCATGAGAAAAGTCACCAGTCACAACATGCTATAAACTGTTGTGTTTTATTCTCGTTGAAGCCTTCATATGGAAAGGCACACCAATGTTATACTCCATTTTTATTGTAATTACAAAAAATGTTATTTTTTCACTATTTGGTAGTGTATCTGACTACTGGTAGTAACTTCTGGTAGTTTGTTTTATCACTAATCAAGAAATGCTTTGTAAAAAGTAAACAAGTATAATGATATAAAAAAAACAAATTGATTAAGTGTCATAAGGAACTTTTATTAATAGATATAGTATATAACATCTATATTTATTGTCTAGCCTGTAGGATCAAACTGTTGGTGGACAACACTGCTACTACAACTTTGTCACACCTTCTTTGGTATGAAGACTCTGGCTAACTTATAGAGAAGACTGGGCTTTTGATTTAGAATCACAGCCACATTACAATCTTTCTTTTTGAAGAAATCTCGTCTGTTTCTAGAGGTTTCACACAAGTCTTTCTTATCCCCAGAACTCCTGAATTCATGGACAGTTAACTGCTCCTTTATACTGACTATAGCCACCATACTTGTTACATTTTCTGATAGATCTCTTTGTTCCAGAAACATGGAACACTTTTTAACAGATTCCCAACCATCTTTGACCCTAAGTACAAGTGTTTCTTAACCATCAGAATGGTAAAGAAACCTTAACTTAGATTCAATGTTAAACACATCATAAGATTAAAACTTTCACTATCAAAGTCAATTTCAGTTAAATTATCTTCAGAGCTTTTGGGCTGTGA
The DNA here is from genome assembly GCA_034769895.1 of Magicicada septendecula. Lineage (NCBI taxonomy): Eukaryota > Metazoa > Arthropoda > Insecta > Hemiptera > Cicadidae > Magicicada > Magicicada septendecula. Next base: position 796,159,465 of record CM068367.1, on the reverse strand, counting down.
TCATCTTCTTAAAACATTAGACAATTCAACTGCAGCTGTGGCAATCATCTTCAGTGGTCTTCTGTTCATAGTCCTACTTCCTCCATTAATGATGGAACACTCCAAACCATCATACTTATATAGACATCTGCAGTGGGCAGCTATCTGGTATGCTGAGAGTTGATCAATCCCAATGGTCAATCAATTGATTAAGCACAATAACAGACTTATTAGGAAGGATGAGTGCTTGAGGCTGAAGACCTGACATCCAGCACTGTGAAGTTCTTGGATTACTATTTCTCTTATGACATTAAATTCCACAGGTGAAATAAGTGAGCAATGGGATTGATCGAGTTCTCACCTAACAGATTAGCTGCCCAACCTCAGGGGATGTCTATACAGGTGTGACGGTTTGGAATATCATGTTGTCAGTGGCTGGGGGAGCAGGACTGAAGAGAACTATACCGAAAATGACTACCAAAACTGGAGTCAAAACATCTGGTGTTTTAGGAAGAGAACCACACGCCAACAGCCTTGAAGATTATTTTATTGAGAATTTTAAATTCAGTTCCGCTGATGTATGCTAAGCAGAGTTCTTTGGCACCTGTTTGACTTTTGTTTCAAACATATTGTTATGACATCACACTGATCATCTTATGGTTCAGTGGAAACAGAACAACTGACACAAACGAAAACACTAATTACAAACTTTAATTAGACACAAACAGCAGTTATAGAACAACCAAGCACTCTTATATAAAATTTCAAGTTAAATTTGTCCAACATACAACAATAAATGTCAACTTATTGCAATTCCGCACTAATTAACACAATGATCACTTCCCACTCCCACAGTAACTTTGATACACACTTCAGTCTATCACTGCACTGAGCCAGCCACTGAATGCTTATATTTGTACTCCCCTGAGATCTAAGAATGCTCTTCCATTTTCTGAGCAGTGTGCCGAGATAATTTGCATAGTTAGCACTAGAAGAATGTGGAAACTAGGTCACTGCATCACTTTGACACATATGCGCTAGCTGCATGTGCTAGGTTAGTCAAGAAATGTGTAGGACACTCTCGAATTTTCAAGAGCATTATGTAATTGTCTTTCATCACAACGAATATAGCAATGCCCCCTCCTTAAGCTGGTTTGTCCTGAACTGGCAAACTGTTTTGATTGTTCATCTTCTTTTTTCACAGCACTAAATTAATATAGAATATAGAACTTTCACTTGTGAAACTTACTTGTTTTTTCTTCCCGTACGCGTTTCAGTGTGATGCGCGCCTTCGTCAGCAGTTTGAGACAGTTTCTGTCTGAAACTGCTGGCAAACTGTCTCTACAGTAATACTTGGCCAGGCGATCTACGTGGATGACTTTGAATTTCCACTGCCCTTTTTGTTGTATCTGATAAACAACATTGTTAGTTCGGAGTTACTCACTTCCCAGTTAGTTTGAAGTTTAGGGTGAGCAACCACAACAGTGCTTTGGGTTTACAACCAAACCTGGTCTTCTTCTTCAAAACACACACGTTGCTACGAATGTCATACCATGTTGTCATTGTGTCACTGGCTGTCTCCAGCCATCCTCTTATCAAGTGATTCGGTTTTCTAATTGCAAGGAGTACTGAAATATTTCTGTGGCTCTTGGTCTTGAGTCTCAGGTAAGCTGAACATTAAGTCCTCAGGAAGATGAACGTCCTGTCCAAACACTAGAGCTGCTGAAGTCATGCTGGTCGTGTCATATACTGATGACCTGTATGTCATTAGTCATAATGGTATACACTGGTCCCAGTTTGTAGTTTGTTTGGCTCTCATCAACAACCTCTCATGTAATGTCTCCTTCTGCAACTCCTCCCTCACCGTTTCATTTAACTCAGGGACGAGCAAGTGCCTTTCCTCAATGACCATAGTTGATTTTCCAATCACTTCTTTTGTTGTCATACAAATTAGTACTTCCTTTAGAAGTTATTCTTATGTTTCCCAATGCAACACCAAAGGATACTCTTCCCTGTACCAGTTGACTACTTTCTTAACCACTGTAACCTGCTTCATCAAATGGTTCACTGACCCTATCATTTCAGCCATGGAAAACTTTATCTTCTCTTGGGCAACTCTCAGGACATTCTCACCTATGTCCACAATGAACCCGTAGGTTTTCATAATGCCCATGCCAATAATCACTTCATCAGCAATGTCTGCAATGAGTATTTGGTGGCTAAACTCGAGGGGACCCAGGTGTACATGTGAGTGTCTACCTTTCCTAACACTTTGACAGGGCTTCCAGCCACAGTCTGTATGGTACACTAGCTAAATTAAGACTGGCGGTGGCTGACTAAGTCACTAAGTCAGAGTGCACAATGGACACTGTTGCACATATGTCAGTTGTAAATGATGTTGGTTTTCCACAAATCCATTAACAATCAAGTTTCCACTGATCTCATGAAGTGTGGACACTGTGTGCAATTCTGGAGCTTTATTTCTTAAATTTGTATGTTCACAACCTTCTCTCTATGTTTTACTCTCCCAACAATCTACCTGTGAAGATGCCCATATTTTCTACATTTGTAACACTTCGGTCTTCTGTCGCTTTCCCATCGCTCAAATAGTTGTGGTGTCTTGACCCTCTGAATTGTTTGTCTTGTATCATTTCCTTTTCTGCCCACATCATAACAGCAATGTGATTCTAGAATCTTCTGTCTGCAATGTGATGACATAAACTCACTAATGTAGAGGGATACTGACTTGACAGCTTCAAACTCGAGGGCACGAACAAGAGCTTCTGAGCTATTTAGATGTCTTAGCTTTTTTAACACTTGCTGAAATTCACAATCTCTGATGCCATCAATAAACGTCTGCATCGCAAACCTTATTCGAAAATCCTCTGGTCTGTCAGGATAAGCCAGTGTAATTTGTCTGTCTACGCTTGTTTCAAACTCTTCAAAACTATCCAGAAATGCTGTCGCCTCACTTTCAACTGATTGTGGTACACATTGTGAAAATGTTTATCACCATACTGCAATTCTAGAGCTTTTATCAATTCGCCATAGGTGTTCTGGCTATCAGGTGGCACTTTTTGTAGTATCTCTGCCACAGGTCCATTTAAAGCAAAAACGAGTGAAACTACCTTGTCTTTCTCTGTTCAATTATTTGTGCATGCAGCATCTTCAAACTGCCGAAGATACATCATCCAGTGAGTGCTTCCATCAAATGTTAGGGACTTGATGTGAACTGGACCAACTAAAGGCAAAGTGACTCTCTCTATTATTTTATTTTCAATGTCTTTTTCTGTCTCCCCCCCCCCCCCCCGGGAGTGTCTGTATAGCCACTTGTTTTTAAAAAGCATGTTTGTACTTTCATAAACTGTTTGACATCTGTAAAAATATTATTTCAAATATTGGCAACTGACTCTTCTACTCCAAACATTTTTGTTGACATAGCTTCTTGAACTTCAGATATTTTGTTTTACATTGTTTCTTCTACATCAGATATTTTCAATGCCATCGATTCTTGTACTTCAGATATTCTAGTAATTTGTTTATTCAGCTAACCTCACAATAAATGCAGTTCTGCAGTAATATGCTATTACATCTCTTTTTGCTCTTGTATCAACACTCTGATGTCCCCGACTTCCCGCTTATGTTCGTCTCTTTGTCACCTTTCTTCTGCCTTCTGTTGTTGCTCTTCTTTCTGTCATATTTCTGCTTCTTCCACCTCCTGTTGTCATTCTTTTTGTTATCTTTCTGCTTCTTCTGCCTCCTGTCAGCGTTTTTCTTTTGTCACTCCAGTGTTTGCAGTAGCAGCACTTAGAAAACTTTCATCATTTTACTGATTTCCATGTTTGTCGACACAATTATACAGAAAACAAACAGTAAGTTGAATCCCCACGCCAATCCCCTTCCTCCACACACCACCCCCACTACACCTTCCACACAACCATTACAAAATGCTGGCAGTCTGTATCAAAGCTGAAGAAGGCGGGTACGTAAGCCGAAACGCGTCCAATAAAATCAGTAAGTTTTCACATGAAAAAGTTCATTTTTAGTTAAGAATTACTATGTACGCTACTCTTCCATGAAATGTCCTCTGTTTTCACTCTTAAAGGTTCTGTTGCACTTCTGACCCACTGTTATGATGTTGTCCACTAATCATTGTGTTGTCCAGAGGAAACAGAATAACCGACACCAATGAAGACACTAATTAAAAGCTTTAATTAGACACAAACAGCTGTTATAAATTAACAAAGCACTCTTATACAATAATTCATGCCAAATTTACCCAACATACAACAATAAATGTCAAGTTATTACAGTTCCGCACTAATTAACACAATGATCACTTCCCACTAAACCGCCACAGTAACTTCAATCTGCACTTGAATTTCGCTGGTCCATTACTGCAATGAGCCAGCCAATGGATGCTTATATTTATACCCCACTGAGATTCCAAAATAATTTTCCATTTTCTCGGCAGTGTGCCAAGATAATTTGTGTAGTTAGCTCTACAAAAATCTGGAGATTAGGTCACTGCACCACCTTGACACATACACATCAGCTGTATGTGCTAGGCTAATTGAGAAACATGTAGAAGGACAATCTCGAATTTTCAAGAGTGTTATGTAATTGTCCTTCATTTCAATGAACGCAGCAATATAAAAACTAACATGCATAGAAATGTATCAATAGAAAAATCAATATAATTGATCATCAATGAGTTAAAATATATATTAAAATTCATGTAACTCTCAACAAATCAAAAATTGCCTCTGACCCATCTGATTTCCAATTTTTTAACACAATAAGTCAAATACTTTTTTACACAAGGATACTAAAATTCATAAATCATTAAAATCTGACAGGTCTAAACATTCAATTATTGAACCAGTACACCTTAACAGAACAGGGATTGTATGTTGATGAAGATTTATATTGTTTAAATAATAGAAATGACAAATAACATAAATCAATTAAGCAACATACAACAGACAAAACAGGAACAAATTATAAAATCAATTGTCTTGACTTAATCATTTTCAGAGATAACATGTCATCTAGAGAAAAGGCAAGCCTTGGCCTCACCAAATCTGAACAGACTGTACATGATGTGTCTGAACATAAAACAAAATACAAAGATAATGAAATGTAATTCACCAAATTACTACCACAGAAAATTGGTACCACAAAAATAAAACATACATACACATAAAATGTTAAAAATTAAAAAACAGTAAACATATTAAAACAGTTGGGCTCCTTACACACGGGCCACTCTGTGGCGTCATTCAGTGGTACGACTCAGTCACTTGTACCTGCTTCTTTGTGGTGCCACGCAGTGGCTCGTGAGAATGGGTTCGCTTCAGAGGCGCGCACCACTGTACGTTTGCTCAGTGATGGGAAAAAATTGTATTCAGATGATTGTTTTATTTACTTTTTAAATCAATTTAATCACTGATTATGACAAAGGAGTTGTTTTCCTTGCTCTTCCATACGAAGACGTTGCCTTTGTAATCAATGTCTATTCTCGATGCATCAGATGATGTGTGAACGGTTGGTAGTGGGACAGTTTTATGCATTAATGGTGATCTGAAAGCGGACAATGAGAAGTTTCTTACCTACTTTAGAATGTCACAAAACACGTTCAATCGGATTCTTATTTACTGGAATTTCATATCCAGAAGAAAAACACAAACATGAAACAAAGTATACCTGCTTAAGAGAGGTCTGCAGTCACTTTGATGTGAGTTATAATATTAATTTGCACGCGTGCGCGTGCATGCGTGCACACACACACACAGAGTCATAAAGGTTACGTTCCAGAAACTTTTGCACACGTTGAATGTAATGTAGTTTCATGGAACTTTAACTTATTAATTAAGATATTGTTTTCTCACTTGCTTGACAAATTATCAATATTTTAAGCCATAACATACATAAAGGAAACTACACAAGAACCCCACTTAAACATGGCATTTCGCTTAGAGTCTATTTAAATTAGACTCAATTTGGGAGCCAAGGTACTCTGATTATTCAAGCATTTGCTCTGATTACTTTTAAATTAAAACTTTAAATTTAATTTTAATCTAATTTTAAACACTGTGTATAAATTCCAGTGTTACATATGTATGAATAAAAAATATTATGAGTAATTTTTAGTATCATACAAACCCTTTAACCTACAAATTAATTAATTCCTCGTTTACACCTAGCGATACACATTTTGATGATTTGTCAGTTTTTATTTGTGTAATAACAAAATAGTTTTGTATCTTCACATGAGTGTGCCCAATAGCGTGTGTGCACACACACACACACACACATCTTCACGTGTCTTGTGTAACATTAGCAGGGAGAGGGACTTATTGTAAAGTAGATGAATGTTTGTATACTTTAAAGGTTATAATATACTTGAAGTCACTTTACTGATAAAATTTTAATTTGTCAGAAAATGTTTATAGTTTTAGGCTGTGGCAGTTGTATATAGTATTTTTCAATGATTTCAATACTTTAGTCTTTACATTTTGCGTACCACCAGACTTACAATATGTTTGCACAGATGGCAACCACTTGTCAAAATTTTAAGCACAGGTATGTAGTCTGATCATATACAAGATAAGTACTGAAGATCAGTCAGATATGTTATGTGAAAGCAAGTGGTTCTGTATTAGTTTGCCTCTACACTCCTAATAATAATATATTATGTTCTCTTATATATGTTTTTATTCAGGTCTCATAAAATCTCTGAAAGGGTATTGACACAATTACTGAAAGGATACCACATGCTAAGGCAGTCACAGACTTTGTCAAGTATCACATGCAGTTGGGCATGAAAATTGGATAACTATAGTCAAATCAAACCCAAAATGCCTACAGTTTGGAAATTTGTATAAAAGTGGAGATTAATTAAAAACATATAAGCTAATGTTGACCTGAGTTTAATGACTAGTTATGAAAATTAGGAAATAGAAATGTGGAAATACAAGTAGATGCTTCTCAAATACTTTAATGAGTCCTTTAGGAAAGCAATTCTGTGCCCTGAAAATGAAAATCGTGCAAATGTTAATGGACATATTGTATAAAACATAGATGAAGAAGATTTCAGAACATGTAGATGCAACTCCATTGAGTATGAGCACTCTAAAGCTAAAGCTCTACCCAGTTGAATTTCTAAATTGCTTCAATCCATCAGGTCTTCCTCATCATAAATTAATTTTTAATCAATATTCAATTATCATTTTAATAAGGAAATGTTAAAGAAGCATAATAAGTATTAATTTTCTGTGAGTTTAATTTATAAATGAAAAAGTCCATTCAAACATAACTTTATTTAATACTGTGAGCTAACATTTTCTAAATAGCTGAAATAGTTTTCACTGTTCAAAACCAATCACTGTACATATAATATGATTTAATACAAAAAAAAACATCAGCTGGGGGTTGGGAAATTAACATTTTCCTCAACTACAAAAGTATTCATTTTGTTTTATTTTTAAATTATACATTTATTTACTATTTTAACTATCCTTCATCATTCATTTTCATTTATCTAGCTATGAATAATACTGATAAGTGATGATGTATGTCATAATGATTAGTATCTTAAAATAACACCAAATACGAGGGCAGGCTGAAAAGTTCTTGGCCTCGACCATAGGCAGCAACACTATCGCCCTTTTTTTTTTCTTATGTTGGTATTACATCTATTGTTAGCATGTGTATGCAATTTCTGGTCATTCTACAAAATACTGTATATTGTACAGCCGTTTGAAACAGAAGTGTTGTCTATATTCCTTAAAATGGAGAACACTGAGTATCGTGCGATCATAAAGTTCTTTGCGAAGGAAGGTTTAACACAAATAAAAAATTGTTCAAGGTTCGTTAAAGTGTGTGGGGACTCTTCTCCTTCATTTTCAACAGTTAAAAACAGCCTGCCGAGTTTCAACGTGGTTATACCAGCCTGGAAGATGATCCACGTGAAGGATGTCCAATAATGGAAAAAATACCGGAAAACGTCAAAAAAAGTGTATGATATGGTTTTGGATGATCGGCGAATTAAAGTGCACAAAATTCCTGAGACTACAGAAATTTTGAAAGAATGCGTCGGCCATATTTTATATGAGGAAATGCAAATGAAAAAGCTTTGTGCTAAGTGTGTGCCATGCTTAGTCACAACAGATCAAGAACACATCTGCATGAAAATATCTGAACAGTGCTTGGAGCATTTTAATAAGAACAAAGTAGATTTTGTGCGTTGGTTTATTAGATGGATGAAAGTTGAATCCACCACTACTCACCAGAGATCAAACAACAGTCAAAGCAGTGGACAGAAGCTGGTTGTTCAGTGCCAAAGAAGGGAAAGTCAATTCCATCAGTAGGAAAAGTCATCAAAGACAACAAAGACAAAAAGGGTGCAACAATAACCAGGCAATATTATTCCAACTTTTTATTGAAAGTAGATGAAAAAAATCTGAGAAAAAATACCCGGTTTGCAGAAGAAAAAATCATTTTTCATCAAGACAATGCACCTGCCACAAAAGTGTTTTGGCAATGGGAAAATTAAGAGATCTCGACTATGAATTGTTGGAACTTCCTTCCTATTCCCCAGACTTGGCTCCCTCAGACTTCCATCTTCCCAAAACTCAAACTCTTTCTTGCTGGTCAGCATTTATTATCGGATCAAGAGGTGATTTCAGCTGTAGAGGGGTATTTTGCAGATCTTACAGAAAACCACTCAGGGATGGGATAGTGGCATTGGAATATTGCTGGAATAAATGTGTATGCTAAAAGGAGATTATATTGAAAAAAACAAATATATTTTTGAAATTATAAATTCGTTTTTTCATTGTTAGGCCAAGAACTTTTCAGACCGCCCTCATATTAGTAATTAGTGTTCTGTATTTTTAGTTTATCATAAAGGATTTATACGATGACTTTTTAAAACAATCGCTAGATACAGATATAGTTCAAAGCCAGAAGAATTACTGAACTTACTGCAGACTATGGACAATCGTGGATAAAGCAACTTTGTGATTGTTAGTTCCAAGCTTGGTTGAACACTAAGCTTTGATTTTATTAATAAGAACACGTTTTACTACCCTCCATGTGCACAAGCACATCTTCCCATGGATGGGAATAATTCCAGGTACCCAGATTGGTGTGGAACCTGAAGATAAGTTAAACCTCTGTAGACATCAGTCTACAAACTTGAACCCTAATGAAAAGCAAGACTCCATTATAATTGTGATTATTTATATATATATATTTTACATGAATTATAATCTGTACTAGATTCATGCATTCAGTCATTAAAAATATAATCTTCTCCTTGAAAGTATAATCTTTGAACATTCTAATTATAGTATATTCTTCAATGAGAAAATAATATTTTCTGAAAATATTAAAATACATCACCTTCACAAACAAAGCCTAACAATGAACCACAATTAGTCGTAATTATTAAACAAAAAAATTGTAATTCTTTATAAGATCTTCATTTAAATCTTATATAAAACTTAAAAATATATTTAAACAATTTATAAAATTATACATAAATGTATGCACTGGTAACACTTAGGTGTTCAAAATTTGTATAGCAAAATTAACTCACTTTACTGTTAGTAATCCTGGTTTTTTTCCCATCCATTTGGATAATTAACTTTGCTCCCATGTCCAGTTCCCTAAAATAATAACAAACACATACATAAATATCAGTCTGTGCACACGCTCTTGTGTGTGTGTGTGTGTGTGTGTGTGTGTGTGTGTGTGTGTGTGTGTGTGTGTGTGTGTGTGTGTGTGTGTGTGTGTGTGTGTGTGTGTGTGTGTGTGTGTGTGTGTGTGTGTGTGTGTGTGTGTGTGTGTGTGTGTGTGTGTGTGTGTGTGTGTGTGTGTGTGTGTGTGTGTGTGTGTGTTACTCAATTTTACAAAACAAAAATAAACTAACTGGTTATTGCCTTGTTTATTCTATTTTGATAATTTTTATGTAATTGTAGCATACACTTACTAAAACATAATAACCTTTTTTAATATAAAGCATAAAATATTCAATTAATTATGCACTATTTTATACATCATACTAGCTGGATACCCGTGCTTCGCTACGGTGATTATAAGAAAAAAATAGAATGTAAATTCAAAAAATAGAAATAGGTTATTTGTGAAGCTTAGATACCGGTATTTTGAAACTAAGAGGAACTATTTAAACTCGATCAATTTGAAGATGATCAATTTGATCAAGCTTGATCAATCAGCTTGAAAATTAATGAGTTGTTAAAAATGTCGCTGTATTATTTAGTTAGAGAGGGTAAGCTAAGTTTCTGTTAAAGATTAAGACAGTCCTTTATTGTAAGTCTAACAACAATAAAATAGATGGGCTTAAGCCCTTTGATCCAACCACCACCCCTGGTTTTTTGGTCTATGTAGCCAGGCTAATAACTTGCTTAAAGCATATACTTTCAGTTGCTCCCTCAGATTAAGTGCTCAGGACCTCCCTGTAAACAACATTCCTAGTTTTGCTCTCTGGCTGGAGGATGACCAGGCTGTCAGGTGAACTGACTCTGGAGCCATGGGAGAAACAGTCACTCCTCATATCCACACCAGCCACTATCAAACTCTGCCCCTGTGCCTTATTGATGGTCATGGCACAGCACACCTTAACGGGAAACTGCAGACATTTGAACTGAAAGTGGTAGTCTGATGGGATCAGAGGAATTCGGGGGATGAAGACGGTTTCTCCCTTACCGACACCTGTGAAAATTGTGGTTTCGATGACATGTTTGTGCAGAGTCTTCACCTGAAGCCTGGTGCCATTGCACAGTTTCGGAGGGTTTAGATTGCACAACACCATGTTTGGAGGGCCAATCTTGAGGTAGAGGACGTGAAGTGGTACTCCTGGTGGGTCGAGAGTATGCAAGAACTCCACAGGGTAATGTACCCACCACAGAGTCCACAGACTCATACCTCATATGCTCAGTCGTCAGCTTCTCCAACAGAAAGTTGTTGATGCTGTTGGCTGAGTCGTTTGTTGGACTGAGAATACTTCTTTCCCTCAGCCATGAAGTGCAGTCCTCTCTAGCCTGATGAATGTTGGGGTATATTCTGTCGCTCAAGCTGATCAGATCTCCCACAACATTCCAAAGGTTACCAGGAATATTTATTCTTCCCTCCTCTTCCAAAAGCTTGCCATCATAGTTTAGTACATACAAAGACAGAGAGCTGAGCTTAGCCTTTTTTAAAGCTAGAATAGGCACTGATGTTCAATGCACATTGAAAGAATTAAAAAAAAATTAATATTCATGAATACTATAACTCTGCAAATTTGGTAATTGCTCATTTCACAATGGGGAAAAAAAATTTCTTGTAATGTCAAAGATAAACATGTCAAAACTATCTCCCACAATTCACCATAAAATAAAAATTATGAAACCCAGTAAAAGTTCAAAGTTTGCAAAATTTATAATGAAAATGTTTAACGTTAGCTGGATTTAAAAGTTTAAAAGTTAGTATGTATAATACTTTTAGTGTATATTAAACTAGTATAAATTTATAACATTTTTTGTTATGAGTAATTTTTAAAGTTCATAATGGCTGTAAGTACAGGGCTTTCGAACAGGGAATTGACTACTTAAATTGGTCTTTTTAATGCACTGTACTCTTGACTAATTGCCATAGTGACATGGATGAAAGCAGCTGTCATTCAATTACTGGTAAAATTAGCTTTAGTACACTTAGATAAATTCTTTATCTCTTATAAAATGAAATTATGTAAATTACAGAGTAAGGTCAACAGCATAGACATACAAATGTCTCATACCATACAGACATAGCATGCAGATAAGCTTTTTCCCTTGAAGGTTGTTATTTCTTTTAATGTGTAGTATTTTGACAAGTGGTTTTATATAAATCTACTTTCTTTTAGATTTGAATACAAATAGATTTAAATGCATAGTTTAACATGCTTTAATTGATAGGACTTGGTTACTGTATCTATTTATAGACTCAAGCTCATTCTCAATTTTGATAGAACTGCTCACAATCATAATGTGGCAAATTTCAAGTACTGTTCACAATTTACAGCTTATACTGAACATTTAATATTTGGATTGCCTGAAAGTTGCATATAAGAGATGAACACAGATTCATCAAAGTTATTTTGTTAGGAGGGTTAGAGATGCCTATTACAGTAACCAGACACATGGAGGTTCCTTTATTACATATAAATCTCTCCATTACATATTTGTAACACACGACTAATGAATCATACAACTTCAGGTTCTTATTCAGTCTACACACACATATACCAGAGACCATTAGTGACTGACAAAACTCTACTATATGTTAGTAATCTGCTACAAACTAATTAAACATTGGAGAATACTTGTTACTATCACATCTTACATAGCAATTTTAATGAGGGTTAAGGACTCTGCTGCTTGAAACATATGGTAAATAATAAAAAAAAGATACTGATAACTAGACTTGGCTATTTGGCTATAATCTCAGCTGTAACTACTGCCTGAGCATAAGTTTCCTAAAAGGTTCTATACAACCTTGTTTGGAAAACTATAGTCCCAGTCATACCTTATTGTAGGTGCAGCCTATCATATATTTCACAGCATCTCTGTCTCCTCCAAATAAACCCCAGAGGCAGGTATACAGTCACTGTCTTAGGTGTGGAAGTAGCAGTTAAACATTTCTTATAAACCGCCTATTCTGTGCTATCATTTAGGAACATATTTCCAAGAGGGTGAACACAAAACTCTCCTTCCCAAAGATAGCAACCTCAGCAACAGTTTCCTACCCAACCCTAGTGTCCCACAACAGTGATTTCTCTGCTCTCTTGAATAAACTATAGGAATAATCATAGCATATTTGCCTTAGAACAGCAGGAGGATTGAAACTGTAGAAATGGACTATCGTAGACGAGCTTCCAGAGTTTCTCGTCTGGAATGTGTAAGGAATGACATAATAAGGAAAAGAACAAATAGAAAAGAAACTGTAATAGAAGATATAAAACGTAAACAGCTTTCCTGGTATGGATACCTAATGAGAATGAGTGAAGAAAGAATACTTGTGAGTGTGTTCAAATACAGACCTAGCAACAGAAGAAAAAGAGGCAGACCTAGATTAAAATGGATAGAAGGGATCGAAAGGAGTATGGAAGAAAAGAATCTGAAGATGAAGATACACAGAATAAGTTTATATGGAAACTGAGATGCGGGATGTAGCAGTAGCTGTGGGATCCCCGCCAATATAATATAATAATATTTGCCTTAGAAACAGCTAAAACTATGCAGTGGTGCAATATTATTCTAGACTGAACCTACCTAGGCTACAATGTTTGTAACCCCTGGCTCTCAAAGGTTTTCCAATGAGCCTTCTTATACTGGCCTTGGTCATGTTACTTAATATCAGCCCTGCCCATGAATCATACCAGTATGGCTCTATGTTTCCCTTGATAAATTCTGAAAGTGCCTCAAGAAGCCATTGTCTCATATGAGGGTGTCGTTGTAATGACATAGAGGACATCACAACAAAGTCCTCCTGAGCGATATCAACTATAGCTGTCGCCCAGGCTCCAGGTGTTTGAGAGATTATATATGAACCTCGTTTCATAGTTGTCAGCCCCAGTCAAAGTGTTTCTCTCTGAAATTACACGTGCTTAACAATTGTCTATTGCCTATGCCAAAGCAATCTTACACATGTCTTGATAACTTCCAGGGGTAAACAAGCAGCAGTTGCCTTAGATGTAGCTGCCACAGTGTAGTCACCCAATAATGTATGGAGGGAAGATCTACTCCTGAACAACGCTGTGACCAGGCCTGTAGCCAGAGGGGGGGGGGGTCAGGATGGGTCCTGCCTGACCTAGAATAATTTTTGACCAACTAACACAATTTTGTAAAAATTCTTTACTATCAATTTTTATTTTAAAAAAAACTTGTTAAATTTTAAAATCCATAAAAATTATAGAAAACCAGGAATGGCAAATTCTGTAGATGTAATTAGCAAAATAAAACAAAGTTTCCGCTACTCGAACTTGAGTGGCCTCTAGAGACTCATTATTGAATTACTAACACATCATGTAGCATATTTTGCATATGTTTAAAGTGTAGCCATCATTTTAAACATGGATTTGCTGTACATATTGTTTGGGAAGCAAAGAATAGAAAGTGTTAATTTTTTTAGAGGGTTTATACTTTTTGAATGAATGCAACATCAAGCACTTTCGAAGCTGAAACAACTTTTACTCCTATGAATAAAGTTTGTTTGTAAACAATAAGCCTCGAAGAGAACACAAAAGAAAGTAAAGCAAAGCAAAGCAGTCTTGAATCTTGTAAGCCTAAAGTAATCAACACGTAGAGGTGATGGTACTTTTCCTGCTTATAAAAGACCAGAAGCATCATTCTAATTCCGTAGCCTAAGAAGCTACCAGCACTTCCTGGAAACTACCACCTGATACTGCTCTTTTCAGCAATCTCAAAGGCATTCAAGCGACTCCACTGTGATACAAAATTAAATTTTGTTTGTCTCAAATGTGAAAATGGGTGAATCTAATAGCATTTTCCCCGCTGAATTCTGATATGGTTTCAGAATGTTTCTATCATGTAAGGATTTTTAGAGACACTTATTTTAATTTTACAACATTACGTATTTAAAATGCATACTCAAAACAATATTATCTTACCTAAAAAGTAATAATGTTGGATTTTCTACGACATTTTGCCTCCCATTTTAGTTGCTGACTGTTCCTAGATTTGGTGGGAAGAAATCTAAGAGCGAGTCCAAGAAGTGAATCTTCAGTGACACGTTGCATCCCATGATTTTATAAGATTTTAAAAGATCATCCACTGTTTCTTTGTAATTTTTGTATTTATGGTTTCCTAAGAAGTTCTGCCAAATACTCTTAAAAGACTTCCATGCAACTTTCTCCACCTCATTTAACGTACTACCAAAGTCATTATCTTTAATTAAGTCTCTTATTTGAGCTCCTATAAAGATTCCTTCTTTGATTTTTGCATCACTGAACTTTGGAAACTTGTTTTTTAAGTACACAAATCCCAGCCCATTTTGATCCACTGCTTCCACGAAATTTTTCCTAAGTCCCAGCTTTATATGCAGTGGAGGTAAATAAACTTTTTTTGAATCAACAAGTGGTGCATTAACAACATTCTTCTTTCCTAGAGTTAATGATGTTCAATTTGGTCATTCTTTCTGTATGCAATTGGTCATTCTTTCTTTTTTCCGGTCTCTGCTGTCCCACTCGCAAAGAAAACAACAGTACTTGGTGAAACCAAGTTGAAGACCTAGCGAGAGAGCAATTACTTTTTAGTGACCACAAATATTCCACTTAAATTCTTCATACTTTATATTATCCAGCAGAAGTTTCATGTTCTCATAAGTTTCTTTAAAATCCATAGCATAAGCTAGTAGCACTGATAGAAACTTATTCCCAATGTGCAGAAGCATGGCTTTTAGACTAAATTTAGAAGAATCAATAAACAAACGCCACTCCTCTGTTTTATACTGTGAAAGTGATTCCATTAAGGAAAAAATATTATTACAAAAAAAGTCCATCTTCAAATGACAAAAAAATTCTTGAAGTCATTGTGCCTATTTGTAAAAACACATACGTTTGTTTCGTGGTGGAGGAGGTTCCAAATTTTTAATCGTAAGCCTAAAAGTTCTGCCTCCCTTTTTGATAAATTCAAATCTCGTACAAGGTCACTGAGGTCCCCTTGTGTTAGTAAATGTGGTTCAGTAGACGAACACGAAGCTTTGGATCAACCCTTACATCATCATTACCGTCCTCCGCTTTGTCTTGTTCATGTCATGACTGATATTGTTTATTGTTCCATACCATTTCAGACTTTCTTTCATATCAAACTAATCATTCTGTTTTATGTAACCCATGCACATTTCATAGATGAAAGCAGCATCAGCTGGGATGATAGTTACAAACTAATACAGCCTATATATAGATATATATTTACCCATCTAGAAAATGTTTTGTCCCTCCTTGATAATTAGTTTTAGCTACGGACCTGGTTGTGAGTAGTGTAGTTCACAATCAAGCATCAACATATAAGATTCTGGTGCTCATCACATATGAGCTGGATAGGATATTATTAATATGGCAGCTCAGACACTACCACTCAGCCTATCAGAGGTGTGTTCATTGTGTGGTAGCACAGTACAGTATCTGCAATATTATTTTATTCGTGTTGTTCAATTATTAGAGATATACTGTGACACGGGCATAAGTTGTCTGGAGACGACATGATCTGTAGAATTAAAGTTATTGGTAGTTGTTGACTGAATAAATAATAAAGAATTTTCTAGCAATATTATTCTATTTACCCAATGGCAGTGCAAAACACAGTAATGACAACAATCAAGTGTTTCCAAAATATTACTAAAAAACTATCTACTACAATTTGAAAAAAGTGAGTCTTTTGAGTGTGATTTTACTTGGTGTTCTTGCATCACTAAGAAGAAATATTAATTTCCTTTAAATTCTTCCTAATTACATTCATGTAACTAAGCAAATAAATAACTACTGGATTAGCAACAACAGCTCAGGATAAACTATAGATTCTTAGTTTAGTTCCAAACACTTGGGTGTACAGAAAAGGTTGAGAAGAATTTCAAGCTAGGCAGTAGTTCATCTGAACTACTAAAATTGTAACACAGAGTTATATCTTTAAATATATTGAAAACACAACCAAAGAAGTATTTTAAGTGAGTGGTGCAACTCACTGATCCTTAACCCTTATCTTCATAATAAAAATTAATAATCTTGCCAGAAATACAACAGGGGTGATGCCCCCCCCCCCCAAGCTTGACGACTAGCCCTCTCTTCCACCAGGAAAGGTATTTAAAACTAAAAGAAAATGTCATTGTAATAGGCCTAAGCGTTTTATTACAACTAAGCGTTTTATTAAAGTTAAAAATAGTACAGTTTGCAAATAAATTCTCATTTGAAATTAAACAAACAAATAAATAAAAAACCTAATGAAATTAATACGTGTAAGACAACATTTCAAAGCAAATGAACAAAATATCAACACAGCGTATTGTAAAAAAGAAAAAATTATGGTTTAATGAAATCTTAGTTGCTTTGGCTTATATTCAGCACAGTATATTCGTTGTAGGCCTCGGGCCACTGTCCCTGTCTGTGACCATGATTCGTTCTCTGAATATTTGAATTCCTAAAACTAACTGTTGCATTAAAATGCTATGATTGCTTCCATTCTTCATTAACAAACCATGAACTTTTATAAACATTCAATTTTTTATTGTAACCTAGTGGAAAGTAACAGATTTGTAGCTGACTGCACTTGCAAAAATAAATTTTGATTGGGCGAATTAATACATTTATTGGTTAAGATATTTTTTTATATAAGATATATACAGTTATATGTGAAAATTATGAATTCAAATATATATATATAAAGTTGAAATACTTGATAGTTAGCAATTTAAAAGAGTCTTTACTTGTTTTATAGTTCATAAAGAGTTTTATAATTTCACTTTCCTGAATTTGCTGTGTTGAGTTGAATCATCAGCTATTTTATCTGTGTTAGCAGTCTTCATAACAACTTTTTCGTACTTTGTTGCTTCTCTGCTATGTACAATTTTCCCTCGAACTATGTACAACTTGATGGTTGTAGTAAGAACTTGATAATGGTTGCGAAACCGAAAGGCCTCGTTCGACGGAAAATTGTACATAGCAGAGAAGCAACAAAATACGACAAAGTTGAGTTGAATCAGTCCGGACGATCTTGTGGGCCTACTCCTGCTTCCACACTGGCTATTCTTCTCTTAAGCTGGGATGTCAATCTCAGAGGTTTCCTCGTGGCCATTGTGTCCATCTAAGTTGCCCCTAGTCCTCACTGACAGACATCAGTCATTGAAGATCTCGAATGCCGCGCCTGACTACATGGTTTAATTCAGTCGCTCCCTCGACGATACACTCTTGACTCCCAGAGATTACAAGAGACTCCTTATTAGATACGCCAAGAGACTGTTATATGAAAGACTGCCAAACTCACGGCTCACCCATGCTTTTATAGATTTATGCACATGACATCATTTTTACATAATAAAACGTTCTAGATTTTACAAGAAAATGGACCATGTGTTGGTAGACATGAACTTCCAGTTTCTAGACCTTTCCAAACCATGTGTTCTCAATTTTATGTGATTTCATGACTAAAACTTTGTTGAATAAATAGTATTAAAATTTATTTAATATTAAAATAATTAGTTACTAATAGTTATTTCAAACTCATGTTCTCTGGTATCCAAGTCACGATTCAATACAGATTAAAATTAATTTACCTTTTTTTCATCCGTCGTGTGACTTCTTATTGTATTTAATTAAATAACGCGTTTCAAGGCTCAAGGCCTCATCTTCAGATTTCAGTCCCGTGTGGACGTCGTTAACACATTAAAACTAAACTACTACACATTAAAATAATATAATTTCACATTATTAATAGTTATTTCAATTTGCACACTAATATAAATGACTTATAGTGTGTCTGTTAATTGGCTTCCTGTTAATTATCTTCACATAATTTGTTACGCACACAACAATTATTCATTTACACATTACACTGCACTGCTGTTTTTTTGAATGTTTACAATTGTCTTGAACTATGTTAACATGCAGTTCTTATTCTAATAACAATATTGTCTTATAAAATTCACACCCCTTTGCACAGGCCACCAACTAAGGCTTGTAAATATGTTCCCATCTATATACACACAATGTGAATGTTTGTCTCATTGCAGTAGTTATATTTTTTTTATACTTCCCAAAGTTTTTTGTCAACGCCCCAAAATTTCAATGATGCAGTCTACATCATGACCCCCCCCCCCTGTATACAAGACTACGTTTCAGTAGGGATGCTGCCCTTTGGGGATACCAAACTAAAGAATAAAATATTTAGATTGTTTACCTTTTTGTCTTTTCATAAATTGTATACGACTATCCCCAAATATTTTTAAAATTCATTATGACATATATTTTCAATCTTATCTATAACATATAAAGCCCCAGAGGTCACTCACTGACTCACATAAATTCTAACCCATAAGGAAGCCTCGGAGCGAAAAAACACAAGAGACCTTTTTTATTCCCCGTCCGAAGTAACTTGGGGAAAAATTATAAAACCAAAGCTTTGTGCAACCGGAAGCCCGAAAAAACGAATTTCGTCTGACCGATTTTCATACCGGATATAAGGAAGACTCGGAGCGAAAAAACACAAGAGACCTTTTTTATTCCCCGTCCGAAGTAATTTGGGGAAAAATTATAAAACCAAAGCTTTGTGCAACCGGAAGCCCGAAAAAACGAATTTCGTCTGACCGATTTTCATACCAGATATAAGAGGGGAGCCTATCTCGAGAACGGTTAGCGCTATCGAGCTGGGAGTAATTTTAATCCAGTCGGCTCACCTGACTAAATGTAAACCGATTATCGGTTGTTTGAAATTTACGAATAACTTTATTGTTTCTTGTTTGTTTTATGGCCCAGTGGGGGACTGGTATTAGTTTCTTATTTTGAGCAGTTGTTTTCTGCAATAAACATACCATTTACCATGTATTTAAATGTAGAAATACAAAATGAAAGGTATTGCACAATATTGTGCAATCGATGAGTCAATGTTACGCAATCGATATGACGTCAGCATTGACGTAAATGCGCAATGCTAGAATCTTCGGTGTAAATAAAAAGAAGAATATGAATTTTGTATAAAACTATCAAAATTTAAAAAATAGTAAAATCAACTTACACCAATGATTTTAGAAAGAGAATGATTTGAGATTATTAACTTACACCAATGATTTTAGAAAGAGAATAATTTGAGATTATTAAAGAAAAAGAAGAATATGAATTTTGTATAAAATTATCAAAATTTAAACAATAATAAGACCAACTTACACAAATAGATTTGAAGAAAATAATGTGATTAATTAAGAAGGAAAATAAGAAAGAATCCAGAATAAATGTGAATATCAAACATTTGAAGGAGTAGAGAAGAAAAACAAAAAAGAGTGTGATATACAAGAGAAGGCAATAATTTGGAAATAAAGAGAAGAATTCATTATTATAATAAAATTATAAAAAAGTAAAAAAGAAAAAAAATTAATATAATAAGAACAGCCGATGACTAACTATTTATGAAACGATTATGGAAACAGATAATCAAGAAGGTTGATTATGATATTACTCAGTTCTGAAAAAACAAAGAAGAACAACTCATACCAAACATATGAAGAAAATAGTTTTGACAAGAAAATAATAAAACATTATTGAAAGGCAAAGAGAAATAATGACCACACGAAAAATATAATATTAATAAATTAATTTTAATGAATACAAAAGCGGATTAACGACTTTCTGAAAAAGAGAAAAGAAAGAAAAATATGTTTATATAATATGATCATAATAACAACTTGAAAGTCAATTATAAAGAAACCAATTGAAAAAACTAACTGACATAAAATAATACCATTCAAATAATTAACAAGAACCAAAGAGAAAATAATATATATAAAAAAGTATGCTATCAATGTAAATGACCAGAAAAGATATAACGAGAATTCAGATGAAGAAGGAAAAGTTACACCATAACCAGTAACAAACATATTAACAAAGTTTCCAACCATAATAAAAATGAATATATCAAACAAGCTAAAAAGTTAGAATATATAATGAGAATAATAAATATTAAGAAGAATAACTAAGATAGAAAATGTGAGATAATCTGAGAAACAACGAAGTGAAGTATCCAAAGATATTTTTATTAGTTGAAAATGAGACTATTCTATATGTAATTTTTATTCGATGACTGTGTGTAGATAAATCCAGCAGCATTATGTTTTTGAGCAGAGATGATTTGCCTCTGGAATCAATTTAGAAGTGAAGTATGGCCAGCAGAGTATGTTGCCAACAGTGCCTCTCTGAACTGCCCCAGCTCACATGTTAGGGAATTAATATCCCAGGGATAAAACACGAAGTTAAGAAAAGAAAGAATATAATAATAATAATAATAATAATAATAATAAATCTCAGAAAACACTAACTATCCAAGAAGAATCAAAGTCAGATAAGAGACTATAAAGTTATTAAGCTCAAGTATGAAGAAGCCGATACAGAAATGGGGAGGAAAACGAAGAATAATAAATACAAAAGTTATCATAAGCAATTATTTCATCCATAATCAAGTCTGAAATAATCACTTCTGGAGGAGAGCAATCTGTAGCATGACAGATAATGCCAATAATTCTGAATGGTAGAATGATCATAAAAATAAAATAAAAACATTTTAAATCCGAGAAAGCAAAATAAAAAATTAATTAAGAACCACCGTGAAGTATAATCATAGATTAAAGTAAAAGTTCATTTAAAACCAATGTTACAATGAGTGATGAATCATCAAAATAAGCTGCAAAACTGAAAATATAGAAAAAGGTAATACCCAGGTAGGATAGGAGTAGGTAAGGAAGAAACCCAAAACATGACAACATCCACAATAAGAAAAGGAAATACTTTTATAAGGCACAAGAAGAATAGGAGAAATCAATGAAGAAACCAGAACAAGACAGCATCCACAAGAAGAAGGAGTGCTCTTATAAAAAACCCAAACCCCAAAAGAAAATGATAAACATAATAACAAATGAAAGTATAACAAAATATCAAATTTAGAAACCATGTAAAATAAATATAAGCCAAAAGTGTATAAAGTAGAATTGAAAGTGAACCAATGTGAAATAATTATATAATGCCAAAAAACAAACCTTCATTATCTTCTATAAATAGATTTCTTGATTTTAATAAAACTATATTAACTATTTAGAAATAAAATCCAAGAATAAAAAGGGGATCAGTGCAAGTTTTTGTGTTATAATAAATAAACCTTATGTGTCAATATTGCAGTTCACAAACTAAGTAAATTGTGAAATAATACAACTTTGAAGTGTTTATATTGTGTCCATGAATAATATTAAATAAAGTATTATCATGACAGATAATACAGGTGTTTCTGAATAATAACTGCCACTCTTAATATACAACATTCAGTAGAATGATAGTAGATAAAACAAGAGCAGGCCATATAAAAAGTGAAGTGATAAAGTATCATTACCCCAAAATCAAAAACAGATTAAAACTGAAAATAGAACTTAGTATAAGAAATAGAGTATATGATGGAAGGACAGAGATGTTTTGTTTATTTAGAATAAGTTACTAGTGCTAATCAAGACTGAAATGTCAGAATTAAATAACATTCTTTATTTATAAAATATTTATTGTGTATTACTAATAATAATTAAGTATAAAATGTCTGAGTTTGAAAGACCATTGTTAATGTCAATTATGTATTATGAATTAAGAGTATAAATTATATACTAATTGTTCTTTTGTTAAAATAAGAAAATGTTAATTAATGTCATAATAGAATGGAAAGTCAGAGAGGGTACAAACAAAATGTATTATTTAAAAACTTTGTATGTAAAAACTGTTAAAAATCTAGGCCAAATGTAAAACTAAACAGCATCAAAATTGATGAAATATGTAAACAAAAACAATTAAACTGATGGAATTTATATAAGGTAAATCAGTCATAGAGTCATGTAATTGGAAATATAAGTAAGAAAGATTTTGTAAAAAGATAGCAAGAATTATTGTTGAAAATGCAAATGTAAAAACTGAAAATTTAGAGAGGGGAGTCACATATTAATGTATAATATTTTAAAAGATAACCAATTAATCATCTAATTACAAGAAATTAAGGGAAGATAAACCTTTTATATCTATCTGAGATTTAATACAATCATTAATATAACATGTAAAATGGCAAAATCCTTTTTCAAAAGGACAGGAAGTGAATTTTAAAACTTACAATTTTCAAAATGAAGTAAATATATCATTTTAGATCAAAAACTTAATAAAACTATATTATTTGGTATCAAATCAAGCAGAATGAACTGAAGAAGAAGATTATGTATTTAGTAGTTAATAAATTTGAATAATAGCAAAAATATATTCAGTTATATAATGTAACACTCTCACATGCACAGGATGTAAAATAATTTTGAAACAATGGATAGCTAATATTAATTTGGCTAAGACTTTTGGACAAGACGAAGGAAGTTAATTAGTTCATTATTAGATATTGTGAAGTACACTTGACACGAGCTCTTAAGCAATTTTTAACCTAATAGCTGAGACATTAATGACGTATAGCGACAAGCCTAGCCTGAAGTTAAAAACGCGAGTTTTAAAAAATTATACTTCAATAGTAAATTCAGTGAAACAAACACCAACAAACATTAAAATAACTTCAAACAAGAACAGAACACAGTGAATACACCATTTAAACGATTTAAACATTAATTCTACACAACAAAACAAACAGTGCAATTCTCGACCTAACATACGAAAGTGAAACGTAACTTTTACAACACATTTTATCGAAGTGGAACACTAAAACTTAACCAGGAACACTCCACCAAAACAAGAAGGAATAATCGCTACAGCAGGAACGAGAAATCACAGGAGAAGCAGCCTTTATTGGACGCAGAATTAGCGAGGTGCATTTGTCTGACATCTGAACTCGAAGCGGCCATCTTTTTCTTCCCACAATCCAACGCAACACTGCCTATTCGACTGAACGGTTTGAAAATTTCTATACTCACCATTATATATTGAATGACATATATGTATTTTAATTTTTAAGTTGATATATTTTTGTAATGTTATACTTTCCATACTTTGCCCTTTTTCTCTGACTATCTATGAAATAACTGTTAAAAGAACCCGATAATAAATAATTGTAAACAATTGATATACCCTGACAATCGATCAATCAATCGATAGAAAATCGATTAAATAAACATTTGTTAATAAAATTCATTATTTACTATAAAATTGAATATTGTTTATTCCTATAATAATTAGTATAATATTTATAATTTTAATTGAGCAATAACTACCAGAATTTCACAACCCAGAAGGAAGATAACCTCCAAATAGGAAAGTTCACCTATCGATTGTTATTGGAGACAATCTTATTAGCTGGTGAAGGAATATTAAATACTAAAAAGGACCTAACTCAATTAAAATAAATAACAAGAAGTTCGGAACAACACAATACATTTTGAATTAATTAATTTTAAATTAATTTAAATAATAAAAAATAAATAAAATATAAACAAAAATTTTTGTTTTACATAAACAAACATTTATAACAAATCAATTTAAATTTGTTACAAAACACATCCGGAGGTAAACAGAAAAGCGGTAGAAAAATACACACAAGAACATCCTGAGGTACACAGAAAGGCTGTCGAAAATTACTCGCAAGAACATCCTGAGGTAAACAGAAAAGCGATAGGGAAATATAGAAATGAAAATCCGGAGGTAAATAAAGGGGCAGTCAAGAAATACAAAGATTCTCATCCTGGACCTCATCTACCGACAGTGCTTAGAAAAGGACCAATAATTGCTGAACGGACGGGAAAATCTTTGGATGAAATAAAGGCCTATCGTCTTAAAACTCCTTCTCTACTTGATGGAACCCACAAGTGTTGTCACTGTGGAACGCGACTTTTCGAGGAGGAAGTTGGAAGAACACAGTGCTGCTGTGGACTAGGAAAATACAATGTGGTGGATTTTCCAATTATTTCAGATAAAATTTATTCGGACAAGCGGATCGCTGAGGGCCAACAGAAGCAACTGGAACCGGAAATAATACGCGAAATCCAACAATTTCTTGGATCCCGAAACCCATACGTTTCCCTTTACAAGAAGTTACATGAGGAACCTTCAGAAAATGCCCGCCTTGAATTCGAAACCACCTCGCGACGAACACACGGACCGGTTTTAGGTGACAGGCCGCTTTCTACTGAAGTCTCGGCAGTCCTCAGTTGCGACGAATCAGAACCACCGCAGGGAAAATTCTGCGTTTGGAAAAAGGGATCAACAGAGCCGAGAATTATACACGCCAACAATTTTTTGGTCGAACCTTTCCAATACCCTCTTCTGTATCCCGAAGACCAACCGGGTTGGCACTTGGGTAGGTCAGATAACAAGGGACAAAAATTGTCCCTCTTGAAGTATACTCGGTGTTTACTTCTTTCGGAAGATAGGTTTTCAAGGTTCGGCCCTCTTTCGGAAACTTAGCTGATCGACATGTATGCGCGGATCGAAGGACAGCGATTGTTCTTTTTTCAGAACGAGCAGAAGAAAGCACAAAAACCAGGAGGACTTCGAACTGGCCCAATGGATGAGGTGCAAGCGGCGGTTGAGAAAGAGATATTACGTGACGAAACGGTGCAAGGAGAAGGAAAAATAGTCGCTGGAAGAATATATCTTCCTCACACGTTTACCGGTGGCCCGAGATATATGAAAATTTGTTACATGGACGCGATGGCCCTCGTATCCCGCTTACGCGGCCCCACGTATTTCCTAACTTTTACAGCTTGCGGGGGCTGGGAAGAAATTAAAAAATCCAAACACCCCGGCAGTAGACATGAGCCCCACTTATGTAACCGGGTTTTCGAACTTAAAAGGCGAGAATTAATGCGCGATATTCAAAGTGGTAGATTATTCGGGGAAATCGCGTATATAGTATGGGTAATAGAATTTCAAATGCGCGGTTTACCTCACGCGCATATTCGTTTTAGGGTTAAAGATGGTGGCCCAAAACAGAACACGGAAATAGACAGGATAATTAGGGCAGATATTCCGGGCGAAGAAGAGGCTGGCGGCAGACTAAGAAGTCTTGTCTTGCGGGACATGAAGCACGGACCTTGCGGGCCCCCATACAGAACAGATTTGCCCTGCTGGGATCGAGAACTGCAAAAATGCAATAAATTTTATCCAAAACCCCATACGGACACCACGTACACAGACGAAAGAGGATTCGTACACTACAAGCGGAACAGCGAAAACAAAACGACCGTACAATTTAAACATCAAATGATAGAGGTCGATGATAGGTGGATAGTGCCATACAATGCGGCGTTACTGCTGAAGTATGAATGCCACGCTAACCTGGAAATTGCGTCGGCCCCCAGAGTAGTAAAGTATCTTTTCAAATACATTTCGAAGGGTTCTCCGCTTCGGCGCATGACAGTAGTTCGGGAAGATGAAGAAGTCGACGAAGTTGAAGAATACGTAACAAAACGGTACATAGGAGCTTCAGATGCTGCTTGGAGGGTTCTGGAATTCAATCTAACAGGCCGCAAACCAACAGTTATAAATTTGCCGGTTCACCTAAAAGGAAAGCACAACGTCGTTTTTCGTCTCGGTAACGAACAGGAAGCGTGTGAAAAATCAACGTCCCTTTTAATTTTATACTTCGGTCGCCCTGATACTCCGGAAATGAATGACCTCACTTATTTAGATTTTTACGAGCAGTACAGAATCCACCCGAGCAGTCCAAAATGCTCACTTAATGCGGTTCGGCATTCGGACGGGAAACACTTCATAACGCGAAGACAGAGGGGTAATTGTGTCGCGAGATTCTTTTGGGTCGCTCCAACCAGAGGTGAGCAGTATTATCTGACAATGCTGCTATGCAGGTATCCATGCCGTGGGTATGAGGACTTGTACGCTCTCGGAGGCCCTGATTGCAAAACGTTCCAGCAGGCGGCTAGGGAATTGGGACTCGCGGATGATAAAAAAGAATACTTTGACGCTCTTGAAGAGGCTGCACGCTTCATGAAAGCCGACAGATTGAGGCAATTTTTTGTTATGCTCTCGGCGATAGGATCTCCGGTGCCGGAAATGTGGGAGAAATATAAAGCAAATTTATGCGAGGATTTTTTGGAACATTTTCACGAAGATGAGGAAAGAGCGTATAAGTTAGGTTTTATTCACATAGATAGGTGTCTGCGCCGACATGGATCTTCGCTTCTAGAGGCCGGTCTTCCCGTAGTTGAAGACGATTCCACGGAATTAGGTCGCGAAAAACTTCAATACAGCGTCTCAGTTCAAAATGCTTTTGTCGAGGAATGGGAATCGCGGCTTTCTTCTGATCAATCTAGGGTTTTTGATTACTTTAAGTTGCTCATGCGCGGCGAACAAAATGAAAAGTTCTCTTCTTGGACGGTCTTGGCGGTTCGGGAAAAACGCTCCTTCTTAAAATTATTTCAGCTTTCGCGCGGTCTCACGATAAAGTCGTCTTATGCGTAGCCAGTTCCGGCATCGCCGCTCAAAATCTCGCCGGAGGTACGACTGCACATAGCCTTTTCAGATTACCCCTAGATATACGCGATGACGGTTTCTGGTCGATAACCAACGGGATACAGAGAGCTGAACTCATCCGAGAGGCGACTTTACTGATTTTCGATGAAGCGGCTATGGCGCATAAAAAACTAATCGAAATGTTGGACCGGTCTCTCAGAGACCTGATGCAAAAGGATGAGTTGTTTGGCGGTAAAATAATAATTTTCTCGGGAGATTTCAGGCAAATTCCTCCGGTAGTAGAAAACGCTAAGACAAATGGCGATATCGTTCGTGCGTCAGTTCGCGGATCTTATATCTGGAAAAAAGTTAAGTCGTTCACGCTTACAACGGCCCATAGGTTAACGGGCGAAGGATATTATGAAGAATTTTTAATGAAGATAGGTTCCGACTCCACCGAAAAACGCGAGCTCGGCAAAGGGCGTAATTTGGAAAAACTCGTGGCACTACCACAGCTATCCTACGTGACTAAGCTTCGCGAATTGATCGACTTTGTTTTCACCAAAGGAATTTTACAGAAGCCTGATGAATGTGCAAAAAGGGTTGTAATATGCACTCTGAATAATAATGTCAAAGAAATTAACGGTATAGTATTACAGGCGCTCGACGGGGAAATTCAAAATTTATATAGTTTCGACAGTGTAGCCGAGGAGGACGGAGCGGGAATAGATGTTGATGAGTCCCTATTACATCAGGCTCAAGGGAAAGGAATTCCAGAACACATTCTCAGGCTTAAGGTAGGATCGGTTTGCATGGTGACGCGAAATTTAAATTTTGATCTCGGCTTAGTCAACGGCACAAAAGTAATTATCGTCGCAATTACTCGTCGACTTATCACATGCCGAAGAACAGGCTCTGACGAGCTTTTTGGCATCCCAAGAATAACTTTTAAATTTCCGATCTTCCCAAATAGTCCCATCGAAATGTACAGGCGGCAGTTTCCCCTCCAACTTTGTTACCCGATAACGATCCACAAAAGTCAAGGGCAAACCATAGATTTCGTGGGATTAGATTTACGGTCCGACCTTTTTACCCACGGCCAACTTTACGTCGCGCTTAGCCGGGTAAGATCTCCGAAAAATATTCACTTACTTGTTCCTCCCGACCGGGTTATAGATGGCGTTCCTCACACAAGAAACATAGTGTATAAAGAACTATTATAAATAATGTATTCTCGGTAATAAGCTTTCCACCCTGTAAATATGTAATATAATAATGTTTAAGTTGTGTAATATTGAAGTTTGCATGTTAAAATAAGTGATTGTAAATATTCAAGTATTGTAAATAAATAAAAGGCATTACCGAGAATACATTGTCTCGGATAGGTTCGTTCGGAGGCCGTTGTAAATATGTACATAGCTCCCCCGACGGTCGTCGGATCGGGGCGTCCACCGAGGGGGTCTGGGGGCGAAGCCCCCAGTGAGCGGCGAAGCTGCGAGTTGTGTAGTATATTGCTGCAAAATGTAATTATTGGAAACTACTTGTATACAGCATAAAGTTCAAAGATATTTAAAACAGCAATTCTGATATAATTGTTGACATCTTATGGAAATATCTTTCACTATTAGGGTTGACCTTCCCCCCCCCCCCCGCGCTTCTATAAAAATGAAAATGGATTATGTAATATACATAGGCAAAGATATAATAATGGAGCTACCTAACATAAAGGGGAAATAAGCTGCAGCCCAGAAAAATTCTAAATATGAACCCTCAAGTCTTGTTCGTGTTGTGTAGGCCACCACACTCTCTTTAACTAATTGTAAATGACGTTGTGTTATTTTGTATTCAACCTGTCAACTTCTTTGCAATCTTACAAGTAGTTTTAATTTTTTTCTGTCTCTACATATACCTGATAACTGTTGAAAAAATGTAACATTTTAACATTGAACCTACTATGTAAAAATTGCTGGAAGAGTCAAGTTAATGCAGTGATTCCATTTTAGTTGGACAACAAAATTATAATTTCACACTCCAAAACTCTATAAAATCACTATAATAAGTTTAAAACTTAGTAACCTGTGGTAATATAATTCTTTGTAGGCCTATCAAAGCATAATTATTATCACAAGACCAATGAGCAAGTTTTTTTTCATCTAAATGCATAATTTATTTTATGAGTTACCACTTACTTACCAATGTTTATTTGTTATTATCACTAAGATATTAAAAAGCTTAAGCTGTTATCTGCATAAATTTAATGTTATAGTTTACGTGGTAAATACTGCAAGTTAATAAAAAAATAAATAACAACAATAATTTTACACAATTTTTCTGTCCAAGTACAAGACACAAAAAATACAAATTTAAAAATACATAAACAAGAAAAACTGCAAATACATGTTCAAACTGCAAGGACATGTTCAAAGAATGAATCCTGACAGACTAACATGAAAGCTTTTTAACTATTTCAAAAAGCTCAAAATGTCCAATACGTGGTTCAAGGAAACAGAAAAGATGCAGAAGAACTTCAGATTATTCAAGAAGACATTGAAGAATGCTTGCCACTCAAAAAGAAATTAAAAAATGCCCAAGGTTTTCAGGAAAACCCCAAGAAGAAGACCGGTGCCATCTGGACTGATGAAAGGAGGGAGAGACATCGATCAAGAATGAAGGAGATGTGGGAGAGGAGATAGAGAGAGGAGAAGAAGAGAGGAATCAGTTGAACCAAACATAGTCCACATAGCCTCATACGGGAAAAAAGAAGAAGAAAAACACATTCTGTACAAATAAAATTAAGGAAACACACTTTTAGTTTTAATATTGAGATTGTCAATATGAAAACATGAAATAGTAATGACTATACTGGAGGGTGGAATGAAGAAAGGGGGTGACAAAAGCCACCTTGTCCAGGAGAAAATTTTATGTCGCTTTTCAGTAACATTTTATGGTGGTAAATTAATTAATACTGTGAATTAACCAGTGGCGAAGTTACATGGAGGCAATTGAGGCAATGCCTACCCTAAAAAATTCTGTAGAATAAAAATTATAAATACGTATGAAGTATGTAACGTAAAGATTATACATTGTTACTGTAATTGTCGAATTTACTAATTACATGCTTTACTCAGCGACTGCTAGACGGTGACAAGTGACAGCAGACATAGTTAGTTTAAAGCGAATGAGGCAACGTGAACCTGCCTCAGCGTTTTTTGTATACATCGTATGTAAGCAATGTGTTGGCCGAGACTTGGCAGTGCGGGGAGCGGGGGATTGACCAGCGCTCCACACACTATACCGTTGAGGCATGTCTCACTGCTGTTGTGCGAGTTTTAAAGCGTGCAATGTTGTTTATAATTTTGTTTATTTTGTGCGGTTATTAAAAGTATGGCTGTGATTCCGGTGAACTAATAGACGATCAACACTGTCATTTAAACACTGACATTAAACATATATATAGAAACTAATCAAGTTATAAATTTGGAAGTTCAATTCGTTATATTATTGTGTATGAATATAAGTGTGTCGCCTGAAATGAGTGAACGCGGTCCTTTTAATACTTTGTCAGGTCTTTTAAACTTATTAAAAAGTAAGCCGTTTTCTTCTTGGAGTTACGAAGAAAAATGTGGTGTTCAAAACAAGAGATTTACGCCTAATTTAGAAATTAAACATTTTGATGGTAAAGTATCTAGAAAATTTCAGTTTTCTTGGTACGAGCGATATTCGTGGTTGACAGGCTGTTCCGAAACCAACAGACTTTTTTGTTATACATGTATCTTGTTTTCTGGTGAAAAAGAATGTATTTTATATGGAGTGACGGTAACAAAAAACTTTCTTAGAAAGGCAGACAAACACCAGAATTCAAATAAACATATTCAAAATGAAGAGCAGTACCGTTTTGTGACGATTTTAAAAAATATTTAAATCGCACAAATAAAAATTTCAATTTCTAACAAGTAAGTGTATTATCCACCCCTTACCTATACCCAGATTCCTGCATCAACTTGAAATTGTCCCGTACCAACACGCAAAGAACGGTGTTAATTAACTAATAATAATAATTACGTTAATAATTTAAAATCCGACTATATAAATAAGGAAATTTCTAATTCGTAACAAAGTTAACATAAAGTATAATTAACAATCTAATTAATGAATAATTAATACTAAATAAAAGAACGAACTATTTTCTCAGGCGTAAATACACGCCAGCTTACTGACCCCTCGCCGCAAAACTATGCACACAGTAGCTAGTAGAACTTCGACATGTAAAGATGTCAGTTTTGTGTTGTCCACATACATCTATCTTTTTTCATATGGACATCTGTGTTGTCCATATACATTTTTACACGGCATAGGTGTATGCCGTTAAAAACATATATCCAGTTTGTGGTGATATTATTTTGAAAAATGTAGCGTGTGAAGAATATAACAAAACTATATAATGTAGTGTGTGAAGAGTTATAAAACAAAATAAAAGAAAGGAAAACTTAGCCGACACATCTCTTAATAAAAATAATAAAACTGTAAGTGGTAAGATATGTAACTTACCAGACTTTAATACTGCAAAATAAGAACTATAATTAAGGTGTAAAATGTGAACTACAAACTCCAGAAGTGGAAAACTCAAACTACAACAGTACGAACTTCAAGTAAAAAATCCGATCGTCGAGACTACCAGATATAATCAACCCGATGTAGCATCAAGAGGAACCATGTACTGCACCCTAGAAGACGACAGAAGATGACCATCATGGACCCCAGAACAACCTCATGTTAAATTCAGGTGATATCCAAACATAACATTTGTACAAATTTGTTTCAATAAGAGAAGTAACAAAAGAACAGTAAGGAACTTTTGATAATGTAAAGAATAATTTATAAGATTTGTAATTTCTGTAATGAAGTAGTAGTAACATCACGATATCTAAATGTAAGGTAATTCTATAGTTTACAACCAACATTATTCTTCAAATAATTTGGTTATAGTTGTGATAAATTAAAACTTAGCAAAGTTCAGTCCCGGATCCGAGGTACTTAAAACAATTTCTAGATGAATACTTTTGAGATAAAAGAAATAAGACATTTAATATTTTTACAGCATTAAAAGCTGAATTTACTAGAGTAATTCTAAAAAAAAAAAAAACAAAGTAAACCATGAGATTTGAATAATAATAAAGAGATGTTTTTGCTAACACCTAGCGAGTGAATAAATTTATGCAATCCTTGTCTATTTCCTATGTAATAATGTGTTATAATTTGTTAGTAAGGAAGTTTTACTAACAACGGCAGCTAGTTTAATAAACCGGTAACGAATTGAACTAGTTCCCGACTTTTGTGATGTCTTAACAAGGGAGACGTCACAAAATTGTGCCACTCTGCTGATTTATATAAAAGGTTTGTGGAAGCATCGTGACGCACAAAATTGCGCCACTGCTACTTTGTAAAATATAATAATAATTATGTATTGTGTTGTTGTTTTAATAATTATATTGTATATTGTTATAATTCTTTAACAATAACTTTGACAAACATAAATTTATTCACTCTGAAATAAAAAAAAAATAAATGAGTAAAATTTTAATTAAGATATAATAATATTAGTATCGTGAGATTGCCGTAATAAACAAGTCATCGCTGGTAAATATTCCATTCTAAACCTGTCGGTATGAACAAGCTGGTTCATATTAAATACGTGTTGAGGAATGTAAACTCTCCCCTTTTGTATGCACGCATCTCATTCAAAACCTCCCCTCGCTAACCTAACAGACAATCCTAGACACGAAGTCTTTCCTGTTCTGAATTGTCCTACCTGTGTTACCACCCTATGCAAACAAAGCGACTCCCCAAAACAGCTGACTTTTTGTGCTATTGTTAAAGCAATGAAACATCGTATATGAAATTTCTCTCTACTATACAATGGTATTAGCGTTTTGTTTTGACTAATTATATATGAGATTACAGAAAATTGAATTGTTGTGAGATAAGTTTATTTTGATTAATTAATATAAGATTCTATGTGTAATAAGAGATATATGTATGTGTTTAAATGAAGTCGAGCTTTACAAGTGTTTAAGCTGATATAAGATTTGTCGTACGTAATACTTCGTTTATTTAAACGACGTTATTAACAAAAATGGCTCAATTTAACCCTGACTCGTTGTTGAAAGACGAATTAAGCTATGAAGCATTATTGCGTGGTCTTGCATATTCAGATGTAACTGTCGCGGAACTTCGCAAAATGTTACGTGAAAATAAACTGGACAAACCCTCATTATTAAATCGTTCAAGTGTTTTAGATTTTGAAAGCGAAAAGGAAACATGTTATCACAAGTATACAGAACTAAATTCGATCGCACAAACCCTGCGTGATGAAAAATCCCCCGCAGTAATTTTACGCACCACCCAAAGAATTGAACATCTGACCCGCCGTATCACCAATTTGTTGAATTGGCCTGGTGATAAAGTTACCCCACAGGATGTACAAATATTCGCCAAGGAAGCATTACAACAATTACCCGAGATAATGCGCGAATTACGTCGAAGGTCCGAATCGTTTAGATTAGAAGAGATTGAAGAAGCAATGACGAAACTAAATATTTCCCCTACCCAATCCCCGACTCAAGAACAGCCAAACGGTACTGCAAAATTTCAGCTTCTGCAGGAATCAAATATAGATCCATTTAAAGAAAGGTTAACTGATAGACAAGTAAATATCCAACCCGTAAACGTTAGGCTACTCCCTAATGAACTAGAAAATATGACCCGTACCTACGATTTACCTCCTCACTTGCGGACGAATCAATCTGCGGAAAAACCTAGAATGATGACTCAAGTAAATCTAACTACCGAGCTCTATGGAAAGATAACCCACCCTGTAGAAAGTATTTTGTCTGACATACCAATCACTGATGGGCTGAATATTACAAAGCTCCTTGATTTCTCAAGTACATTTTACAATTAAAGGACCTGCAACAACTAAGAGATGACCAGATTTTACAAGTAATTTTACCTAAATGTAGACCTCCTTTAGGAGATCGAGTGTTAGAATCCCTAAGGTATAATCACCCTGTAGAAGAACTTCATACCACCCTAATAAGACATTTCATTCCCACCGGTATCTCGAAGAATTGAAGCGAAACCTAGTACTTCGTGTACAAGGAACATACGAGAGATTAGCTCATTATATATCTGAAGTAAGAGAATCTGCTTTATTGCTACAAGTTAAATGGAGTGAACAACAGTTAGTAGACACTATCTTAGTAGGACTATCTCCCGATGAGCGATCTCGCCTAGCACTCATGAAGCGACCAACCACTTTCACCGAACTAGAACTATGTTGTATACATTCGTCCAACGTCTGGTATTCTGACCAGAACAGACACGTTTCTATGTCCCAGACTCAACGCAGAGATTCATTCCAACCACTACCAATTGGAACTGATACCCAAACCTACCGCGATAAGCGATTCGTAAGTACATATAAAACCCAAAGCTACCCCCATATTTCATAATCTAGATCAAAACCCCGACAACCTACGAGCGAAGTAAATGAGGAAAGAAGATGTTATAACTGTGGAAAGGCCGGACACATTAGCAAGGTATGTAAACAAAAACGCTACCAACAGAAAACCGACCAATCAAAAAACATGTGAAGCTGGAAGAACAAAAATCCTACGTCTTCCGCAGCACCAGAAGGAAAGGTAAAAACAATAATAATCATAGAGTAAAAATAAATAGAAATAAACGCATAGACCTTTACCTAACAAGATTTATTGAGAAGTGCAACTCTATTGGTGCATGTAAAACAAGTATCTGCCAACTACCCTATGTACAGATAGACCTTGGAGCAACGAATACCCTTGGTTTAATTGATTCCGGATCTACCCGTAGTATAATTAGTCAACAGTTAGCCACCGTATTAGCTAATCATAATCTGATTAAATGTAGCCAAATGGTGAACATAAAGTGTGCCACCGCAAATAAACAAAACCTAAATATATCGCGTAGTATTACGGTGAAATTAAAAATAAAGAATTTTACTTGGTATATTCCCCTGCTAGTAGCTGAAGTGTTAGGACAAAACTTAATACTAGGCACTGACTTCATAAGTAAAACTGGCTTAATCCTTGATATGTATGCAAAACAATATTTCTTCAGATTTGATCGTACTCGAAAATATCAGTTCGACTCCGAGTTAAGTAACGACGTTAATTGTGAAACCTCAACTATTCAATCAGAGCACCAAGATTCTAGTCTGAGTCATTTAAAAGGAAATGAGAGACTAAGAATTCAAAAGTTAATAAGTGAATTTTCTACGGTACTCACCCCCAAGTTAGGATTAACCCATTTAATCGAATATAAAATAAATCTTAGTGACAACAAGGTAATACGACTTCACCCATACAAATTATCACCGCCCAAGATGGAAATAATGAGAAACCACATTAACAAACTCCTTGATCAGCACGTCATTGAACCGTCAACTTCTCCATACTCATCACCTGCATTCCTAGTACCAAAAGGAACTGACAAACATAGACTAGTCGTGGATTATAGACAGCTAAATAAGAGTATAGAATTTGAATCGATACCACTGCCCAACATTCACAGCGCGTTTCACTATTTTACAAGAGCGAAAATCTTCACTATAATGGACCTCAACCACGCATTCCACCAAATCCCACTAGCTGAGGAATCAAAACATTTAACTGCTTTTGCTGTCCCTTTCAATCTATATCAATTCACGAGAATACCATTCGGTATATCACAAGGAAGTTCAGTATGTAGCAGACTGTTAGAAAAATTTTTTCATGACGTTAAATTTAAATTTGTATATCACTATCTTGACGATATAGTAGTATATAGTGAGTCAATGGATCAACATATTGATCACTTGCGTGAAGTATTATCCAGGTTAAAGAAAGCTGGACTGACCGTAAACCCGAGTAAAGTTAACTTCGCAGTAAAACAATTCTCCTTCTTAGGTCACATAGTATCAGCCGAAGGTAAGGTTAGCATCGATCCCGAACGTACGCGCGCAATCCGAGAATTCTTACCGCCGAGAGATGCCAAAGGTATAGCTCGATTTTTAGGTATGATTAATTATTTTCATAAGTACATACCCCACTTAGCGGATATAGCAGCCCCATTGAATGCACTAAGAAAGAAAGGAACGAAATTCGAGTGGACTACTCGACACCAAGACGCATTTGAAACACTTAAAGAAAGCATAATATCCCCACCGGTATTGCAGTTAGCAGATTTCAGTAAACCATTTGTAGTACAGACTGACAGTTCAAGTGTAGCATTAGGAGCCGTAATATATCAGGAAATCAATAATACTAGACTCCCGATCAGCTATGCATCCCGTACATTGACCGAGCAAGAAAGGAAGTTCTCAGCCTACGAACTTGAATGTTTAGCCGTAGTATTCGCCTTTGACAAATTCAAACCATTTTTGGAACATAAGGAATTTCTACTAGAAACCGACAATCAAGCTTTGTCATGGTTATTGAACCACCCAAAACAGTTAGGTCGTATCGGAAGATGGGTGTTAAGATTGAATTGCTACAAGTTCAAAGTACAACATATTCGTGGTACTCAAAATGCAGTAGCCGATACTCTATCCCGCATGTTCCACCTACCCAATACTAGATCTGGCGAAGAAAATGTTGAAACCACTACCGTTAATACGCTAATTACTAACTTTCCCCTTGCATTTAAGGATATCGCATACCACCAACAAAAAGATCCGAAATTGTGCAAAATAATAGAACAAATAGAAAAAGGAAATTATTCTGACAAATATACCTTGAGTAAACGAGTACTTTGTTTTAAAAAGGCAAACGGAAGATTACTGAGAATAATCGCCCCGGAAATCATCAAACCTATGCTAATGGAATACTACCATTCATCGACCATTGGAGCTCATATGGGAATTAGGAAAACTATACATCGTATTCGCAAGGAATACCATTGGGAAAACATGAACAGTGAAATAAAAAAGTTCGTGAAAGAATGCGAAATCTGTGCCCTGAGCAAACCAGCAAGAATCAGTCAAGTCGGAAAATTAATCTCAGAAATACCCACAACTCCCTTCTCGAAGATATACATAGACTATTCTGGACCTTATCCCCATTCTAAATCCGGAAATACCATGCTATTAATTTGTGTAGACTCCTTCACTAAATTCGTGTGGATGTATCCTATGCGACGTGTATTAGCATCTACTACAATAAAAATTCTACAAGAGAGACTATTTAAAGATTATGGTACAGTGACCGAGTACAGACCGCAAGGAAACCTAGCAGAAAGATACTTGCGTAATTTAAAATCAGCTCTAATATCTTATCACGCTAAAGACCAGACAACCTGGGACCAAATGTATCGTGGATACAATTTGCGTTCAACTCAGCGTATCATGAAGGCCATAAATCAACACCATTTGATTTACTCTACAAATATAAACCCAACCATCCGTTAACCACGAAATGGAAAATCCATGAGTTATTGCCCCGTGACATGAATACGAATAACGTAAGAAAATATGGAACGAAGCTCGTGCAAATTTGAGAGCGAATTTACAAAAATCACGGAAATACCATGAGCGGAATAATAGGCAAATAGAATATAAGGTAGGTGATTTAGTAATGTATAAAATGCATCCAATGAGTAAAGCCGTTGATAGGACCACTGCGAAACTATCATACTGATGGTGTGGCCCCTATAAAATTCATAAGTTCATCACCCCCGTTACTGTAGCTCTGTATGAACCCAATACAGAAAATTACGTTCGCAGAAGCCATCTGTCTCAAATAAAAAAATGTTTTTCGTGTCAAAATACAGAAGCACGACTACGAGAAAGATAGCAAACAGAGAATACTATTTAAGTATTGAGAAAAAAAAAAGGTTGTATATACTTATACAGGAATACGATAAGATTTTGCAACATCTATATCGTAAATGAGTATAAACTCAAAACCCTCGTATGAATAATAGCGAGGCCTGATCAACCTTAGCTAATGTCCTGCGAGAATGATATAATAAATGAGAAGTCAGCTGACGATGAAGATGACGATGACGAGAAAGTAAAGAAATAATCCCTAGCGAAGTAAACTAAAAGTAATTCGATTGTTATTACAATACGGGATTATTATTAGTAACCTACTCATGAGTATAACTCCGTAAAACGAGTGAAGAAATCAAACAAAAAAACCGGTAGTAGATGTAAGAATTAAATATAAGGTAGATTTATGTTTTGTGTATTTTATATGTAATAGATGTATTAGAATTTAAATATTTTGTGTAAGTGTAAGATAATCAATTGACGAATAGAAATAATCTGAGAGAGAAATTTCAGTATGAAGTTCTGTGTCCAAATGTAATTGTGTTTATTAGATTTTCTATTATTACCCCACCACCCTGTTTTCATCGTTAGGTGCAGGAGGATGTGACGATTTTAAAAAAATATTTAAATCGCACAAATAAAAATTTCAATTTCTAACAAGTAAGTGTATTATCCACCCCTTACCTATACCCAGATTCCTGCATCAACTTGAAATTGTCCTGTACCAACACGCAAAGAACGGAGTTAATTAACTAATAATAATAATTACGTTAATAATTTAAAATACGACTATATAAATAAGGAAATTTCTAATTCGTAACAAAGTTAACATAAAGTATAATTAACAATCTAATTAATGAATAATTAATACTAAATAAAAGAACGAACTATTTTCTCAGTGCGTAAATACGCGCCAGCTTACTGACCCCTCGCCGCAAAACTATGCACACAGTAGCTAGTAGAACTTCGACATGTAAAGATGTCAGTTTTGTGTTGTCCACATACACGTAGGTGTATGCCGTTAAAAACATATATCCAGTTTGTGGTGATATTATTTTGAAAAATGTAGCGTGTGAAGAATATAACAAAAATATATAATGTAGTGTGTGAAGAGTTATAAAACAAAATAAAAGAAAGGAAAACTTAGCCGACACATCTCTTAATAAAAAAAATAAAACTGTAAGTGGTAAGATATGTAACTTACCAGACTTTAATACTGCAAAATAAGAACTATAATTAAGGTGTAAAATGTGAACTACAAACTCCAGAAGTGGAAAACTCAAACTACAACAGTATGAACTTCAAGTAAAAAATCCGATCGTCGAGACTACCAGATATAATCAACCCGATGTAGCATCAAGAGGAACCATGTACTGCACCCTAGAAGACGACAGAAGATGACCATCATGGACCCCAGAACAACCTCATGTTAAATTCAGGTGATATCCAAACATAACATTTGTACAAATTTGTTTCAATAAGAGAAGTAACAAAAGAACAGTAAGGAACTTTTGATAATGTAAAGAATAATTTATAAGATTTGTAATTTCTGTAATGAAGTAGTAGTAACATCATGATATCTAAATGTAAGGTAATTCTATAGTTTACAACCAACATTATTCTTCAAATAATTTGGTTATAGTTGTGATAAATTAAAACTTAGCAAAGTTCAGTCCCGGATCCGAGGTACTTAAAACAATTTCTAGATGAATACTTTTGAGATAAAAGAATAAAGACATTTAATATTTTTACAGCATTAAAAGCTGAATTTACTAGAGTAATTCTAAAAAAAAAAAAACAAAGTAAACCATGAGATTTGAATAATAATAAAGAGATGTTTTTGCTAACACCTAGCGAGTGAATAAATTTATGCAATCCTTGTCTATTTCCTATGTAATAATGTGTTATAATTTGTTAGTAAGGAAGTTTTACTAACAACGGCAGCTAGTTTAATAAACCGGTAACGAATTGAACTAGTTCCCGACTTTTGTGATGTCTTAACAAGGGAGACGTCACAGTTTGCTGGGACGCGTGAGGATTGAACATACTCTCTCTGAAGGGGCTAGAATTCAAACTGTTAAACATAATGAAGTCGTGAAACAAAATAGGATTGTTGTTGAAAGACTTGTTGATATTGTGTGTTTTCTCGGGAAACAGGAGCTTGGATTTCGAGGTAATTTCGAAGGGGAAGACAACCGGGGTAATTATCTAGAATTGTTAGATCTTCTTTCTAAGCAGTACATTCGAGATCATCTCCAGTCTACGTCAGGATTTAAAGGTACATCAAACGATATTCAGAATGAATTAGTTGAATCTGTAACTGATATAATTCAAGAGAAGATTACGGCGGAGTTAGATTCTTGCGATTTTATTGGAATTCAGGCAGATGAAACTTTAGACGTATCAAGTAGATCTCAAGTC
Source organism: Magicicada septendecula (assembly GCA_034769895.1). Lineage (NCBI taxonomy): Eukaryota > Metazoa > Arthropoda > Insecta > Hemiptera > Cicadidae > Magicicada > Magicicada septendecula. The sequence goes on along the minus strand of CM068367.1, from coordinate 796,119,029 downwards.
AGCATAATTTTTAGATTTTGTTCAAAAGAAGGTCCAATAGAAAGGTTCATTGGATTTTATGATGTTTCAGTAGATAAGACTGCATCAGGCTTATCAGAATTAATTGTTGACGTTTTAAAAAAGTGGGGTGCAACTGAGAAGGTAGTCTGTCAAACATATGATGGAGCCTCTGTAATGGCTGGAAAGCATGGAGGTGTTCAGCACTTTGTAAAACAGACTTGCCCAAGAGCATTATTTCTACATTGCTATGCTCACAAGTTAAACCTCATACTTCTTCATTGCACTAAAACAATAAAATCGGTTAGGCTCTTCATTCACAATCTGACAGCATTTCACACATTTTTTTGTAGATCCTCAAAGAGATCACAGCTTTTAGAATCTAGAGGATTTAAACTTCCACAAGCATCCACTACCCGTTGGAACTTTCATTCCAGAGCAGTTCATACCATCTTTTCCCACTATGGTGACTTGAGACAAATTTTTGAGGACATTACAGGGAATGATGAAGGATGGGATAGTGATTCGTACAATTCTGCTGTTGAACTCAAAAAGACCCATTTCATTTACTTACTTTGTTTTTATAGGGAAATATTCGTTTATACTGACCATCTCTTTTCTCTACTGCAACACAAAACTATCTCCGATATAATTCTGTGCAACACTGAAATTAAGAAAACTACTGCTATCCTCAAGGACATGAGATCAGAAAACACTGTGTCGTCTTGTACTGAAAAATGTCACCAAATAAGCAGCGAGGTAAATATAGATGACAGTAACAGGAAACTGCTGAAAACGTTAACTTATGAAGTTCTTGACACTTTGATTATGCAGCTGGAGGTACGGTTTAGTGATTTCGAAAGTATCCAGTTTGTTGAGTTGTTGGATCCAAATCACTTCATTTCTTACAAAGAGAGTTTTCCTTCTACTAAACTGAACAGCCTTATAAATAAATACCCTTTTTTCAATAGTGAAAGACTGGAAAATGAATTAAAAAACATTTGCTCAGATACTGGAAAACATTTGTTCCCTCAAAGACTTTTACATATTATAATTCTTAATGACTTAGAACCAGTGTATGTGGAAGTTTCAAAATTAATTCGTTTGATTTTAACGTTTCCTGTTACCACGACTTCTTCAGAAAGGAATATGAGTACTTTGAAAAGAATAAAAAACTACTTGCGCAATACGATGACTAATGAAAGACTTAACTCTCTTAGCACCATTGCTATTGAAAAAAAATGTGTGAAGGAATTGATGAGTGACCAGTTGTTCAAAGACCGTGTAGTTGACAATTTTGCTAGCAAGAAAACTCGCCGTGTTGAACTACTCTACAAAAAAATTTAAGGTAAGACTTTTGCCTACCCATTCATTAACTACTAGCTTCGCCACTGGAATTAACTACTTCTACTAGTACATGAACTGTTTTCTCATTCACACAAACTCATATATAGGGAAACACATTTCAAAATTCACAGGAAAGATACTCAGTTACATAGTTTAGTAAATAAAGTAGTACACACAAAACGTGTACACTTGTGTTTCACAATATGGAATTAATATTATAACGCTGACATAATATTTTTATCAATAAACAGTGTTCAATCTAATTTAATACGTTTTACAAAATATTTTGTCTTACCCTAAATCTATATCTAATACAGTTTAAGTCCTATCAGCATACAGCAGTGTAGGATTTACATAAATGTATAACTCCATAATTTGGAATTTGATTTACCAGCAGAGTAGAATGTTTACAGAACATTCTCTTCTAAAACAGGACACTGAGCATTTTGAATCCTTCCAAAGTTGACCATATTCCACTAGTCCAGCCAACCTCTGTGATTACACAGCCCTACTCAGTGCCTCATCTTATCAGTTGGGGAAGTTGGTGGTGGTGTAGACATACTTCTGAGCCATATGGCTTGACCTACACCGACCCTAAACCCTAGCATAAATGATGACATTATATATGAGTAATTTATTACAAAGCCTATCATGGCCGGAGTCAAAATTACTAAATCTATTATGTACCGAGCTGTTTATCCATGCTTATTGCTTAAATTATTGTCTCTAAACATTTAGGCTACACCTTTAGAGGCACCTTCAGTAGAAAAAAGAAAAAAACGAAAACGTTTGTAAGGATGACATGCCGAATGCACCTCACAGTTGAGGAGTAGGTAATAACCAACACTGGAAAATGAGGTTCCCTACATAACTTCCGCTGTCCTAAATGAGCCAATCACAAACCAGCTAAACCTTGATTGGTTGGAGCACACCTCACTGCTGAAAAGTAAGACAAAAAAAAACTTAAATTCCTCCAGCTGTCTTAACCGAGCCTATCACAAACCAGCAAAATTCTGATTCGTTTGGAGCACAGCATACCAGTCCTATTTAATAACATACATTCTCCCTGCTGGTTCATTGCAATCAAGGCATGTTTCTGGATCTCAGCAGACTCCATATGTAGATGAGAGAAGTAACCCCTCACTGAGGACAGGATCTTGGTCTCCTAAAAGAGAATGTGATAATCAGCGTTGGTAAGAGCATGCTCGGCAACTGTGGACTTCTCCAGCTGGCCCAAATGACAATATCAGCTGTGGTCATCAATATGTGTCTGGACACTACTCTTCATGGTGTCAAGCACTCCAAACCAATTCTCTCTCTCTCTCTCTCTCTCTCTCTCTCTCTCTCTCTCTCTCTCTCTCTCTCTCTCTCTCTCTCTCTCTCTCTCTCACATGCACACTACACACACACATAATCAGATGATGTATGGTATATTTTCATTATCAATTTCAGTTCTCCACAAATTTCTTCAAATCTTTTTTGGCCTGTACCAATCTCTTCACATCTTCTCAGTTGTACCTTTTCTTTCTAGTATGTTTACCACTGCTTTATCCTAGTCTGTCAAAATCTTTACTTTTCTTATTTTTCTCAATTCTTGTTTTCAAATTTGTTTCAGTGGGTTTGGCTGTTCCATGTGCTGTACGTGTTGCCCAATATAATTATTCTTTTCCTGCTATAAATTCAATGCAGATAGTATTTCCATATCTCTTATAATTTATGCATTTCTTATTCTCTTATCTCCTTTAACTTACGTAAATCTTCTCAGGTCTTTCATCCTATGCTTTCTTTTCATTTCTATTTTTCAATCAATACCAAAGAGTCAGTTCTAAAAGTTAGTATACGTCTGTAAATTTATATAAATACTGCATGAGACTGGCCGCTGTGTTTCTGATGGAGGGGATACATTCTAAAAGTTAGTGTTTGTGTTAGGAGCGTTAGTCAAGGCCAATGATTCCTGACAGCTGCCATGTCCTGTTCACAGTCCGACTGGCATCCACTCACAAAGGGAATCAGACATTGAACACTTTGTAATTTTACTGCAGTCTGGTTTTCACCTGTGGTATTTAGTGCATTCAAATACTACGCAATATTGGCGTTGTGTTTACAACTTAATAGTTTTCAAGTAGTTGTGTTATAGCAACTTTAACAATAAGAATTTGTGAACTATTGTTTAGGATTAGTGTACCTTCAGTAACTTTCAGTTAGTAAGTGAATTATCCTGTTATTTGTTTATTTGTAGCTGTCTATTCACAATGTCTCTTCAAGGGTCATCGAAAGGAAGAAAATAATGTTTCATTGTTCACAGTGAAGGTCGTGATGTAATTAGTAATATAATCAGTGGCAAAGCGTGACAAAATAATTTGAGTAGACATAAAAATACCAACCAACGCAACCTCTTACTAAGATTGGTGATGTTCTTAATGAACCAGTAAAAATATGGTAAATAAAGTTAACGCTACCTCTATCAGATAATAGCTAAGTGACTGTATGAAACACATGCACTTCATTATACAATTTGGCCTAAATATCAAGGAAAAGCTATCATATTGTTATTGGTGTCCTTTATGAATCTTAATTAGAAAATATTGATAGAAAAATATAAATTTTATTCACATTTTTAAATGGTGACAAATCCGGATTACTGTAGGCATTACACAAAGCTTCATATTTTCTTGTAAATGAGTTTTACACACCGTGTCTCATGTTTTCTTAGTTTTAGTTTTAGCTATGGAATCAGCTCCCAAGAGATTACCATGCAATTTTGAATCACTCTCTGTACGTTCTTTAATGAAAGACTCTTCCACTGCCAATAAATTTTAAGTTTCTGAATAATTACCCTTATTAAGAGATTGCTCATTTTTCTTATGACCCCAAAAAGCTAACTCTTTCCTCCCTAAAGAACAAACATTTAACAAACGGCACACTATCGTTTGAATTCATGCCAATTTTCACTGTGCTGTACTGCTTAAATTCTAGGTCTTTTGGACAAACAATGTTCAATTTTGTTACGTCCTAGCATGTGAAACATCTCAGAATTTTTTATATGAGTTTTGCTACCAGCATGTTTAGCGGGTTTAGCTTCAAAATTTTTTATAATGCCTACTCCAACTTTGCTCCCATGGTTCCTCTTCATTAAATATCAAACAATAATAGCAGTGCAGAGTTTTGTTTTGCTTACAACCTGAGAGCCACCTATACAAAACGTTCTGACAACTTTTCCATCCTTCTGCGACAAATTTCAAATAACGTCTACCCTGACACTCACCATACAGTTGCAAGATTCCATGGCTCATACTCACGTGATATTTAACTTCTTAAGTTAGTTTTGTATCCTTTCTTAGTAACTTACACAACTTAATTCATAAATAAAAATTAATTATTTTAGAGATAAATTTTTTGGGGAGACACTGTCTACCTTGTCTCCCCTGACGCTTTGCCACTGAATATAACTGAAAAAAGTAATGAAGAAAAACAACCGAAACTCACCGACATACCCACTGAATCAAGCAACAAAACGAGATGCGTATTACTGTAATAAATCGAAAGGCATTGTTAAATACTTGAGAAAGCAAAGGAAATGTCATCCAGAAGGAAAACTCTCCACATCAGGGAAAACGTAAAACATGTGAGAAAAGAAAACTTTTTCTTGATGAATTCGATAAGTGTGTAGTAAGAAATACTGTTCATGATTTTTATAAAATCTGAGAGAAACATTTTTTTTCAGATGAGAGGAAAGTGAGAGTGGGTTGGTTTTGATAATGTAATGTGAAATGGTATTTTTCATTAGTTGTTGGTTTGTTTACACCACTGCACGTGCCTATGCGTGCGCATGTCTATGCTCTCTTTCTAGTTCACATTCCTCTCAGGTACATAGAGTTCAATCTAAAGCAATACTTTAGCTTTGTTTATTATATAAGTTCCTGTTAATAAATTATAACCAACATAAAACTATAATTAATATAACTGTAGTTAATTGAATAATTTATTTAAATCTGACAGTATGGTTTACTTTAGATAACTTTAATCTGACGACTTTTAATAAAATATAGTCTTAAATACAGTAGGCCTACTATGGTTTTTCCAAACTTACAAGACATTTAAAAAATATTAATGTTTTACAGTAACTTTTGTTAAAAAAAAACTGACTTAAAATGTTTTATCAATTATGGCTGTTTAATGTGCACACCTCAAGAAATCCTTTGTCATTAAATGCTTTTTTGAGTAGAATGATACAATTGAATCCTGTTTGAAATTTTAAAAAGTCTATAAATTTTCTTCTATACATTGAAACACATAAAGTTAAATGTTTCTTATGTTACAAAGCTGAAATCTCTGTCTGTCTGTCTATCTATCACACACACACACACAACCATATACAGGAAGTGAACTTGAGAAATTTTAAACAATGTGTTCACTTTATCTTACTTTTACTGTTATACATCACATTATGCCTTATACACGCAATTTCAATATGATGTTTGCATGTTATTCACATAAAAGTATTAGTGGCTACAATAAAATGCACATGCATAGGAAACATCTTACTACCAATTTACTTGTTAAGACAATACGTATACATAGTAGAGTACTTACTTAATTACAAAATATCATATCAAATGCAAATGTTACTCAAAACAATACACATTTAGGATAGCACAATGTTAAATATTTTTATATGCAAGCGTTAATTGTATTACTAGAGTTAAATACATATAATACGATCTGAAATTATGCTTATTTTCTGATTTCTCCTCTCACAAAATAAATGCTGTGGCTTAAAAAAAACACATTTCTGTTAGAGAAAATGTACTTCTTTCTGTAACACAATGTATAGTAAAAAAAGTATGTTCGATATGTTAACCCATTAAGTACGCCATTCTGTCCTCTAGTTATCGAATTAAATTAATGTCCTGCAACACTTAGGATTAGTAAAAATTAATCAGGTAATTCTAACTAATAGTGCAAAATTATGAACAACTTTTATGGGAATTTAACTACTTTTATAGATTTATGAATTGTTATACTTTGTATTTACAACACCTACCAAATTAAATATAAAGACCCTGTTTACATTTTTAGGTACATCATACAATTATATCTAATTACAGAATTAATGAAAATATTCTAACCTTAAATTGATCTATAACTAACCTTTGATTGAAGGGCCTAACTCTGACAGCCACTTTGACAGAAGCCATTGTTTTGTTACTAATTTTTTTATCTAATACGATTTTTAAAACTTATTTCACTCTCGGAAATCAATACAACAGCAACACCTAACTTACATCACTAAACCTTTTCAACATTACTCACACTTGCACGCAACCACACACGAACAAAAGAACTGAACTGCCAAAAACAGCTGTGTTGTGACTGTCTTGGTCGATACATGGGTGGTGGACTAGCGTCTACGTGTGCGTTTTCCTAACTGATGAGAAGCAGCACAATGGTGGGGAGGAGACAACACCGTGACTGTATCTTTTGGCGCGCCTTGATGTCAGTTTGGTTTAACTATAAACTACTATTGTAAGCGCACCGTGCTGTTAAGTTCAAATAGGTTATATATTTATTAACTTTAGAGAAGTTTTAAATTCTAATAATTCAAGGGTAATAGTTCCGATTGACACCCTTGTCTGGAAAAGCCACGAAACCTGCAAAAACCGATGTTTTTGCAGGTTTTACGTAAACTACAGACCAAAAATAGGAGCGGAAGCGAATAATCCGCAAAAAAAGTTTTTTTGCAAAAAATTCGCAAAAATTTATTTTGGGGCCTAAATAACGTAAAAATGCGTTATTTCGTATTTTACATGAAACCTACGTATAAACAAAATTATACATCACTCTTTTTGAAACAGAACTCAATGCTGTAATGTCCAACGGCACCTCCTGTCGGCGGGCCTCACAGAGTCTATTCACGCGCGCGCGCGTGAATAGACAATGCCTAGACCGCCCGTCTTCGGGGCTTCGCCCCTCAGACCTTATTACACAATTCTCAAGTCATTAATAACTCTACAACTCCAAGTGGTATATATATATATATATATGTATATATATATATAGGCCTATCTACAGTATATTCATACGTTACATATATCATTTGTCTAACATCTAATCTCTGCGCACTAGCAAATGAAGGCATACCTGTGCTTGAGTCAGTATTTTTACTACCTCAGTAAGTAACAGAAAATTTTATGTGATGTTCTGCACAACCGAGTTTTCATGTGGTACTTGCATTTACAAACAGCATGAAGACTACGAGAGTAAATATTTATTAATTGTAACGTTATTCTGCATCTAATATGAATAATAGAATACACTATGTAAGGTAGGTTATTGTGTTTTAGTGTTGTATTGCTATAAGTAAGTGCATTTTTTCGCAACTTGCAAATAAAAAGTTCAAGTTTTTCGTTTCCGCACCTAGGCTTGACCTGTAGTTTAAGTAGAAACACAAAAAACCCGTTTTTTTTTAGGTTTCGTGGCTTTTTCAGACAAGGGTGTCCATCGGAACTATTACCTTTGTTGTACAAAATAAGAGATATCGGATGTTCAATCTGTGAAAGACGCATGGCCATCTGTGAAAATTCCGAATAGTGTATAAATCGATTCCTTTCGGCTGACTTAACTAAATAATCCGACAATTTTAAATAAGCCATATATATCTCTTTCAGTGGTGATGGCAGAAATGGTAACCGTGTGTACAATATATAATCTTAATTCTAGTTTATAATATTTCTTGAATTTCGTTGTCCATGACGTGCCCGTTACTTAACTAAATATCACTATTACATTAACGACTCGGAACACTAGGTTTTTTATAAGTAAAAGCATAAAGTTTTACCTTACAGCCTGAACCGGTTTTCTCCTTTAAAAGGCTTCTTCAGAGGCTGCCGCTGGTAGCGCTGTCCGTCTTGTTGTGGGTAACGGAATCGAATTTCGAAAGATCGATGCTATGTGTGTGGGGTAGAGATGGGCGTGAAATCACTTCACTACAAAATATAACTAGTTACTGAACAATAACTATTACCGCGGTAACGTGTTACCAGAAACAACTCGTTACTGAGAATCACTACGTCAGCCTTCCTATTCCGAATGTGATTTTCAGTTTCTGTGACTGGCTTCTTGGAGCGTGATCGCCGTTCACTATTACGTACATAATATTAACATGTGTTCAGTTCCCTCCCCGTTTGTTTTGTCGTTTGGTCGTGGCGTGAGTTTACACTTGTTTACTATCAGTTGTTGACTCTATAAAGTGTAGCCGGTACGGTTTTTTTATTTACTTCTAGTTTTAGTTTAGTTTATTTATTTCTAGTCTAAGCTAATTTAATTTTTCTTCTTATATTTGAGTTTTTAAGATGTCGAAAAGACTGAGAACAAGTTATTTGTGGTCTTATTTTACCGTATCAGACGAATCGAATAAGATTGCGCGATGTGATTTGTGTGGACAGTGTTGCAGTTATAAGACCACTCCGACGAACTTAAAAAAACACCTTGCGTCAAAACATGACACCGTAAATTTGCCAACAAAAGACACTACCTCAAAAGAAAAAAATTATTCATCTACCACTGACACTGGGAGCCTTTCCCCATCTAGTCATGCTGCTTCTGCTGATCAGCACACGCCGTCTAGTCAGCCCGCAGCTAGTCCTGCTCCACCTCCTGCTGATCATCAAAGGCCGTCTACTTCACAAACCTCGACTCAGGTGCCAAAACCTATTTCACAAATGTCAATTCTTTCATTTGCTCCCCCCAAAAAAATAAATGAAAGAAAAAAAAGAGCTTGATAATCTCCTCCTTAAACTTTTTTATAAAGATTTTCAATCATTTTCTATAGTTGAAGACGAAGGCTTAAGAACTTTGTGCATGAGCTGAACCCTTCATACCAGTTGCCAAATCGGAAAAATATTTCTCAAAGCCTCATACCGGTCGAATTCGATAAAACTTTAACATCAGTCGTAAAGTTGCTGAGTTTGGCTGAAAGTGTTTGTTTAACAACAGATACCCGGACGTCAAAAAATACTGAATCCTATATTGCAGTCACTGTCCCATTTTATCCACGAGTTTCAAATGCACTCTGTATTATTGTCGTGTGAGAAACTTTCGGGTTCTCATACCAGTGCACATTTAGCAGTGGCTGTTAAAAATATAGTTAGGAAATTTGGTCTTCAGGACAAGGTTCTTGTTTGTGTGACTGACAACGCAAGTAATATTGTTGGTGCGATAAAAGATGTTATTTCGTGGAAACACTTCCCCTGCTTCGCGCATACAGTTAACCTAATTGTCAATGACGGATTGGATTCCCAGTCAGAACTATTATCAAAAATAAAATCTATCGTTGGCCATTTTAAAAGGAGCACAACCAGCTCGGAAATATTGACAAAACCCCAATCCAACGCAGGAATCAAGACACCATTAAAATTACTCCAATCCGTTGAAACGCGGTGGAATTCAACCTACTATATGGTTCAACGTTTTTTAGAGATTGGAGATAACATTAAAATAGCTATAGCTCTATTGAATTATAAAAATATTGAACAGTTGACCACGGAGGAATGGGGTCGATGCAGAGACTTGAGTCAAATCTTAAAACCCTTCGAAGAAATTTCAAAACGGATGTGCGGGGGAAAATATGTTACAGGGAGCGAAGTTATAGTTATCGTTCAAGGTCTAAATGAAGTTTTAGAAAAGTTGAACAACCGAATAACTGATACAGCCATGAAAAGTGTTGTCGCAAGTCTTCGTAAATTGCTTCATGATAGATTAAAAAATATTGAATTCAGTAAGACTATCGGTGTTGCCAGCGCCCGCTCTAGGGGCGGGCAACCCGGACATTTGTCCGGGGCGCCAAAATTTGCGGGTGGCATTTTGGCTGTAAGTGTGAGAAAAATATTGATGTGTTAAATACCCAATTAATAGAAAATTTCACATATCGATTTTTTCGTTCGCTAAAAATTTACAGTGCGTAGCGTATTTATATTGTTTATGTCTAAAAGCTAAAAATATTTACAATTCTTGATTCTAAAGAAAACAATCATAAAAGAGCGGTATGTTTAATTAAATAACCGTTTTTCCGTTTCAGGAGAGAACGGAAAATCCCAGCATTAATTTAATTTCGTGAGATTGTGATACATATCACAATATTTAAAGATTTCAGAGATATGAAAGGGTGATTCATTTTTTAAAACATTTATTACGGCAATCTATGTTAAACACATTAAACAATAAAAGTTGACTATAAACTTACAAAAATCTAGTAAATTTTTATAATTCCGAAAAGGAAACATTTTATAAACTAATAATTTATTTTATTAATAAATTAACGCAGAATTTGTAGAGGACGCTGCAACATAACACTATCGGTTACAGCTAGTTGTATAGTAAAACACACATAGATCAATTACATATTTCGATGTAATTTATTAATATTAATATTAGTATCGTTAATAAATAAACATACAGATAAGAATTATACTGCATAGTCGGTATATAAGTGAGAGGTGTGTATGGGCGAGGCGACACATTGGCGCCGACCCAAAGTAAAATTGTATTGTAAGTACAACTTTCTATGTCGTAAAGATATAAAACTCTTTGTTTGCTAAAAAAACAGCAAAAAATAGGCAGTACCGTTAGATTTAGGGTGTTTACGGCCTTCAAAATACAATGAGTGAAACGTCATAAACGAGGGTGGTGGAGAAAGCAGATGTCTTTTTTTTAACGAGAAAACGGTCTCGCGGCAAAAAGTTCGCGTCTATAAGAATTCACCAATTACAAAAAGCGTCACCTCTGCGCGCGAAGTTATTTCGAGTGGTTACTGGTCAATTTCAAACTTACCGGCAACAAGTTCGAATCTCAGCCAATGATGGTAATTTTAAGAGTAGCGGCAGTAAGGGAAGTTTCGGTGAAACTATAAAGGTAACTGATACAGGAACGTAAAGGGATTCAATCAGTGGAATCAAGGCAGTCAGTCAGTGAAATCAAGTCAGGCAGTCCGTGAAATCAATCAGTTAGTTAGTTAATTACTCAGTTATACAGTAAATTAGCCAATCGTCAATCAACCGCCAAGTAGTATTATTTATTCTGTGCGCGGCATCAAGTGCGAAGAAGTTTATTTATTATGTGCGCGACCGTATGAAAAGTCAGAGTTTCGGAGGACGTGGAGACGAATGATTCTCGCGAGTGTGGTGGATACGATAAAAAGCAGAGTAATACAAATTATGTTGTGATGTGTAAAGTGTGGAACGAGCGAGACGGAGGAATGGATAAGCGATTTCAAGTAACTGTGTCACATTAAACGTTATAATCAAATAATTGCATGTCATATATTTGTCTACTCAGTTAACCCGTTTCATTCTAAAAGAACCGACGAATTGTTCAGATGCTGTAGAGTTTTATATCTTACGACTTAGAATAGGAGTACGAAGTATAAATATTTAATATAAATTTTGAATGATAGTTGGATAGTTCTGAAATGTTAGATATTAAGTCATTTTATTGATTAATGTTTATTTATGTTTAGAAAGAAGGAGATTTTCTAGTTTCATTAATATCTTGTTAATGATAAATAATATTTCACATTTGTTTATTAATCTTTTATTGATGATTAATAATATTTAGTGTGTAATTAAGATCATAATCTGAAACCATAGTCAATGGACTAATTAAGTGGTTATAAACAGTAAATGATATTAACTGTATTCACGAATTTCTTATAATGATTAACTAAGGATAAAAAGTTAGTAGTAATTGAGAAGTAACTAGCCTGTCAAATTGAAGTGCGGATAACATCATATGTTATATGAATCGGTTTTTTTTAAACGGGCGTAAGTCCAAGAAAGTAAACTTTCGGAAAACTAAAAAACACTGTTTAAATCAAAATATTTCACTTAAAATATTTTTAAAAAAATGTCAACATGTAAAGAAATTCAATTTACAACAGGATTCAAAATTTTACACTTGTATCTTTATCCATAATTTAGTTACATAGCTCTAAAAATGTGAAAATATCGCCCTTTTAAAAAAAATCAAGTTGCAAGGAGATAAAAAAACCATTAAATTTCAAGTAAAAACTGTTATTTTTATTGTAAGACAATGTTTACAATTTACTAAAAAGATAGTAAAATTACTTAAATGAGTTTAAAGAGGAAAAAAAATCAAAGATGTAGATTTGAGGCCATATTTCTGATTTATGGGTCATCGTTGGTTTCTTCAACCTCGAAATCGCTGGTAATCTCTTCAGATCTGCCATCAGTTGGCCAGTCACAAATTTCTTCGAAAAATCCCCGATGGTCGTCTGGAATGTAGGCTCTCAGTTTTTTAATATCTTCCATCTTTGCAGTTTTTATTGGCACTCGACCTTGGTAAGCCTTAACCGAAGGTGGGGAGAGAGTATCTGCTTTTGTCTTAGCCAGTAAAAAGTTGTGATGAATAATACCATTTATTGTAGGGTAGGCTTTAACACATCCTTTTAACTTAGATTCATAAACGAACATAAAGAGAGTACTAATCTGAAAGTACATTTTATCCTTCTTATCTGTGTTTTTTCCTTTTGTTTCTTGTGATATACACGATTTTTTGTAAAACCTTTTTTGCCATTTATTGAAATCTAAAACTATGTCAGATGATGTAACCTCATGAACAGTGAACTTATTAAACCGTGATGAGTTTTGCAAAATTATGTCAGTTATTTCATGAACATCAAAAATGCGGTCATGTTTCTTTAAAGCCTTAGATATTATTCCGAAATCCCTGTCACACGGGAGGAAACTGTGGCCGCGAACAGGGAAATACTGAGTGACCTTCTGGAAACGACCTGAATCTGTCAGGTATAAGCAGAACCTTGACAACGCTTGGTTTTTGTTTTGGCCTGAACAGTTATCACTGAACAGACGAAGCTCAGTGTATTGGCTTGGTACTGATTTTAGGTATTCATTAAGAAAAGAGCAAACCTCATTAGGGCCTTTTCGTGCTACACCCTCGTGGTACAAGAATAATGTTGTGTCGTTACTCTTAAGATTGTGTATTCCAAAGCAATTAACTGACAACTGTCTCATGTAGTATAATTCCTGAACGGGAATTTTAGGAATAGATACAGTTTTCATGTAATCAAATGCTAACGACAAAATATGTTTTTCATCTTTACCTTCTTGTGACTGTTCGTGCTGCAGTGCTGAGTAAAACTTTTTACTTCTTGATTTATGTACCATAAGCTCTGCAACTGCCGCTCGTTTAGCTACATTATTTAAAGTAGGACTCTTAATTTTCACATTAAGCTCCTCACACTTACTACATACATCAACTTGCGGGCGGCCAAATGGATAATTGAAATTGTCTCTATAATATTGCCAATAAAATGATTTGCTTACTATAGGCCTAACGTCAGGGTGTTTTTGCATGTACAACTTCCACATCGTTTTAATATTTAGATCAGGTGATAAATAGTAGCTTTTCTTACCCTTGTAATGAGTTTCTTTCAAAGGGAAAGACTTTATGTGCTCATCCACAAGTCTGTGGATTTCAGCAGGCAAACTATTACTTACATTCTTGCCTCTCTTATCTTCAGGGGTTTGACCGATAAGTTTGAGATGTCTGATACGTCTTACCCTTTTCTCACTTATAGCAAATACTGATAAAAATGCATTAAAACATATCTTCATTCTCTCGGTACCCACAAGAACATTATAATAAAATGAGGCACTTTTCTGCTCTGTATTCATCACATTATCCCTTGGCCATCTACGTTGCACGTTCACGACGTCAATAAGTCCCTGGAGAAACAAATCCTGTTCATTTTTCGAAAGAATATTGTAGAATCTGTTGAAAATATCCAGACAATTTTCCTCCCCAATTTCTTGTAAGCAATTTTCTTTGCATCTGAAACAAACCCAGAAACTCTTAGTGTTAACTTATAGGCTATAAACTTAAACTGAAGACAGCAAAACGTTTTATTAGCTGTTGTAAAGAATACTGTCTTGGCTGCAAACTTTGATCATTGTACTAGGCCTAATAAATTTAATAAAACACTGGTGGGATTACAATAAAAAATTAAGAGGTTATGTATACTGGCAAATAAACATTAGCGACACATGAAGTATATTTTGTTAATGAGTAATTTTAATAAGGTTTGGAAATGTTTAAATCTAAATAAGTAACTAAGATTTATCTTACCTGCAAGAGAATTCAGGTTTTTTTGCTGGAACTTCCTGGCCTCTGTGATTGACATAGGGCTGCCCACTGAGTCGGGCATTTTTTACTATATTTACTTTGTAACGTTGGGGGTTTTGGCCCTTTCTTTTTCTTGGGCTCCCAATTACGATATTTTCATCCATTAGCCTGTCACCTACAACTACTAAACTATTAAAACTGTAAAGTAAGCCTACAAAGACTGTACAAGGATGTTTAGTAACCTTCACTACAATATTTTGGAGGTTATAATAACAATAGACAAAAATGAGCAGTAACAGCTGACTGCAGATTTTTTTTTAACAGGCGAAAGTCCAGAAATCAAACAACAGAATCCATAGAGGAAGTGGACTTACGCCTTTTTAAAAAAAACTCTTTTGGACTTGCGCCCTTTTAAAATAAACCAAAAAATTAAAATGCTGATTTGACCCATTTCCACTCGTGATAAAATCGCCCTTTTAACAAAAATCGATGTATTCTGATGTTTAGACTACAAAACCACCAAAACCTGAAAATTGAAAAAAAATGGACTTACGCCCGTTTAAAAAAAACCGATTCATATATATTTAAATGTATTAAAAAGGGTAAATATAATATCTATTATTAGCATCTGAACATAAGAGTTGTTATTAACAACCCCCTGAGATTCCTAATTATCTCTGGCGCCCAGCAACAAAAATTTTATGTTTGTCACCAGAACGTGGAGCTATAAATTCCACACACACAAAATTTAATATTTGGCGCATCCAAACGTGGAGCACGAATCTCCAAAATTTAATATTTGACGCCCAACTGGTGGAGCTTAATTTAGTAACTTAATAAACAGTTAATAAGCTCGGTAGAATGAAACGGGGTAGACAATAATAAGATATATGTAAATGTAAGTAGATGTTAACTCGTAGTAAGAGTAGACAATTAAGGAAATTTAAATTGAATAATAATCATAAAAGAGAAATGGCAACGAATAACGGGGATAATAGTGATAATGAGGTGGTATTCGAGGTCAACAACCAAATGGGAGAGACCAGAATAGGTGAAGAATCGACCGACTATGAGACCCCGACGATTCTTTCAGAGGCAAGGGGACTGCGAGAAGAAGACGTCCGCAGCGAAGTACAACAAACACAAACAAATATAGATATAGTAACGTTATTACAACAAATGACAGAAAGCTTGACAGAAAAAATAACAGAAAACAGTCGACGATTAGAACAAAAACTGACAGAAAACAATAAGCAAGTCACAGAAAACAATTAACAGAAAGAATCGACAAAATCGAAAAGAATATGGAACTAAAATTCACACAACAGTTAAACGAACACAGAACACACGTAGAACAACAGATTACTGAATTAAGACAAGAAAACCAGGAGTTCACAACGAAGATAAGAGCCGAAACAAAGGAGATCGTCAGGGAGGAAATGGAGACGATCCAGGCAGAGGTGAAGGAGCACTTAGAAAACAGCGACCAAGTGTTCAGAAAGCACCAAATCGTAGTAGCTCAAGAAATAAAAACCTTAAATACCAAAGTCAATAATAATAACAAAAAGAATGGAGAGCAGATCCAGAAACTCACCGAGTTATACGAAAACAATTGTACCTCGATAGACGGTCAACTAACACAGATAAGGGAGGACGTGCGAGCAAGAATAATACAAATGGAGAGGTCACCGATGCAACGTGCGATGACGACAGAACACCTCAAGAACGTTACATTTAATGGAGAAGGGGAATACCCCATGAAGTTCGTCAAGGAACTGGACGAGATTCATAAAGAATATTACATGAGCGAAGGAGTGAGCTGGGTATCCAGACACTTAGAAGGAGAAGCTGCCATTTGGTGGAAATTGGTGAAGAATAATATTAACACCTTCAATGAATTCCAGGACGCATTCATAGCTAAATACTGGAACCAGATGGTACAAGAGGATGTACGCGACCGATTAGAGTTCGGAAGATATCGGCCGGAGAGTGGACTTAGTATGGTACAATACATGGAGAGGTGCATACTCCAAAATCGACAGCTGATACCACCGATATCTGACCGACATCTGATACGGAAATTGGCGCGACACTACCACCATGATATAGCAGTAGCATGCATTACAAGGGGAGTAGAAAATATTATCGAATTTCAAATGTTGCTAATGGAATTTGCGACGTTACGTAAGAAGAAGGAAGATAGTTCTGACAACTATAGGACGCAGGTAGCGGTAAAATCGGAACAGCATGAGAACGAGAGTCGACCTTGGCATCACAACAAAAGTGACAGATAGCCGACTTATCGACAGAAAGTAGGGTGGAGGCAGACAAATGGGCCCGAGCCGAAAGAGAGCGCAAAAACACAAAACAAACGTGTTTACGAAGCTCAGGTCAACGCTATTGCCGGAACGAGCGGTACACAAAGACCTTCACAGGTTGTTTACACCCCAGCAACAAGTTCAAAAAACTAAGTAAGTTTACTACTAGAAATAAGGTAGATGTAAGTTGTAAATATTCAGAAATTAGCACCACTTTCATAGAAATAAGGGACGCTTTGTTAGAAGAAGATTTAGAAATTAACAAGGCACGTAAGTTTAAATGCCCAGAGCTAAGCATATGCATAAATGGAATACCGGTGGTCGCCTTGATTGACTCAGGTAGCCAAATTAATGCAATCTCGGCAGAGTGGTATCGCAAACACAAATGCCAGATGGGAAAACTAAATATATTAAAAGTAACGAATATGATAGTAAAAGGAGCGGTCGGTAGAAAGTCTAAACAAATAACTCAGCAATTATTGTTAGAAGTGAAGATTGGTCAGTATAGCATTGACGGGGTATTCTTAATAATACCTGATCTAATCCGGGAATGCATAATTGGAATCGGGTTGCTGCGAGAGAGTGGATGTGTCATTGATTTAAAGGAGAACCAGATAACATTTAATAGACATGAAGCAGGGGAAGATGCACCTGAATATGTTGAAATTCTAGCTATAGAAGTTGATCAAGAAGAGAAGCGGATTGGGGAGATGATTCGTGAGAAGATGGAAGAAATTACAGGAGTCGAGACGCAGGTGAAGAAGGAATTAGAGGAAGTATTGATAAGAAACCGCTAGATCTTCAGGGAGCAACCAGGAAGGGTTACGAGGTATGAACATAAATTTATTGTGACAGATACCACACCATATTGTATGAAAGGTTGGCCAATTCCTCTAAAATATCAACAAGCCGTAGACGAAGAAATCAAGAAGATGGAGGCGTGCGGAATGATCGAACGAGCTGCAAGTCCATTTATTAATCCGATCGTAACCGTCATCAAAAAGGATCAGTCGGTACGACTATGCCTGGATGCGCGGAGAATCAACGCCGTCACTGTTCCAGACTATGAAGGAGCGATGCCGATTAATGAAGTGTTGGCGAGCTGTGGAAACATCAAAGTGATGAGCAGTATCGACCTGACGAGTAGCTTCTGGCAAATGCCGTTAGCAGAAGAATGCCGTGATTTCACCGGATTCTTATATAAGGGGCGTTGCTATCGATACACTGTCACTCCGTTTGGTTTGAAAACTAGTCTGGCGAGCTTAACAAGGGGATTGGATCACGTGCTATCAGAAAGGGTGAAGAAGTTCACGATTATTTACGTTGATGATTGCTTGTGCGTATCTGGAAGCATAGAAGAACATCTCATCCACCTGCAGTTGTTACTACAAGATCTCAAGAAAGCGAACCTCACAGTAAACCTGCGTAAATCGAAGTTTTTCCGAGAAAAAATAGAATACCTAGGGTACGAGTTATCAACGAAGGGCATCAGTGCGTCAGCAGAAAAGGTAGCGGCAATTTTAGAGTTCCCGAAGCCAAAAAACCCAAAGCAATTAAAGGGATTCCTTGGGTTGACCAACTTCTATAATAAGTTTACCAGCCGATATGCTGAGGAGACACGACCACTTTTACAGTTATTGAAGAAGGGGGTACGATTTAAATGGACTCCAGAGATAAATGAACAATTCGAAAGGGTGAAACAACTGTTTGTAGATACAGTAATTTTGAGACATCCTGACCCGAACAAGCGGTTTTATTTACAAACAGACGCCAGTAAATACGCATTGGGAGGACAACTTTATCAAATAGATGACGACGGACAAATCGGAGTAATCGCATTTACTAGCCGAGTATTCCGAGGCGCCGAGTTAAACTATTTTACGACGGAACTAGAATTATTGAGCGTCGTCCACTGTCTTAAAAAATTCAGAACGTATGTGCTAGGACGTCCACTCACGATCATTACGGATAATAAAGCATTGACGTTCATGCAGAAGTGCCAGTTAACATGTTCGCGAATCACGAGATGGATACTCGCGATTCAAGAGTACGATTTCGAAGTGATACACTGCAAAGGAAGTGAGAATGTTGTAGCTGACATACTGAGTCGATACCCAGTGGATTCGCAAGAGGAGATGAGAAAGGACGGAGAAGGAGAATTGGAGATTTGTACTGTAGGTATCAGAATAAGCAAACAGTTGAAAAATCAGCTCATTAACATCTCCCAACACCAGCAGAAAGACCAGAAATTGAAGAATATCATAAATCAATTACAAAATAATAATAATAAGCAACTATTGAAAATATATATGTGGAATAATAACAAATTATATCGGAAGGAAAGGAAGAAATGGAAAGTAATGCTTACGAAAGAGATCGGCGAGGGACTGATTAAGGAGATACACGAACTATACGGACACTGTGGTGTAAAGAGGACGTACGAAGTGTTCAAAGAGTATTTCACAGGGGATCATTTCCATAAATTCACCAAACAAATGATCAAAACGTGTGGGATATGTCAGAGATGTAAGGACCACGGCAGGAAAGGTATTGGAGAGACACGGCCGATACTACCGAGAGAGAAAGGAGAAATGGTCAGTATGGACTATTATGGGTCATTACTTACGTCGACAGGTGGTGTAAAGTACATATTGGTAGTCATAGATAACTTTACAAAATATGTTAAGTTATACACGATGAAAAAAGCGACAACAGCCACCACATTAAACAAATTAAAATTGTATATTCAAGAAGTGGGTAAACCGAGGTCAATCTTAACCGACAATGTTACGCAGTTCACAAGCAGATCTTGGGCGAAGAGTTTAGGAGATCTAGGAATCAAACCTAAATTTACAGCCATCCGCAACCCTTGTACAAATTTGGCGGAAAGAGTAAACCGGCAACTGGGAAATATATTTAGGGTTATGGTAGGAGGACACCATACGAAGTGGGCGAAGTATGTCAAGACTGTAGAAAAATGTATCAATGAGACCTACCATGATACCATTGAAATGACGCCATATCAAGGGCAATGGGGCACCAAACCAAAAAGAGTATGGGAATCATACGTTGACCGGGAACTGATGAAAGAAGAAATGAAGAATCACCAAGAGGAAATATATCGAAAAATGAAAAGAAAGGGTGAACAAAGAGCACAAAGGAAGAATGAAGAAAGTAATAAATTAAAGTTTAAGGTAGGAGACTTAGTCCTGGTTAGGACAAACACAATTTCAGACGCGGTAAATAAAATAACAGCAAAATTTTGTGAGTTGTACCAAGGACCATATGAAGTAACCAGCATTAAGGGAGCCGCTACATACGAGATCTCAGAGGTCAACAAACCTAACACAGTACGAGGTATATTTAATGTTCGGCAATTAAAACAATACTACCATGAGTTCCGGGGAGTTGGGAATGTAATAAATCAACAAAAATTTAAATTCTTGGATTTCGTTGTCCATGACGTGTCCGTTACTTAACTAAATATCACTATAATATTGACGACTCGGAACACTAAGTTTTTTATAAGTAAAAACGTAAAGTTTTACCTTACAGCCTAAACCGGCTTTCACCTATACCTATAGCTATATACGATAGATATATATGTATACCTATAGCTATAGGTGAAAGCCGGTTTAGGCTGTAAGGTAAAACTTTACGTTTTTACTTATAAAAAACTTAGTGTTCCGAGTCGTCAATATTATAGAGATATTTAAAATTTTAAAATTCCTTAATGCGATAAGAAAAAAAAAATTTAATGTAATAGTAATAAGTAAATATAATAGAGTCAGTCATATATCAATAGTCAGTAAGCGAAATTTGTAAACAATAAGTAGTAGTTAGGGTAGTAAGATGTGAATGACCGACCATCGGCAAATAAAGAGGGGAAAGTGAAAGTCGACAATGAGGGGGACCTTCAAACAGATCTATGAAAGTGGGTCAGTGCGGGTAAAATAAACAAACCCTCGTTTAAATGACTATATATATATATATATATATATATATATATATATATAAATCTATATGTAGAGGCATACAAAATGATTTTCCCAAATTTTGTTGTACAATTGTGGATAAATCTTTTTGGGGGACAATGCAACATAACACTATCGGTTACAGCTAGTTGTATAGTAAAACACACATAGATCAATTACATATTTCGATGTAATTTATTAATATTAATATTAGTATCGTTAATGAATAAACATACAGATAAGAATTATACTGCATAGTCGGTATATAAGTGAGAGGTGTGTATGGGCGAGGCGACACATTGGCGCCGACCCAAAGTAAAATTGTATTATAAGTACAACTTTCTATGTCGTAAAGATATAAAACTCTTTGTTTGCTAAAAAAACAGCAAAAAATAGGCAGTACCGTTAGATTTAGGGTGTTTACGGCCTTCAAAATACAATGAGTGAAACGTCATAAACGAGGGTGGTGGAGAAAGCAGATGTCTTTTTTTTAACGAGAAAACGGTCTCGCGGCAAAAAGTTCGCGTCTATAAGAATTCACCAATTACAAAAAGCGTCACCTCTGCGCGCGAAGTTATTTCGAGTGGTTACTGGTCAATTTCAAACTTACCGGCAACAAGTTCGAATCTCAGCCAATGATGGTAATTTTAAGAGTAGCGGCAGTAAGGGAAGTTTCGGTGAAACTATAAAGGTAACTGATACAGGAACGTAAAGGGATTCAATCAGTGGAATCAAGGCAGTCAGTCAGTGAAATCAAGTCAGGCAGTCCGTGAAATCAATCAGTTAGTTAGTTAATTACTCAGTCATACAGTAAATTAGCCAATCGTCAATCAACCGCCAAGTAGTATTATTTATTCTGTGCGCGGCATCAAGTGCGAAGAAGTTTATTTATTATGTGCGCGACCGTATGAAAAGTCAGAGTTTCGGAGGACGTGGAGACGAATGATTCTCGCGAGTGTGGTGGATACGATAAAAAGCAGAGTAATACAAATTGTGTTGTGATGTGTAAAGTGTGGAACGAGCGAGACGGAGGAATGGATAAGCGATTTCAAGTAACTGTCACATTAAACGTTATAATCAAATAATTGCATGTCATATATTTGTCTACTCAGTTAACCCGTTTCATTCTAAAAGAACCGACGAATTGTTCAGCTGCTGTAGAGTTTTATATCTTACGACTTAGAATAGGAGTACGAAGTATAAATATTTAATATAAATTTTGAATGATAGTTGGATAGTTCTGAAATGTTAGATATTAAGTCATTTTATTGATTAATGTTTATTTATGTTGAGAAAGAAGGAGATTTTCTAGTTTCATTAATATCTTGTTAATGATAAATAATATTTCACATTTGTTTATTAATCTTTTATTGATGATTAATAATATTTAGTGTGTAATTAAGATCATAATCTGAAACCATAGTCAATGGACTAATTAAGTGGTTATAAACAGTAAATGATATTAACTGTATTCACGAATTTCTTATAATGATTAACTAAGGATAAAAAGTTAGTAGTAATTGAGAAGTAACTAGCCTGTCAAATTGAAGTGCGGATAACATCATATGTTATATATATTTAAATGTATTAAAAAGGGTAAATATAATATCTATTAATTAGCATCTGAACATAAGAGTTGTTATTAACAACCCCCTGAGATTCCTAATTATCTCTGGCGCCCAGCAACAAAAATTTTAAGTTTGTCACCAGAACGTGGAGCTATAAATTCCACACACACAAAATTTAATATTTGGCGCATCCAAACGTGGAGCACGAATCTCCAAAATTTAATAACGCTGCTTGAACTTGTTTGAACATGCAATGCATATACTTCTCTGAACAGAATAGCACGAGAGCAGAGCGTTGCTTCAACTTGTGTTTGAACATGCATAGACTTGCTTATTACCTCTAACCTCGAGCGGTTTCATTACACAATACCATTATTCTTGCTATTACGTAGGTAGTGATAAGACGTGGAATTTCATAAAATTTACTTCACTGCGATTTCTTAATTTTGAAAGGTAAGTACATCTATAATTAAGCTTTTGTTTAGTTTGATAGATACTAGTTTATCGTAAATCGATTATCGAATCGAAACAATGAAAGCGTTTTTAAATAAAATAAATATTTTATTTATCCAAAAAGGCTGTTTATTGAATCAATAAAATATTGTATCAAATTTGAATGTATTCTATAGGTATAATTATTTATATTTTTGTTTTATGAAAATAATTATTTGAATCAATAATATAAGACATTTATTAAGTTCATTGCTTCGATAAAACGCGTTTTATAATAATATATTTGAATAATTGAACAGAATAAAATCTCAAAATCAAGAATTATAAAATTGTTTTTAATGACTATTTATGATTTGCTGAAATATTTGTTATTATAAAATACATATATAATTACACTAGACTTTCTTTACATTCACAGGATATGAAAAATATTTTGTGTAGTGTAGCGCATAAATATTTTTTATGTCGGTTGACGGAATATAATTTTGAAGTTATGTTAATTACGGTTTTAGCTTATTTAGAACAAGGATAAATCTTTATTTTTAATTATTATTTTATAGTTTACATGGTTTAATTTGAGTTATGTGCGTGCCTCTTCCAGAATGTCTGACGGTCTAAGAAAACTGTCTGGTTACCAGTACAAAAAAAGAAGGCTGTAAAAGGAAGCCGAAAGGCAAAAACAAACTGGCGCATTAAAAAATTATATCAAGAGTTGTACCATAACAAATGACGACTCTGAGAATCCAACATCAAGTCCGGTTATAAAAGAAAATATGGAATCGTCAGAGAATGATGATGACAAACAAATGGACGAAGTTTCTAAATCAATTGGAACTGACGACACTCTGACTCTACCATCACCAGATGAAAGCCTTGAAAAAATTGACACCAACGTGACACCCACAGAAAGCGTTCTACAAACTTTGAGTACAGATCCAGCATTGTGGCCAAGAATTTTAGGAGACGCCAAAAGAAGTTTTTTAGTAAGACAAGGTCCACCTAAACCATTGCATAATTACAAATTTCCTTCCAATGACACTGGTCGACATTTTAGCGCAAATTATTATACACGAATTTTAAGCAATGGAGAGCAAGTTTTACGAGACTGGCTAGTGTACTCTCTTTCACAAAACTGCGTTTACTGCTTCTGTTGCAAAATTTTCGGCTGTATAGTTAGTTCTCTTTCAAAGGAGGGTTTTAAAAGTTGGAAGCACCTCGGTGAAACTTTAAAAGAGCATGAAATTTCCAAAAATCATGGCTAGAAATGAACCAAAGGTTAAAGTGTTGTAAAACTATAGATGCGGCTGCTCAAAGAATTATTAATGCCGAAACAAACCATTGGAACGAGGTGCTTCTAAGAATCGTAGCAATTACTAAAATGCTTGGTAAAAGTTGTCTGGCTTTTCAAGGTACAAGCGACAAGTTGTTTGAGTATAATAACGGTAATTTCTTAAAAATAGTTGAGTTGCTATCTGAATTTGATCCCATTATGGAAGAGCACGTCCGTAGAGTGCTCAAAAAAGAAGACTAAAGCTCACTATCTCGGGAAAAATATACAAAACGAGATAATAGATCTGCTGCATCAAAGTGTAAAGTCTCATATTATTGATGAAATTAAAAAATCCAAATATTTTTCCATAATTTTAGACTGTACTCCTGACATTAGTAAGGTAGAGCAAATGACTCTTGTAATCAGATATGTTTCAATCAATAAATTTGACGCTGATGTTGAAATTAAAATTAATGAAAGCTTTTTAGGCTTCTTACCAGTCGAAAGATCCACAGGAAAACAAATGACTGATATTATAATTGGAGAACTTAATGACTTGGGTTTAAATTTGCAGGACATCAGAGGGCAGGGATACGACAACGGGTCCAATATGAGGGGCGATAAAGCAGGAGTGCAATCTAAAATTAAACAATAGAATTCGCGAGCATTCTATGTTCCGTGTAGTAGCCACTCTCTCAATCTTGTTGTTAATGATATGGCAAAAGCATCCTTGGAAGCCGCTAATTTCTTCAACATGGTCCAAAATATATATTTATTTTTTTCGGCATCTACTTTTCGATGGGCAATAATTTTTAAAACATGTTCAAGGTTTAACTTTGAAACCATTGAGTGACACTAGATGGGAGAGTAGGATCTCTATCCATCTTAGATCCGCCTTAAAGCCTTTGAGATTCCATTTGGGAGATGTATACGGCGCCTTGCTAAGCATTTACGAAAACCAAGAAATTGATAATTTAATAAGAGACGAGGCCTCGGGTTTATTAAATTGTATTAAACAATTTAAGTTTTTGTGTTCATTAGTTATTTGGCATAAAATACTAAATTGCATTAATCCAATAAGCAAGTTGATGCAAACAAAAGATTTTGATCTAGCCTCTGCACTTGATCTTTTACAAAACTGCAAAATATTTTTCAAGAATCCTCGATTGGATTCGTCCTTCGATGAAACTATTATTGATGCAAAAGAACTTGCTACCGAAATTGACGTGGAGGCTAATTTTGGATCAACAATAACATGACACCGCGTAAGAAGAATAAAAAGGAACTTCTCATACGAAGCACGAGATGAACTGATCGAAGATCCAAAAGAAAAATATAAAATAGATTTTTTTTATTTTACAATTGATCAAGCACTAAATGCACTAGATGCTAGATTTGAACAACTTAGTAATCATAGTAACTATTTTCAATTCTTATATAATATATACGATTTAAATACCATGTCCAAAGAAATGCTACTAAAACACTGTAAGAATTTAGAATGTATTTTAACTGATGATGATTCTGTTGACATAAATGGGGTAGAATTATCAGAGGAAATTTCAGCAGTATCTGCGCTTTTGGGCAAAAAAGAAAGCCTAAGCAATGTACTGAGCTTAATTACAAAGTTAAATTTTGCCCCACACCTTACTATTGCTTTAAGAATATTGCTAACGATACCAATGGCATGGTAGCAAGTGGCGAAAGGAGTTACTGTAAGTTAAAATTAATTAAGAACTTTTTACGTTCGACTACTACACAAAATCATCTTAATGGTTTGGCCATTTTGGCAATTGAGCATGAAATTGCTGATCAAGTAAATTTAAAAGATGTAATAAAAAAGTTTGCAGAACTGAAAGTGAGAAAAAAAAGTTTTTTGTGATTTTAGCGTAGTTGATGTTACCTTGTTTTATTTTCAAAATAATGGCATTTTGATTGAGTGTGCAATAATACACATTTTTAATAGCATTTAAAAATGTAAAAAATTATATGGTTAACAATGTGTGGCTAGGTACAGATATTTCTTAATTAATTTGTACTGTTTTGTACTGCTTGATTATCAATTTTATGTTTAATGTTACATGTTTCTTTCTAAATATGTATATATGTATGTGTTGATTATAATTAAAAACGATTTGACTTTTATTTAACATAAAAAGTAGAATCTACTGTTTTGTACTACTTGATTGTCAATATTATGTTATGTTACATGTTTCTTTCAAAAAATATATGCTTTTATTAAAATTTAAATAAAATGATTTGATTTTTATTGAAAATAAAAAATATGTACCTTTATTTAAAAAAAATATATATATATTCTTAAGGGGCGGCAATTTGTCTTTTTGTCCGGGGCGACGTAACCGCTAGAGTGGGCCCTGGGTGTTGCAACTCTTTTGGACCCTAGGTATAAACTCCTTCCGTTTAGAGAAACACCTGTGGCTGCTGATGAGCTAAAGAAGCTTGTCATTTCCTACCTTGAAAAAATTATTTCAAAAAAGAAATGTCACGAGAATTGTCGACCGAGATAATAGAGACCATACCTGAGACCACCACACTTGAGGCCGATGATTTATCCGTTTGGTGACTAAGGCCATGCCAAAAGGGACAACAAAATCCAAAGCCATCGCCGAATTGGACAGATACCTAGAAGAGCCATATCTCAAACGGAAAGAAGATCCTTTGAATTGGTGGCAACAAAACCACCATGTTTTCCCAACCATCTCGGAACTGGTGAACCAAAGGTTCAATGTTTTGGCTTCTTCAGTTCCTTGTGAAAGGCTTTTTTCAAAGACTGGGCAGATTATTAGTGACCGTAGGACACGTCTCTCATCTAAACACGTTGGGGAACTGATTTTTCTTAATCAAAACATTAAATAATATTTTATACTTTTTGTTTTATGTGTTTGTTTTATATATAGATATTTTATATTTTGGTACATTTTATATTACTTTTTAAGAGTTTTTTCGTTTTTAGTATTGAGGTTTTTTAATTGTGATCCAAAACCCATAAAAAGATGTTTTGTTGTATATAATATATAAAAAAATTTACCTGTAATTAATATTTTATATGTAGGCACATTTTTATATTAATACCATGTTTTGATGTTTTTAACTGTGATCGCAAATATTGACTGTGATTATCATTATTCTTTTTTTTTTATTGTGATCTAAAACAGATAAAAACGCTTCATAATATTAACATTTTATATTTTGGTACATTTTGTTACCTACTTTTTAAAGAATTTTTTCGTTTTCGTATTGAACTTTTTTAATTGTGATCCAAAACACATAAAAAGACGTTTTGTTGTATATAATATATAAAAAAAATTACCTGTGATTAATATTTTATATGTAGGTACATTTTTATATTAATACCATGTTTTGATGTTTTTTAATTGTGATCGCAAATATTGACTGTGATTATCATTATTCTTTTTTTTATTGTGATCTAAAACAGATAAAAAGGCTTTTTGTTTTATATATTAACATTTTTTATTTTGGTACATTTTGTTACCTACTTTTTAAAGAATTTTTTCGTTTTCGTATTGAAGTTTTTTAATTGTGATCCAAAACACATAAAAAGACGTTTTGTTGTATATAATATACAAAAAAATTTACCTGTGATTTATATGTTATATGTAGGTACATTTTTATGTTAATACCATGTTTTGATGTTTTTTAATTGTGATCCCAGGTTACATCGGAGTTTTTATTTAATAAACCTTGTTTTATGTGTCAACAGTCAATTTTTAATTTTATAGGTTCCACGTTCCAACATATTATGGTTCATAAAATTTGATGCTTTGAGCAATGTGTTCTAGTATGTGAATTTAGTAACAATTAACTAGTGATTTGGATATTGGCTTCCGATTTTTGTTCGAGCGCGAACAATACTGTTTTGGATCAAGAAAGTGAAAGTGAGAATCTGAGTAACTAGTTACTAAAATCACGTATTACGGTAACACGTTATTACTCGGTAACTGTTAACCGATAACTAGTTACCAGTATTTCACGGTTTAGCCCATCACTAGTGTGGGGTGAGATATGTTCAAATAATGCGTGCGATTTGAATTGTGTCTGTTCGTTTAGGATGTCGTTTTTATTTGTTTTTGTGTGTTTGTATATTTCCAATTATTCTAGAGTGTCTAGTTTTCGGCCTTTTGTGTGTACGTGTAGAATGTTCATGTTATTGTCGATGTTTTTATATGTGTGGTTTGCTTCAATGAGGTGGTTTGCAAAGGTGGATTCTGTAGTGGATTGGAGTGCCTTTGTGTGTTCAATGTATCTCTGTTTGAAGCTACGTCCTGTCTGGCCTATGTAGAATTTATTGCAATTTAGCTTGTAAACACCGGGTAGATCGAATTTGTTTTGTGCTTTGTGTGTGTGTTTTGATAGTGTGTGTTCTGTTTTGTTAGTAGTTTTGTAAGCGATTCTGTATTCTGCTTTTTTAAATTTGTGGGCTATGAACAAACTGAAAAAATAGCCCACAAATTCACGATTTCTTGATAATATTCTAACAATTATTTTGACTAAATATAATTATTTCACTACGACTCGGAACACAAAACTTTTTATGGGTAAAAACGTAAAAGTTTTACCTTATAAACTGAACCGGTTTTCACTTTTAAAAAGCTTCTTCAGAGGTGAAACTTGAACCTCTGAAGAAGCTTTTTAAAGTGAAAACCGGTTCAGGTTGTAAGGTAAAACTTTTATGTTTTTACCCATAAAAAGTTTTGTGTTCCGAGTCGTAGTGAAATAATTATATTTAGTTAAGTAACGGACACGTCATGGAGAACGAAATCCAAGAATTATTTTGAATTGCTGTTATGCACGATGCTGGGTGTCACAAAATTCCTAAGATAATTGAGAATGCTGTTACTCAGTCTTTTACGATTAAATAAAATATTTATAATCATATACTTAAATTGTTAATAAAAACGAGAGGACACTCGTAGGAACACCGCACAACGCTAAACAAACCGAAAATAAGTTAGGGGTTATAGGTTAAGTTTACAAAAATATCTTACTGTTGACGTAGTGTTAGAGTCGTCGATAGAGCGGCAGTGTTGTCCTCTGTTGTCTCCCCCCACCCTAGTGCTGCCTTTCATCAGTTAGGAAAACGCACACGTAGACGATGTGTGTAGCGGAAAGTATAATGGAGAAGGCACGAGTAAAATTATTTAATATGAAAACTACAGCTCCGGTTACAGTAATATTTTAAAATAACGAGTTTTACAGAAGTATAGATAACCGCTTTCTTATTAAGCAACGAAAAAAGGTTATCCCGAGTAAACAGTAAAAGCGGTTTAACATTTACGAAGTTTACTAGTGCTTAAGAGAAACATTTAATAGTACCCCACATACGGTACTAATATATTTCTTATCATGACAACACGGTATGTGAAAAAATTGTATTATTTCCATTTTTGTTATTAAGTAAATACGGATGCTATTGGTGTTGTGAATACGGTAATAGTAGTGTATTACTTAGTTATTGTCGTACTTATGAGTAAAGTGTTGTGGACATAATATTCGAATTTTAATTGCCTTCATAGTTCTTTCTCTTTTTTACTGTGGCGCATAGGAATTTTGTAGAAAACTGCTATTGTCTTCTTTTGTGTCAAGCCTTAATTAACGCTTCCCAATGGGCCTGTATAATGACAGTATCCTGGTTTGTTGTATACCTTAAATTGTTGAAGGGTGCATTTAAAAATTTGTGCCCTTCGTCATATTAGAAGATACAATACAAATGTTTTAGCCAAGTACATTTAACTTTCTAATGAATTTTTTGTGAAGGTAATGCGTGTAAGATTTTATAAAATAGCCCAAGTACATAACAGTAAAAAATCTACACACAACAGAAACACATGTACAATATCACATTCTGTGCAGTGACTCTACAACCTAGCTTCACATTCATATAAATCACTTACCTTTGAATGAAGGTACTGTAAGTATGATTTAATGTTGTAAAACCATTAGCCAACCACCATTACCATTAACCATTACTCATCATAACTTTGCTCCAACTTGTCAATCCTAAATCAGCTGGACAACGCGAAATCAAAAGGCAGGTCACCTTACATTATATGTAATTCAGATGAAGTCTCATTCATAAATTCCTATCCTGTGCACTTGGAATGTGTTTATACAACTGTGAATACAGATTTTAGATTATGTGTTTACAGGCTTTCTATAAAGTGGTTGGTGTGATATAGGGATAAAGTAAAAAATTGGAAAGTAAAACTTGGTGGTGGAAGCAAATAATTGCAGACAGAATCTTTTGTAATTTCCGTATTTTTGAAATACTGATATTTAAATGAAAATTGTGCCATCAAGAAATCCATGTGTATGTCCAAACATAGACATAGCTGTTTCATTTGTATTGTACTTTTTTTGAACTGCTATATTCAATGATGACAGGGAAACAACTTTTATACCAGTAAAATCACAGGAGTGGGTGTGTTGTGTTTTATCAGGTGGGAAGAAAAGTATGGTACTGCTCGCCTTTGACCCACCTTCTCAATACTGTAAAATCGTAAATATTCAGATGGCTTTGTCCCATAACATTTCTCAGAGCACTTTTTTTTTGTATCGGCCATCTAAGGACCACATGCCAATTTCAGTTCTTTATTCTTTGTTCTTTTCTTTTTCTCCAATATTCTTTCATCTTTTCACTGTCTCTTCTTTCTGTCTTCAGTCCACTTTGAATCTGCGTTTTCTCTCTCCTACCCTGGACTCCTGCCATTTTTAACACTTTTGTCCAAAAAACTTCTCTTTCAGTTGCTTCTTCTGTGTTTATGTTATTTTTTTCTAAGTATTTTTTTTAATTTCCAGAGCACTTTTTATAATTTCAAATTTTTGAAATACTTTTTAGCATGTGCATTTGATGTCATAATGTATGAAAACATTCTCAAACAGATTTCTATTATATATATATATATAAAACTTCCACTATGAACACTTACTTTTTGGTTTTGTTACCCAGACGTTTCGACGTGGTATTCGTCTTCTTCGATGGGATTTAAATACTGAATGTCTGTACAGTAACGGTTATGGGATGTAGGTGTGTGTGGTGGGGGTTGCTGGTGGGAGGGAATTGGCGCTGGGATTCGAATTTTGTGTTGGAATCAGTGTATCGAAAAGTATGTGTGATCTATAATGTAATTGTTCGTTTAATATGTTGTTTGGTTGTAGTGTGTGATATCTGTATATTTCAAATTGTTCTGCTGTGTTTAGTTTTCTACTTTTAGGTAAGTAGTGTAGTATTTCCATGTTGTGCTCTATGTTTGTGTAACTGTGGTTTTCGTTTTGTAAATGTGTGGCAAATGTGGAATGTATGTAGTTTGTGGTGAGGGCTTTTAAATGTTCAGAGTATCTAGAGGAAAAAGATCTTCC
This sequence comes from Magicicada septendecula, assembly GCA_034769895.1. Taxonomy (NCBI): domain Eukaryota; kingdom Metazoa; phylum Arthropoda; class Insecta; order Hemiptera; family Cicadidae; genus Magicicada; species Magicicada septendecula. Next base: position 796,087,546 of record CM068367.1, on the reverse strand, counting down.
CATCTGGCCGATGTAGAACTGGTGACAGTCATTGCAGTTTAATTTATAAACCCCTGTTTTGCTGTATGTGTCTGTGTCTTTGTTAGTATTATTTATGTGTTTCATGATGGTGTTGTTAGTTCTGTAGGCTACTTTATAATTGTGTTTCCTAAATGTGTTAGCAATTTTGTGTGTGTTGGAATTATAGTATGTGAGTGTGATGTATTTACTGGGTTGTGTGCTGTTGGTTTTATGTGTTTTACTTTTTGTGTTTAGGATGCGTTTGTGTAGTTTGTTTATTAAATTGGGATTGTATCCATTTTTGACTGCTATATATTTAATTGTGTTGAGTTCTTCTTGGTAGTCATGTGTATTTAGGGGTATTCATATGAGCCTATGGAGCATATAGTTGAAAGCTGCATGTTTGTGTTGAGTTGGGTGGTTGGAAGAGTTATGTATGACCATGTCTGTTGTGGTGGGTTTTCTGTATATTTTGTATATGTGTGTGTTGTTTGTTTTGGTAATTGTAATGTCCAGAAAGTTTATGCTATTGTTTTGTTCTAATTCAAGTGTGAATTTTAATTTTTGATGTATAGTGTTAATGTATTTGTGGAAAATTTTCAATTTGTCTTTTGTTGCCGTTGTATAGGAGTAAAATGTCATCAACATATCTGTGTGTGTTGGAATTGTAGTATGTGAGTGTGATGTATTTACTGGGTTGTGTGCTGTTGGTTTTATGTGTTTTACTTTTTGTGTTTAGGATGCGTTTCCATAATAGATTTATATTCTTGGATTTTGTTGTCCATGACATATCAGATTAATAATACATAATGCACTATTTCTGACTATGGAATGCTAACTTTTAGATAAAAACCAGATTAGATACAAATAAAAAATCAGAACAGTGTAATACAGACTTGTATGTTTGGAAAGACTATGAACAATCCATTACTGGTAGGACAGTGGTTTATAAAATATATATTTTCATATGGTAATTCCATTATTGAGGTTTTATTTAACTGATTTTTACCCTTATCCATTTTAGTGTGTTCCACTGTCTTCAACTTCATCATCTCCATGTGAATCCTCATATTTCAGTTAATGAATGTCCCCTGAATTTTCTGTATTTTCTGAAGTGGATCTGGAGATGTAGGCAGTCTTCAAATAATTCTGACCTTCATATATCATTTTTGTAATGAGAAACAGAGACATATGAAAGTTTTAACTAGTTCTTTCTACTTCCTCAAGATCCATATGTAACAATTATGCGTGTATATATAGTCTCTACTTTACCACTCCATTGTTGACCTTCATTTTTTTGGCGGGGAATGTAAACAAGCTTTTAGAAGAATACACTGATAGAAGAATACTTTTCCAAATATTGGATAATGTGGGTATCATTCCGAAATTAATAGTCATGCGTGAGAACAAAAAGCCTTGTGTGTGAAAATAGGAAACCAGAAACCTCATCTTCTCAAAATTAAAACAAAGTGAAACAAAGAGACATATTGTCCCCCTCTGCTATAATTTTCAGTGTTGTACTGGAGAGTGTTCTTAAAGCTTTGAATGTGGTTGGTAATATAATAAACAAGTTAAAGATCTCGGTGTTGATGATGTGGTACTTTTTGCTAAGAATTAATGACAGCATATGAAATTTTGAATAAAGAACCTTGAGCCATGAGATTGATGAAGGAAATACTAAGTACATGTGAATTTCAGTGGCAGTAGAAGGTGTGTGGAGGATTTGGATATTAGTGATACTAGGGTTGAAGGAGTGGGAGGATTCAGGCACTTGAGATCAACAGTACATTCTGAAAACAAAATGGGCAAGAAAATATGTAGTAGACTGTGGCAGGAAGTAGAGCAAATTAACATTATTAAGCTTTGAAATCTAAAATACCAGGGTTTGTTAGCTCAGTGGGTATGGCATCTGGCTACTAATATAGAGGGTTCAATTCCTAGGCATACTATAAAATCAAGATGTGTTTTACATCACCCAGGTCAACTCAGTCTATAGCAATGAGTACCTGGGATAATAACGGGCAGCTGAAGTGTAGTGCTGGTGACACTAACTTTCTTGTATGATGAACATTTAACATATGGAAACCTACCCTGCCTAACTCCTAGACTGCTTAGGCAGGAAAAAATAAACCATTAGAAAAAAAGAGGGTGATCAGTAGAGAATTAGAAATAATATGGAAGTAGCACAATTTCTAAATACTGAAGACAATGCGATTCATCAAATCTCAAAATTTGCATGAGTGGGTACATCAAAAGAATGTTGGATGAAAGGCAGACAAGAATATCTTCCAGGGAAAAGTTGATTGTAAAAAAATAGAAATACAGTCCAAGAAGAAGATGCTTGCAGAGCATTAAAGAAGATTTGATTTGGTGGAACAGGGTAGAAAGTAGAGAAGAATGGTGGCATTGTGTGGGAAGCCAGGGCCCAAAAGAACTAAAGCATTGAAAAGTAAGTATGATAATTAAGGTGTCATGAAACAACATTTTCTAGTGATTATATCCTTTTCCTTTCAAGAGTATACTTTGAACAAGGTAAAGAAACAGATGCACAAATGACAGTAGACGTCCTAATTATCTTTTCTATAAATTTTTAGTAATGAAATTTTTAGTTAGTTAATAGCATTGTTATTTTTACAACCAAAGTGTAAGCCCCCCCCCCCACAGTGACGTCCTGGCAACCAGGAAATTACAGCACTGCATATACCATTGAAAGATCATTAGTGTGTGTGTGTGTGTGTGTGTGCGTGTGCGCGTGTGTGGATTCAGATCTAACCTAACCTAACAGCCTGACACCTGCTTGAACCACCCTCCTTAAGTGTGCCTCATCATTTGAATCTGGATTACATATATTCATAATGTGTATAATTGTCATTGAATATCTCAAAAAACTTGATTAATTAAACCCAAAATTTTTAACAATCACAAAGGTAAGGCCAAGTGTTGGATATATATCTTCAGCGATTTGAAGCTGTTGAATATGCAAATCATCGGTTGGAGAAAGAGAAAGCAGTTTAACTTATTCTCGCTTTAAAAGGATAGAGGAGAGCTACTACAGAAAGTGCCACCTGATAGCCAGAACACCTGTGTTGAATTCATAAAAGCTCTATTTGCCTGACATGTACTGCACTCAGTTGAGAGCAAAGAGACAGCTTCTGGGGAGATTCTGCAAGAGTTTGAAGCAAGGATCGACAGATGAATAGACTGCCCTATCCTGAAGCAACAGAATATGTTTGAATGAAGTTTGTGATGCAAACATTTACTAATGGTGTCAGAGATAGTTAACTGCAATAAGTTAACTGCAAATGACAAGACACCAGAATAGTGCATTTGCCCTTGTTCATGCTTTACAGTTTGAGGCTGGCAAGTCAGCGTGTTGTTGGGTAAATCATAAAGTACATGCACTTAAAGATCACGACAACACAGATGATGAAGAGGAAGAACAAGGAATAGAGATCCAATGATTGGCACCATAGTGAAAAGGATAGAAAGGGTGGAAGACCAAAGTGTTATGGATATGGGAAACGTGAACATCTACAGAGATATTGGCAATCCAGAGTTAAGAGGCAGGCAACAAGCAGTAGTCAATACAATGAGGTGTGTGCTGACTAACTGAAGGAATGAAGTGTCTATACAATATTCAGTTTCTACTCTTCAGAAAACAGTGGGAGCTTGGAAATTAATGGATTCATTCAAGAAAGGCCAACCTCATTTACAGTTGACGCAAGTGCCATAGTTTCTATTGTGTACCCTGATCTGGCAAAGACCCTCAAGCCAATCTGGTTTTACTGCTCCTTGTGAATAGCTACTAGAAGGCCTGTAAATGTGTTTGGGTAAAAGATGTTTGGATGTTGAAAGGGACTTGATGTTTGGATTACCCAAGACTCAGTTTCAAGAACCACAGAATTATTCTTCGCAAGTAGAGAACCAACTATGAGAAATGAGTCATTTGGAAGAGCTGGAGATAGGTAATGACAAAATGAAAACGTGGTATAAAACATTCCCAACAAGAGTATGGGTTTAGAAGGAGACCAGGTTGGGTTGTACAATCCACAGTGCCAGCATGGTCACTCCCCAAAACTTCAAGCTAAGTGGGAAGACCCTTTCACTGTGGAAAAATGAACCACCCTTTCACTTGAAAGTGAATCAATGATGTTGTTTATTGGATACAACAAAAAGGACAATGGAAATTCAAGGTCGTCCTAGACTGTCTGGCAAAGTATTACTGCAGAGACAGTTTGCCAATTTGGGATGAATGTGTTTAAGAAGGGGGCAGTGCTACGTATAACCAAACAAAATAAATAAATAAAAATGCCCACATGACTCTAAGCACACCACAGTGTGTGAGGCTGTTCCAGTCATTTGAAAATCATTCTGTGCACGAGAGTTGTGTTCTGGATTGTTCGAGATTGACTCTTCCAGATGGTACTTGAGTACTCTACAAGCACCCAGGCCCACTATGTCACTACAATGCAAAGCAGTGAGTATAAATACTGGATTTTGAAGCAGCCCAGTTCAGTTTAGACCTGGCGATATTAGAGTGCGGTTCAGAGTTATAGTGGCAGTTTAGTGAAAGGTGATTATTGTATTAATTAGAACATGACTGTAATAAGGTTACAGTTATTGTTGTATGTTGGACAAATTTAACTTACATTATTGTATAAGAATGCTTTCATCGATTACTAACTGTTGTTAATGTATAATTAAAGTTTATAATTAGTGACTTTATTGGTATCAGTTATTCTGTTCCCCTGAAAAATGTGACAATCCTTGAGGCTGTTGTAACAATACAGACATACACAGTTACATTCACCCATACAAACATAATTTTTAGGCAACAACAATAGTTGACATAAAAGTAGAGAAATAGGAACATAGAAACCATCAAGAACAGAACAATTAGTTACAGTCAGTTACTGATAACTTTAACCAGTTTTAAGTGGTTGAAATGTATACCAAACCAAAATAAGTTAGGAAACAAACTGATTTAGAACTAAGAAAGTCTTTTATATATAAAACTTTACTTAATAATGTAAATGGGAATGTTCAGTATAGTTTGTTTCAATAGGACTATACAGCTGCAACAACCATGGATTGATGCATATTCTGATCTACAAGCAAACATTCAGACGTTTAGTTCATTAATGGTATTGTCTGACCTCAATGCAGATTCTGACTATAAGTTAATAATTGTTGATCTTGGAGATGGTACTACACATGTAAAACTGAAGGTAATCATATTGATATGTCCAAGATTTTTGCATAAAAATTAGTAAGTGATAGTATTTCATCAAGTAAGTTGTCTTATAATTAGTATAATTTGTGTTAAGTTCTAAATACTAGTACTGAAAAACAAATTTTAATTTACATACATGAGAAAAATGTCAAATTCCACAGAATAAAGTCTGATCAGTTGATTCATATTGTTACGACATTACAGAACAGTCTACGTGTTTGTCGAATGTGCCAGAAGAATCTCGCTCTAATGTGTGTGGCATATGTGACTCTAGATGCATTCGCAAGAGTTTTCTCGAAGCCGCCAGCTGCACGGACTGTGTCAAGGCCGCAATTAATTTTGTCGCACACACTGGCGCTAACACGCATTATGGAATAATCTAGTAATTTGTGGCGGTATACATACCAGTACTCAACGACGTTCAGTTCAGTATAGCTGCGATATATTTACAGTGCGATTCGAGATTTTATTATCGGGCGATATTACTGTGTATGTTCAAGTGGTTATTAGTGAAGTGTTGCGTTTTATAATCGGGCGGTATAATTGTAATGCAATTGTGTTTAATATTAGTTAACATTTTATTGCGTGTGAACAATTTTTATTTGATTTGTTGTACGAGACTGTGTTGTTAATTATGAACTGTTTAACTGTAAAAATTAAAGGTGGTGATTAGTGACTTAATTGGTGTAGTGTATTTTGTTTCCACTGTACCTACGACGATGAAGTAGACCGTTGTAACAATATATTAAAGTCTGATTAGTATGTGAATTTCATTAAACTACAGTGAAACTTCGCTAATTCGGACTTCACTAATTCGGAATTTCTATAATTCGGACTGGGGTTCTCAGTACTGTAATTTATACGTACATATGTAAAAATTCAAAATAAAGTGTAGATTTAGCCTACTTGACAAGAGAAAGGCCGGAAATACTGTACATAGTGTATTTCCTTGAACTGGGATTATTAGTTGGTAGGTCAGCGATAACGAAAAGCAGTATTAGTAATGCAGACAGCCTTATTTTATTTATTTTATCTCCAGGTGTATGGGGATATGCGATATTAAAAAAAGCAGATCAGCAATTACAAATTTTTCATTGAATAGAGACTTTGATAGTGCCAGTGAAAGTAAGCAAAAACGGATGACTCCTGCCAAAACGTCTGACATTGACTTAGCTGTTTAGACATGGTATAAACAACAACGAGCTGCTGGTGTACCGATCCGTGGGATAGAATTGCAGACTGCTGCTGAACGTTTTGCTACTCGATTTCAAAACCAAGATTTTAAGGCAAGTACAGGGTGGTTGTTTAGATTTAGAAATCGACATGGCATAGCAAACCGATCGATTTGTGGAGAACTTTTAAGTGCAGATCATGAAGCTGTTCAACCATATAAGGATAAATTACAAAAGATTATTAATGATAATGAACTTGAACCATGGCAAATCTACAATGCTGATGAGACGGGATTGTTTTGGAAGGCAATGCCAGAAAATACACAATCGAGTAAAAAAGAAACCCATACACCTGGAGATAAAATAAATAAAATAAGGCTGTCTGCATTACTGTGTGCCAATTCCGATGGTACGCATAAATTCAAATATGTCGTTGTATAAAAATCTAAAAACCCAAGAGCAATGAAGAACATAAACGAGACTGATCTTCCTGTGATTTATAAAGCTCACAGAAACGCGTGGTTCAGCTGTGAAATTTTCAGTTCTTGGTTTCATAACAATTTCATTCCATCAGTCACAACATTTCAGATGGAAGAAAAAAATATTGCTAGGGAAAAAGTTAAAGCAGTGTTGTTATTGGACAATGCTCCAGTGCATCCTGCAGAGGACATTTTACGAAGTGATAATGGAAAAATAAAATGTCTATTCATGCCTCCTAATACACCGGCACTAATATAACCAATGGACCAAGGAGTAATCTATAGTTGCAAACGGCTGTACAGAAAGAAACAGCTACAAGACTGTCTCGTATTTTTTGAAGATGAAGAGGGTTGCAGTACCAGTTTAGGTGAACAGACTTTAATCAATATGAAAAATTACAACATAAAAAATGCTTTATTTAACTGGGCTTCAAGTTGGAAGGAGGTGAAAGCCACGACGATTGCTAATTCTTGGAAAAAAATTCTTAACCCTGAAGATAACGAAGAAGAGGATTTTAATGGAATTGAAGAAGATGATTACAGAAATATTTTAGAAAATGCAGGAGAACATGAGACAAACACGGAAAATATTCGAGAGTGGCTGGATGAAGATGCTGGTGAGGTAGGGTACGTTGTGCAGTCGAAAGAAGAAATAGCTGCTACTATAGAAGGTCGCCAAACTAAGGGACTGATGACAGACGATCAAAATGGCGATGATGATGACGATGAGGAAGAAAACGATCATGAAGAAAGTGAGAATGTTAAAATAAGTGATGCAATAAAAAACGTACAATCCTTGTTGAAGTTCGTAGAAATGCCTGCAAACTCTGACTTAAGCAAATATTTTTTTGTTTTAAGTGAAATGAAACAGGATTTTGTGAGGAAACAGCTAAAAACAAAATACACGCAGAAAAAAGTTAGTGATTTTTTTAAGAAGCTGTAGGCTTGCTAGAATACGTACTGTGCAGTGAAAATAGAGTGTTTTGTATTTAAGTACTGTATTTAAGTTTTGTTTTGTATGTAAGTTACGTACTACAGTATAAAACGGAATTGAATTTTTTTAGTAAACATCACAAACAGGTACTGTACGTTATTTCTTATTTTATACCTCTTCTACTACTAATTAATAAGAGTATTAAATACAGTATTTTTAACAAGAACATGCAGTAGACCTCTTGTAGATTCAAATTGGGTTTCAGAATGATTTCTTTTATATTGTCTGCTATCGGTAACCGATAGAAACGCAAAAACTCGCGATCAGTTCGTAATGTTCTATAATTCGCACTTTCAGCAATTCGGACTGAGCTTGGTCCGAATTAGCGAAGTTTCACTGTATTCACAAAAGTAGTCTCATTCTGATAATGAATTGTAACTCACTTTCCAGTATCCTGGACTTAACATATTTTAAGTACAAATACAAAAATATTAACAATAGGTGAGACTGTTTATTCATAAATAGCCGAAGTTTACAAGAAGCCTGTCTTTTTACTTCCATGTTCCTTAAGGAAATGGAAGTATGGTGATCGCAAAAAAAATCGTGTTCGTGATTATTGCAGATTCTGATTGTACTACACTCAAAACATGAAAAAAAGTCGTTTTTCGAAAAGTATGTGTGTCTGTAGATTTCTTTTTTTCTATGGCAAACGATAACAGCCGCAAATTCAAACAGAATCAAATAATTTTTTGCATACAACCCTGATTTATAGAGTACTCAAGACCTATTGTTTTTGGTGAAGATCGGTTGAGGGAAAGGGGTAGTTTACCTGGAATGGTTTTTTTTAAATCAAGGGTAATTGTTTTCTATGGCAAACGATAACAGCCGCAAATTCAAACAGAATCAACTACTCTTTTGCATACAGCCCTGAATTGTAGAGTTCTCAAGACCTATTGTTTTTGGTGAAGATCGGTTAAGGGAAAGTGGTAGTTTCCCTGCTACGTTTTATGTTTTAAAAGGGTATTTTTTATGGCAAACGATAAGAGTCGCAAATTGAAACAGAATCAAATAATGTTTTGCATACAGTCCTGATTTGTAGAGTACTCAAGACCTATTGATTTTGGTGAAGATCGGTTAAGGGAAAGGGGTAGTTTACTAGCAACGGTTTTTTTTTAAACGGGGGTAATCTTTTTTTCTATGGCAAACGATAACAGCCGCAAATTCAAACAGAATCAACTACTCTTTTGCATACAGCCCTGAATTATAGAGTTCTCAAGACCTATTGGTTTTGGTGAAGATCGGTTAAGGGAAAGGGGTAGTTTACCTGCAACATTTTTTATTTTAACAAGGGTATTTTCTATGGCAAACGATAAAATCCGCAAATTCAAACAGAATCAACTAGTCTTTTGCATACAGCCCTGAACAATAGAGTTCTCAAGACCAGTTGGTTTTGGTGAAGATCGGTTAACGGAAAGGGGTAGTTTACCAGCAACATTTTATATTTTAACAAGGGTATTTTCTATGGCAAACGATAAAAGCCGCAAATGTAAACAGAATCAAATAATGTTTTGCATACAGTCCTGAATTGTTGAGTGCTCAGGATCTATTGTTTTTGGTGAAGATCGGTTAAGGGAAAGGGGTAGTTTACCTGCTACGTTTTTTGTTTTAAAAGGGTATTTTCTATGGCAAATGATAAGAGCCGCAAATTCAAACAGAATCAAACAATGTTTTGCATACAGCTCTGATTTGTAGAGTACTCAAGATCTATTGTGTTTGGTGAAGATCGGTAATGGAAAGGGGTAGTTTACCTGCAACATTTTATGTTTTAAAAGGGTATTTACTGTGGCAAACGATAAGAGTCGCAAAGTCAAACAAAATCAAATACTTTTTTGCATACAGCTCTGATTTGTAGAGTACTCAAGATCTGTTGTTTTTGGTGAAGATCGGTTAACGGGAAGGGGTAGTTTACCGGCAACGTTTTTCTTATCAAGGGTAATTTTTTTCTATGGCAAACGATAGCTGCAAATTTAAACAGAATCAAACAATTTTTTGCATACAGCATTGATTTGTAAAGTACACAAGACATTTTGTTTTTGGTGAAGATCGGTTAAGGGAAAGGGGTAGTTTACCAGCAACATTTGTTTTTATCAAGGGTAATTTTTTCCTATGGCAAACGATAACAGCCGCAAATTCAAACAGAATCAACTAGTCTTTTTCATACCTTTTTTAATTATACCGAACTCAAGGTCTGTTGATTTTGTTGAAGATCGGTTAAGGGAAAGGGGTAGTTTACCTGCAACGTTTTATATTTTAACAAGGGTATTTAGTATAGCAAACAATAAGAGCCGCAAATTCAAACAGAATCAAATAATGTTTTGCATACAGCCCTGAATTTTAGAGGACTGAAGTTCTGCTGATTTTGGTGAAGATCGGTTTAGAGAAAGAGGTAGTTTACCTGCAATGTTTTATGTTTTAACAAGGGTAATTTTTTCTATGACGAACGATAACTGCCGTAAATTCAAAGAAAATCAAATATTTTTTTGCATACCTTCCTAAATTGTAGAGAGCTCAAGGCCTGTTGATTTTGGTGAAGATCGGTAAAGGGAAAGGGGTAGTTTACCTGAAACATGTTATGTTGTAACAAGAGAAATGTTTCCATGACGAATGATAACTGCCGCAAATTGAAACAGAATCAAATAATTTTTTGCATGCATCCCTGCATTGCAGTGGACTGAAGGTCTATTGATTTTGGTGAAGATCGGTTTAGAGAAACGGGTAGTTACGTTATCGGCAACAAGGAAGTAGTTCTTTGTTAAAATTCCTTTCCTGGGCTGTTTAGCCATAGTCCAATGTTTTCTGCGAAACCAGACTTTTCGGCAGTGCCATCGACTTCCATCTCAGTGAAAATCGAGTGCGAAAACGTGAGGTGGTATACGTTAGTGACCACAGTACTGTGGTTTAAGGCTGAAGCAATAAGTAGAAAGAAGTAGTTTATATGGAAATATTTTATTTCGAATATGATTTTAAATATAAATCTTAGAACATGGACGTCCTTTATGGTTCTCCATACCGATATTTTTATTAAAATTCACCATCCTGTACAATATCAACATTTACTGTGTGCCAGATACCAAGGAAGTGTTCTCCAAATTCCTTTTTGTTTTTTGATTGCTAGTCTTTCAAATAAGTTCATAATTTTTTCTTTCATTTATTCATATATCTTCTCTGAAACTCAAGTTGGTTTTTTATCCATTATTTTAGATTAATTTGTGTTTGATCCCTGATTAACTTATTCTTTTTGTATTTCTCATTATTCCTGTCTTGAGCCTTTTAGTGTTCTGTTGATCAATCTCCATTTCTGTATTATTTAGAATCTCAGTTTCTGTTTCACCTGTTACTTTCATATTTTTGAACTAATGGAATAATGATTTTTTAGCAAACTGTGTGATTTATATAATCATAATCCCAAGTAATCATGCCAACAACTAGATGTGTATATACAAAGTAACAAGTTGTTAATAAAAGGGATTGGGAACATTCAGTCATATCACACAAGCACAGTAGCCTCACCTGGACAGTTAAGTAGTCATCAGTCATTTATAAGCAGTGTATTGATGTTTGCTTTCCTGTTACAGTAAATAAAGATAGCTGCAAGAAGTAAAAATCCTGCCAGTTGTGATTTGATTTCTTAATACAAAGGTCTGGATGCTGCTGAAATTTACTATGAATTGTGTGAAATTTATAGGACTTCTGTAATAAGTAGAGTTCGGATTTCGCATATTTTGCATATCTCTTTTTTTAGCTCCTAATGTTGATAGAAATCTGTTTTGAGTGTTTTTTTTAGCAATTTGCAACCAAAAAAACCGATTTCATTTTGCATATTTGTGCATATTTGAGACCATTTTGCATATTTGGGTTTTTTTCGCATATTTTGTGCATATTTGGATGATTTTTCACTACTTTTAAACATTTTTACAAATTTTTTTTCCTAGAATATTGCTCAGTGCGTTTGGAAGGAAGATTTTCAGAAGCAAAATGTATTTGGGGTAACTGGCGTGGCCTTTTCTTGTTTAGTCTAAAATGTAGATATAGATAAGATAGAGGAACAGAAAAATTGCTTTCACTGTCGCTTCCAGCTCAGCCCTAATTAGGTAGTGACAAGTCAAGGAGTCAGGTAAGTATAAGAAACTGTACACAATGTGTTACACATTCCAAAATATACAACAATTGTTGATGTCTAGGCTCGACTTTGGAGAAACATCGTAACAGACACAACATGCCAAGTCATTGTTTATAAAATAATGGCAGTATTAAACGTTTTGTAACTCTGTGAAATCTTTATATTGTCTATTTCTGTTGTGTCTGACGCTTGATTCGTCTTACAAAATGTCCCATGTATTACAAATGTCTGGTAGTGTCGTAATCGAAATCAAAACTAATCTGCAACCAAATGTTTAGTATTTAATAAACTTAGTAAAAAAATGTAGTGAATTAAATATAAAATGTACTATAATTCCTTTCACCATTTACTCTTCACAATGAAAATGAGGTCGATTGGAAGTGAAGGCCACTTTGTGCTACGTATTTAGTGAAGGTTAGTGACCGCTCATTTGTGATTTACCCCTCGCCTCTCCTTCTCACCCCCATCGTCTTTAAATAAGTACACTTGTTACTTTCTCTCGGCGTTCAGTTTGTTTGTGCAGCGTGTGCGTTTGTGGTGTTTCACTAGTGCTTCAGTAGTGGCAGAAAGCGAAAAATGTCTTTTAAATTGTTCAAAAAGTGGATAGGGAGTGACACGGCCTTCACTACTGACGGGAAAAGAATCTTCTGTCAAGTTTGTGGAAAAGAGGTAAGTGTTCCTATTTAAGATATTTTGGAGAAAATTCATTTTAGATAGGTATGTAACACTACACTCAATTTCTATTCCTTTCGCTGCTTTTTTGTTTCAAACACTTAAACTTCAATAATATTTTTGTGGAAAAATGTCTCTTTTTGTTTTCCTTTACTATCACTTCCAAAGAATTGGTATATACGCGTAAATAGGTTTTTGAACAAAGAATTCGGTATAGTTCCGAGTAATGCCCTTGTCTGGAAAAGGCACAAACCTGCAAAAACCGGTTTTTTTTTGTGGTTTTACGTAAACTACAGGCCAAGACTAGGAGCGGACGCGAATAATCCGCAAAAAAAATTGAAATCAGTGGGCCTGATTTCTTGGCCTGTAATTTATGTAAAACCACAAAAAACCTGGATTTTTGCAGGTTTTGTGCCTTTTCCAGACAAGGGCGTTACTCGGAACTATTACCAAGAATTCGTACGTAGCCAAGATCTATCTTCCTAGCAAGATGCTAAACAAAAAATTTTGAAGTAAGCGTATAAAAAAATAAGATTTTCCTAACAGTTTTTTTAGTTTTTTTTGGGGGGGGGTAGGTACCAACCTATTTCTACTGAAATCACAACGTTGTCCCTTGAAATCGGCGGCCTTTATTTTCTCTTACTTTGCCTACCTACGAGTTTACCATTATCAAAAAAATACCTAAATATTCATTTTCGAATTTATGGTAGATAATTTTTAATTACCTAAATTAAACCAGAAAAAACTAACAGAATTTCTTGTTGTTTGATCTGAACTGAACAGAAGTTTCAGTTCGACCAACACAAATCAACTAGGACTCACAAACAAAAGGTGGAAAAGGCGCAAAAAGTGAAGAATCTTCAACAGCCTTTCATCGCGTCAAAGCTCGAGTCAATGTCCCAATCTTCGGAGAAGAACGAGATGTACCAAGATCTCTGTGAGGCAATGTTAAAATCCAATATTCCTCTTCATAAGTTGGAGAATGAACATTTTAGAGCCTTCTTGAAGAAGTACACAGGTAAAGAAATCCCTCACGAATCGACACTCAGAAAAAACTACATTACTCCAGTGTACGAGAAGGTGATGCAAAGAATACAAAATGAGATAGGTGATTCCCCCATCTGGATGTCAATTGATGAAACGACTGACCCCTGTGGGCGATATCTAGCCCATGTAATAGTTGGGAAACTCAGTTCAGAGGAAGCTGGACGTGGCCACCTGATTTTATGTAAAGAGTTGGAAAAAACAAATCACTCCACGATCGCCAGGACAGTGAGTGAAGCGATTAATATTTTGTGGGGGTCTCATGCGCAGCAATATGGGGAAGAACGATTATTGGCTTTTGTTACGGATAGTGCAGCGTACATGATGAAGGCTGGAGAAAGCCTAAAAGTTTTTTATCCCAAGATGATTCACCTGACGTGCATGGCCCATGGCGTCCATCGTGTTGCAGAAGAGTTGAGGAATAGTCTACCTGATTTGAATAAATTAATATCTTCGGCAAAAAAGGTATTTGTTAAAGCACCTAGCAGAGTAAGGGCTTTCAAAAATGCATACCCTGATACTCCTCTACCACCTGAACCAATAATCACAAGATGGGGTACGTGGATTTCTGCGGCTAATTATTTTGCTGAACATCACCAAAAGTTGAAGGAAGTGATTGAAAGTTTTGATGAAACCGGAAACCAAGCCATTGTGAAAGCAAAAGCTGCACTGAACAACTCTTCTGTGGTCCAAGATCTTGCTTACGTCCGATCCAATGTTGGTGATTTGCCTGATTTAATTACCACTCTGGAAAGTAGAGGAATGGATTTGTGTAATTCTGTGGCTCTGATCGATGACTTGATTACAAAAAGTAAAGATTGGAAAGGGCCCATCGGGGAACGCATGAGGAAGAAGCTGGATGCGGTACTACAAAGAAATCCTGGATGGAAGACTGCTCAGGCGGTGTCAAAGATTTTGAATGGAGAGGTTGTGCCAGAATGTGAGCTGACGGACCCCCAAGAAATAGCAGCTTATCGATTCCTCCCCATAGTCTCATGTGACGTGGAAAGGTCCTTTTCCTCATTGAAAAATGTTTTAAGTGACAAAAGGCGAAATTTCAAGATTGAAAACCTTGAAAAAACTGTGATTATTCTATTTAATTCCAATTAGTTGGAGGACGTTTCGTGCTTTCATTTTAATATATATTTTTCAACTACATAATATAAGCTTTGTATATTTTTTATCTATCTTTATCTGTACTATAAAAATAAAATTGTGAATTGATTCAATGAAAGAGTGGCTCATTTTCACTTTATCCTCCTCGCTACCATTTTTGTAAGAATGAAATTATAAAAAAAGATTCAATTTTTTACAACTGTTTTTACTCATTTTTTGCATATTTCGCCATTTTTAGTGCATATTTTGGGATTTTTTGTGCATATTTGCATGCATATTTCAGGTCAAATTTTTGCATATCGATCCGAACTCTAGTAATAAGTGAAGGAAACATAGGCTATAGATGTAATAAATGGATTGAGTTTATCTGCAATAAACATGAGTGTTTATGTTTTCATGTTTTTGATATATACGTGAATTGTTTATTTTATAAATCCTGTTAAATTTTTATCTGGTAAATTTTAATTAGTTGAAATGTCTATATTAAAAAATAGGTAACGCAATAAAGTTATTCTTAGGCATTTAAAACCATTGAACTGAACAAAAGTATGAATTCTAAAGGAAAACTTTTTTAACATATCAGGGTGTAATAGGAACATAAATAAGCTTCAAACACTAATTCATGTATACTATACCATTATGAGTATAAACCTCAGTCACCATGAGAAAATTCATGCCTAAACTATACAAATGGTTTTTCCGTATATTGTTGTTATTTATTTTGGTTGCCTTCACTTGTAATATACATAACATAATTTAATTCAAGCCTGAAACTTCTAGCTGAATGTAGTAGATAAGATGCTAAAGATGGACTTAACATATTCCGATTTTTTTTTTCATTGTCAATACTTAAACGGTATTTTTGTATTTTTGTTAATGACAATAATGATAAACCAAATAAGGTGATGATCACCATTGCACTTCAGTCATTATAATAATCATTGCAGCATAAAGTTAGGTTCTCTAATTTATTAGAGAAAGCTGTAGGGGGTGATTCATCTTTCTTTTTAAGACTTGCAAAACTAGGGTGGTACTTAAATAAATGCTTTCTTCTGACTATATGATGTATTTTTTGTCTGCCCACCTCTATTGCCTATTTTCATTACATCAGCATTTGGTGACAACTAAAACATGTTGATATACACGTATTTGCTAATATACATGTATTGTGTTCTTATCATTCTGTGTCCTCTGCCATATCTTGTTACACGTAACATCTTTTCATAACATGTAGTTAGATAGCTCTACTGGAATAAAGATTCACTGTGAATCAGACAGTTTGCTAAAAAATCATTATTGTGTTAGTTCAAGAATATGAAAGTAACAGGGTATACAGAAACTGACATTTAAAGTAATACAGAAATGCAGATTGATAAACATTTGTTGAAGACATTGTTTTGTTGTGACCAACGTCATGAACTGTTTTGTCTATAGTGTGTCTCTATGACTTGCGTGTTGTCCATGCATGAGCAGGTGATAATGGAAGTTGTAGGCAAGTCAGAGTCATTCTCTTTCCAATGTGTTACTGTTGGCAAAATCATAAATATGTTGTAATAAATTTTAGGTGTATTGTATTGTCAAATTTCACTAAGATAGTGGCTAGATGTGCTAGATGTTGATTACTAATGTTGTTCAGAATTTCGACTACTGTGCAAAGCATAAATGTTTTCTGAATGCTTGCAAAAATAATTTTACCATTGTGGGACAAGTCATCTGACACATTTTGAATATAATGGAGAATTATGAACTTGTAAGAGTTGTCTAAAATCTCTAAAGAAATAAACATAAAACCCCTAAAGTGTTATGTTACTAAGCCTTTTGTTAACAGAGTTGCTGATGAATCTTGTAAAGCATTTGCGTTCCAATAATAGAGTATTTATTTTACTTTGGATGCATCATTCGTTGATCTTGTTTTTGTTGGAGTTTAGGCACATATAGATGATTCTATCAACTGTGAGATTGGTACAGAAATGACTCTTTTGCAACATGAACAAAAGTTAAAATTTGTTTTTTTCTATGAAAATTATCAAATGTATTCCATTCTTGAGCATCATCAATTAAACAACATTCCAATTGTGGATTTTTCTCTACAGTTGGCCCAATTGATTTCATGCATTTGTTCCTCTTGTAATCATCAACAAATGGTTCTGGAAATGGTTGTTGTTGCTTTGAACAATAGTGTAGAAGATTTCCCTCCATGTCATGTTATTATGATCTTGTTTCATTTGGTCTATTCACCATGGACAATTCAATGTGACTTGCATTCTAAAGTATTTTTCATTTGCTTCTTGTTTATTTTAACATATCGGCCACACTCAGCTCTGTAACATCGAGCAAACTAAAATAGAGAAATATTATAAAGTTCATTTGGTATTGATTAGTAGTGCTGATGAATTGTTGAGTAAGATGTGTTACAACTGAGAGTAAGAGGAACCCAATTAGTTTTATTAACACTGGCACAAATATACATGAAGTTTTATACTATGGCTATCCCATTGTAACGGTACAGAAGTTTGGGATTCATTGTATTCTTTTATCAGTTATAATAACGGGGAGTTACCCACACAGAGCCTCAGTTCTAATAATCAAAGTTCACTTTTGAAACACCCAGTTGTCGGTTTGGATAATAAGCCAGGCAACATGCGACGAAACCTGGAGCATTCCAGGATGTGTCCGAGTGCGCGGGTGCCGGTTTTGACATCGTGAAGAGCACGTACAGTTTCCTTTGTCACCGGCAGTGAGACGACGTTAAACTACGAGATTTTCCGATAAATGCGCTTAGCCAATGAGAAGGCAAGTTGACGCTCTCGGGATGCCGAGGGCCATCTTGAAAACAAGTTACCTAGCAGAACCGTGCGGTTCAGTGTAACAAGAGTCACGAGCCAAAATATAATAAAATTGTTAAAAATGTGATTAAACTACAAATAAAAATGTGATACAGTATTGAAATAACAGTGAAATAGCAGACAACCACCAGTGATCAAAATTTAACGAGAAAGAGTATTTCGGAACGACCACGTGAACAAAAGAAAAACCGGTAGTGCTTTCACCATGTGTCTGAGGCAATAAACATACAATTTAAATTAAAATAAATATGAAAATAAAAGTTATATAATGGGTAAAGAGATCTCTCATTTTTAAGGGGGCAAAACGTGTGAAAGGGAGAGAGTGAGCGAATACTGGGTTGCCTTACATGATACATTTAGTATACCTATGATAATAAGTAAATACATTAAATTTTGTTTGGTTAAGTAAGAATTAGTAATTGTTCCTGAGAAGGAAAATAGAAAGTAAGGAAATTAAAAAGAGAATACAAAAGATGTTAAATAAAACAGAGCTAGTTAGCGCAGTCAATGAGAGTCGAATTTATTAAATAATACAAACCCAAAATCACACTTACAGGTCACGAGTTTGCGTGAAAGATCCTGGACCCGTAAAGGTAAGCATTTTGGAACTGGGACAAATAAAGTTATTTATTTATCTATTGTTATTTTAAAGTAAATGTAGCATCTCACCATTAGAAGGTAAACAGCTGAATAACTGTATCAGAAATTGATGAGATAATTGGCTTGCGTGTTAGAGTTGTATGTGATGTTTCCAGTGATGTTACAGTTGATAAATTCTTCTGTAAATGGGAATATGACTTGGAAGGCTTTTTTGATTTTGATGCATGCTTTGCTATATAGTTTAAAACAGCATTCTTGGATATTATAGGAGTGAAGTCAGAATTAGCTCACCAACAGATGAAATGAAGGAATAATAGCGTTGGAATGGTGGGTCATTTCTTTTCGGAAAGAATTTCAATACGTCATTTTCTTTCTTAAGACAACTTGCTTCTTTTATTTTTTTAGATCAGACATATATACACTTGTAACCTTTGATGGTGTTTTTCTAGAGACATGAATGACCACAGTTGGTATACCATTGAAACTTGTCAATTAGCTGTAGCTGTCTTAAATCTGCAGTATCCTTGTCTTGAACTTCTTTGTATCTAAAGTGTGACAGATGATGTTCAGGTTATTTATGGAAGTGCTTAATCATAAACACATGTTTATGTATTCTGCACATATGTACTGTGAAAGCCATGTAAAATGAGTGAATTTGCTGCCACATAGTAGTATATTGCTTGAGCTATGCCTAATTGTTACATATTTAATTAGAAATACATCAGTTTTTGATGAACCGTCATATAGATTTTATTCAAGAACTATACAGAATTTCCTTGAGATAACATTCACTCATCTTGAAAATTTCATAAAAGTTCACGCTAACTCGAGTACTTGTTGGACATTCCCATTTTTTTTTTGCCAAATTAGAAGTCCTCACTTTCTTGACCAACAAAACAGTGATTACTCTAGTTTACTTCTTTCCGATAATCTGTTACATGTATCTGCATATCCCTTCACAGTGTAGTGATTTCAAGAGAAAATATGTTTTATATTTTATTTTTACTCTTTTTATACAAAATCCTGACTAAGGGCTTTACACAAGAGCCACATTATCTTAAAAACTGTAAAATTATTAACAATCTTTTGTATATTTATGCTGTTGTCATTGACTAAATACAAACATATATATTGGTTACATATATATATATAAATATACATATTGTAACAAAACACAACGTTAAGATTATTATTATAATGTTATTATTATTATTTGGTGATTGGGATTAATGTTCACGTTTAAAAGTTTGTGGTTTAAAAGAGTATTTATCACTTCACTGTGTCAACCTCCCCACTTACCATATGTGGATGTCTTCACTATTCTCGATGGCGACTTCTTTTACTGTAAAAACACTTGACATACATACATAGATATTCCTTTTGAATATCGCAAAGAATGCACATAAACAATAAAATAAATTAAATGTTCAATTGCACTTTGAATGAGATCAGTCATTCAAATTCTACCGCCACCTTATGAGAGAATTGTTCATGAAAAAATTAAACTACTTCTTCTATTGTATAGAAATCAAAACTCTGTTTCCACTGATAAATAACTGAGGATTTATTGACAATGATTAAATTCAATAAACTCTTTTAAAAACAATTAATAATATCTTTTTACAAACAATAACAAATTTAAACAAATACTGAGATCTCTGTATCTCAAGGCTGGTAACACTGTTGTAAGGTACAATGTTTTTGGTGAACGAGGTTAGGTTCACTTTATTCGATTATATTACCAATTTAGTGAGTTCTTTGAAGATACATGATACCAGATTACAAGATGTGAGTTTAATTAACAATATTTAATTATCTATTACTATGAAAAAGAACAAAAATTTAAAATTATAAAACTTGGTACCATAACCGATAATATCGTACTATCGTACGTTATGCAAAAGTATATAGCAGTTGAGGTCAACACGTGCTCTGAGATTTGCACTGTTAAAAATATTATTATTATTGACTCATTAGCTATTAGAACCATGTACTGGAAAGAGGAAAAAATCTAGAGAAAAAACTCTTGTTATAGCTTTCATTTCAGTAAAATTATTCAAGAACAGAATTGTTTCTTTGTGACAAAATATTTAATTAGAAATCTTCGGTTCTAGGTTAGTTTACCTAGTAACATGTAAGTGGCTATTTAGAATAAGTTATGTTATTTATAAAAGACTTAATGATATGATTACAAACATTTTATTTATAATTCGTTTGATGTGGAATTATCATTCATAAAAATATTCGAACAAGAAAATAATTATTTGTTAATTCAAAAGTCGTAGTCAAGTAAGCGACTATATTCTATATACTGATGAGCGGTATCTAAGTTAATTCCGCCTTTCTCAATTATTCTTTAATTGTAAAATAATCATTTTTGAATTAATTATTGACATTAAACCGTGCTACAATTTATTTATTAAGTTCTGATAATTGTCCATCATAGTTTAAGTACTCAAGCGTTATGACTAGTGCAGTCCAAAACAATATTTTTCGTTCATCAACGAAAATTATTATTTTCATTAATTTCTTTAAAATAATTAAAACATTGTACTCCCTGATTGAATACACAAAACATGACCCTTATTATACACTGGTCGTGTTGATTCCCTGTTCACTTAATTCACTGGACACTCGGTAATATGTTGTGTACAGGTTAACGTCGGTTTACGTATTACTGTAGGTGACGCGCACATTTCAAAAATATCTTGCTGACTTTTTCGGCATAGACCTCTCGTCGTGAGTGATGCAGAACGAATGGTACATTTCGCTAAAGCGTCTCTTTCTCGTCTGGTCATTTTAAGCTATTTGATTGGTTCAAAAGGTCAAACTCTCAACCCTAAAACACTTTGGTCAAATAAAACTTTTAATTTTTGACAACTCTAAGCGTGGGTTCGAGATTATATGTGACGTATGCATGGATACTCAAAATGATTGAAAAACTTATAATTGTCATAACTTTCTTATCTTTTGTCGTATAGTCGGTTGGGTAGTGGCATTAAATCGCGGACACTTGTGGCTTTATTTTAAGTGTAAACAAGCACTAAATCCGTTCATTATTAATTCACTTGGCCATCTCAAAAACTCATATGGTGATTCTTAATATAAATAAGTCTGTTTCACCATGTTTCGTTACAATTACACTAATACTTATTACTGAACATCTCGAGTCCATTTCTCCTTCATGTTAGTACATAAAATAGTTATATTTACAGTTTAAACAATATTTGTTAATGGCGTCCATACCGACCATGTTCGATTGTTTATATTTACATGTAATGCTATTATTCCTTATCCTATTACATATGTTTGACATCATAACACTAATATGTACATTTATTTACATTTGTTCACATTTTATTTTGCTAAAAATGTTATTTTTTATATACTTATAATATGATCAAAATACCTTCTATTCTCATTTCTCCGTTTTGTCACTTATTTAATTATTTTATTACACAAGGGATGTAATGTTATTAATTAAAATAGTGTACAATTGTTGTACCTTGTTGGTACAATGTATTTATTAACTTTTTGTTATCTGAAAGCTCTCCAAGTTATAGTATAGTGTTTATTTACATTTGGTTTTACAATTGCAGTTAGTTAGTTTATAATATTTCAATTATTAAACTACTAGTATTACATTTGTGAGGTGTTCTCATAGCAGTATTAGACATTTCTCTAACTACTGGTAACATTTGTCACAATCTTTTGATAAGTTTTGATAATGCTTTTTGACTAACTATCTTGTCACATTGGGGTTCTGTCCATTTAACTTTATGATATCATATTCAATCTGATTCATTTGCTGTGTCCTTCAGTACATATGGTATTTATTGGTTTGCATTATTATTCTTAACTAGTCTTTGTTTGAAACAATTGTGGATAGTTGCTTGGTTTAACTAATGTACATGATTTTATGTTATAGGTTCACTTTCTGTGAGGTTATGTGTCAGTTGTCTGACAAGAATGCGCAACATATTTTTATGCAGTGTTTGACTCAACTATTTCCATCTCATTATGGCATTCTACTACAATGGTTTATTATTAAGTTATACACATTTTTATACTATTTGTTGAAACAATAACACAGGTATTCTTAGTCTAATAATATTACATTTCTTGGTGGGTTGCACCTAGTTTTTGGTACATTGATTGTTTTATACCTTACAAACTACCTTATTTGCTACTGTTTGTTCTGGAATTCATTTATATTTTGTCCTGTCTTGCTATGGCATTCAGGCACATTTCATATTAAGGCTTACAAAGCTTTTATTATTAGTCCCTATGAACAATTAATTTACTGTTCTGTCTCATATTTCTTTTGGCGGTCTTAATGATTATCTATGTGATGTTACAATCTTGATTAAACTTGTCACACTAATTGTCTGTGCATTTTAACTAGTTAATCTTGGAGTCTTTCACTTATAATGGTTAATCATTTTTCTCCGTTATAAACATTTTCACTTGTATTGTTTGTGGTGTTTATTTGGGGTAAAATGGTTATCATATCACAGGTTGTTACACTTATATTAAGTTTTCACTGTTATTGTTCGTGATCACTCAATGATGCTAAACACTGGTTTCTTTGTCATTGATCTTCGAATAATCATTACACTTCTTCCGGTCACTATATTAATTTTAATTCCTTGTATATCTTGTGAATGTTGATGTCTTGTACTGTTCATACATTATCTTCATTCTTCATGGTATGTTTCCTTTCCTCTTCTTCTTCTTTTCTTCTTCTGGTTAGTTGTTGCTCACTATCGGTGTTCTCCTGGGTTATACATTATTCGTGATAATCAATGTTCCCTTAGTCTTGTCATACTCTTCCATATTTTTATTCGTGGTTATGGTAATCATTGTTCCATATTATTTCACACTAATAGACAAATTCGTTTGTTTTATCACCATTGTGGTTGTACTTGATTCGTATCCTTTTTATTTTAGTAATTATTTTCGTCATATCCCCTCACTGTTTTGGATCTATTGGGCCTGGATGCTAACATATTATATTGGCTCGTTGTCATTTTCTCTCTTTTTTATACTCGATGATATCCTTATTACTCTTCCTTCTTCTTTGTTGTGTTGTTTCAATAATATTCGTTCGTAGATACACACTTTGTTTATATTCTCCTGTTCCTTCTTTTATGCACGTTGAAATATTTTCATGATATCTTTTTATTTGACGTATTAGATAGTTATCTTATGTAACTGCCAATTTGGTACGTTACATATGCCTTCCTATAAGAATTTATTAATTCTGAATTCGTATATTTATTTTTTTTTATTGAAGAATTCATCAATTGTTGTACATTTCCATGTCGACTCTTATGCTTTTTTATATATCCCTTCACTTTCTTCTATTTGAATCATAATTATTTCCTTTCTATGTAATTATCTCCCTTGTTTATTTAATTCCCTAATTGCGTAACATAAGTTTAGCTGGGGCAGTTCAGAGTGGCTCACTTTGGCATACAACTCCACTGGCCATACTAACATCAATAAATACAGAGGCACATCATCTCTGTTAATAATATAAATGATTGCTGGAACATTTCATCAGTCAATTCATCTCAAATTAATTCAAAATATAAATTGGTCGTTCTTTCGACAAATAATAAATATCCTTGGGATCATCTCACGCATCTGCGGTTTATACATTGTTATATTCTCTTCTTCTTGATTCAACTTAACTAAATTCTTCACATTTTACAGGGATAGTTTGTTTACATTTCATCACTGGTATACTCTCATGATCATCTTCGTTAATATATTATTTTTTCATTCTTCTTTGTCATCCATTAATCTTTTCTCTTGGTATTACATTAAACGTCATTTCATAATCTTCTTCATTTTCATGATTCACTTCTCTGGGTTATATTTCATTTGGTATAGGCTCTCTTCTAGCGTCTTGCCTCGTGTTTGTGTGTCATCTATTCTCTACATCAAGAATATTCATTTGCTTTCGTTCCTCCAACTTCTTATTTTCTTCTCGTTCTGTATATCATCTAGTCCATCGTCTCCTCTTTTAGTAGTACGGGTAGGTTGTTAATAACTGGTTGACTAGGCTCTTGGAAATTATATTTTTTGTGCCAAAGATGGTGTTTGTCGTTCTCGTATAGTTCTATTTGTAGTAGTACGGGTAATTACAATTTTCTTCATCTTTTACATAATTTCTTTAGATCACATTTTTATATTACAAAATTACAATATAATCAACATTTATTCTCGCAGTTATATTTTCACTTCTTACTTAGTATCAATAACAAATAGTCTTCATCGCAATATTTCACTCTTTCTTCATTATTTAATTTTCAATATACCGTTTCATGGAAGTTTGGTTGTAGTTGCCCTTTATTTTCTTTGTCACAGGGTCTTGTAATTCATAAGTATTGTTCATGTTATTCTTGGTAACAGTATATGGGCCTGTGTATAGCAGTAACAATTTTTTAGCAATTCCTTCTATTGCACTTGGGAGTTCTCGATTTTTTAAGAGTACCTTGTCTCCCACTTCGTATGTTATGATCTTAGGTTGTGATTTCTGATATTTGAGCCTAAGTTTGTCAGCTCGTTCGACTGCATTGCTAAAGAATTTGGTTTTCTTAAAGTTAAATTCACTTTCTGGTGGAAATTTTATAATTTCTGTAATTTCCCGGGGTGGTCTTTGCTCAAACATAGCAGCATAGGGCGTTTCATCAGTTGATTGGTGGCAAGCTAAGTTAATGAAATCTTCAGCTGGGGATAAATATTCTTCCCATCTTCTTTGTTGGGTGTGGCAGTAGGTTCTTAAAATCCTTCCTACTTCTCTCAACACTCTCTCAGCGGGGTTGCTGTTAGGGTGATACACTAACGTTTTGTATGTTTCCACACCTTGATTGATTAGAGTATCTCGCCATTTTCGGCCTCGAAATTGCGTTCCGTGATCTGTGATTATTGACTGGGGTTTTCCTATCTCGGGTATGTATCTTGATATTATAATGTCCAAAATTTTGTTGGTTGTTGCCCTGTTTATGGCATAAAGTTTCGTGAATTTCGTATAGTGATCAAAGATTATCACCATATATTTGTATTGGTGTCTGCCACCACTTCGTGGAAATGGTCCACAAATATCTACGAACACTTTCTCTAATTTTTCTGCTGAAGTAATGGGTATCATTACCCCTTCTCTCCTCTCATTGCTGCATTTGACTAATTGACACAAATGACAATGCTGTATATACTTTCTTACCCTGTGGTTCATATCCTTGAAGTAGACATGTTCATGTAGTGCCTTGACTACTTTTACTGCTCCCGTATGACCATAGCGCACATGGTAGTCAACTGCAATTTCTTTCTCGATAATCTTTGGTATTACAGCTTTCCACTGTTCACTAGATTGTTTGGTTTTAGTGAATAGTATATTGTTGTAGGTACAGTAATATTGCATGATTCTTTCATCGTGTTCTGCTAATCATTGTATTATTTGTAAAATTTTAGTATCATTACGCTGATGAATTTGTATGTTAGATAATATGTCGGCCAATTCAGACTTGCTTTTTAAAATATGGTAAACCTTGGCGATGGCTTCTTTTTCTCCCTCGAAGGTTTGGGCCAATATGTTCACTCTGGACAACATGTCTGCAGCTATGTTGCCTTTCCCAGGGATGTATTCCCACTGTATGTTATATTCTTGGAGCGTTAGCATCCATCTCGTCAGTCTGCCATGTTTTAATCTACAATTCTTCAGGAAAGATATTGACTTATGATCTGTGCGTACTGTAATAGGGTATCCTAAAATGTATGTTCTAAATTTTTCACATGCGAACACTATACTCAGAAGTTCTTTTTCAGTAGTGTGATAGTTGCGTTCACACTTGTTGAGTGTTCTGCTCGCAAAACTGATCACTTGATGGTTGCCTTCCTGGTCTTCCTGATACAATATTGATCTGAGGCTTACATCACTTGCATCGCAGTTCATATAAAAATGTTTGTTAAAATTCAGATGATGCAGCATTACAGTTGTAAGAAATTTTTCTTTTATTAGTTCAAAGGTTGTGTCCTGTTCAGGTCCCCATCTCCACTTCTCCTTCGATGATAATTGTTGGGAAAACTTAGCTGTCAATTCTGAATAGTTGTGTTGGAATTTCCTATAGTAATTACAGATACCAAGAAACGATTGTAATTGTTTCTTGTTCTTAGGTACTGGGAAACGCTGTATCGCCTCCATCTTTTCTTGTGCTGGGGTTATGCCAGTTTCAGACAAGTTAAAGCCCAAGAATTGCACTTCCTTTGCTATTAGTTTGGATTTTTCTAGCTTTAGTGTTATATTATTTTCCTCTAGTTTACATAATACTTGTGCCACCCGGTTGCAGTGTTCCTCCCAATTATCTGAGGTAATCAATAAATCATCTACATATACTGTAGTAAATTGCAGTGTACTTTGGCCTAAGATCTCGTCCATACATTTCACGAAAACTGCTACAGAATTTATAAGGCCGAAGGGTAACCTTTTAAATTGGTAGTTACGCCCTTCAAAAATAAAGGCCGTAAATTTCCTGCTATTGGGGTGTAACTCCACCTGCCAATATCCACATACTGTGTCCCATATACTGATATACCGTGTGCCTTAAAATTTCGTCGATTTCTCCAGGCAATGTCCTGTCATTGATTATGGCTTTGTTTATCTCCCTTGCATCCAGACAAATCCTTACTGTGCCATTTTTCTTTGGTACAGCTACAATAGGATTGGTGTACGGGGAGTTGCTTATTTTGATTATGTCATTTTCTATTAATCGCTGTATCTCTAGACGAACGGCTTCCTTCAGTGAAAATGCGATCAGGTACGATTTTCTTTTCAATTCAGTCTGATCATGGAATTTTATCTCGCACTGAAAGTTTTTAATTTTGCCTGGTGTGTCAGAAAATACATGCCTATAACGATTATAAATTTGTATCAGTCTTTCTATTTGTTCGTCAGTTAATATATGGTCAACGTTACTCGTTTGGAATTTTCTAATCTCAGCTATTTTCTCCATCCATAATGTATCTTCTAGGCTATTGCGAACCTCTCTGTTGATGGGCATCTTCTTCCTCTGGTCATGGCCTTCCCGTATGTAGTATATTATGTGTTCTGGGGGTGCCTTCCTATTTTCAATCAGAGCTGTTGTCCATTCAACTTCATTTGATTTTAATGATACTTTAGCTTTATCCATATCTATGATAGCTGCATATTTCCGCAGTATATCGCATCCAATTAATAGGGTAAATGGTAGCCCACTCGCTACCAAGAAAACCATCGGAATTGTTTCTCCGTTGCTAGACACTTCTAATTGTACCTGGTGTCGGATGGTTTTGTTCTGTCGACCCGTTGCTCCAATTAGGATGATGTTATTTATGGGTAGTGTTAGTATAATTGTTTTGTTTCCCAACTGTATACGATTTAATTCCATTTTGTCAATTAAGGATATATTTGCTCCTGTGTCTATCATAGCTGTTGTATTGATTCCATTGACCTTGACTGATATGTATGCTATTTCGTTGTTGGCGATGTCGCTGATGCTATCTTCCTTCTCTTCCATGAGGTCTTGTCTAATGTTTTTTAAGTAGTTATTTCGACGGATTTCGATCGATGCCAATTTATTTGCCAATATGTCAGACCCAATAGTCCAGTTCAGTGAGGGTGTTATCGTGCTTTTCACTTCCGGTGCCCATTTAAAGGCAGGTCACCATTGTCTGGGTGCCTGTCCGATGAGGTTGATGCGTTCGGTTCTTGGGATCCTGGCCCATTCCCATTGTGGTATACTTCTGTGTTTCTAGTGGTTGGCCGGTTATCTTCACTGCTATTACTCCTGTTTGATCGATAACCTGATTCTCGCCCCTCTCCGTCACTGTTACTTTGATTGTTATTGTTATTAGGGAAACTTCGTCGACCCTGGTAATATGGTCTCCTGCCTCCCCCTCTGCTGGCATGAGTGTAATGCACTCTTCTAAACTGGTTATTATTATTATTACCATTACTCTGCCTATATTGGTTATTTGGAGGTTGGTTATTAGGAGGTCGGTAGTAATTATTACCTTGTCGATAATTATTGTTCCCTTGATAGCCATTCGGCCTAGGATTGTTTATATTTCCTCGGTCTGCATGGTTATTGTTGTTACCACCATCATTCTGTCTTGGTCCCTGGTGATTGGTGAAACGTGGAGGGTTGTTAAAATTTCTCCCATAATTATTCCGGTCGGTATTATTGTTTGGATTAACGTTGCCTGGTCCACCCCGATCATATGGCTGTCCGGGACCCTGGCGGTTCCTCTGATAGTAACGCTCTCTCTCATGGCTTTCTAGTAGAGTACACATACATTGTATTGTTTTGCTCTGAGCGTTAAGTCTCCCTTGTGACACTCCTTGGCTAAAATGGTAGGCCAGTTTCGTCACTAAGCACACCTCTGGTATGGCCGGTTCCAAATTTCTGGCTAAGCAGATCTTCCCTAAAAAGTAGGTTGTCGTCGACTGTCTGCCATTGGGATCATACCTGCCGTTCGTAATGTCGTCTCTGATGATGTTTTGTGTGGAATCGGACCAATATTTTAGCTTAAATGCCACCTTAAATGCAGCATAATTTTCTACCTCGTGCCGGGTCGCTGTCCACCAGTTGTCGAATACGTTCCGAAAAGATTCGTCCAACATTCCCTTTATCATTGACCAACGGTTTTCTCTGTTTCTGTTGAGTATCTCATCCACCCTCTCTAAGAACTCGAGTGGATTTTTAACATAGGCGCGGAAATCTATTTGTTCCCTTCCATCCAGGTGTGTTAATCCGGTTAATACATTTGGGAATGCTTGCAGGCGGTTCATTTGATCTCTGAGGTCACTGAATTCCCTTTGTTGTCGCTCAGATAACTGATCTCGGTCGTTGTTCACCAGATGTTTGACCACATCTACTTTGGTTGAGATTTCTTCACACCTCTCCCCCAGTGTGGTGTGTGCGGCTATCATTTCCGTCTGTCTCCGTTCTATTACTCCTACCTAGTTGTTGTGTATTTCCTCGATATTGTCGATACGGTGGTTGATGTCTGTTTCGGTTTGTACAATTTTTTGTTTATTCTTTTCACCTTCTCTCCGTATGTCGGACATCTCTTCATGGATTTCTGTTGCTAATACTGCAATCCTCTCCTCCGTCGCTTCTATGTTTTCTTCCAATTTTTTGTCAATTGCTTCTACTGTATTTTTGGCAATTTCTTCAGTTTTGTAATTATTGTCGGCCATTTGTTGCCATATCCTCTCACTATCATTCTTCATTGACTCAATTTCTTTATCGACCTTCTCGTTCATTTCATCTATCTTTTTGTTGGTCTCATCAATTTTGATTCCTAGTTCTGCAGATAGATTTTCTTTCATTATTTCCATATTTTTCTCCAATAACTCTTCCATATTCTTCTGTCCGTCTTCTATTTTCTTTGATAACGATCGGCTATCTTCCTTCAATGATTCTATACTCTTCTGGCTGTCCTTCTGGCCATCTTCTATCTTCTTATTGATTGTGTCTAACTCCTCCTTTGTGGATCGACTGTCCTCCTTTAATGATAGGTTGTCCTCCTTCAATGACTTCTGGCTTTCTTCTATTTTCTTGCTTAATGATTCCTCCATTCTTTTATTTGCCTCCATCATGATAACGATCGGCTATCTTCCTTCAATGATTCTATACTCTTCTGGCTGTCCTTCTGGCCATCTTCTATCTTCTTATTGATTGTGACTAACTCCTCCTTTGTGGATCGACTGTCCTCCTGTAATGATTGGTTGTCCTCCTTCAATGACTTCTGGCTTTCTTCTATTTTCTTGCTTAATGATTCCTCCATTCTTTTATTTGCCTCCATCATCTTCTTATTGGTCTCTTCCATTATTGCTCTCATCATTTCCAACATGTTGATGTCCGCTGTTGATATTGGTTTTTCGGGTTGGCTTATTTCCGGTTGGGTTTCCTGCTGTATGACTTCCGGTTCATCTTCCGGTTGCTGAACCTCCTCCGCCAGTTCAGGTTGTCTATCTTCAATTTCCAGTAATATTTCTTCAACGTCCTCTGCCGACGTTGCTTCTTTCTCCTCCAATCTAGCCTCCCTCTCGGGCTCTGCCGCTCGTTTCTTCGATGTTGACCTCCTATACATCTTGTTATCTGTGTAATGTACTTGCTGTCTTGCTGTCGAATTAGGTTGAGAAATTATTTATTTAATTAATCAAACTGTTAGGTTTTTTCGTCCTAATTCGCGCTCAGACGTTGGGCGCCACATTGTAACAAAACACAACGTTAAGATTATTATTATAATGTTATTATTATTATTGGGTGATTGGGATTAATGTTCATGTTTAAAAGTTCGTGGTTTAAAAGAGTATTTATCACTTCACTGTGTCAACCTCCCCACTTACCATATGTGGATGTCTTCACTATTCTCGATGGCGACTTCTTTTACTGTAAAAACACTTGACATACATACATAGATATTCCTTTTGAATATCGCAAAGAATGCACATAAACAATAAAATAAATTAAATGTTCAATTGCACTTTGAATGAGATCAGTCATTCAAATTCTACCGCCACCTTATGAGAGAATTGTTCATGAAAAAATTAAACTACTTCTTCTATTGTATAGAAATCAAAACTCTGTTTCCACTGATAAATAACTGAGGATTTATTGACAATGATTAAATTCAATAAACTCTTTTAAAAACAATTAATAATATCTTTTTACAAACAATAACAAATTTAAACAAATACTGAGATCTCTGTATCTCAAGGCTGGTAACACTGTTGTAAGGTACAATGTTTTTGGTGAACGAGGTTAGGTTCACTTTATTCGATTATATTACCAATTTAATGAGTTCTTTGAAGATACATGATACCAGATTACAAGATGTGAGTTTAATTAACAATATTTAATTATCTATTACTATGAAAAAGAACAAAAATTTAAAATTACAAAACTCGGTACCATAACCGATAATATCGTACTATCGTACGTTATGCAAAAGTATATAGCAGTTGAGGTCAACACGTGCTCTGAGATTTGCACTGTTAAAAATATTATTATTATTGACTCATTAGCTATTAGAACCATGTACTGGAAAGAGGAAAAAATCTAGAGAAAAAACTCTTGTTATAGCTTTCATTTCAGTAAAATTATTCAAGAACAGAATTGTTTCTTTGTGACAAAATATTTAATTAGAAATCTTCGGTTCTAGGTTAGTTTACCTAGTAACATGTAAGTGGCTATTTAGAATAAGTTATGTTATTTATAAAAGGTTAATGATATGATTACTAACATTTTATTTATAATTCATTTGATGTGGAATTATCATTCATAAAAATATTCGAACAAGAAAATAATTATTTGTTAATTCAAAAGTCGTAGTCAAGTAAGCGACTATATTCTGTACACTGATGAGCGGTATCTAAGTTAATTCCGCCTTTCTCAATTATTCTTTAATTGTAAAATAATCATTTTTGAATTAATTATTGACATTAAACCGTGCTACAATTTATTTATTAAGTTCTGATAATTGTCCATCATAGTTTAAGCACTCAAGCGTTATGACTAGTGCAGTCCAAAACAATATTTTTCGTTCATCAACGAAAATTATTATTTTCATTAATTTCTTTAAAATAATTAAAACATTGTACTCCCTGATTGAATACACAAAACATGACCCTTATTATACACTGGTCGTGTTAATTCACTGTTCACTTAATTCACTGGACACTCGGTAATATGTTGTTGTGTACAGGTTAATGTCGGTTTACGTATTACTGTAGGTGACGCGCACATTTCAAAAATATCTTGCTGATTTTTTTGGCATAGACCTCTCGTCGTGAGTGATGCAGAACGAATGATACATTTCGCTAAAGCGTCTCTTTCTCGTCTGGTCATTTTAAGCTATTTGATTGGTTCAAAAGGTCAAACTCTCAACCCCAAAACACTTTGGTCAAATAAAACTTTTAATTTTTGACAACTCTAAGCGTGGGTTCGAGATTATATGTGACGTATGCATGGATACTCAAAATGATTGAAAAACTTATAATTGTCATAACTTTCTTATCTTTTGTCGTATAGTCGGTTGGGTAGTGGCATTAAATCGCGGACACTTGTGGCTTTATTTTAAGTGTAAACAAGCACTAAATCCGTTCATTATTAATTCACTTGGCCATCTCAAAAACTCATATGGTGATTCTTAATATAAGTAAGTCTGTTTCACCATATTTCGTTACAATTACACTGTAATACTTATTACTGAACATCTCGAGTCCATTTCTCCTTCATGTTAGTACATAAAATAGTTATATTTACAGTTTAAACAATATTTGTTAATGGCGTCCATACCGACCATGTTCGATTGTTTATATTTACATGTAACGCTATTATTCCTTATCCTATTACATATGTTTGACATCATAACACTAATATGTACATTTATTTACATTTGTTCACATTTTATTTTGCTAAAAATGTTATTTTTTATATACTTATAGTATGATCAAAATACCTTCTGTTCTCATTTCTCCGTTTTGTCACTTATTTAATTATTTTATTACACAAGGGATATAATGTTATTAACTAAAATAGTGTACAATTGTTGTACCTTGTTGGTCCAATGTATTTATTAACTTTTCGTTATCTGAAAGCTCTCCAAGTTATAGTATAGTGTTTATTTACATCTGGTTTTACAATTGCAGTTAGTTAGTTTATAATATTTCAATTATTAAACTACTAGTATTACATTTGTGAGGTGTTCTCATAGCAGTATTAGACATTTCTCTAACTACTGGTAACATTTGTCACAATCTTTTGATAAGTTTTGATAATGCTTTTTGACTAACTATCTTGTCACATTGGGGTTCTGTCCATTTAACTTTATGATATCATATTCAATCTGATTCATTTGCTGTGTCCGTCAGTACATATGGTATTTATTGGTTTGCATTATTATTCTTAACTAGTCTTTGTTTGAAACAATTGTGGATAGTTGCTTGGTTTAACTAATGTACATGATTTTATGTTATAGGTTCACTTTCTGTGAGGTTATGTGTCAGTTGTCTGACAAGAATGCGCAACATATTTTTATGCAGTGTTTGACTCAACTATTTCCATCTCATTATGGCATTCTACTACAATGGTCTATTATTAAATTATACACATTTTTACACTATTTGTTGAAACAATAACACAGGTATTCTTAGTCTAATAATATTACATTTCTTGGTGGGTTGCACCTAGTTTTTGGTACATTGATTGTTTTATACCTAACAAACTAGTTTATTTGCTACTGTTTGTTCTGGAATTCATTTATATTTTGTCCTGTCTTGCTATGGCATTCAGGCACATTTCATATTAAGGCTTCCAAAGCTTTTATTATTAGTCCCTATGAACAATTAATTTACTGTTCTGTCTCATATTTCTTTTGGTGGTCTTAATGATTATCTATGTGATGTTACAATCTTGATTAAACTTGTCACACTAATTGTCTGTGCATTTTAACTAGTTAATCTTGGATTCTTTCACTTATAATGGTTAATCATTTTTCTCCGTTATAAACATTTTCACTTGTATTGTTTGTGGTGTTTATTTGGGGTAAAATGGTTATCATATCACAGGTTGTTACACTTATATTAAGTTTTCACTGTTATTGTTCGTGATCACTCAATGGTGCTAAACACTGGTTTCTTTGTCATTGATCTTCGAATAATCATTACACTTCTTCCGGTCACTATATTAATTTTAATTCCTTGTATATCTTGTGAATGTTGATGTCTTGTACTGTTCATACATTATCTTCATTCTTCATGGTATGTTTCCTTTCCTCTTCTTCTTCTTTTCTTCTTCTGGTTAGTTGTTGCTCACTATCGGTGTTCTCCTGGGTTATACATTATTCGTGATAATCAATGTTCCCTTAGTCTTGTCATACTCTTCCATATTTTTATTCGTGGTTATGGTAATCATTGTTCCATATTATTTCACACTAATAGACAAATTCGTTTGTTTTATCACCATTGTGGTTGTACTTGATTCGTATCCTTTTTATTTTAGTAATTATTTTTGTCATATCCCCTCACTATTTTGGATCTATTGGGCCTGGATGCTAACATATTATATTGGCTCGTTGTCATTTTCTCTCTTTTTTATACTCGATGATATCCTTATTACTCTTCCTTCTTCTTTGTTGTGTTGTTTCAATAATATTCGTTCGTAGATACACACTTTGTTTATATTCTCCTGTTCCTTCTTTTGTGCACGTTGAAATATTTTCATGATATCTTTATATTTGACGTATTAGATAGTTATCTTATGTAACTGCCAATTTGGTACATTACAATATATATATATATATATATATAAATAAATATACATATATATTAATTATATATATTGTAACGTAACAGAGTGGAGGTCCCCAACGTTACATAAAAAACTATGTAAATATGGTTTAAAACAATGCCGAAGCCGGTTATAATTCAATACAAGAGGGTCCATCTCACCTGAAGAATGCATTAGAGGTACATAGTAAGGTTACTAAGTAATTAAAACATCAAAGATGTACTAAATCTAAAATAAGTAATGTATAATACAAGATGTAAAACATAAACATTGTGTCTAATGGGAGGAGTTTAATGTGTAGGAATTAATTATAAAATACTATTCAAATTAATATTTAATGTGTTATAAAATGTACTTTGTGTTGTACTGTAGCATGATATATAGTGTTTACAGGATATTTATTTTATGTTTTGTGGATAGTAAGAGTGGAGCTGTTGTTTTCTAGAAGTACTTGGTCAGTGGTACTCCTTTCATTTATGTTAAAATTGTCTTTAGATAATTAAGTATAAGTACATGTGTTAGGTATTATATTATGTTAAATGTATTTACTGTAATTGATTAATGAAGATGTTTGAAATAATGTTTGTAAACTTGGCCAAGAAGGCAATAAGTGTTAAAAAGTTGGCAAGTAGTTCTTATAGTTATGTTAAAAAATAATGAAGGGTTCAATGAGGAACTAAATAATATAATGAATTGAAACCAGGAAATTAAAATTGATGTAAGTGGCCATAAGCCAGTGACTATTTGTACAGTAGGTCAGGTAAAGAAAAATTAAGTTAAAAACAAAACAATATTATAACAGGTGTAAGAAAACCAATAGGCCTAAATTTAATATTTGTAAAAGGAAATTAATACCTTTTTAATAAGTCCAGTCAGATGAAACTATAGTAAAATATATACGGTTTAATAAGGTAGATTGAGTGAGAGTTTTATGTAATTTGGTATAATTCCAAGCATGGAGTATTTTATTAAAAAAGAGTAGTAATATTTTATAATTCTGGCTCTAGGATATCAAATATTATCCAATGACAGAAAGTAATGGTTGTTAGGGTAACTAAAATGTAAAGAAGCTTGTTGATTTTCATTATTCAATTGTTATATGCTAATGGGTGAAGTTGAATTAATACTAATCCAGAAAAGAATTTATAAAAAAACCTATATTAATTCGATTGTTATATGCTATTGAGTTCAGATCAGTAGACAAATTTAAAAGAAAAGAAATAAATTAAAATGAAATGAATTAAAATTAATAAATTAAAGTATCAAAACCAATTACTTCAAACCAAACAGATGAATAATTAATGAATTAGATTTCGAGAAATATACTCATACACTTCCAAAAGGTAGCGGAATTATTATTTCATTCTTCAAATCAATTCCATTGGAATTAGTGATGAACCCGATTTCCCATGTAACCAGGATACTTATTGACTGAATAAGAAGTCTGAATTAATGGAATTATAGACAAAATATACACAAGAACCTTTGTTACTGGAGACATAAACCTCACTTTCAAAAAGGAAATTATAATACGACACCAATTCCACCAGGACCGACAACCACAAGGATCGTGAAGAAGAACGAAGAATAGAAGAGTTCCTGTTGCCCTCCGGGACATCACCGTTCCATTTTTATTAAGAATCTGGACACATTTTCTAGACCAAAGTAACCTCAACTGTAAGTCTTCAAGCGTTTGTAAACAGACACAGCTATCTTGAGAATCGCCTCGTACGGTAACACCAGCTTATATTTAATTTTATACACTAAGAATTAATAACAATTTGTAATACGTAGTAACCTTAATTTTGCATTACCTGGCCTTACTAATCGTTAAAAGAATCACACGTACCCTGAGATAAGAGATAAATAAAATTATATTTAAATTGTATTAAACAGGACTAGTCCATTGACAAATCGATTCAACATTGTATAGTCGATATAACAAGCATATAACCGTAAAGAGCACTGTTGGAATTTTAAAAAGTAATACAAATAAAGAATCCTTCTTGTATGTAATGATGTTTTATATTATTGTAGAATAGGTATTGTATTTTGATGGGGGAGTAATTTACAGGTAAAGAAGGTGATTAACTATCAGGTGAAACAAGCTAACCTATAAGTGTGTACCAATTACGAATAACAGCGCTTGCAGTAGACAGCTGATAGAACGTGAGATTGCCGAACTAGCGTGTTTCCTTCGCAACTTTTGAATTAATTTAAATAATACGGACTGAATAGGGTTGGAGAGAATTATCAAATTATTAACTAAAATACATGTAATATAGAATTATCATCAAGTAAACATTTAGTAATTGGTTAACACAGCGCTATGGTCTACATAAAAGTTGCGATAACAATATAATAAATAAAGTTTTTCTATTAATATTGAGTTGCAGGAGGTCACCTATAAGACTACATAATAAACATTTTCCTTAATAACAGATTGGTTAATTACACGGGGCTGCCTTAACGAGAAACCCGTAACGGTATTACACTCACTACACACGTAACATAGGCTTGTTGTTACAAATTGGCGCATGCCAACGTGGAGCTTAATTAAACCCCGTAAGAACATAATATAATTCAATAAGAAAAACAGTTCTCATTTGATTGAGGGTGTTGTTACGAATTGGCGAACCCAACAGTGGGGCTTTTCAACATAATATAATTCAATAAGTGACAAAGCTGATTTAAAGTTACAAATTGGCACTCAACAAGTGGGCTTTAGTTAAGTAAAAAAAAATCGACTTAATTATTACTTAACTGGAGCAGGCAATTATTAGAGGCACAGGAGTGCATACTAGAGGTGTTTCTAAAAGGATGGAGAAGGAGCAAGAAACAGAAGAAGATAGACGAGAAGAAGAAGTAGAGGTAGTTACAGGCACCGAAATGGAACAACAAACAAGCAATAAAGAGGATGCCCAAGGGGACCAACCAGATAAAGCGGAAGCCAGAAGAGAACCAGATTGGCAAGAAATGATGAGGCTAATGATGGAGAAAATGGATAGCATTAAGGAACAGAATAAACAAACTAATGAAAATTTTAGGAAACAAAATGAGGACACTAATGAGAGTTTAAGACAAACAAATGAAAAAATAGACAGTATAAATGAAAATTCAGGAAAACTAGAAAACAAAATAGACAGTATAAATGAAAATTCAGGAAGGCTAGAAAACAAAATAGACTGTATCAACGAAAACTCAAAGAAACAAAACGAAATTTTGAGTGAG
Organism: Magicicada septendecula; assembly: GCA_034769895.1. Taxonomy (NCBI): domain Eukaryota; kingdom Metazoa; phylum Arthropoda; class Insecta; order Hemiptera; family Cicadidae; genus Magicicada; species Magicicada septendecula. Next base: position 796,049,696 of record CM068367.1, on the reverse strand, counting down.
AACTTAATCAAACTAATGAATGAAAAGTTTGACAAAAATAAAGAGGAAAATAATGAGAATAACCGGCTGATAAATGAAATCTTAAACCAAATTAATGAAAGATTTGACAGGAACAATGAGAGCTTAAAGCAGATTCAGGAAAATAACAAACAAATAGACGGGAAAATTGAAAACTAGTAAGGAGTTGAGGCAAATTATAAATGAATAAAACCAAGCGTTGAGGGAAGTCATCAATGAAAGGGTCGCAAATGTCCATGAAACACTTAACAAAAGGGTGGATAATTATGAAAAGGAAGTAAGACAGCAACTAACTGGAACTAAGGTGGGTCTAGAAAAGACAGATGAAACCATCATACAACTCGCAGTGGAAGTAGAGGCCAAAATTAATCAAGGGGAAAATAATAACAAAACTAGGATAAAGGAAGTACAGTTAGAAACCCAAGAGACATTGGACGAAGTGCAAATTAATATAGCTAGGAGAATTGTTTGGTAAATAAATTATCTTACCATTTTGAAGAAGAGATAGTTCGTGCCAGACGCAGTGGACAAGTGACGACAGTAGGAGCAATGGAAACCTTGTTGGCCAGTTACGAAATGGAAGACTATTATCAAAGGTCCCGACGGCAAAGTGAATATTCCAACAATAGAAGGGAGGAGTCAAATCAAGAGTCGCGTCCAGGAACAAATCGATTTAACCACAATAATTATCACCGAAGGGTGAAATACCAGTTTATAAATAAGCGTTATCGCAACAATCATTACCAAGGTAATCATTATAATAATTATAATAATAACCAATACAGCGCAGGCCGCAGGAATTTTGATAATGGGAGAGATTATTGGAATAACAACCGTACAAACAATGACCAACGAAATCAACCCAGTAATAGAAATCGAGAGGAGGATCTACCTAGACACCAAGAAAACCATAGAGAGTTTAGACCCGATGATGGCAACCCAGGAACCACTGCTAGGGACGATCGTCCGCAGGATAGGATGGAAAACTAAGTACAGCAGTGGAAGTATCAAGTAACCCCTCGCTGCTGGGATTGAAAGGGTATATACGAACACAAAAAGAAAACAACAAAATTATAAACATTACAAGGAACAATTATTTAAAGGACATACGAAATGATTTAACGGAAGAAGGGTTACAGTCAGAGAATAAAACTGACAATCAAATTATATATTGTAACGTTAGCAAATTTGGTAGTTACATAAAGTAAGCAATTATTACGTCAAGTGACGGGAAGGCATGAAAATATTTCTAAGTAAGTAAAATTATGTGAACAAAAAGTGTGTATCTACAGATATATTAGTGTAAAATTCCAACAAAGAAGAAGGAAGTATAACATAGCAGCATCGTACACAAAATAGAGAAAGAAAATGACCATGAGCCAATATAAAATGTTAGAAACCAGGCCCAATAGATTCCAACAGTGAGGGGAACCAACAAAACGATAAAATGACTATATCAAAATGTAAAAGAAGACAACAGGATTCCAACAGTGAGGGGAACCAACAAAACGATAAAATGACTATATCAAAATGTAAAAGAAGACAGGATTCCAACAGTGAGGGGAACCAACAAAACGATAAAATGACTATATCAAAATGTAAAAGAAGACAGGATTCCAACAGTGAGGGGAACCAACAAAACAATAACTATGTAAAATACAAGAAGAAACAACTCAAGAGCAACCACGATGATGGCAGACAAACCAATATATTTACAAATATAAATATTATGGAACAACGACTACTACAATGGAAATATTGAAGAAGACGTGTAAACCAAAAGAAGAAAGGAAGAAGAAGGACAAGGAAACATGACACGAAGAGAGAAGATAATGAATAGACAATACAAGAAATCACCATTCACCAAGTATACTAGAGACAATACTAGTAACCAGAAGAATAGCGATTGTCAACTATGAAGAAACAGTGTTTAACATATTTAAGAAATCACAAACAGCAATAGTGAATACTTAATGTAAGTGTGAGAACCTGTGACCAGTTAACCAATTTTAACCTAATAAACCCCACAGACAATTCAAGTGATAAGGTTTATAGCAGAAGAAAATGTGTTACCTTCATAGTGGAAACATCAAAGATTAAATAGTCAAAAATACACAGACAGTTAGTGTGACTAATTTAATGAAGATTGTAATCCCAAATAGATAATCATAAGACCACCAAGAAATGTAAGATAGAACAGTAAAATCATTGTTCATAGAACCTGATAATAAAAAACCTTTGTAAATTTTAAAAGAAATGTAACTGAATGCCACGGCAAAACAGAATACAATATAAAGAAAGGCCAGAAAAAATAATAACAAACAAACTAGTTTGTTAAGTATCAAACAACAATGTAACAGAAATTAGGTACAAACCATGACAAGAAATATATTATCATTAGTTTAAGAATATTTGTATTATTGTTTAGAAAAAATAGTGTAAACATGTGTAATAATCAACAATTGAACCATTGTAATAGAATACCATAATGAAGTCATAATAGTAGTGGCAAATGCTGCATAAGAATATGTTGTACATTGTTACATAACCCCATAGGAAATGCACCTATAAAACAAAAAAAAAATCACATATGTTAATTAAACCCAGCAACCATCAATAATTGTTTCAATTAAAGATTCATTATAAATAATGATGCACGCTAATAAACAATGTCTTATATTGAAATACACTGCACATAAAGCAGATTAAATATGATAGCACAAAGCTAGATGAAAGGGAACCCAATATGACAAATTAGTTAAGCAAAATACATTGTTAAAACTTGTACAAAGATCACTGAAAGTATTACCAGTAGTTAGAAGAACATCTGGTACTACTATGAGAACAGATTATAAGTGTAATAATAATAGTTTTATGATCAAAATATTGTAAACTAACTGACTATGAATGAATAGCCAGATGTAAGCAAAGGCAATGTAACAAACTAGTTAAGCAAAATACCTTATTAAAACTTACACAGAGATTAATGAAAGTGTTACCAGTAGTAAGAAAAACATCTAATACTACTATGAGAACAGATCATAAGCATAAGAATATTATAGACAAATTATTGAAAACTAAATGACTATGATGGTGGAATCAGAATGTAAACAAACACTATGTAGCGAGTTATTTAAACAAAATGCACCATCCAAACTTGTTCAAAGGTAAATAAAAATGTTATCAGTAGTCAGAAGCATATCTGATACTACTTTGAGAATCTATGTCAAATGTAGTAATAACAATTTAGTTATTGATTTATTAAAAAATAACTGACTGCCATGTCATGACCTGATGTAAACAAACCCAATACTAGGAATTGAAGGGGTTTCATATAGCGAAAGGCTAACAAATATATTAAATGAACTAGGTACTATAGTGGTACACTATTTGCATTTTCAACATTATATACCTTATATAGAAAAACAAAAACAAAGTGACAATTTAAAGAAAAGAGATCAGAAGGTAGTTAGATAAGACTACTAGTATATGAAACACAACATTGTGCATATACTAAAGTGTAAACCAATGTAAATAAACGTTTTTATTATTATTAGAATGCAAAACAAATGTCATTAGATAAGGAAGAATAGTATTAAGGGCGATTATAAATAATCGAATATGGATGCTTGAGACGCCATTATCAAACATTGTTTGAATAATAATTACTCCCAAATTTTTGTATTAAGCAATTGAGAAATGGACTCAAAACGTTTAATCAGAAGTGTTATTGTGTAATTAGATAAGATTTGGTGAAATAAACTTATTAATTTTAAGTTTCACCATAAAAATTTGTGAAATCATTGTAGTGAATTAATAATGGACGGATTATATTCTTGTTTAGACTTTATTTAAAGCCCAGGATGTCCGCGATTTATTGACACCAACCATTCAACGATATGACAACTAATAATAAAGTTATAACGATTATAAACTTTTTAATCATTTTGTGCATCGGCGCTTACGTCACTTTAGTCTCCAACCCATATACGAAATTGGTAATAAATTAAAAGTTTTACTAAATCAAGGTGTTTTGGGTCGGAGAGTTCGAAAAATTGAACCAATCAAATGAATGAAAACCGGCAGACAAGCCAGAGACGCTTAGGAGAAGCGTCACAGTCATCTTTCAATCATCAAGGAGTCAACACGCATAATTCGACGGACAAAATCGATGAAGAAGTTTTATTTGAATTGTGCGCGACACATATACATGAGTCATACTACACACGCCTAACCTACACATAACAAACAATTAACGAGTGTACAGTGCGGAGTGAATATAATAATAAAATACAACCAGTGTATAATATCGGTCGTATTTTCGAGTTTTGTGTTGATAAAAAACCAGGGAGTACTATATTTTCATTATTTAAAAAATAAAACAGAAATAATAATTTCTGTAAATGATTGTTTGGATACTACTCTAATCAGTAGTATCGAAGTGTAGCAATTCTGATGAAAGTTATCAGAATTAATGAAGGAATTATTTCGCATTTATTAACTTAAGAAATAAATGTTTTTACTATTTATCATAATTAATTTAAATATTACAAAATATGAGTGTCGCAATAGTCGCTCAATTGACTCATGTCGTTTTTGATTTGACTAATGAAAATAAATATTTTTATTTTTTGCGAAAAAATCATTCAAATTAACTGATAGTTACGCATCAGAAGTATTATGAATAGTATATATATGTTTAGATTAATAAGAAATCAATGAATAATATATTTAACCCTAATAACTACTTACGTTATTAGATAACCTAGAAATAATAACAACAACTTGTCACTTTTTTTCATAAGTCTGTTCTCAAGTAATACAAACCAAATGAAAGCTATCACAAGAGTTTTTTTTTATTATAAACTTTTTCTCTTGTCAATAAATAATTTCTATAGCCAACTATTAAATAATAATAGTAATTTTTAGCAGTGCAAATCAACGCACGTGTTTATTAAAGTAACTACTGTGTACTGAATCCCGCGTACGATAATACGATAGTTATCGATTATATGGTACCGACTTTCAATTTTAATATTTGTTTTCTATTAATTCTTTATTAAATATTGTTATAAAACACAACATCTTGTATCTGGCATCATGTCACTTCAAAGATCACACGAACTTGGTAATTCAACTATGTAAAGAGGACATAACCTCTCTAAATAAAATTATTGTATTAACCTACAGTGTTACCAGCCTTGAGGTTAAGAAGAGTTTCTTTTTAAAATTGTTCATAATAATTATTTTTCTGTAAAACTATTAGTGATTGATTGTTGATTTTAAAAGATTTAATAGCATTCCAAAACTGTTAATAAACCTCAATTTTTTTTTTACCAGTGGAAAAGTGTTTAATTTCAAAATTAAAATAGTTTAGTTTTAATAGCTAGTTCTATCAAAAGGTGGCGGCAGAATTTGAATATTCCTTATAATTCAAATCATAATTCAGTTTTTATTTTATTTTATTGTGCATGCTTATCACGTATGATATTCAAATAGAATATCCCATTGTATGTGTAGAGTGTATGTTACAGCTGAAGCAGTCACCCAACAGAACAGTAATATCCACATATGGTAAGTGGAGAGGTTATCAGCGGAGTACGAAAATACTTTTTAAATTAAAAGATTTAAACGGCAATACCCACACAATTATTAATAACAATCAAACCGCTAATAATAATTACACTTTTGGAAATGTTACTATACAATATTGTTGTGGATACCGGAGCGTATTTACAGTCAATACACATACAACCAACACACATCTATATCTACATATCTGTTCTATAACAGATTGGCGCCCAACGTCTGAGCGCAGATTAGGGAAAAAACAGACAATTTAACCAATAATTTAATAAACCAATCTGTCGAGAGACAGCAAGTGCATTGCCAGAGCGACAAGATGTATACTAGAAGGTCAACCTCAAAAAAGAGAGCTGCAGAGGCAGAGAGGGAGGCCAGACTAGAAGAGGAGGCAACATCAACAGAAGATGTTGAAGAAATTCTATTAGAATTCGAGGATAAACAACTTGAACCGGCGGAGGAGGTTCAACAACCCGATGAGGAGCCAGAAGTCATACCCCAAGAAATCCAACCGGAAATAAGCCAGCCTGAAAAACCAATGTCAACAGGAGAGTCAGCGTTTCAAGAGTGGATGAAAAGGATGATGGAGTCGTTGAAGGAGGACAATCGATCCACAGACGAAAAAATAGAGTCACTGAGGGCAGACTTAAACAGCAAAATAGATGAGACCAGTCATTCCACAAACCAGAAGATAGAAACGATGAATAAGAAGCTGGACGAAACCAGTCGATCCACTAAGGAGGAGTTGAGTAAAAACATAGAATTATTAAGGGAGGAGTTAAATGACAAAATAAGTGAAACCAACAGGAGGATGGAAGACGGACAGAAAAAGACTGAAGAGCTATTGGAGAAGAAGATGGCAATCATGAAGGAGGATTTGTCTGCAGAGTTAGGGATTAAAATCGACCAAACCAACAAGAAAATCGATGAGATCAATACGAAGATTAGTCGAGATATTGAATTAATGCAAAATGATAACGAGAGAATGTGGCAACAAATGGCCAACAATAATGACAAGGTGGAAGAAGTTGCTAAAAATACAATCGAGTTGGTCGACAGAAAATTAGAAGAAAATTTAGAGGCAACAGAGGAGCGGATGGCCACATTAACAGCCGAAATTCATGTAGAAATCTCAGAAATACGGAAGGAGGGAGAAAATAATAATCAAAAGTTGATACAGACAGAATTAGACGTCCACCGCCGAATCAGTGATATTGAGAAGATACACAGCGCCCAGATAGGAGTTGTAGAGCGGGAGCAAGCCGAGATGAAGATAGCACAGTCTACATTGAGTGAGAAATGTGAGGAGGTTTCCGTAAAGGTAGATGCCATCAAACACCAAGTAAGTAATGACAAAGACCAGTTGACAGAACGCCAGCAGAGGGAATTTAATGATATTAGGGATGAGATGCACCGATTACGAACACTCCCAAACATTCTGTCAGGACTAACGCACCTGGAAGGTAGAGAGCAAATAGACTTCCGTGCACATGTGAAGAATCCGTTGGAATTTCTGGAGAGAGTAGAAGAAGTTATAAACCGGAATAGAGAAAACAGATGGTCCATTATCAAAGGAATGCTGGACGAGTCATTCCGGAACACTTTCGATAACTGGTGGACGGCGACTCGACATGAAGTAGAGAGTTACGACGCATTCAAAATAGCCTTCAAACAGAAATACTGGTCCGAGACGACTCAAAACATAATTAGAGATGATATTACTAACGGAAAATTTGACATAAACGGCAGACAATCAATGACCACTTATTTTCTAGGCAAGATCTGTCTGGCCAGAAACTTAGAGCCAGCCATCCCGGAAGAATGCTTAGTCACCAAGTTAGCATATCACTTCAGTCAAGGAATCTCACAAGGTAGGCTAAACTCACAAATCAAGACTATCCAGGGAATGTGTGCTCTACTGGAGAGTCATGAGCGAGAAAGATACTACCAGCGGAACCGCCAGGGTCCTGGACAAGTGTATGACCGGGGAGGACCCGGAAATGTCAACCCTACAAATAACAATGACAGAAACAATTCTGGAAGGACTTTCAACAATCCTCCACGTTTCCAGAACCAGCAAGGACCACGTCAAAATGGAGGTGGCAATCATGGTGATCATGTGGACAGAGGAAATTTCAATAACCCCCGACCAAGTGGATATCAAAGGGACGGACATTACCAGCGGGGCAATAATTATTATAGACCCTACAACAACCAATCCCCAAACAATCAACAGCGACATGGCAATGGGAACCACAACAATAATCAGTTCCGGAGAGTGAACTACACCCACGCTAGCAGAGGTGGAAATAGACGGAATTACTATCAAGGACGGAGAAGTTTTCCGAATCACCATAGTAATTCCAACCACAGCGACCGAGAAGACCGAGAGTCGGGTTATAGGTCAAACAGGAGCGACAGTAGTGAAGGTAACAGACCAGTCACACGAACAACCGAAACCTATCACAACGAGCACGGGCAAGGAGCCCAGGAACCAATAGCATCTACTTCGCAAGACAGGCACACAAACGGTGACCTGCGTTTAAATGGGAACCGGCAGTGAAAAGACTAACCACACCCTCACTGAACCGGACTATTGAGTCTAACATTTTGGCAACAAAATTGGCTTATAATAAAATGTACCACAATAATTATCTAAAGAACATTAGGCAGGACCTAATGGAGGAAAAAGAAGACAGTATCGGAGACACAATTAACAGCGAAATCGCATATATATCCGTAAGAGTCAACGGAATAAGTACCACCGCTATGGTAGATACAGGAGCTAATGTCTCGTTAATCGATAAGTTAGAATTAAACCTAATACAATCAGAAAATCAGACAACAATACCAACACTACCCATCAATAATATAATACTCATTGGAGCCACTGGGCGACAAAATAAAACCATTCGACACCAAGTACAGTTGGAAGTGTCGAGTAATGGAAAGACAATTCCAATGGTTTTCCTCATAGCAAGTGGACTGCCATTCACATTACTTATCGGATGCGACATACTGCGGAAGTATACAGCCATAATCAATATGGACAAAGATACTGTGTTATTGAAGGCAGATGAAGTTGAATGGACTGCAAATCTTATAGAACATAGGAAGGCACCCCCAGAACATGTCATATATTATATACGGGAAGGCCATGAACATAAGAAGATGTCTATCAACCAAGAAATTCGCAGCAATCCAGAAGAAAATGGGTAGAAAAGATTAACGAAATTAGAGCATTCCAGACAAACAACATTAACCATGAGTTGACTTATGAACAGCGTGACAAACTAATACAAATCTACCATCGATACCGTCATGTATTCTCCGATACACCTGGCAAGATAAAAAACTTTCAATGTGAACTGAAATTTAAGGACCAAACTGAATTCAAGAGAAAGTCCTATCCAATCGCTTTTTCACTTAAGGAAGCCGTTCGTGAAGAAATACAAAGATTGATTGAGAACGATATCATTGAAGTTAGCAATTCCCCGTACACTAATCCCATTGTAGCTGTACCCAAGAAAAACGGCGCAGTGAGGATTTGCTTGGATGCACGGGAAATTAATAAGTCCATAATTAATGACAGGACGTCGCCTGGCGAAATCGACGAGATATTAAAGAGATTTTATGGCACAAGGTATTACAGTATATGGGATACTGTCTGTGGTTATTGGCAGGTTGAGTTACACCCCAATAGCAGGAAATTCACAGCATTTATCTTCGAAGGCCGTAACTGTCATTTTAAAAGGTTACCCTTTGGCCTTGTGAACTCTGTGGCCATTTTTGTTAAATGCATGGATGAAATATTAGGACATAATACTTTACAATTTACGACAGTGTATGTCGATGACCTATTAATAGCATCAGATAATTGGGAAGAACACTGTAACCGGGTGGCACAAGTGTTAAAGAAATTAGAAGAAAACAATATCACGCTCAAACTGGACAAATCAAAGTTGATAGCCAAGGAAGTACAATTTTTGGGGTTCAACTTATCAGAGTTTGGAATAACACCATCCCAAGAAAAGATGGAAGCAATCCAGCGTTTCCCAATACCGAAAAACAAAAAACAGTTACAGTCGTTCCTCGGAATTTGTAATTACTACAGAAAATTCCAGAGCAACTATTCTAAATTAACGGCTCGATTTTCATCACAATTATCCTCAAAGGAAAAGTGGAAGTGGGGGTCTGACCAAGACACTACCTTTGAGTTAATAAAGAAAAAATTTCTCGATACAGTCATGCTACACCATCCTAATTTTGAAAGACAATTTTTTATGAACTGTGATGCTAGTGATCTTAGCCTTGGTTCAGTGTTATATCAGGAGGACCAAGAAGGTAATCACCAAGTAATTAGTTTCGCAAGTAGGACTCTAAATAAATGCGAGCGAAACTACCACACGACAGAGAAAGAGTTACTGAGTATAGTGTTTGCCTGTGAGAAATTCAGAACCTTCATATTAGGATATCCTATTACGGTAAGAACAGACCACAAGTCTATATCTTTTCTCAAGAATTGCAGACTGAAACATGGTAGATTAACAAGGTGGACACTGACACTCCAGGAATATAACATCCAATGGGAATATATACCAGGGAAAAGCAACATAGCGGCCGACGTGTTGTCCCGAGTGAACATCATAGCCCAGACATTCGAGGGAGAAAAAGAAACCATCGCCAAGGTCTACCACATATTAAAGAACAAATCTGAATTAACCAACATCCTATCAGACATAAACACTCATCAGAACAAGGATCCCAAAATCTCACAAATCATCCAAAGATTGGCAAACGATGATGAAAAAATAGCACCATATTACTGTACTCACAACCAATTACTATTCACTAAAACTAAAAAAGATAGTGAACAATGGAAGGTTGTTATACCGAAAACCATTGAAAAAGAACTAGCAATTGATTACCATGTGCGCTACGGTCACATGGGCGCAGTCAAAGTACTCAAAGCACTACAAGAACATGAACACTTTAAAGACATGAACCGCAAAGTGAGAAGGTATATTCAAATTTGTCATATATGCCAATTGGTAAAGTGTAGCAATGAAAAACGAGAAGGGGTAATGCTACCCATAACATCAACAGCAAAATTGGAAAAAGTATTTTTAGATATTTGTGGACCATTTCCACGAAGTGGTGGAAGGCATCAATACAAATATGTAGTAATCATATTCGACCACTACACAAACTTCACAAAACTTTATCCAATAAATCGAGCTACAACTAACAAACTACTAGACATTGTGATATCCAAATATATACCCGAAGTGGGAAGACCACTATCAGTAATTACAGATCATGGAACACAATTCCGAGGACGAAAGTGGCGGGAAACTTTAATCCATCAGGGCATAAAGACTTACAAAACATCTGTGTATCACCCCAACAGCAACCCTGCTGAGAGAGTGTTGAGAGAAGTAGGAAGGATCTTAAGAACCTACTGTCACAGCCAGCAGAGGAAATGGGAGGAATATCTATCCCCGGCTGAAGACTTCCTGAACTTAGCTTATCATCAATCAACAGATGAGACACCTTATATGGCTATGTATGAGCGAAGACCACCCCGGGAAATTACAGAAATCATAAACTTTCCAATAGAAAATGAATTCAAATTCAATAAAACAAAATTTTACAATAACGCAGTTGAACGAACTGACAAACTTAGGCTCAAATACCAGAAATCGCAACCTAAAGTCATAAAGTACGAAGTGGGAGACAGAGTACTCATAAAAAACCGAGAACTCCCAAGTACAATTGAAGGTATTGCAAAAAAACTGCTACTGCTATTCACAGGCCCATATACTGTAACCAAAAACAACCTCAATAACACTTATGAGTTACAAGACCCAATAACCAAGAAGATAAAGGGCACATACAACCAAGCTTCAATGAAACGGTATATTGAAGATTAAATTATAAGATAAAAAGTGAAATATAGCGATGAAAATTATTTGTTATGGATATTAAGTGAAAGATGAAAATATACTTGTGAATATAACTATTAACTATATAAAGATAAAAAGTGAAACATTGCGCTGAGGATTATTGTTTATTAATAAGTGAAAAATGAAAATATAATTATGAGGATAAATATTGACTATATGAAGAAAGGATGGAATATTGCTATGAAGATTATTTGTTGTTTATATTAAATAAGAAGTGAATATATAACTATGAAAATGAACGTTGACTATATTGTAATTTTGTAATGTGAAAAAAAAATATGTTCCAAAGAAGTTATGTAAAGGATCAAGAAAATTGTATTTACAAATAATAGTACTATTACCAATGAAAGAAAAAAGTACTATACGAGACGGACACCCAAGATCTATGGCATAACTATATAAAAATATGTAAATTCCAAGAGCCACGTCAACAGTAAAGTTACCATCACACCCGTACTACTAATGAAATGAAAGGAAGAAGTACTATACGAGATCGACAAATTACATCCTTGGCACAAGTTATTTCCTAGAGCCACGTCAACAAGTAAAGTTAACATCATACCCGTACTACCAATGAAAGGAAGAAGTACTATACGAGAAAGACACATACCACCTATGGCAACAAGTTCCAAGAGCCAAGTCAACAAGTAAAGTTAACATCATACCCGTACTACCAATGAAAGGGAGAAATACTATACGAGATCGACAAATTACATCCTTGGCACAAGTTATTTCCTAGAGCCATGTCAACAAGTAAAGTTACCATCACACCCGTACTACCAATGAAAGAAGGAGAAAATAAGAAGTTGGAGGAACAAAACCAAATAAGTATCATTAATGTAGATAAGAAACAACACACAACCACAATGTTTTCTAGTGTCTTTTACTAGAAGAAAGCCTATACCATATGGACTATATCTCAATTGAAACCATGAGAAAATATATTCATGAATTATATCCAGAGAAGTAAACCCCGAAATGAAGAATATTATGAGATGACGTTTAATGTGATACAAAGAGAAGAGATTAATTGATGACGAAGAAGAATGAAAAGTAATATATTAACGAAGATGATCATGAGAGTATACCAGTGATGAAATGTAAAACAAACTATCCCTGTAATATGTGAAGAATTTAGTTGAGTTGAATCAAGAAGAAGAGAGTATAACAATGTATAAACCGCAGATGCGTGAGATAATCCCAAGGATATTTATTATTTGTCGAAAGAACGACCACTTTATATTTTTTGATTATTTGAGATGAATTGACTGATGAATAATGCCAGCAATCATTTATTATTATTGATGGAGATGATGTGCCTCCGTATTTATTGATATTAGTATGGCCAGTGGAGTTGTATGCCAAAGTGAGCCGCTCTGAACTGCCCCAGCTAAGCTTATGTTAGGGAATTAGGGAACTAAATAAACAAGGGAGATAATTACATAGAAGAGAAATAATTATGATTCAAATAGAAGAAAGTGAAGGGATATATATAAAAAAGCATATGAATCGACATGGAAACGTACAACAATTGATGAATTCTTCAATGAAAAATAAGTATACTGATTCAGAATTAATCAATTCTTATAGGAAGGCATATGTAACATTACCAAATTTGGTAGTTACATAAAGTAAGCAATTATTACGTCAAGTGACGGGAAGGCATGAAAATATTTCTAAGTAAGTAAAATTATATGAACAAAAAGTGTGTATCTACAGATATATTAGTGTAAAATTCCAACAAAGAAGAAGGAAGTATAACATAGCAGCATCGTACACAAAATAGAGAAAGAAAATGACCATGAGCCAATATAAAATGTTAGAAACCAGGCCCAATAGATTCCAACAGTGAGGGGAACCAACAAAACGATAAAATGACTATATCAAAATGTAAAAGAAGACAACAGGATTCCAACAGTGAGGGGAACCAACAAAACGATAAAATGACTATATCAAAATGTAAAAGAAGACAGGATTCCAACAGTGAGGGGAACCAACAAAACGATAAAATGACTATATCAAAATGTAAAAGAAGACAGGATTCCAACAGTGAGGGGAACCAACAAAACAATAAATATGTAAAATACAAGAAGAAACAACTCAAGAGCAACCACGATGATGGCAGACAAACCAATATATTTACAAATATAAATATTATGGAACAACGACTACTACAATGGAAATATTGAAGAAGACGTGTAAACCAAAAGAAGAAAGGAAGAAGAAGGACAAGGAAACATGACACGAAGAGAGAAGATAATGAATAGACAATACAAGAAATCACCATTCACCAAGTATACTAGAGACAATACTAGTAACCAGAAGAATAGCGATTGTCAACTATGAAGAAACAGTGTTTAACATATTTAAGAAATCACAAACAGTAATAGTGAATACTTAATGTAAGTGTGAGAACCTGTGACCAGTTAACCAATTTTAACCTAATAAACCCCACAGACAATTCAAGTGATAAGGTTTATAGCAGAAGAAAATGTGTTACCTTCATAGTGGAAACATCAAAGATTAAATAGTTAAAAATACACAGACAGTTAGTGTGACTAATTTAATGAAGATTGTAATCCCAAATAGATAATCATAAGACCACCAAGAAATGTAAGATAGAACAGTAAAATCATTGTTCATAGAACCTGATAATAAAAAACCTTTGTAAATTTTAAAAGAAATGTAACTGAATGCCACGGCAAAACAGAATACAATATAAAGAAAGGCCAGAAAAAATAATAACAAACAAACTAGTTTGTTAAGTATCAAACAACAATGTAACAGAAATTAGGTACAAACCATGACAAGAAATATATTATCATTAGTTTAAGAATATTTGTATTATTGTTTAGAAAAAATAGTGTAAACATGTGTACTAATCAACAATTGAACCATTGTAATAGAATACCATAATGAAGTCATAATAGTAGTGGCAAATGCTGCATAAGAATATGTTGTACATTGTTACATAACCCCATAGGAAATGCACCTATAAAACAAAAAAAAATCACATATGTTAATTAAACCCAGCAACCATCAATAATTGTTTCAATTAAAGATTCATTATAAATAATGATGCACGCTAATAAACAATGTCTTATATTGAAATACACTGCACATAAAGCAGATTAAATATGATAGCACAAAGCTAGATGAAAGGGAACCCAATATGACAAATTAGTTAAGCAAAATACATTGTTAAAACTTGTACAAAGATCACTGAAAGTATTACCAGTAGTTAGAAGAACATCTGGTACTACTATGAGAACAGATTATAAGTGTAATAATAATAGTTTTATGATCAAAATATTGTAAACTAACTGACTATGAATGAATAGCCAGATGTAAGCAAAGGCAATGTAACAAACTAGTTAAGCAAAATACCTTATTAAAACTTACACAGAGATTAATGAAAGTGTTACCAGTAGTAAGAAAAACATCTAATACTACTATGAGAACAGATCATAAGCATAAGAATATTATAGACAAATTATTGAAAACTAAATGACTATGATGGTGGAATCAGAATGTAAACAAACACTATGTAGCAAGTTATTTAAACAAAATGCACCATCCAAGCTTGTTCAAAGGCAAATAAAAATGTTATCAGTAGTCAGAAGCATATCTGATACTACTTTGAGAATCTATGTCAAATGTAATAATAACAATTTAGTTATTGATTTATTAAAAAATAACTGACTGCCATGTCATGACCTGATGTAAACAAACCCAATACTAGGAATTGAAGGGTTTTCATATAGCGAAAGGCTAACAAATATATTAAATGAACTAGGTACTATAGTGGTACACTATTTGCATTTTCAACATTATATACCTTATGTAGAAAAACAAAAACAAAGTGACAGTTTAAAGAAAAGAGATCAGAAGGTAGTTAGATAAGACTACTAGTATATGAAACACAACATTATGCATATACTAAAGTATAAACCAATGTAAATAAACGTTTTTATTATTATTAGAATACAAAACAAATGTCATTAGATAAGGAATAATAGTATTAAGGGCGATTATAAATAATCGAATATGGACGCTTGAGACGCCATTATCAAACATTGTTTGAATAATAATTACTCCCAAATTTTTGTATTAAGCAATTGAGAAATGGACTCAAAACGTTTAATCAGAAGTGTTATTGTGTAATTAGATAAGATTTGGTGAAATAAACTTATTAATTTTAAGTTTCACCATAAAAATTTGTGAAATCGTTGTAGTGAATTAATAATGGACGGATTATATTCTTGTTTGGACTTTATTTAAAGCCCAGGATGTCCGCGATTTATTGACACCAACCATTCAACGATATGACAACTAATAATAAAGTTATAACGATTATAAACTTTTTAATCATTTTGTGCATCGGCGCTTACGTCACTTTAGTCTCCAACCCATATACGAAATTGGTAATAAATTAAAAGTTTTACTAAATCAAGGTGTTTTGGGTCGGAGAGTTCGAAAAATTGAACCAATCAAATGAATGAAAACCGGCAGACAAGCCAGAGACGCTTAGGAGAAGCGTCACAGTCATCTTTGAATCATCAAGGAGTCAACACGCATAATTCGATGGATAAAATCGATGAAGAAGTTTTATTTGAATTGTGCGCGACACATATACATGAGTCATACTACACACGCCTAACCTACACATAACAAACAATTAACGAGTGTACAGTGCGGAGTGAATATAATAATAAAATACAACCAGTGTATAATATCGGTCGTATTTTCGAGTTTTGTGTTGATAAAAAACCAGGGAGTACTATATTTTCATTATTTAAAAAATAAAACAGAAATAATAATTTCTGTAAATGATTGTTTGGATACTACTCTAATCAGTAGTATCGAAGTGTAGCAATTCTGATGAAAGTTATCAGAATTAATGAAGGAATTATTTCGCATTTATTAACTTAAGAAATAAATGTTTTTACTATTTATCATAATTAATTTAAATATTACAAAATATGAGTGTCGCAATAGTCGCTCAATTGACTCATGTCGTTTTTGATTTGACTAATGAAAATAAATATTTTTATTTTTTGCGAAAAAATCATTCAAATTAACTGATAGTTACGCATCAGAAGTATTATGAATAGTATATATATGTTTAGATTAATAAGAAATCAATGAATAATATATTTAACCCTAATAACTACTTACGTTATTAGATAACCTAGAAATAATAACAACAACTTGTCACTTTTTTTCATAAGTCTGTTCTCAAGTAATACAAACCAAATGAAAGCTATCACAAGAGTTTTTTTTTATTATAAACTTTTTCTCTTGTCAATAAATAATTTCTATAGCCAACTATTAAATAATAATAGTAATTTTTAGCAGTGCAAATCAACGCACGTGTTTATTAAAGTAACTACTGTGTACTGAATCCCGCGTACGATAATACGATAGTTATCGATTATATGGTACCGACTTTCAATTTTAATATTTGTTTTCTATTAATTCTTTATTAAATATTGTTATAAAACACAACATCTTGTATCTGGCATCATGTCACTTCAAAGATCACACGAACTTGGTAATTCAACTATGTAAAGAGGACATAACCTCTCTAAATAAAATTATTGTATTAACCTACAGTGTTACCAGCCTTGAGGTTAAGAAGAGTTTCTTTTTAAAATTGTTCATAATAATTATTTTTCTGTAAAACTATTAGTGATTGATTGTTGATTTTAAAAGATTTAATAGCATTCCAAAACTGTTAATAAACCTCAATTTTTTTTTTACCAGTGGAAAAAGTGTTTAATTTCAAAATTAAAATAGTTTAGTTTTAATAGCTAGTTCTATCAAAAGGTGGCGGCAGAATTTGAATATTCCTTATAATTCAAATCATAATTCAGTTTTTATTTTATTTTATTGTGCATGCTTATCACGTATGATATTCAAATAGAATATCCCATTGTATGTGTAGAGTGTATGTTACAGCTGAAGCAGTCACCCAACAGAACAGTAATATCCACATATGGTAAGTGGAGAGGTTATCAGCGGAGTGCGAAAATACTTTTTAAATTAAAAGATTTAAACGGCAATACCCACACAATTATTAATAACAATCAAACCGCTAATAATAATTACACTTTTGGAAATGTTACTATACAATATTGTTGTGGATACCGGAGCGTATTTACAGTCAATACACATACAACCAACACACATCTATATCTACATATCTGTTCTATAACAATATATAATGGCAGAATTGCAGGGAGTTATGACAGAGATGGTGATTGATACTGGCGCGAACGTGTCACTCCTGGACAAGGTGGAATATAACCGAATAAGGGAGATGTATAAGAAAAATATACCAACATTACCAGTTAACAACATGGTAATTATAGGTGCTACTGGCAGACCAAATAAAACAATACGGCAGCAAGTAATGATGGAAGTATCTAGTGAAGGTAAAACTATTCCTATGGTGTTTATGGTAGCTCAAGGATTACCATTTAAAGCAATGCTAGGGTGTGATACGCTGCGGCGCCACTCAGCTATTATTGATATGGGCAGAGGAAAAATATCCCTGTACCATGAAAATGGAGAATGGTCAAGTGAAATAGTGGATCATAAAAATGCCACTCACCAACGACATTCTTTTACTCTAATGCGTGATGATGAAATGGAATATAGAACACCTTTTGAGGAATTAGCCTGTATTAAAGAGAATGAATGGAAAGAAAAATTGCAAGAGATTTATTTGTTTAAAACTGCCAATAATAATGGAGTAACACCTGAACAAAAGAATCAATTGGTAAAAATTTATAACAGATATAAAAAAGTATTTTCGGATTTACCAGGAAAAGCCAAGAATTTTATTTGTGAATTGTCGTTTAAACAACCCATTAATTTTAACTGGAAATCATATCCTATACCCCAGTCCCTAAAACCAGCAGTGAGAAGGGAAATACAGAGTATGATAGAACAGGACATAATTGAGTATAGCTCATCACCATACACCAGCCCTATAGTAGCCATAAAGAAAAAGGACGGTACCGTACGCTTATGTTTGGACGCCAGGGAGATAAATAAAAATATAATAAATGATAGAACCTCACCAGGGGAAATTTAAGAGTTAATGAAGAAATTTAAGAATTGCAAGTATATGAGTATTTGGTACGCTGTTTGCGGATACTGGCAGGTGGAGTTACATCCCAACAGTAGAAATTACGTCGCCTTTATATTTGAAGGTAGGAATTATCATTTTAAACGTCTTCCTTTTGGATTAGTAAACTCTGTGGCGGTTTTTATTAAATGCATGGACCAGGTCCTAGGTGAAGAAGTGTTAGCCTTCACAACAGTATATGTAGATGATATATTGGTAACTTCAACCACATGGGGGGAACATTGCCAACGTGTGGAAATGGTGTTAAGCAAGTTGGAAAAGAGCAACATTACTCTGAAATTGAATAAGTCAAAATTATTAACCAATCAATTACAATTCCTAGGGTTCATACTCTCTGAAAATGGAATATCAGCATCTCCTGAAAAAGTGGAAGCTATTCAAAACTTCCCCAGACCTAAAAACATTAGACAGCTACAATCATTCCTAGGAGTGTGCAACTACTACTGGAAATTCAAAAGGAATTATTCCCAATTAACAGCAAGATTTAAACACTTACTGTCATCTAAACATAAATGGAAGTGGAAGGAGGAAGATGATGAAACATTCATTTTAATTAAGGAGAAATTTTTACAAAACATCATTCTGTATCATCCTGATTTTGATCAGAAATTTTTTATAAATTGTGACGCCAGTGATGTGAGTCTGGGTGCGGAGCTGTACCAGGAAGATCAAGAAGGAGACCACCAAGTAATAAGTTTTGCCAGCAGGGTATTAAATCAGTGTGAAAGAAATTACAGTGTCATGGAAAAGGAATTATTGAGTGTGGTATTTGCATGCAGTAACATGCTATCCTTTAACAGTACGGTCCAACCACAAATCCATATCATTCATACAAAGGTGCAAACTAAGCCATGGTAGATTAACTCGTTGGATATTGGCTCTCCAGGAATACAACATAACATGGGAATACGTGCCCGGTAAACAGAACACTGTAGCGGATGCTCTATCTAGGGTGAACCTGGAGAATGGTACTTTTGAAATTGAAAGGGAGAACGTTGGAAAAATATATTTGGTAATTTTAGCTAGAGAAGAATTATTAGAAGTATTAACCAAAATTCAGGAAGAACAAGCAAGGGATCAGAGATTATCCACCATACGAGAACGCCTCATCAGTAATGATACTATAATTATGCAGTATTATCAAAACTATAACGGGTTAATTTTCATAAAATCCCCTGTTGTGAAAAATAAATGGAAATTGTACATTCCCAAATCTACAGAATCATTAATAATAAATAATTATCATCAAATTTATGGACACATGGGTTCCATCAAAGTAGTAAAGGCACTGGAGGAGCATGTGTATATTAAGGGTTTAAACAAGAAGGTCAGGGAATTAATAAAACGATGTGGAATATGTCAAAGGGTTAAGGTAACAATGAGCGAAAGGAGGGGGCTTTAATAACAATTACTTCAGAGAGGAAATTAGCGGGCCTTTCCCACGTAGTGGAGGCAGGCGCCGATATAAATATATTGTAATCATCTTAGACCATTTCACCCGTTACACTAAGCTATATCCTATCAGTAAAGCATCCACCAATGTTATCATCAAAGTAATCGCAGAAAAGTACCTCATAGATGTGGGCACTCCATATTCTATAATAACGGACCATGGAACCCAGTTCAAGGGTCGAAAATGGAAATTAGAAATGTCAAATCGAGGAATTAAAAGCTACAAAACTTCAATTTACCATCCTAGTAGTAATCCGGCGGAGAGGGTACTCAGAGAGGTAGGGCGAGTCCTTCGTACTTATTGTTATGACAATCATAGAAAATGGAGTGAATTCATAAATGAACCCGAAACCTTTTTAAATATTTCTCATCACGAAACTATTGGTGTTACGCCATACCAGATGATGTTTTCAAAACTGCCACCTCGGGAAATTACCAAATTAATACAATTCCCTGAAGGACCCGAAGAAGAACTTGACCTTACCCATATGTATAATAGACTACTCCACAAACTGGAAACCAGAAGGAAAAAACAGGATGCTACCCGAAAAAAAACATCATTAAATACACCATCGGCAAAAAAATTTTAATAAGAACCGTCAGCAACCAAGCGGTTCTGAAGGAATAGAAAAAAAATTGTTGTTATTATATGTTGGACCTTTTGTAATAAGCCAGGACAATCAGAACAATACCTACGTGGTATCTGACCCAATAAATAATAGGGTGAAGGGTACCTATAACCAAACGGAAATAAAAAAATATTATGAGTAAAAAGATAACCTGATCAGGGACGAACTATAAGTTTATTTTTTCTAAACTACATTGAGCCAAAATAAACTTCTTTCGAAGGGGGAGTGTTATGTAACGTAACAGAGTGGAGGTCCCCAACGTTACATAAAAAACTATGTAAATATGGTTTAAAACAATGCCCGAAGCCGGTTATAATTCAATACAAGAGGGTCCATCTCACCTGAAGAATGCATTAGAGGTACATAGTAAGGTTACTAAGTAATTAAAACATCAAAGATGTACCTAAATCTAAAATAAGTAATGTATAATACAAGATGTAAAACATAAACATTGTGTCTAATGGGAGGAGTTTAATGTGTAGGAATTAATTATAAAATACTATTCAAATTAATATTTAATGTGTTATAAAATGTACTTGGTGTTGTACTGTAGCATGACATATAGTGTTTACAGGATATTTATTTTATGTTTTGTGGATAGTAAGAGTGGAGCTGTTGTTTTCTAGAAGTACTTGGTCAGTGGTACTCCTTTCATTTATGTTAAAATTGTCTTTAGATAATTAAGTATAAGTACATGTGTTAGGTATTATATTATGTTAAATGTATTTACTGTAATTGATTAATGAAGATGTTTGAAATAATATTTGTAAACTTGGCCAAGAAGGCAATAAGTGTTAAAAAGTTGGCAACTAGTTCTTATAGTTATGTTAAAAAATAATGAAGGGTTCAATGAGGAACTAAATAATATAATGAATTGAAACCAGGAAATTAAAATTGATGTAAGTGGCCATAAGCCAGTGACTATTTGTACAGTAGGTCAGGTAAAGAAAAATTAAGTTAAAAACAAAACAATATTATAACAGGTGTAAGAAAACCAATAGGCCTAAATTTAATATTTGTAAAAGGAAATTAATACCTTTTTAATAAGTCCAGTCAGATGAAACTATAGTAAAATATATACGGTTTAATAAGGTAGATTGAGTGAGAGTTTTATGTAATTTGGTATAATTCCAAGCATGGAGTATTTTATTAAAAAAGAGTAGTAATATTTTATAATTCTGGTTCTAGGATATCAAATATTATCCAATGACAGAAAGTAATGGTTGTTAGGGTAACTAAAATGTAAAGAAGCTTGTTGATTTTCATTATTCAATTGTTATATGCTAATGGGTGAAGTTGAATTAATACTAATCCAGAAAAGAATTTATAAAAAAAACCTATATTAATTCGATTGTTATATGCTATTGAGTTCAGATCAGTAGACAAATTTAAAAGAAAAGAAATAAATTAAAATAAAATGAATTAAAATTAATAAATTAAGGTATCAAAACCAATTCTTTCAAACCAAACAGATGAATAATTAATGAATTAGATTTCGAGAAATATACTCATACACTTCCAAAAGGTAGCGGAATTATTATTTCATCTTCAAATCAATTCCATTGGAATTAGTGATGAACCCGATTTCCCATGTAACCAGGATACTTATTGACTGAATAAGAAGTCTGAATTAATGGAATTATAGACAGAATATACATAAGAACCTTGTTACTGGAGACATAAACCTCTTTCAAAAAGGAAATTATAATACGACACCAATTCCACCAGGACCGACAACCACAAGGATCGTGAAGAAGAACGAAGAGTTCCTGTTGCCCTCCGGGACATCACCGTTCCATTTTTATTAAGAATCTGGACACATTTTCTAGACCAAAGTAACCTCAACTGTAAGTCTTCAAGCGTTTGTAAACAGACAGCTATCTTGAGAATCGCCTCGTACAGTAACACCAGCTTATATTTAATTTTATACACTAAGAATTAATAACAATTTGTAATACTTAGTAACCTTAATTTTGCATTACCTGGCCTTACTAATCGTTAAAAGAATCACACGTACCCTGGGATAAGAGATAAATAAAATTATATTTAAATTGTATTAAACAGGACTAGTCCATTGACAAATCGATTCAACATTGTACAATCGATATAACAAGCATATAACCGTAAAGAGCACTGTTGGAATTTTAAAAAGTAATACAAATAAAGAATCCTTCTTGTATGTAATGATGTTTTATATTATTGTAGAATAGGTATTGTATTTTGATGGGGGAGTAATTTACAGGTAAAGAAGGTGATTAACTATCAGGTGAAACAAGCTAACCTATAAGTGTGGACCAATTACGAATAACAGCGCTTGCAGTAGACAGCTGATAGAACGTGAGATTGCTGAACTAGCGTGTTTCCTTCGCAACTTTTGAATTAATTTAAATAATACGGACTGAATAGGGTTGGAGAGAATTATCAAATTATTAACTAAAATACATGTAATATAGAATTATCATCGAGTAAACATTTAGTAATTGGTTAACACAGTGCTATGGTCTACATAAAAGTTGCGATAACGATATAATAAATAAAGTTTTTCTATTAATATTGAGTTGCAGGAGGTCACCTATAAGACTACATAATAAACATTTTCCTTAATAACAGATTGGTTAATTACACAGGGCTGCCTTAACGAGAAACCCGTAACGGTATTACACTCACTACACACGTAACATAGGCTTGTTGTTACAAATTGGCGCATACCAACGTGGAGCTTAATTAAACCCCGTAAGAACAGAATATTATTCAATAAGAAAAACAGTTCTCATTTGATTGAGGGTGTTGTTACAAATTGGCGAACCCAACAGTGGGGCTTTTGAACATAATATAATTCAATAAGTAACAAAGCTGATTTGTGGTTACAATATATATATATATATTGTAAAGTTACTGTGTGGTCTCTGTCGTTATTCTGCCACACGTTGGATACGTCAATTTGTAACGTATCGTGACGTCCTCGTCTTCATTCAAGCCCCGCGGTGGAAGCCAATTTGTAAAGTAGTCGTGTATACGGCTACCGTTTTACTCTGTAAAATGTGAATCGTGTACAATTTGTATGTGTATTCTGGGTGTAACGTGTCTTCTCTATCCGTCGTTCAAATGCATGCAATTTCCGCAGATTTCGTCCGTTGCGAACGTACGAATAACCAGGTCTCGATGTTCTTACCTGTTGTTCACTAGGGGTGTGAAAATCCCGGTGGCGCCAAATTGTTTTATTAAAACAATTAAAATAAAATTCAAATGTGTATGACCAGCGCTGCTCAGGCGGTTTGAATAATTCAAATATTTCCGCCAGCATAGGCCGTCTGTAGCGACCAGTAGTTCGTTGCGTGGGCTGTGCGCTCGCTAGTCGTCACCACTACTTGTCTGCTAAAATGTACATAAATTATTGTCCACCTCCTAATGAAATTATAACACCGTGGTTACACTCAATACTTATTTATTTTTCTATTAATGATTAGTTATTCATTTAATACAAATTATATTTCCCTTTTTACTACAAACGCTCCGGTTATATAAGAGACAACTACAGGGTTTGACAAATCGATATCTGAACTGATTAACAGACTTTCAGTAATGGCGTCTGTTGGAAATTATACACAAAATGATTAGTATTCGTTTGTCACAGGTTCTTGAGATTACGTTAAAAGGATTACAAATGTTTAAAACAATAAAAATACACAGCCTTACATCAGTTAAACTTAAATAATATATTGTGTAGGTATAATTTGTTTAGTGTAGTGTAGTAAAAGTGTTTACAAGTTATTGGTAATTATCAACAGGTTATCTTTGTCAGTTTATAAATTTTCAGTGACTTAGTATTCTTTTTAATCTTTGAAAGTAA
This sequence comes from Magicicada septendecula, assembly GCA_034769895.1. Lineage (NCBI taxonomy): Eukaryota > Metazoa > Arthropoda > Insecta > Hemiptera > Cicadidae > Magicicada > Magicicada septendecula. Next base: position 796,025,042 of record CM068367.1, on the reverse strand, counting down.
TTATGTTCAGTTTAGTGAGATTTCGACCTTTAGTGAGAAATAATGGTTAACATGAGTTTATTTAGAAATTTGGGTAATTTAATAGGTACTTATCACTTCAGTAGACAGGACGAGCTCATTCGATCTGGTATTAATGGGTTATGCTGCAATCATCTTTAATTTGCATTGGTTCAGGACATCGGGCACCTTTTCCAATTAATCGGTAGGATTTTATTTTCTTTTTTCGTTAATTTGGCCTCGACATTAGTAATATGGTTCCAGTCATCGTCTTCCTTCTTGGGATTCACTTGATAGTAACTTCTTTTGAGATTTTTGATGTTTTAATTGACAATTTTGGTCATTCGAAAACTAGCGTCTATTCAACGAAAGCGTCATATAACGAGTAAAGAAATCTAACGGTAATTAGACACTAAACGACTGTTGTCATAGTAACCAATTAATCCCGATTGGTTAATTCTGAAGTAGTCTATTGTTATCAAATTTTGAATTTTTATTCAAAATAACTGCATATCTTCTTATTGATCATATTCTTCAGTCCTCTTCCCTAGATATTAAATATTATCACCACTGTTATTATTTCCTTTCAAAGATTAATTTGGTATCCCATAATGTATGGTTTTATGAAATATCAATGTTTGTACAAATCTGTTAATATTTGGTATTTACATTTCTCCTTTAAACTAAGTTCTTATTCTAATATTTTTTCTTTAAACTGATTTATAAATTATTCTCGGCTATTTACTTGCCTTGAATTTCTTAATCTCCTGGTTGTTTTTATACAGTTTGCAATTATTTGTCATTGACAGTTATACATTTCCTAGGCCTTAGTAGCCATTGATTATTTCTATTTAAATTATTCTAATTATATTTCATCTTATTACAAAGTTTTTGTTCTGTTGTTATAATTGACTTGTTTAGTGGTTGTTATGTCTTGAGTTTGTTTTTGTTCTGAACATGTCAGGATTATTTTTTATGTCTTAATACTTAAAATATAAGGCCTATGGACTGTAAGTTCCCTCCAGCCATATCCTCTTCATAATTGAAACAAACAATTCTTTACAAGTTATTATTAACTGTTGTTTTTAACATTAATTTCCTTCTTTGCTACTACTCTGAGTAATAAACATCATTACTTCTTGTAAACTTATTTAACTTAATTTCCCTCATAATATAGGGTATTTACCAACTATATATTTAATTACTTAAGTCTTTACTAATACTTTTCTACATCCCATGTTAACACAAACAGTTTATTTTACCTGGGCTTTCTCCCCTGAATAATATTGTATTCTTTACCTATTTCTAATCTAAACACTATCTCTAATTACCCTTAACTATATAATTTTTTACAATTCCACTCTTAAATCTTTCATTGGTCCATCATTGATTCATTGAGTGTTTACTTATCTATCACTATCTTTTTAGTTATACTATTGCTTACAATATCCTTTTTCACACATCACTTTCACTGTTATCACTTTTTATTTTACACGTTTATTGGTGGGTAAACCCTATTATTATTTCTCTTTGTCACTTAATTATTTTCATTATATTTCTCACTATCTCACTATCTTTACAAATTTTATTTGTATCTAATGAGTTCATGTCTTTCTAGATTTCTTATTTACATATACTACTAATTCGTGGGTTAGTGTATTTTTATTTAATGGGTTTTTATTAATTATGAGTCATATTTGTCACATAGATAATATTAACATTTCTTTTTTTTATATTGGTTAATCACCGGTTCCGTTTCCTTTATGATATTGGATGGTATCATTTCCCCCTTCCCTCTTCTACATTATTTGTGTGTGTTTTATCACCTTGGTTCATTTTATTTTCTTTGCAGTTGGTTTGGTCTATTATTTAAATTCATTTTTCTTCTCCTTCACTTCCATCTTGTCTCGCTTTATTTTGGTTAATATCTGGCCAATCTCTGGGGTTAGATCAATGTCATTTGTCTGTCAGTCTAGTTTGTATTTCTTATAGTTGTCTTGATTGTTCATCTCTTCTTTCACAGCACTATCACTTTACTAAAAATGAACTTTATCTTGTGAAAAACTTACTTTTTTCGTCGGACGCGTTTCGGCTTAAGTATCCGCCTTCTTCAGCTTTTTGGTCAGACTGCCATCATTTCGTAACGGTTTTTGTGTGGAAGGTGTAGTGGGGGTGGTGTGTGGAGGAAGGGGATTGGTGTTCAACTTGATGTTTGTTTTTTGTAAAATTGTGTCAAAAAGTGTATGTGATTTATACTGTAATTGATCGTTGAGTATGTTGTTTGGTTGTGTTGTGTGGTAAAGGCCGTAAACTCAACACAACTGAACAATACGAAATATATAAACACCACACAACACAACCAAACAACATACTCAACGATCAATTACAATATAAATCACATACACTTTTTGACACAATTTTACAAAAAACAAACATCAAGTTGAACACCAATCCCCTTCCTCCACACACCACCCCCACTACACCTTCCACACAAAAACCGTTACGAAATGATGGCAGTCTGACCAAAAAGCTGAAGAAGGCGGATACTTAAGCCGAAACGCGTCCGACGAAAAAAGTAAGTTTTTCACAAGATAAAGTTCATTTTTAGTAAAGTTGTATTTCTTATTTAATAATCACCTTTGGTTTACTATTCTTCCTCCTTCACTCTTAATTATATTTACCACTTTCATTCTCGTTATTATTTATTTATCAAAATATATTATTTCTTCGCATTTTTTACATACTTATTGATATCATATATGATCAGGGTTTGGCAATGTTATAATATATATATATATATATATATATATATATATATAATTTGTGATGTTTTCAATTTGTTTCTTCTGCAAGTAGTATAATTTATATATTCTTTTGACCCACGTTTCACTGAAAAATATCAGTATCATCAGAGGTTTATAAGTGATTATTTTTATAATAATCTTAGAAATTAATAATCATTTGGAATTCTGTCTGTGGAACCAACGCTGATCCCAACCTCATCACCAATTTCCTGGACTGTCAAACAATGGTCCTTCATGATCAGTGTTTGCACTTTCTCAATAACGGTAGCATTTCGGCTTGTTGATGGTCTCCCAGAACGCTGGTCACTCTCCACAGACACGCGGCCATCTCTGAAGCGGCTGTACCACTGTTTAATTTGCGTAACCCATTCCATCATTGTTAAAAGCCTGCTGAATCTTTTGGATGGTTTCTAAGTGTTTCTAAGAAACACTTAGAAACCTCTGATGATACTGATATTTTTCAGTGAAACGTGCATCAGGTGTTAAAAAGAATATACAAATTATACTACTTGCAGAAGAAACAAATTGATAACATCACAAATTATATAATTACTGCAAGAAACGTCGAGTTACTTATATAGAAAATTATATATATATATATATATATATATTGTAACGTAAAAATTGATGACGTCCTCGTCTTCGTTCAAACCTCACCTGGTATTCGTCAATCTGTAACGAGACGATTCGATCGTACCTGCAAAATGTGTACAATTTGTATGTGTTTTGTATGATTAGTGCGTTCGCCTCGCACTGGGTCGTTACAGTAATGTTGTGGCTAGCGATGTTCGTAGCGTAGATGTAGATATAATCACCTGTATACTACGGCAGTAACCTTACCTGTTATTTATAGGGGTGTGATAATCTCGGGTGGCGCCAAGTCGTTTTTCAAAACAACTAAAATTATGGTTAAACAAGTTATCAGCGTTGCGGGATGGTGCATTCAAATAGTTCCCGCTCGCACGGCCGTCCCAATCGTCGCTTCTGCTGTGTGACTGACAACCTGTTTGCTGCTACGATTTATTCTTAAACACAAGTAATTGATATATAGCACTCCCTATGAAATGATAACGACGGTTACTCCCTGTAATAATTATTTTTTAATGGGTGATAACTGAAAACATTCACATTTACAATAATACAATGATAAATTTGCACCGACTGATTACATGAGATCTTGCGTTCTGGTTTGGCGAAGTGATTTAGGAACCATTTAACCTTGCGTTGCTGCTTACGTTAAGCGTATTACAGTTATTTTTGGTTTCCCAAATCGTGGATCCTTGTGGCTATGAGTTAAAGAACTCCAATGGTTACAATAAAAATATATATTACCTTAATCTAAGTGTACATAAATAATAATGTGTGCTGTTACAATCTGTTGTGTTGTGTCGTAAAAGTGTACTGTAAGTTCGTGTTAATTCATATGTTATAATCAATGTTAACAAGGTTCTATTAAGTGTTAATTTGCTCAAATATTCTATGAAAGAGAAATATTGTTTCTATAGTGCGGTAAATTTACCTTTCAAAATTATTTAAAGTGATTAGGGTTGGTGGAAAATAAATAATTTGATGGTACTTAACACCTCAACGTGTCTAAGTGCCTTCGTTATTTAATCGGGTAGGATGTGGCTGCATACATTCAGTTTTCATGGATTTTGGGCTTCAAAAGATTGAGCGTCTGTTTCGTCATGGGTCTTGACATTCTTTTCAAAGATATTTTCTATTTAATTGGCCTTGGGTCTTGAATTATCTGCTACAACGGTCATCTGCTTCTCCAACGATCAAGTTCAGCAACTTTTAATAACTATTTGTATGATTTACACTGAAAAAACGCTCTTCCAAATATTTGCATCTGCATTGGCTTAATGACGCTTCGCTTCCTTTTAATTCCAACGGTAATCTCGTCTTCAACCACCGTTTCCATAGTAACGGTATGATTCTGATTGGTTGATTTTCAGATGATGTAGTGTTATCAAAATTCGAATTCTTCGTATATGTTCTGATTGCTGTTATTGCTCCATCTTCCTTCCTGGTTATTAAATATTGTCACTATAGTATTTATTCTCGTTCATAGATTATTTTGATACCCCACAAGCTTGGGTAATTTCAGATTTTAAGTTTTTACAATTATGTTAATGCTTGTTAATTGCATTTCTTTTTGTATAATAATGCTTATTACTGTATTTTGTGTTACAAATGATTTACAGTTTATTCTTGGTGATTCCTTCACCTCAGATTTTCTAAATTCTTATTCAATTTGTTATAATTTTTGGTTGTTTGGTTCTGACAGTTATGTTTTTTCTAGGCCTGAGTAGCCATTATAGTATTTTACTTATTTCATTCAAATCACATTTTGTTTCAGCCTATTGGGCTTTACTTTGTTATTTTTATTGGTTGTGTTGTATTTTGAGTCTGTTGGTGTGTTGTTTACTTGTCAATATTGCTTTCTCTATTTTAATCTTTAAAACATAACATTAGGCTTATGGACTGCAAATTTCTTTCAGCCATATCCTATTCATAACATTAACATGAACAATTCTTTATAAGTTATTAGAGTTATTATTTTGATCAAGAAATATCATCACTTCCTTCTACCTTATCCTTATTTGCTAATTTTTTGTTTACAACACGTATTATTTTTGTTGTGATAAACAACATCACTTTTTATTAAATTGATAACAGTCCCTTATAACTTAGGTGTCTTTGTTAGTTTTTGATTTCTTAATCTTTAAACAATTTTTACATTCTCTCCATGTTAACACCTTCAATTTATTCTTTTCTGGGATCCTCCCTTTTTACTTACTACCGGCTATAATTAAACTTAACTCTATTGAACATCTTTTCTTAAATAATAAAGTCATCACTTCTAGTGTTTACCATACCTTATTCTATAATTCACACTTAATACTATTTTTCACCAGCTATTTATTCACCGTTAATTTCCCACTTTTATCTTACCTTCACTTTTAAATTATTTATTGTTAATTATAATTTAACTAGCGTAACACTTCACTTTGGGGTTTTTACACCTACACCATTGCACTGTATCACTGTTTATACTATTTGTTTTCTGGTGGGTGATCCCTATACTTATTTCTCTTTCATATCCTTAATACTAATGACAATTAATACTTAATAACTAATAACAATTTTATCTGTGGTTTAGGTTGCCTTTTTATCACCTTAATCCTTAGTAATGTTTCTTCACTAGGTCATTTTGTCTATTAATGGGTAGTAACCGTTACCTTTCCTTTCTCCGGATAACCATTGTTTTGGTTTCAATATTCTTCTTGAGTGCTTTATTACTTGTTTTATGAACCATTATTGGTTTTCACTTCTGCTTGTCTCCCTCCTTTTCATTTTCATTATTTGATTAATACATTGGGTTTTTCCATCCTTTTCTTTGGGTGTTTTGGGGTCGTTTAAACCCATGAACTTGTTTCCTTTTGGTTTGGGTTTATTACTTTCTTATTCTCGTTGGTTATTTGTGTGGTTCCCTTCTTCATTTGTTTCCTGTTGTTGGGTCAATCACTTGGGTTAGGTCAAAGTCGTCGTTTGTCGAGTCATATTCCTTATATTTTAATTAAATCAATCAGTTTATTTGATAAGAAGTATTTTTACATTTATAAATATATTTTTTATCCCTTGTACTGGGTTGGCTATTTGTGTCGTAACATAATGCCTCTCCTTTAAAATTGATCATTTTGATAAAACACTAGCATAGTTTTTTATGAAATTATCAGTTATACATAATCTTTTTCCTTTTCTTTCTTGGTTGTTTCTCCATTCTTTATTTCTCTTCTTACTGAATTCATTCCATTTTATTTGGATGTTTTTTTATTTTATTTCCATTGGTGTGTTCTCCCTTATACACAATTTTTTTTTCTAACTTTAGTAGCTGGTTTCTCCCATTACTACTCATTTTTCTGAGACCAGAGGCACATCATCTCTGCTCAGTTTATTTGGATTGCTGGACTTTTCAACAGTCAATCTTAAATACCTTTTTTGTCAACTTGTGACTTAAATTAATAATAATATACTTTGGGATTGTCCACCTTGTGGTTTGTTTTTAGATCACTTTGGCCTTTTACTCATTCTTCCTTCCACTGTACCTTTGCCCTATACTATCATTTGCTCATACAATTGATTGTTTTTTATTTATTTATATGTTAATTTCATCATTAACTTTTCCTTATTTGGTTTTCAATTCTCGTTGTGATCATTTTAATTATCTTAGACATTGGTATTCTTTTCTCAGTTATTTAGTAATATTTTGCTTTAGCCATAGCTTGTATATTTGATTCATACATAACTTCTCTTTTTCTTTGTACCAGTTTAGATTTTTTTATTTTTTTGAATACCTTTGATTCATTATAAATTCAGGTATTTATCTAATCAGTTTTTAGTTTGATTTTATTTTTGTATATTTCAGTTTGTATTAAAAATCATTCTTGATAATTCTTTGTAAGTTAATTCTCTTACATCATAGGAATTTTTGTAGCGTATTCCTATTTCGGTACATTTTGTTTAATTATTTCATATACTTCACACATCAACTTTTTAATAAATTGTAAGTTGATTTCACTTAGTAGGAATTTATGTAACTCATTCCTTTGTTTTGATATTTTTTATTTTAGGCCTCATAAGTCATTGAAATGTTGTTGCAAGTTGTGCTCACATAATTTTTGAATTTTGGCATTTGTATTTTATTTACAGTTACTTGTCCTTCGTGATGACATACGGCGGGTACATTTTATTATATATAAGTTTATTTTGGTATCAATTCAATTCTCACGGTTGTGGATTTATTATATAATTGTCTTTATCATTTCCATTCCATATTATAGCCTTCTCCTTTTTGTTCGACACTTCGTTATTCTTCACCTCTTCTCCTTCAAGTGTTTGATATTCACACTTATTCTGGATGAATTCATGGCATTATTATGCGTTCCATCGATCAGCCGTTTCTTCTTTTTCATTGATAACTTGCCTTCCTCCCTGAGAGGTGTTTGATTGGTTCCCATTACTCCTCGATGGGATCCAACGTTCTGGCGGGTTTCGCTGGTTGTATGCTATGCGAAAATTCTCCGCTGGATTATCACTGAAAGGTATCCAGTCATAGTTTTCTTCTTCTGGCTGGTTACTTCCGGATGGTGCGTCCCTTCTTTGGTTACCACTTCCGGATCTCACTCCAACAACATTGTTTACCTGTCTTATATTTTCTGCAGTCTCTTCCCTTGGGTTCGGGTTATCACTCTGACCGTTATCATTGTTTTGTTCGTTGGATGGTGGTCTCGTGTAACGCCTCTCTTGATTATTTCGATTGTTCCCTCTTATAAAGTTTACCCTCTGCTGATTGTTATTATTTCGGTTATCTCCGTTCCCTCTTCTATTATTATTTTGATAATTTGTATTATTACTATGATTCCCATAATTATGATTGTTATTGGGATAGTTGTTGGGATGCTGGTTTGGTCCATTGCCCCTGTAATTGTTATTGTTTTGATTATTTCCGTTAAATGGTGGATTGCCCTGGTTATAATTTGGGCGGTTTCCCCTATATGGATAGTTACTATCATTCCAGTTTTGGTTACTCGGATAGTTATACTGGGGTTTGTTATAAGACGGATTGCTATTAGGTGGGTTTTGGTTTTCATTCCCCCGGTTATACCTCAAATTGACCATTCGATTACGATGATACTGTCTATCGTTTTCGTGGTCCTCCAGTAAATTGGCCATTCCCTGTATGGTCTTTATTTGTCCCTGTCTCCTGGCCCTCTGTATTGCGTCTTCATAGTGATATCCCAGTTGAATGACTAGGGATTCTTCGGGTATCTTCGGTTCGAGGTTTCGAGCTAGACAGACCTTGCCCAAGAAGTATGATGTTAGTGTATGCCCAGCCTGTGGCTCATATCTTCCGTTGCTTATGTCGTTTCTTACCACATTTTGGGTCGATTCTGACCAGTATTTTTCACGGAACAATGTTTTGAACTCTTGTGTACAGCTGATTTCTGGTCGTGTGGCTGTCCACCAATTGTCGTTCGTGTCTCGAAACATCTCATCGATAAGACTCCTCACCGTTGTCCATCTGGTATCTCTATTCCTCTCTATGAGCTCCTCCACCCTTTTCAGAAATTCTATGGGGTTTCTTCGATAACTCTTAAAGTTGATCACTTCCCTATTTTCGTTCGTAAAGATGTGAGTGCTACTGCAAGGCTTCTCCCTCAAAGCGTCTAGTTCCTCTTGCATCTGTTTCTCCTTCTGACTGATTTCTCTAATTTTTTCTTTATTTTCTTGCGTTTTCTCGTCAATCTTGTTGATAGTGGTATATACCCTTCCAACACGTTCGCTGATATCAGTCTGGATTTCCTTGTGCCTCTCCTTCAGCTCCTCCTGTTTATTTTTGCTACACTCTTCGGTGTTGGTCTTCTGTAGTTCTTGGATCCTGAGAATTCCTTCCTCCTGGACGTGGTTTATTTTTTCAGTCAACTCTTCCTGGACGTGTATTACAGTTTCGTTCGTCTCAGTTATAGTCTGTTTGATTTCCTCTTTACATTCCGCCAACTGTTGCCTCCATTCATCCTTTGATTTCTCACCTTCTTCCTTCAATTGTTTTTGGAGTGTTTCACAATTATTTTCTATCTTGTTATTTAACACTTCAAGATCCTTTTTTATCTGCTTCTTCAGCTCCTCACTCTTCTTTTCTAACGCCTCTTGGCTGCTTTCCATTTTGTTATTCAGGAGCTCTATATTCTTCTCCAAAAATTTCCTGTCTTCCTTCCTTCCCTCTTGCAATGACTCTAATTTTTTATTCAATTCTTCTTTGTCCTCCTTCCTTCCCTCCTGTAAGGATTCTAATTTTGTATTGGTTGACTAATTTTTTATTCAAGAATTCTCTGTCTTGTTTCCTTCCCTCTTGCAGTGATTCTAATTTTGTATTCAATTCTTCCTTGTCCTGTCTTCTCTTTTCCTTGTCTTGGTACATTTGTTCCATCATCCTCCTGAACATCTCCTGCGTGCTCAGGTCTTCTTTCTGAGTGGGTTTGCTAGGTTGGTCCCCTACCATTACTTCCACTTCCGGTTCTGGTTGAGTTGGGTTTCCTGGTTGGTTTTCCTGAACGTCCTCTTCGAATAGCTCCCCGATTATTTCTTCAATTTCTTCCATCTCTTCCGGTTGATCTTCCCCTTCAATTCCTTTCTGTTTGTCCTTCCTGGTAACCATTGAGTGTCTCTTCATAGCCGCCGTTGGCCTTCTTTTACGGCCTCACCGGTTGGTCGCCAATCTGTAACGTAAAAATTGATGACGTCCTCGTCTTCGTTCAAACCTCACCTGGTATTCGTCAATCTGTAACGAGACGATTCGATCGTACCTGCAAAATGTGTACAATTTGTATGTGTTTTGTATGATTAGTGTGTTCGCCTCGCACTGGGTCATTACAGTAATGTTGTGGCTAGCGATGTTCGTAGCGTAGATATAATCACCTGTATACTACGGCAGTAACCTTACCTGTTATTTATAGGGGTGTGATAATCCCGGGTGGTGCCAAGTCGTTTTTCAAAACAACTAAAATTATGGTTAAACAAGTTATCAGCGTTGCGGGATGGTGCATTCAAATAGTTCCCGCTCGCACGGCCGTCCCAATCGTCGCTTCTGCTGTGTGACTGACAACCTGTTTGCTGCTACGATTTATTCTTAAACACAAGTAATTGATATATAGCACTCCCTATGAAATGATAACGACGGTTACTCCCTGTAATAATTATTTTTTAATGGGTGATAACTGAAAACATTCACATTTACAATAATACAATGATAAATTCGCACCGACTGATTACATGAGATCTTGCCTTCAGGTTTGGCGAAGTGATTTAGGAACCATTTAACCTTGCGTTGCTGCTTACGTTAAGCGTATTACAGTTATTTTTGGTTTCCCAAATCGTGGATCCTTGTGGCTATGAGTTAAAGAACTCCAATGGTTACAATAAAAATATATATTACCTTAATCTAAGTGTACATAAATAATAATGTGTGCTGTTACAATCTGTTGTGTTGTGTCGTAAAAGTGTTCTGTAAGTTCATGTTTAATTCATAGGTTATAATCAATGTTAACAAGGTTCTATTAAGTGTTAATTTGCTCAAATATTCTATGAAAGAGAAATATTGTTTCTATAGTGCGGTAAATTTACCTTTCAAAATTATTTAAAGTGATTAGGGTTGGTGGAAAATAAATAATTTGATGGTACTTAACACCTCAATGTGTCTAAGTGCCTTCGTTGTTTAATCGGGTAGGATGTGGCTGCATACATTCAGTTTTCATGGATTTTGGGCTTCAAAAGATTGAGCGTCTGTTTCGTCATGGGTCTTGACATTCTTTTCAAAGATATTTTCTATTTAATTGGCCTTGGGTCTTGAATTATCTGCTACAACGGTCATCTGCTTCTACAACGATCAAGTTCAGCAACTTTTAATAACTATTTGTGATTTACACTGAAAAAACGCTCTTCCAAATATTTGCATCTGCATTGGCTTAATGACGCTTCGCTTCCTTTTAATTCCAACGGTAATCTCGTCTTCAACCGCCGTTTCCATAGTAACGGTATGATTCTGATTGGTTGATTTTCAGATGATGTAGTGTTATCAAAATTCGAATTCTTCGTATATGTTCTGATTGCTGTTATTGCTCCATCTTCCTTCCTGGTTATTAAATATTGTCACTATAGTATTTATTCGCGTTCATAGATTTTTTTGATACCCCACAAGCTTGGGTAATTTCAGATTTTGAGTTTTTACAATTATGTTAATGCTTGTTAATTGCCTTTCTTTTTGTATAATAATGCTTATTACTATATTTTGTGTTTAGTAGTAAGTAAGTAGTAAGTAGTGTTGTTTACTTGTCAATATTGCTTTCTCTATTTTAATCTTTAAAACATAACATTAGGCTTATGGACTGCAAATTTCATTCAGCCATATCCTATTCATAACATTAACATGAACAATTCTTTATAAGTTATTAGAGTTATTATTTTGATCAAGAAATATCATCACTTCCTTCTACCTTATCCTTATTTGCTAATTTTTTGTTTACAACACGTATTATTTTTGTTGTGATAAACAACATCACTTTTTATTAAATTGATAACAGTCCCTTATAACTTAGGTGTCTTTGTTAGTTTTTGATTTCTTAATCTTTAAACAATTTTTACATTCTCTCCATGTTAACACCTTCAATTTATTCTTTTCTGGGATCCTCCCTTTTTACTTACTACCGGCTATAATTAAACTTAACTCTATTGAACATCTTTTCTTAAATAATAAAGTCATCACTTCTAGTGTTTACCATACCTTATTCTATAATTCACACTTAATACTATTTTTCACCAGCTATTTATTCACCGTTAATTTCCCACTTTTATCTTACCTTCACTTTTAAATTATTTATTGTTAATTATAATTTAACTAGCGTAACACTTCACTTTGGGGTTTTTACACCTACACCATTGCACTGTATCACTGTTTATACTATTTGTTTTCTGGTGGGTGATCCCTATACTTATTTCTCTTTCATATCCTTAATACTAATGACAATTAATACTTAATAACTAATAACAATTTTATCTGTGGTTTAGGTTGCCTTTTTATCACCTTAATCCTTAGTAATGTTTCTTCACTAGGTCATTTTGTCTATTAATGGGTAGTAACCGTTACCTTTCCTTTCTCCGGATAACCATTGTTTTGGTTTCAATATTCTTCTTGAGTGCTTTATTACTTGTTTTATGAACCATTATTGGTTTTCACTTCTGCTTGTCTCCCTCCTTTTCATTTTCATTATTTGATTAATACATTGGGTTTTTCCATCCTTTTCTTTGGGTGTTTTGGGGTCGTTTAAACCCATGAACTTGTTTCCTTTTGGTTTGGGTTTATTACTTTCTTATTCTCGTTGGTTATTTGTGTGGTTCCCTTCTTCATTTGTTTCCTGTTGTTGGGTCAATCACTTGGGTTAGGTCAAAGTCGTCGTTTGTCGAGTCATATTCCTTATATTTTAATTAAATCAATCAGTTTATTTGATAAGAAGTATTTTTACATTTATAAATATATTTTTTATCCCTTGTACTGGGTTGGCTATTTGTGTCGTAACATAATGCCTCTCCTTTAAAATTGATCATTTTGATAAAACACTAGCATAGTTTTTTATGAAATTATCAGTTATACATAATCTTTTTCCTTTTCTTTCTTGGTTGTTTCTCCATTCTTTATTTCTCTTCTTACTGAATTCATTCCATTTTATTTGGATCTGTTTTTTTATTTTATTTCCATTGGTGTGTTCTCCCTTATACACAATTTTTTTTTCTAACTTTAGTAGCTGGTTTCTCCCATTACTACTCATTTTCTGAGACCAGAGGCACATCATCTCTGCTCAGTTTATTTGGATTGCTGGACTTTTCAACAGTCAATCTTAAATACCTTTTTTGTCAACTTGTGACTTAAATTAATAATAATATACTTTGGGATTGTCCACCTTGTGGTTTGTTTTTAGATCACTTTGGCCTTTTACTCATTCTTCCTTCCGCTGTACCTTTGCTATATACTATCATTTGCTCATACAATTGATTGTTTTTTATTTATTTATATGTTAATTTCATCATTAACTTTTCCTTATTTGGTTTTCAATTCTCTTTGTGATCATTTTAATTATCTTAGACATTGGTATTCTTTTCTCAGTTATTTAGTAATATTTTGCTTTAGCCATAGCTTGTATATTTGATTCATACATAACTTCTCTTTTTCTTTGTACCAGTTTAGATTTTTTTATTTTTTTGAATACCTTTGATTCATTATAAATTCAGGTATTTATCTAATCAGTTTTTAGTTTGATTTTATTTTTGTATATTTCAGTTTGTATTAAAAATCATTCTTGATAATTCTTTGTAAGTTAATTCTCTTACATCATAGGAATTTTTGTAGCGTATTCCTATTTCGGTACATTTTGTTTAATTATTTCATATACTTCACACATCAACTTTTTAATAAATTGTAAGTTGATTTCACTTAGTAGGAATTTATGTAACTCATTCCTTTGTTTTGATATTTTTTATTTTAGGCCTCATAAGTCATCGAAATGTTGTTGCAAGTTGTGCTCACATAATTTTTGAATTTTGGCATTTGTATTTTATTTACAGTTACTTGTCCTTCGTGATGACATACGGCCGTACATTTTATTATATATAAGTTTATTTTGGTATCAATTCAATTCTCACGGTTGTGGATTTATTATATAATTGTCTTTATCATTTCCATTCCATATTATAGCCTTCTCCTTTTTGTTCGACACTTCGTTATTCTTCACCTCTTCTCCTTCAAGTGTTTGATATTCACACTTATTCTGGATGAATTCATGGCATTATTATGCGTTCCATCAATCATTCGTTTCTTCTTTTTCATTGATAACTTGCCTTCCTCCCTGAGAGGTGTTTGATTGGTTCCCATTACTCCTCGATGGAATCCAACGTTCTGGCGGGTTTCGCTGGTTGTATGCTATGCGAAAATTCTCCGCTGGATTATCACTGAAAGGTATCCAGTCATAGTTTTCTTCTTCTGGCTGGTTACTTCCGGATGGTGCGTCCCTTCTTTGGTTACCACTTCCGGATCTCACTCCAACAACATTGTTTACCTGTCTTATATTTTCTGCAGTCTCTTCCCTTGGGTTCGGGTTATCACTCTGACCGTTATCATTGTTTTGTTCGTTGGATGGTGGTCTCGTGTAACGCCTCTCTTGATTATTTCGATTGTTCCCTCTTATAAAGTTTACCCTCTGCTGATTGTTATTATTTCGGTTATCTCCGTTCCCTCTTCTATTATTATTTTGATAATTTGTATTATTACTATGATTCCCATAATTATGATTGTTATTGGGATAGTTGTTGGGATGCTGGTTTGGTCCATTGCCCCTGTAATTGTTATTGTTTTGATTATTTCCGTTAAATGGTGGATTGCCCTGGTTATAATTTGGGCGGTTTCCCCTATATGGATAGTTACTATCATTCCAGTTTTGGTTACTCGGATAGTTATACTGGGGTTTGTTATAAGACGGATTGCTATTAGGTGGGTTTTGGTTTTCATTCCCCCGGTTATACCTCAAATTGACCATTCGATTACGATGATACTGTCTATCGTTTTCGTGGTCCTCCAGTAAATTGGCCATTCCCTGTATGGTCTTTATTTGTCCCTGTCTCCTGGCCCTCTGTATTGCGTCTTCATAGTGATATCCCAGTTGAATGACTAGGGATTCTTCGGGTATCTTTGGTTCGAGGTTTCGAGCTAGACAGACCTTGCCCAAGAAGTATGATGTTAGTGTATGCCCAGCCTGTGGCTCATATCTTCCGTTGCTTATGTCGTTTCTTACCACATTTTGGGTCGATTCTGACCAGTATTTTTCACGGAACAATGTTTTGAACTCTTGTGTACAGCTGATTTCTGGTCGTGTGGCTGTCCACCAATTGTCGTTCGTGTCTCGAAACATCTCATCGATAAGACTCCTCACTGTTGTCCATCTGGTATCTCTATTCCTCTCTATGAGCTCCTCCACTCTTTTCAGAAATTCTATGGGGTTTCTTCGATAACTCTTAAAGTTGATCACTTCCCTATTTTCGTTCGTAAAGATGTGAGTGCTACTGCAAGGCTTCTCCCTCAAAGCGTCTAGTTCCTCTTGCATCTGTTTCTCCTTCTGACTGATTTCTCTAATTTTTTCTTTATTTTCTTGCGTTTTCTCATCAATCTTGTTGATAGTGGTATATACCCTTCCAACGCGTTCGCTGATATCAGTCTGGATTTCCTTGTGCCTCTCCTTCAGCTCCTGAAGCACCTCCTGTTTATTTTTGCTACACTCTTCGGTGTTGGTCTTCTGTAGTTCTTGGATCCTGAGAATTCCTTCCTCCTGGACGTGGTTTATTTTTTCAGTCAACTCTTCCTGGACGTGTATTACAGTTTCGTTCGTCTCAGTTATAGTCTGTTTGATTTCCTCTTTACATTCCGCCAACTGTTGCCTCCATTCATCCTTTGATTTCTCACCTTCTTCCTTCAATTGTTTTTGGAGTGTTTCACAATTATTTTCTATCTTGTTATTTAACACTTCAAGATCCTTTTTTATCTGCTTCTTCAGCTCCTCACTCTTCTTTTCTAACGCCTCTTGGCTGCTTTCCATTTTGTTATTCAGGAGCTCTATATTCTTCTCCAAAAATTTCCTGTCTTCCTTCCTTCCCTCTTGCAATGACTCTAATTTTTTATTCAATTCTTCTTTGTCCTCCTTCCTTCCCTCCTGTAAGGATTCTAATTTTGTATTGGTTGAGTAATTTTTTATTCAAGAATTCTCTGTCTTGTTTCCTTCCCTCTTGCAGTGATTCTAATTTTGTATTCAATTCTTCCTTGTCCTGTCTTCTCTTTTCCTTGTCTTGGTACATTTGTTCCATCATCCTCCTGAACATCTCCTGCGTGCTCAGGTCTTCTTTCTGAGTGGGTTTGCTAGGTTGGTCCCCTACCATTACTTCCACTTCCGGTTCTGGTTGAGTTGGGTTTCCTGGTTGGTTTTCCTGAACATCCTCTTCGAATAGCTCCCCGATTATTTCTTCAATTTCTTCCATCTCTTCCGGTTGATCTTCCCCTTCAATTCCTTTCTGTTTGTCCTTCCTGGTAACCATTGAGTGTCTCTTCATAGCCGCCGTTGGCCTTCTTTTACGGCCTCACCGGTTGGTCGCCAATCTGTAACGTAAAAATTGATGACGTCCTCGTCTTCGTTCAAACCTCACCTGGTATTCGTCAATCTGTAACGAGACGATTCGATCGTACCTGCAAAATGTGTACAATTTGTATGTGTTTTGTATGATTAGTGCGTTCGCCTCGCACTGGGTCGTTACAGTAATGTTGTGGCTAGCGATGTTCGTAGCGTAGATATAATCACCTGTATACTACGGCAGTAACCTTACCTGTTATTTATAGGGGTGTGATAATCCCGGGTGGCGCCAAGTCGTTTTTCAAAACAACTAAAATTATGGTTAAACAAGTTATCAGCGTTGCGGGATGGTGCATTCAAATAGTTCCCGCTCGCACGGCCGTCCCAATCGTCGCTTCTGCTGTGTGACTGACAACCTGTTTGCTGCTACGATTTATTCTTAAACACAAGTAATTGATATATAGCACTCCCTATGAAATGATAACGACGGTTACTCCCTGTAATAATTATTTTTTAATGGGTGATAACTGAAAACATTCACATTTACAATAATACAATGATAAATTCGCACCGACTGATTACATGAGATCTTGCCTTCAGGTTTGGCGAAGTGATTTAGGAACCATTTAACCTTGCATTGCTGCTTACGTTAAGCGTATTACAGTTATTTTTGGTTTCCCAAATCGTGGATCCTTGTGGCTATGAGTTAAAGAACTCCAATGGTTACAATAAAAATATATATTACCTTAATCTAAGTGTACATAAATAATAATGTGTGCTGTTACAATCTGTTGTGTTGTGTCGTAAAAGTGTTCTGTAAGTTCATGTTTAATTCATAGGTTATAATCAATGTTAACAAGGTTCTATTAAGTGTTAATTTGCTCAAATATTCTATGAAAGAGAAATATTGTTTCTATAGTGCGGTAAATTTACCTTTCAAAATTATTTAAAGTGATTAGGGTTGGTGGAAAATAAATAATTTGATGGTACTTAACACCTCAATGTGTCTAAGTGCCTTCGTTGTTTAATCGGGTAGGATGTGGCTGCATACATTCAGTTTTCATGGATTTTGGGCTTCAAAAGATTGAGCGTCTGTTTCGTCATGGGTCTTGACATTCTTTTCAAAGATATTTTCTATTTAATTGGCCTTGGGTCTTGAATTATCTGCTACAACGGTCATCTGCTTCTACAACGATCAAGTTCAGCAACTTTTAATAACTATTTGTGATTTACACTGAAAAAACGCTCTTCCAAATATTTGCATCTGCATTGGCTTAATGACGCTTCGCTTCCTTTTAATTCCAACGGTAATCTCGTCTTCAACCGCCGTTTCCATAGTAACGGTATGATTCTGATTGGTTGATTTTCAGATGATGTAGTGTTATCAAAATTCGAATTCTTCATATATGTTCTGATTGCTGTTATTGCTCCATCTTCCTTCCTGGTTATTAAATATTGTCACTATAGTATTTATTCGCGTTCATAGATTTTTTTGATACCCCACAAGCTTGGGTAATTTCAGATTTTGAGTTTTTACAATTATGTTAATGCTTGTTAATTGCCTTTCTTTTTGTATAATAATGCTTATTACTATATTTTGTGTTTAGTAGTAAGTAAGTAAGTAAGTAGTGTTGTTTACTTGTCAATATTGCTTTCTCTATTTTAATCTTTAAAACATAACATTAGGCTTATGGACTGCAAATTTCATTCAGCCATATCCTATTCATAACATTAACATGAACAATTCTTTATAAGTTATTAGAGTTATTATTTTGATCAAGAAATATCATCACTTCCTTCTACCTTATCCTTATTTGCTAATTTTTTGTTTACAACACGTATTATTTTTGTTGTGATAAACAACATCACTTTTTATTAAATTGATAACAGTCCCTTATAACTTAGGTGTCTTTGTTAGTTTTTGATTTCTTAATCTTTAAACAATTTTTACATTCTCTCCATGTTAACACCTTCAATTTATTCTTTTCTGGGATCCTCCCTTTTTACTTACTACCGGCTATAATTAAACTTAACTCTATTGAACATCTTTTCTTAAATAATAAAGTCATCATCACTTCTAGTGTTTACCATACCTTATTCTATAATTCACACTTAATACTATTTTTCACCAGCTATTTATTCACCGTTAATTTCCCACTTTTATCTTACCTTCACTTTTAAATTATTTATTGTTAATTATAATTTAACTAGCGTAACACTTCACTTTGGGGTTTTTACACCTACACCATTGCACTGTATCACTGTTTATACTATTTGTTTTCTGGTGGGTGATCCCTATACTTATTTCTCTTTCATATCCTTAATACTAATGACAATTAATACTTAATAACTAATAACAATTTTATCTGTGGTTTAGGTTGCCTTTTTATCACCTTAATCCTTAGTAATGTTTCTTCACTAGGTCATTTTGTCTATTAATGGGTAGTAACCGTTACCTTTCCTTTCTCCGGATAACCATTGTTTTGGTTTCAATATTCTTCTTGAGTGCTTTATTACTTGTTTTATGAACCATTATTGGTTTTCACTTCTGCTTGTCTCCCTCCTTTTCATTTTCATTATTTGATTAATACATTGGGTTTTTCCATCCTTTTCTTTGGGTGTTTTGGGGTCGTTTAAACCCATGAACTTGTTTCCTTTTGGTTTGGGTTTATTACTTTCTTATTCTCGTTGGTTATTTGTGTGGTTCCCTTCTTCATTTGTTTCCTGTTGTTGGGTCAATCACTTGGGTTAGGTCAAAGTCGTCGTTTGTCGAGTCATATTCCTTATATTTTAATTAAATCAATCAGTTTATTTGATAAGAAGTATTTTTACATTTATAAATATATTTTTTATCCCTGGTACTGGGTTGGCTATTTGTGTCGTAACAATATATATATTATGTAACATGACATAAGATAGTGAAAATACATTGATAATTAATAATAAAACAAAGAAGCTGAAGACAAGAAGAAAGGTCAAGAAACTATAACTCAGCGATTAATAACCAAATTACAAAATGACAAATGACTAATAAACTGACGATGACTTGACCCAATAGATTGGATAAACACAAAAATAAAATGGAACAAGGAAGAAGGAACCAGAAACCAGATGTAATCAAGAAAGTAATAACGAACATTGTAATCCCCAAATTATGACTACAAAATGTATGTAAACAAATGCACTAAAATAGTTAGTGCATAAATGAGATGTACCTATGTTAATAATAACAAATAAGATAGTAATATTATATGAATGAAGAAAATGTACTTATAAATATAAGGTAGGGAGTTAACAATAAACATACCCAAATGAATAGTGATAAACATAGTCAAAACCAGTAAACCATACTCTGAGGCAAATAAAGGCCATAGTTAATAATCAAAAGTGATCAAAGTTAATGGAAAATAAATTAATTACTCATAACCAATAACCACACGATGATGTTAAAATAATTAGACAACATAGTGAATAATATCAAGTGAGTGGAATAAAGAGTGTATCAATATAAATAAGTGGTGACATGCTAGGTATAGCATGTTATAAAAAAAGTGAAAGTGAATAAATAAAAAAACCTTCTATGAAGGAAAAAGTGTAGTGGGTGAACAGAAAAAGGTATTTTAAATGTAGACTGTAATAAAATATCTAAACAACCTGTGATAAACTTTATGTTAGCCAGTAAGATGAACTAATTGTACTGTGATTAATTTAAGTAATAGTAAGAATTATAAAATAAGATAAAAATTAAGTCATTAGAATGAATGGTAAATAAGAAAGATTGACACTGTATTCTAGTGAAGGAATTAATGAGTAAAGTATGTTGTGTAAGGTACAGTTTAACAGTAGTATTATAAGAGTTTTGTTATTGTTTAAAAAAACTATATAATGTAATAAATTATAAGTTAAACGAGATAGTAGAAAGAAACAGAAAAGTAGTTAGAAGTTTAATTTCAGGCTTGAACCTGGCAAGAAAATGTTTATTCTTATAATATGAGGTGTAGTTAGAATCACCAATGTTTTATTATTTGTTTCTATTAAAAAATTGTTTTAATGTACCATATATAAAGTTAATAAGTTACAAAGAATGTTAAATAGTAGTAGGGGGAGATCTAGGCTCTAGGCCTAACATTTAATGAAGGAACTTTGTAAATGTAAAAGCAAAACAATAGCCCAGTATCAATCAGAATATACCAAATGTTTAAACTAAGTAGGTATACCTAATACAAAAATGTATAAATAACATCCAGTTTTAGATTAAATATATAAGAAATATAAATAAGAAAAATAACAAAAATGTGAATAACTATTCAAAAGTAACCATGAGGGGTATCAAAATTATCCTTAACAAAAAATAAGAACAATGGTATTCATGTAATTAACATAACTACTAATATAAGAAAGAAATCTTAATTTGAAGATATTTTATGGATTTAAACCAAAATAAAACGTTAGAATATAACAATGACATAAAATAACGACCAATGAGAATTAGCATAATTTAATAGGTAACCATAGCAACTGAAATTTATTACCAAAAAACCGTTGGAATTCTAATTAATCCATTATTGACCGACGCGGAGGGTGGATGTATGCAGCTCTCAATCCGAATTTAACTATAAAAACATAAATTTTAATAAAACCAAGAAGGAAGAAGTATTGTAAAAGCATTCCATATAACACCTGATGAATTAACCAGTATTAAAATATTCACAACATAAAAATAACAGTAAAAATAAGAAGACTTCGAAGGAACGTAACAGACGACTCATCCCGAAGGAAGAAGGGGATCGACCTACTTCAACCTGAGAATACGAATGACTACGGAACAAGAGGGAAACCGAACTTGAATTGAAGACCATCTGAACGGGAATTGAGAAACATCCGAGGAGGAGAAGACGACTAAACCTATCCGGAAGAAGTAGACGAACTTCGAAGAAGCCATAACGAGAACCCGATGAGTATAAACTAATAATTTCACTTAAAAACGAGTTCCCCTTTATCCATAATAACGAGTTAAAATTTTTACTTCACTGATCACAATTTTGAACAAGAACTGAAGGTAATTAAAATATCACTATTAATAAAACTTAATCAATTAACAACCTTTGAAACTGATTTATAATAAATTATTAATGAACATAACTTGCTGTCAAAATTCTAACCAAACACTATTCTAATTCTCATTGCCGATAACTTACTTGTATGTATTAGTGTATTAAATATTGTGTACCTAGTTTTAAGAAATATTATAATTTTGTGCATTTTAACCGATAATCCAACTCCTGTAGTCAAAAGGACTTTAACACGCCTTGTGACAAATAATCATTGTGAACATAAACAATATCCGCCATACTGGCATCTCTACAAACGACTGAGCATACCAACTGAGCAATTGTAAAAGCCGGCATCAATATAAATTAATGTACCATTGAATAACGTAAATTGAAAGGGTTTAATAAATCTTATTGTTCTTCAACACTGTATGTTTGATTCGTATAAAATAAAGTAATATATAGAGAATTATTAAATTGAAAACAACAAAACACCACAGTTAGCGAAGTCGACACTGCAAGACGGCGTGAGCCAATCAGGTGACGAGGCGGTAAGATTCAAACTGAACGCTGAGAGATACGGTTTGTCCGTAAGTATTAAGAAAAAGTACGACCCGACTCGCTATATACGAATAACATTCACAGAAGTAACTTAACTGATTAATACCCACAATTACACGCTTATACTATACTACGAACGCAACGAGCGATTTAAAAAACGCTCGTCACACATATTTACGATACGAGTACACGATTGGGTGACAAAGACAATTATAAAAACACCCACGTAAAAGGTACGTATACAATATATATATATAGTGAAATATCTTAAAGAATCAGTATAGTTAGTAGTTATTCTGTTTTTGCATTTGACTAATGAGAATTAGAAAAATTAACTTTATTAATTTCATGTCTGCTGAAGCAGGGAATTGAATTACTTTTCTATAATCAAAGAAGTCTGCGACAATTGTAGAATTTGTAGAAAATAAAATAACTGATCTGGGTCTTCACTTGTTTATGAGAAAAATATTGTTTGTAAAATAAATATAAGTAGCAAGCATTGATTGTTAATCAGTATATTTAGCAGAAATGTCTCTTTTGTTCTGAAAATGTTATACTGAACTCGTGTAAAGCACTGCAAATATGTAAGAATGGATTGTAACCATGTAAAGAATAAGATGTTATATTCTGGTACAATAATTGTCTTGTTGATACATCCTCTTCATTCACTTTTTTAAATATTATATACACAGTGTATACTCAAACTTTCACTAGTGAACAATTACTTTTGGTTTTATGTCCCAAACGTTTTGACGTGGTGTCTGTCTTCCTCTGTATTTCAAATCCCACTGAGGAAGACAGATACCACGTCAAAACGTTTGGGACATAAAACCAAAAGTAAGTGTTCACTAGTGAAAGTTTGAGTATATATATAATATTCTGGTACAGTTGAACATTTTATGGAAAAGTAGACAGATATCAACAATATAAAATAGAATGTTTTCAGTTGTTTATTGTCGGTACAAATGAGTATGAATGTGTTGATAGTAGTATTTTCTGTACATGGTTTTACTATTTGGATAGAAAACAAAAATCTGGAATCTATGAGAACCAGATTCAATGAATTTTATACAATTTTATACAATTTTTTGTAGGTATACCGAGGTACAACATTAGCTACTGAAATCCCTATACTAGATGTTCCATCTTCAGTTCAGTCAGTATATACAGACAGCAGTATACCTCAAATTCCTGGTAATGTGATTTTAAAATTTGTTCTTTGAAGTATGTTTTTTGGTCATTTACTATATTTGTACATATTACAAATATAAGAAACTTTATCTTAGTTTAGTATTTATTCTTTAATACAAGGCACAGCATTATAGGTTATGCACAAAATCATTTTTTAGTCTGTATAATTTTAATTTTTTATAGAATAATATGAATGTAATGAATGCTGTTATATGAAGTCTGTACAGAAACTATCCTACCTTAATTCCTTAATTTTTTTATGGTAATTAGTGACAATCTAGACGTTCCAACAGTGTGTATATGCAGAAAAGACTTTCATGTGCATGCACAATTTTGTGTTTCCTCATAGTGCCACCAGTCACATCAGTAATACCAGAAAGTCACACAGTGCAACACATGTTTGTTGGATTCAGGGGTGCCCACAGGGGGGGGGGATCATAGTGCAAGTTGCGCATTGAGAATTTTTGGGGGGGTTTTTTCGGGTGTATTTTAAGGATTTTTTGAAGAATAACATTTTAAATCCAACATCGATAGAAATTTTTACCGTGTTTGTGCAACAAACTAAGCTATTAGTAAAAAACTAAAGCAATTGCATATCTTTATGATTGTTTTAACGAACTGGCAGCATAAATGTCTCTACCAGTACAACTAGTAGTAAATTTTGTTTTGGAATTTGGAAAACTGACCCTGGCAGCCTGCAGCAACATCGTGTCAGTGAGTCAGAGGGTACGTGAATAATAAATCGGGAATGTAAAAATGTGTGCGTGCGCTAAGCTTGTAGACCGGCGGGCAGTGGGGGGGACTTTTCAATTGGGGGGGAGTGCTGAGACTTTTTGGGGGGATTTGCGCATTGGACCTTGGGGGGGGATGGGCACCCCTGGTTGGATTCTCATTTTCTTTACAATGACCGAACACTTGGAGCAATGATACTGCATCAAGTTCTGTCAGAAACTAGGGGACACCCAAGCAGAAACCATCCAAAAGATTCAGCAGGCTTTTAACAATGATGGAATGGGTTACGCAAATTAAACAGTGGTACAGCCGCTTCAGAGATGGCCGCGTGTCTGTGGAGAGTGACCAGCGTTCTGGGAGACCATCAACAAACCGAAATGCTACCGTTATTGAGAAAGTGCAAACACTGATCATGAAGGACCATTGTTTGACAGTCCAGGAAATTGGTGATGAGGTTGGGATCAGCGTTGGTTCCACAGACAGAATTCCAAATGATTATTTGGGCTTGCACAGTGAGGCTACAAAATATATACAGACATTGTACATTGACTTGAGGATGCTTGTTGGATAGTGATCTATGGAGGAACCAAACTGAATACAAGACAGTAAAATAATTACTATATTGTGGTTACATTTTTTGTATAATATACTTTACACTTTTTATCTAAATCATATTTAAATAGTAATTATCCAACAGAAACCCAATAATCCATTCACATTAGCTA
The DNA here is from genome assembly GCA_034769895.1 of Magicicada septendecula. NCBI lineage: Eukaryota > Metazoa > Arthropoda > Insecta > Hemiptera > Cicadidae > Magicicada > Magicicada septendecula. Next base: position 796,000,257 of record CM068367.1, on the reverse strand, counting down.
TACAGTTAGTAAAATAATAAGTTTATTAAACTGTTTGCTATATGCACTTAACAGACTTTACAGTAATTATAATATACATATAATGTGTTTTAATAAACTGTGAAACAATTTCCAAATAAATAAACATTACCTTCGTCTCTATTTTATTTAAGTTGCTATCAAGCTATGTTACAGAAAAACTCATTAATAATTTATGAAGTATGCTATTTGTAGCTCATTACATACCACAGTTATCTGGTTTATCATCAGTAGTTGTTCTATTATGTTTGCTGTGTTGATATAACACATTATACCTGAGACTACTTACCTGTCTGTTAAAACATAAGTGAATTCCACCAGCAGATTTATACTTTGTGTTACTTGTAGACTGTAACATCCTGTTATGTCTGTCTTAATAAATGAAATGTACCCCTGTTTGGGTTAATATGGTATTCTGGGGTATATCCTTATTTTAAGACTTGTCTCTGGTAACAGAGATATGTGGGCAACCCCTGATCGAGGGAATTATTGAGTAATTGAGGGGCATAGTGAAAGGGGAAGGCCTGGACAGGAATATATGCATGAGATAAAATGAGGAAGAAGGTGTGTTGTGATTAAGAGATTGTCTTCAGAAGGGAAAAAATTCCAAGCCCGCCAACCTCTGGGTTGAAGAGAAGAAAAAGAAGAAGAGATCTTGGCAGTGCCTTGAAAAATGAATAGACCATTCTTAAAATGGACCTATTTATCCATTGACTTGATGAGGATTTTGTAAACATACAGAAATATACCACTTAGTTATTTTCATGTATCATGTTAAAATATTGCAGATATCAAACATATCTTAGATTAAAAGCTTTAGTGGCTAAAAAAGAGGAGGCATTAAAGCATATTAGTTCATTTATTTGTAGGAATGTTGTAATAAAACATTTAAATTTAATTCATTTAAATCTTGTCTTCATAATTATGCTGAATTATAGAATTTTATAATTTTGTATTTATATTTAATGGTTTCAACAAAACCATTAAATTCATATAAACAAAATCAATTGATGTACTGAAAACATTTTTCATACAATATTTTAGTTATACTTTGTTGAATATTCTAAATGACATATTTTTAAATATTTGTACAAAATTTGTTTTTATAAATTTATACATATTTGGAATGTACTGATGTGCAGGAATCACAGTAGCATGTGGCTCTCAGGTGTTAGTTTTTCGTAATTGTCGACCATACTTTAAGTTCAGCTTACCACCACTAGAATGCAGTAGTTTAGAAACAGATCTGTGGAGACAAAAAAGTCAGACAGGACAGTTAGTAGAGCTGCTGCAAGAACTAAGTACAGAGCTAGGTTATTCAAATCTCAGTGCACCGTCCCAAGCACTTTTGGCATTGGAGCCATCTCTTAGAGAGGAATTTGCCTACAAACATAGACATTGTTCTATTAAGAAACAGGTTAGAATAAAGTGTTACTTATATATGTTTTCATACTACTAAAATTGTCTTTGACGTGTTGTGTTCAACTCTTTATATATAGAGGTAAGAACTGTAAGGATTCTGCTGGTTACTACAAAGTAAAAGAAAGTAAAATAATATCTTCATTTTTGCACACAGATATTTTTCTCTTTATTCATGGTAGAGACACAAGGCCGAATTTTGATATTTATACACTTTATTTTCATTTTCTTGTGACTTTAATATACTTGGATTTATTGTCTAAAATATTAGTCGTTAGACTCTGTGTGTCATTTGTGTGCTTGTTAGGGTAATAGAGTTATTTTGTTTTACCTTTATAAGTATGTCTGTGAGATAATAGTTTAAAAAGATGGAAAGTAAGACGGCTTTCTTACATGATAATTTAATAGCCTGTGGTGAGCTCGAAAGCAGCAGCATGCAGAATTGCTAATCAGACATAAATAATATAAAAAAATGACTTACCGTATCTCACGACTGGGTGATCCTGACACTCAAGGCAGGATAGACTGGTTGGGAAAAGGATGGGTGAAATGCATGGATTTCTACCTGCCGAGAAAGACCCGACTCGTGGACGATGACACTGAGATGGCTGGCGTGCGACAGAGCTAAAAGTTCACGTGCAGGTATGAGCTCTACAAAGCCATAGTGCCAACCTCGGAAAATGAAAAGAATGACCGGTTCGATCCGAAATATCGAACACCGGCCCCCGTTGACCGCAATGGGTCAACCACCAACTACACCAAAAGACATGGCCAAAAATGCAGTACAAAAATTTGACTTTTGGTGAACAGGAACATTCTCTGAAAATTACCCTCCAACCTAGGAGGGGGTCACACGCAAACACAAGAAAGTACAAACATACAGAAAACATGCAGTGAATCAGAAAATATGCCAAATAACTCCGCCGCGGGCGCATCGACCAGGCGAGCAATCCGAAAGGTTCGGGTAGAGCAGACAAAACCCAAAACATACAATAAACAATGGCCCAGCCAAACACAATGTAAAACTCAGCAAATCAACTTAGTTAGTTCCCTAGTTTTTTTACATTTTTTTTCTTTTTTTTTGTTGTTCCCTTTATTCCCCCCTTTTTTTTCCATTTTTTTTTTTTACTTATTTTGTTGTTGTTGATTTGTTGAGCATCCATAACTCCCAATGAACTGGCACAACGCCATGCCAGAAACATTCCACAATGTAAAATTCACTGCGGACAACAGCTGGAAGGAATCACCTGGGAAATCCCAGCAAAGTGTCCAGTAAGTCCACAACAATCATTGAAATTAATTCTGCTCACCCGAAAAAAAAAAACAAGATAAACCCAATCAAGAAGATATGGGCAACCGGTATAATTTAATAGCCGGTCGTTCAAAAGAACCTGTGGAGGTTTTAACTGAAGCGCGACGAACAACCCCGTCGCTCCCCGGAAACAGCTGAAACTCGGCCAAGAGGCCACATCAGGGGGGGAGAATTCTGTTCCTCCATAACCACCAGGTCCCCAACCATTAAATTTCTTGACTTAGACGACCACTTCGATCGGGCATGAAGTGCCGTCAAGTATTCCAAACGCCACCTTTTCCAAAAGGCTTGGAGCAAAGCGGCAATTTGTTTGTAATGACGGACGGTCCCTTCATTTAATGAAACTTCAGCTTCCGGGGGCGCGGTAATGGGGCGGCCAACCAAAAAATGACCAGGCGTTAGAGCCTGGTAATCACTAGGATCTGAGGATAGGGCAGTCAAAGGACGGGAATTTAAGATTCCCTCAATGCGAATGCATAATGACGAAAATTCTGCTATGGTCAGCGACCTGGTCCCAATCATACGTTTCATGTGAAACTTGGCCGACTGGACAGCCCGTTCCCACAAGCCACCCTGATGAGGGGCAGACGGAGGGATAAATTTAAATTCAATGTTATTGTCAACAGCAAAAGCTGTTATCTGAACTGACTGGTCAGGATTGGAAAGAACATTTTTGAGCTCCCGTTTCAGTTCGGAGCGCGACCCCACAAAATTCCTACCACAATCCGAATACAGTGTTTTCGGAGCCCCACGGCGACTAACAAACCGCCTCAACACATCAATAAACTGGGGCGTTGAAAGATCCATAGCCACTTCAAAGTGAACTGCTTTAGTGGCTAAGCAGATGAAAATGCAGAGATACGCTTTGACTATAGGTGCCTTCCAAACAGCGTAGGCCCGTACCAAAAAGGGGCCAGCATAATCCATGCCGGAAGAATAAAATGGAGGTGCCGGATTAACCCTAGGAACTGGCAGATCCCCCATTAACGGGTTGGTGGGGCGAGGACGCGCCCTGAAACAAGGAAGACATTTCCAAATTATGGTTCTTATTGCCTGACGTGCGGACAAAATCCAATAATTTTGGGCAAGCTGAAATTGAACTTGCAAGGGCCCAGCATGACCTAACCACACATGAGTGTGATGAATTAGCAACCCTACTAGGTGGTGATGCTTGGGCAGTAAAATCGGAAAACGATTTCTAGTAACCGCAGAGTTAGTCAAGCGACCGCGTACTCGAATGAGGCCAAAATCATCTATAAACGGGACCAGGCGCTGAATGCGGACCGGGAGCCGCTTACCTAAACGAAGAGCCGCGAGCTCCTGTCCAAACACGCTGCGCTGAATGTAGCGTAAAATATACTTAACAGCCAACTTCTTCCAATCCATGGCTGTGGAAGCTTCAATCCGCGAAGGCATAGCCCACCTTAAGATGACTGAGGTAACCCCCACCACTAAGGGCCACGAGGACAAGTGCTCAAACAAGTCCACCCGGGGCTCCTGAGTGAGAAACGAAGAGACCTTGGTTTCCAAGGCAACATCTTGCACGTCGTGATTCGGGCGATAATTCATAGGGGGCCAGCATAGAGCATCAAGCTTTAACCAGTCTGGCCCTGACCACCACAATGTCGACGACCGGAGGCTGGAGAGTGACGTACCTCTAGAGGCTAAATCAGCGGGGTTAGAAACACCATGAACATGACGCCAAGATTTAGTATCGGTCCACTCGGTAATGGCAGCCACCCGATTTGCACTAAATGTCTTCAATTTAAAAGTAGGCATATTCAGCCAATCCAAGACAATCGTCGAGTCCGTCCATAAGAAAACTTGACTCAATTGAATACATGATGAGAATAAACCAACATAATGACGAACAAGTTTGGCTAAAAGATAAGCTCCCAACAACTCCAAACGTTGTTGATAAAGTTTTAAGAGGTGCCACTTTAGTTTTAGACGACACCAACGAAACCACCGGAGGACCAGAGTCAGTATAAATGGACAGATAGAGGACGGCCGCGTAACCTAACTAGGAAGCATCACAGAAACCATGCAATATTACCCTTTCAATATGCCCACCTTTAGGGAAGAATGGCCGGGAAATAGTAATTACCGGAAGATGATTCAAAGAGGACAGGAATTGACTCCAATAGTCGTTTAAGTCATCACTTAGAGGAGCATCCCAGTCCAAGCCCTCAGCCCAGAGTTTTTGGAAAAAAGCCTTGGCCCTGAAAATCACTGGCGAAAGCCAACCACATGGGTCAAATAATTGTGCCACCTGAGATAACACGACACGTTTGGTAAATTGAACCTGAGCATTGCTGCAACAGGCCAAAGGAGGAAAGGAGAAGCAATCGGTAAAATGGTCCCAACTTAAACCCAGAATATCCTTATCCTTAGCAACGACGGAATCACTCGGAGCGGCTGATTCAGGTAGGCAGTCGGGTTGATTAGTGCACCATTTTTTCAAATTGAACCCTCCTGAAGACAACAACAGAATTAATTCCCGTTGTAGTTTGCAAAGCTCTGATTTTGAATCAGCGCCAGCAGCAATATCATCCACAAAAATATTACGGCTAAGTACCGCCGCTCCCGCAGGAAAATTAACTGCCTCATCCTGAGCCAGCCGCTGCAAGGTTCGCAACGCCTGAAAAGGGGCGCAAGCCAGCCCGTAAGTGACGGTACGCAAAGCGAAAACCCTTAGTGGGGCGGAAACCTCCTCACACCATAAAATACACAGGTACGCCGAGTCATCAGGATGCATAGCAATTTGGCGGTACATCTGTTCGATGTCGCACGTAAAAACATGGCTAAACCGCCAAAACAAAGTCAAAACGTCGGACAGTAAGGTCTGCAACTTAGGACCGACACATAACACATCATTTAAGGAAATCCCAGAGGACGTCTTCATACTGGCGTCAAACACCACCCTTATTTTAGAAGTATCACCTCTAACTTTAAAGATACCATGATGAGGAATGAAATATTTTGGAAAATTGGGGTCAGACACCAATGACATATGCCCCTGAGCAACATAATCCGTTATAAATTGTACATATTGGCTCTTAAACTGACTGTTCGCAGCAAATTTCCTTTCTAACGCAAAAAACTGAGACATGGCTCCCTTAAGGGAATTTCCCAAAATGTGAGAAGAGTTTTTGAAGAACAGCAAGCGCACCTGGTAACGACCCGACAGCAACCGACTCGTTGACTCCATGTAAAACCTTTCAGCAAAGTGATCCTCTTCAGATAATTGGTGGGGTACAGCTGGAGGCTCTTCGACCTCCCAAAAACGATGAACTTGCTCAATTAGGTTGTTTGTCTCCGTTGATAACGTTGTGATGGAAGGATAAAAGTGGTGGAAATGACAGTGAAGCTGATGTGCAGATACCAGATCCAAAGGAAGGCCAGTGAGACCGCTAGCACAAGTCAATGCACAATTAAGTGAAATTGGGGCTCTACCCATAATCACAAACCCAAAACGTGTCCTAACTGCAACAGGCAAACCTGCACCCAAAGGAATAGTCTCTTCCATAAGAATAGCCGCTACAATATCGGCTCCAAACAACGCATCAATTGGGGCTGCTACATCGAAGGTAGGGTCAGCTAACAAAAGATCTTTTGTAGCCTGCTTAACTTCAGGCAACACCTGGAACCTAGGTGAGTCCGACGAGATCTTAGAAAGAATTATAAAGGCATGGTTAGATGCCACAACCTCGCGTTTTAAAGTTTCCAAGGACAGATGGCACACCTTTTTTGCTTTGGTGGCAATATCACCTACCCCATTGACACTTACTGAAGTGTCAAAACAAGCACACTTTAAGCGAGAGGCACATGCTTCAGTTATGAAAGAAGCATGGGACGCGCTATCCAGGATGGCCCTAACTACAATATAACCACCATTCGGAGACGACAAGACTGCTAGACAGGTGGCTAACAGAACCCCTGCAGGATGGGGCAGAGACACGGTCAGAGTAGTGCTAGACAGATCAACAAGCGATGACTCCGAAGCCTTGAGTTCAGCTGTGTCAGAAATCTGTGAACGAGACGGAGACGGACGGGCACTTTTGAAATGAAGTAAAGTGTGGTGGTACTGAGAGCCACACGTTTTGCACCTATTTTTGCACCAGCCCGAATGTTTATATTGGAGGCACGAAAGACAACATTTTTTATTTTTAAGACTCTGAAATCGAGCCCTAGGGTCCTTACTCAGCCACGCCGGACACTTGAGAAGCAAATGGGTCTGGAAATCGCAATGAAGGCAACGTGAACCAGATGCATCCCGTTGCGTAACCTCCGCAGATAACGTAGACACAGCAAGAGGAGTAGCCTTAGAAAAAGAAACCTTCTGGGTTTTCTGGTGGCTAGTGCTGGGAAGAGCAGGTAAAGCCGATTCCAAAGATGCCTGTTCTTTCTGTTCCGCCATAGCGGTTAAAAATGTCATAATTTCTGTTAGGGCAGGGAGATTCTCTTTGTCCGTAACAGACGCCTCAAAACGTTCACACAATGATAGATCCAGCCTAGACAATACAAAAGACGCATATATTGCTTGATATATATCAGCAATGTTTAGAGCTGACAACGCTGAAAAGTTAGCATTGAAGCTGTCCACCAACTTTCTAATAGACGCAGCTGATCGCATAGAAGCGGCTGGTAACTGAAGCAGATTGGTACAATTAACCCGAGCGGCCAAACGAGGATTGTGATAACGACTTTTAAGAGTTAACAGTGCAAGTGAATAACTATCATCAACTATGGGAAGCGCGGCAACCTTCTCATAAGCCTCACCCTTAAGATGAGTCAGTAAATATAACAATTTTTGCTTCGGAGTGAGGGCAGGACTTTCGTCCACCAATGTGGTGAACTTTGACCAAAACTCGGACCAACATTTGGCCTGGCCATCAAGACAAGGTAACGAAAGCTTCGGCAACTCATGAACAAGCACACCTGAGTGCCCGCCACTTGCCGATGAAAATCGACCGGAACCAACCGGTATCTCTGGTTTTGTTAGTTTGGACGCTAAAATGCTACCCCGGACATAAATATCCTTAAGTTCAGCTACCGCCGCAAAAATGTGGTCCTCGTCCAATCCCTGGGGCAATGACTCGGCCGATAGGTAAGGATCGACCTTACCTAGAAGGTCCTGATATTCTTCGGACAACCTGGAGGCCAAAATACCGGCTTCATGTTGATCCACTGCTCTCAATTGCGGCAACCCTTCCAACTTATTTATCAAATGCTGCAACGCAAGTATTCCCACCGAAGTGGTCTGGTCAAAAGCTGCCAACGACAATTTAGCAGGCATATTGAATTAAAAAATATCGTGCAACCGACAACCACCCTTAATAAAAGAATTAGAAACTGAACAATAATCACGCACCGACTTAGCCTAACAGTGCTCGAGATAACTAGGCATCTCACACAACTACTTTGCATAAACAATACCGAGCAAGATAAATACAAAAGTAAATTAGTGCACGGCAAAATACAACTTACACAATCCAACAGGCAAATAATGCCAAACACAATAAATTAAACACGCAACAAATTGATTTGCAAAGCGCAAAAGCACGACAACAAAAACACAAGTTACACAAGATTACAGCACATACGGTGCAAAATAATGGTACACAAAAGTGCACCCAAAAACAAACATGTATAATACCAAATAGAATAAATACACACAAAACACAGCAAAGTACAATGTACAACAATTCACCAGTTACCGAACCAAACACAATAACTGGGACCCAATAAATGCCAAAATTGATGGTCAACGCATCGTGCATGGACAGGATATCGCATATGCAAAATATAAATCGCACCTAAAGGTAATAGTCATGCCAAAAAATTAAATTAAATACAAAGGCAGGCTACTCCGAAATCCGGATAACCTAAAACCGTTCCCTTTACGCATGACAGTCACAAACACGTAGCGCACAATTTCACGTGGGACGCAAACCGTAACAGGCCGGAAACAAACTTTACCAGACTTGACCCAGTAATTAAACGACTACCCCAAAAAACAAGGTGCAAAATTTTTACACAAAATTTGCCTACCTGGCGATGCACACACGACGACACTGCTGATCACAAGCAATAGCCATAAACGCAAACTCGTAGTTCACATGCCTACGTATTATACCAACGTGCTTCCGTGCAAGCATGCAAATGACAAACATTCATGAAATTTAAAAAATTAACCGCATGCAAAAACACCCACGAGCAGGCACAAAAAACGAAACGGCACGGCACGTTGGTAATTAAAATAAAAATCATGCAGCCAAAACTGACTTACAACCCAATTACTGAAACTCAACCCACCAGCAGCATCATGCACAAAATTACGCAGCACGTGCTCCCAGTCGTGACGGCAAAATATTTAATTGAAAAGCTAGCAACCTCATGAAACCTCTGGTAGTAAATAGATGTGAGATAATAGTTTAAAAAGATGGAAAGTAAGACGGCTTTCTTACATGATAATTTAATAGCCTGTGGTGAGCTCGAAAGCAGCAGCATGCAGAATTGCTAATCAGACATAAATAATATAAAAAAATGACTTACCGTATCTCACGACTGGGTGATCCTGACACTCAAGGCAGGATAGACTGGTTAGGAAAAGGATGGGTGAAATGCATGGATTTCTACCTGCCGACAAAGACCCGACTCGTGGACGATGACACTGAGATGGCTGGCGTGCGACAGAGCTAAAAGTTCACGTGCAGGTATGAGCTCTACAAAGCCATAGTGCCAACCTCGGAAAATGAAAAGAATGACCGGTTCGATCCGAAATATCGAACAATGTCTGATAGCAGTTACAGATGTCTTTACAGCCAAAACATCTTAAAATGTTAAAACTCATGGGAAAAGTCCTTTTTGTGTGAAACTCAAATGTATCATTTTTATGATATTTTTTGAACAAAGAGAACTATCATCAACTTTATTAACATTTATGAAACCCATATCTATGTTCATTTTGATAAATCATATAAAGTTACAGTCACTCAAGGTGGAGTCTTGTAACCCAGTAATCCATAATCAGTGTCTTGGAATGTACAATAATAAATGTTAATCACAATAACTAATTAATCACTTAATAACAGTATCTTAGTTACAGTTGCTCTGCTATTTAAGAATTTATATTTAACTTCTGTTCAGTGATTCCTATTTACACAACACATTTATAGCTTCATGGATTTTGTTGATTAACTAATTATAAGTATAATACTACTGACTCAGAACACTAAGTTTTTTATTGCTAAAAATGTAAAGTTTTTACCTTGTAGCCTGAACAGTTTTCACTTATTACAAGCTTCATCAGAAAGCTTATTGCAAAAATTTTACATTTTTACCAATAAAAAACTTAGTGTTCCGAGTCAGTAGTATTATACTTATAATTACATTTATAGCTTTTATTGGTTGTTTTATTGCTTATTGTCAACTCTGACATATTAGAATTTTGTGTTCATCTCCTCATTACCAGTTCACCACTGGTGTACATATAAGCTAATCTGCACATTTATCATTATATAAAATTGCGTTTGGTGATCTGTTAGAAACTTGTCCTGGAGCACAAGAATAAACAGATGGATGGATGGTTCTGATGGTCTGATCACCAAGTACTTAATCAGTGTCAACAATCTTGTAGAAGTAAGAAAAGATCATCATTAGTTGCACTTGATCGTCCATGGTTTCTTTTATGTTAGCAAACTGGAACTCTTCAAGTATATGGATTGGAATTGTTTCTAGACCATAATAGCAAAAAACACACAATTCACATTTTTTATTAAATTACCTACAAAGTTTGTAACATTTTTAGTAATGCGCTGACAAGGGGGTGGCTGACTAGCTGACTATTTTGAATCTGCTCATAAAAGCATGACAAAACACTTCATGCATCTTTGTTGTGTTCATGTGGCATTTGAATATAGTGTTTGCTTCCCTACGTGAGACAATTTGGACAAGTTGATACCAGTCAGTACATGAGTTGTTTTGTTTTTGTAGCTATAAAATGATTTGTCTCTATGTAAAAAAATAATAATAGGTTTTTTTTTTAAATCATAATGTCAGAAAGAGAGCCACATATTTGGCCATTTTTTAAACAGAAGGTGAAGTGAATAAAGTGGTATGTAATCATTGTCAAGCAGCGATTTTGCATTGTGGTGTTGGTAAATGGGCCAGTAACACTTGTGTTATTGTTGTGATAAACAGTGTTCCAATAGAGCAATCATCTTCACCTTCTCAGTCTTTATTGTCACAGGTGATGAAAAATATCCTTCAGTTGCACTGAACTTGAAGCATAGTGTGCAGTGGGTTAATAAACTGAAGTCATGGTCTCTTCATTTGGTGACAACAAAATTGTATGGCATACTCTGAAATGTCATATATTGCTCAAGTGTATGTGTGTTATCCAGCCAGCACAGTATATAGTGAGAGGCTTTTCTCTGATTATAAGTATAACACTACCAACTCGGAACACAAAGTTTTATATTGGTAAAAATATAAAATTTTTACCTTATAGCCTGAACCAGTTTTCACTTATTATAAGTTTGTCAGAACAGACACAATTAAAATCACACATATTATTCAAAAATATCACACACACACACACACACACACACACACACACACACACACACACACACACACACACACACACACACACACACACACACACACACACACACACACACACACACACACACACACACACACACACACACACACACACAACATTGATCTTTCAAAATACGGCGCCGTCGCCAAGAACAAGATGGACAGCTCTCACAGTGGCAGCCTCTGACTAAGCTTATAATAAGCGAAAACTGATTCAGGCTATAAGAAAAAAATTTTACATTTTTGCCAATATAAAACTTTGTGTTCCTAATCAGTAGTGTTATATTTATAATTAATTAATCAACAGACACATCATGGACAACAAAATCCAAGCTTTTCTCTAAGGCTAGAAATGTTCACAAGGGAACAAGGAATTGGTTCCTTCCTGAATGAGTGAAAAAAAACTGACAATTCTCCTTCACAATTTGCCTTAAATAAATATAGAAATTAAATTATATATTTATTCTAATATTTAAACTTAGTTACTACTGGTGATGTTATTATATACGTTACACATTAATTTAATAACTAATATTGTGACATGTTCAACTCATCTGTAATTATGATGGAAAGAGGCTGAAGAAAGAAAAAAATAGGAGTTTACATACTAAAGTATTTATTGAAACCAAATTAAATGTTATGAGTGTTCATATCCGCTAGTTCAAAGAAAAAGTCTGTTAACATATTGTTGATTTGATATACATGTTTATGTTAATTAAACAAAAGTTTTATTATATTTTGTTATACGTAGTAATAATTGTAACCCGGAAATGTGATCGATTGAATGGTAGTAATTATATAAAATGTGCATTTTTTCTATACTGTATTGTATTAATTTAAAATTAATAATTTTATTAACTTAACAACATAAAGATTTGAGGGAACTAATCATCTTTTTTTTTGCCAAATATTGACTTATTTGCTGCAAAAAAAAGGAATTAGATTACATGAATAATTCATACATCTCTAATCATTTACAATGTTTTTATGGATATCAGCATAAATGTTCACTCAACTTTCTTTTTTGCTCAACAATGAGGAGCTTTGCTCAACAAAAATCTTCAAGCACCCTTTTTGTTAAGTTCATGTTTTGTATAAAATTTGTTCAGTAACTTTTTATCATTGATAACTAATTCATCAGCTGCTCTACTACTCAGCAGTGATTTTTTTTTTACAATTTTACTGGTTTTTCAATGTTAGCATCAATGCATGATGTGCGAAGATGACATTCCCTTCCCTCTTAATGAATTTGTTGATGACTCAAAAAATTGAATGTGTCTCATGCACACACACATCACTTTAAACCTCTGTTAAGAAATTGTGAATTTTATGTAAGGAATTTTTTAAGTTTTGCAAGGAATTTCATACTGACATGCTACTTCACATTAACACTTAACATTATTGCAGTGGAGCTCTGTAATGAAACATGAATGAAGAGCAGAATAGAGATTAATAGCTCACTCCACTTGCTGTAGCCAAAACCTCCTTGTGTGTTTTATGTAAGATGATGCAAACAGGAGGAATGAATGTGATAAATAACAGTTATCACGTATAACAAATTAAAACATTCATCCAGAACACCAGTTTTAATTATTGATGTTAGCATAGTTCTTAAGTCAGGGGTACTTAAAAGCAATAATGTGAACACATTGAGAACTTAACCTTTGATGACAATATTTGCTGGACACTAACTATAGTTAGTGTGCTTCCACTCATGAGACACCTCTTCTTCTTCTTCAACACTACAGCCCAACATGAGCCCTGGGTTCCAACGCCAATCTTCTCCAAGTTTCCTGTCCAATGCCATCTCAGTGTAACCCTTCACATCCATTCTTCTGAGATCTTTTAGCACATCATCCAACCATCTTATCCTAGGTTGGCCCCTCTTTCTGCTTTTATAGACTTGCGCCCTCAGGATTTTCTTTGACATACGCTGATCATTTATCCGCTATAGATGACCTAGCTGTTGTATTCATGGAGCCTTTATGAATCTTACAATGTTCTCATGATTCAATAGATGAAATGCATCTTATGATTTTTTTTTTTCAAACCTTCACGTATGAGACACCATTCTCTCCAAATGACTGCTGAAAATTTACAACTTTATAGGTACTTTCAGATTCATTATTGACAGTAAAAGCCATTGATAATTAAGAAGGTCCAGTAGTCAATTAAACAGTAGTACAAGAAGAATAGTAATTTGACAGATGTGATATAATTAATAGCTTCGTACTTATAATTTCAGAACTTTTAATAATCTGCTTATTCAGTTTTCATAAGATGAGTCACACAAATACAACATAATAAAATAGTAAAAAAAGTGTTTACACTTATTAAATATTAAATGTTGATTAATTTATATGAAAAGTAATTCACAGAATTTTATATAAATAGTAGTTTGCATTTACATCGTAAAAATATTATTTTAGTGATTGTTTTTTCAGACTGTCATAACATGCATGACTACTTTAAATAAAAGTGTGGCTGAAGACAAAGCTGTAGGGACACTTGTTTTAGCAACTGAAAGTTCTCAGCTGTTTATACTTGATCCTGAAGCATTTACAATTGCTGAAAAGTTTATAGTAAGTATGTAAGTTGAAATAACTTTACTTGATTATAAACCTTTTATTTTGTTCTTGGTTTTATCCATCTTCTCCATTCTGATGATTATAATGCTTTGTTATAAAAACAAATTGTTGTTTAGAGTGTAACGGTACATTTCAGTCCACATAATGGTTTGGGGGGAAAACAAATATAAATTTTATTGTTAATTCAAAAGTATAAATAATAATGGTAGAGTTTTGTAACGACGTAGGCAAGTGCAGGAAATTGTATCAAGGTGAACATTGTAGACGCAAAAACAACAGATATATTTAGCCAAACGAACTTTGACCGATGAAGTCACCATTTACATATAATTAAAATGATGATATAATTAAAAATAGTGGTAAAATAGTTGAAAACGAGGTATTTAAAGGTGATATAATGATAATAAATAGTGATGATAATATAGAGATAGTAATTGAGAGTGAGAGAGTAATGGGGGTAGGGGGTTGTAAAAGGGCAGAAACAAGTGGTTATAAGTTAGAGAGAGAGTGTGAAGAGAGTTATTTTGTGGATATGGGGCAGAGGATAAATTTTCCCCGGGTTTATTGTGAACCAAGGTGTTCACTGTTGTTGTTGAAGGGCGAGTGTCCCTTAGAGGAAAACAATGTGTTTTCAAATTTCAAATTGTCCCTTGAGTTTTAATGAGGTTCCTGGAAGAACCAGGAGGTGTTTTAATATAGCAGTACTCTCTGCATGTAGTGATAGAGAAAGAGTGAAATGGGGTGAGAGAGAGTTGTATGTTGATGGGGAGATAAAGTTATTTGAGATCAGTAGAAATTATAAAGAATTAGTAGAAAGGTTAGGTATAGAGAGAGTGGATAATGATATTGAAATCTTACCTTGTGTTGAAGCTGATATAGCAGCAGTAGATGATGATGTTGTTAATGATGAATTTATAACTTACCTAGTGGTGACAGATTATACTAAAGGCGACATGACTATACTCGATGGTGACAAGTTATGTGATATAATAATATGGAATAATCCTGTTGGTATTGTGGAAAAATATGAGAAATTAAATAGTCATTATGTTGATAGTAATAATATAATGTATTTAATAAAAAATGATTTGTGTAGACATAAGACCAGATTGTTATTCGATGATGGAGGGTAAATATTTTATTGTTCATGAACATTGTAACGTATGTCTGTCTGCGTTCCGGTTCTGGTTGAATTGGATTTTCCATTTGGCCCTCCTGTGGGTTTTCTTCTGACAATTCTCCAGTCGTTTCCTCCACTTCTACTTCCTCAACTTCCTCCATTTCTTCTGGGTTTCCTTCTTGGTTTGGTGCTTCCTTCCCTTTGCTCCTCGTAACCATATCGTGCCTATTCATAGCCGCTGTTGACCTTCTTTTACGGCCTCACCGGTTGGTCGCCAATTTGTAACGTATGTCCGCGGTCGTCCCGTCTTCGTTCAAGCCTCACGTTGGAGTCATCAATTTGTAACGTATGTATTCGCAGCGTACCTGCAAAATGTGTACATAAAAATAATGTGTTTGGATGATTAGTGCATTCGCCTCGCACCGGGTCGTTACAGTACTTTTGATGGCTAGCGATGTTCGTAGCGTAGATCTGATCACCTGTATATTACGGCAGTAACCTTACCTGTTATTCTTAGGGGGTGTGACAATCCCGGGTGGCGCCAAGTCGTTTTACAAAACAACTAAAAATTGTGTTTGAACAAGTTATCAGCGTTGCGGGTTGGTGCATTCAAATAGTTCCCGCTCGCACGGCCGTCACAATCGTCGCTTCTGGCTGTGTGTCTGACAACCTGCTTACTGCTATGACTTATTCATAAACACAAGTAATTATTATATAGCACTCCCTATGAAATGATAACGCTGGTTACTCCCTGTAATAAATATTTTTTAATGGGTGATAATTGAAAACATTTACAATTACAGCAAAATAATTATCAACTGGTTACATGAGATCTTGTTTTCAGGGCGGCGAATTGATTTAGAAACCATTTAACCTAGCGTCACTGTTTACGTTAGGCGTATTACAATGTTTTGGTTTCAAAATCCGTGGATTCTTTTGGCTATGAGTTAAAGAACTACAATGGTTACAATAAAAATACAAATTACCTTAATCTAAGTGTACATTAAAGATAAAGTGTGCTGTTACAATCTGTTGTGTTGTGTCGTAAAAGTGTTCTGTAAGTTCGTGTTTTATTCTTAGGTTATTCAATGTTAACAAAGTTTCTTTACGTTTTAATTTAATCAAATATTCTATGAAAGAGAAATACTGTTTATATAGTGTGGTAATTTTACCTTTCAAAATTATTTAAAGTGATTAGGGTTGTTGGAAAATAAATAATTGGATAGTACTTAACACTTCAACGAGTCTAGATGTCTTCGGAGTTTATTCAAGATAGGGTTTGGCTGCATAAATTCAGTTTTCTTGGATTTTGGGCTTCACTAAATGTGGCATCTTTTTCGTCATGTTTTTTGACGTTCTTTTCAAGTATAATTTCAGTTTAATTGGTCTTGGGTCTTGACATATCTGCTGCAACGGTCATCTGCTTCTTTAGTGATCGATTTCAGCAACTTTGAATAATTATTTTCACGGTTTACACTGAAAAAACGCTCTTCCAAACTTTTGCATCTGTATTGGCTTGATGACGCTTCGCTTCTCTCTATTTCCAACGGTATTTTCTGTCTTCAACCGCCGTTTCCATAGTAACGGTATTATTCGGATTGGTTGATTTTGAGTTGATGTATTGTTATCAAAAATTCGAATTCTTCGTATATCTTCTGATTACTGTTATTCCTCCATCTTCCTTCCTGGTTAATAAATATTGTCACTATAGTATTTATTCCCGTTCATAGACTATTTTGATACCCCACAAGCTTGGGTAATTTCAGATTTTAAGTTTTTACAATTATGTTAATGCTTGTTAATTACATTTCTTTTTATATAATAATGCCTATTACAATATTTTGTGTTATAAATGATCTACAATTTATTCTTGGTGATTCCTTCACCTCAGATTTTCTAAATTCTGATTCAATTTGTTATAATTTTTGGTTGTTTGGTTCTGACAGTTATGTTTTTTCTAGGCCTAGGTAGCCATTATAATAATTTACTTATTTCGTTCAAATCACATTTTGGTTCAGCCTATTGGGCCTTACTTTATTTTTATTAGTTGTGTTGTGTTTTGAGTCTGTAGGTGTGTTGTTTATTGTTCAATATTGCTTTCTCTATTTCAATCTTTAAAACATAATATTAGGCTTATGGACTGCACATTTCATTCAGCCATATCCTCTTCATAACATTAACATGAACACAATTTTTGTTTATAAGTTATTAGAGTTATTGTTTTGATTAAAGAACATTATCACTCCCTTCTAACTTATCCTTATTTGCTAATTTTTTTTTGTTCATAACACATATTATTTGTGTTGTGATAAACAACCTCATTTGCTATGAAATTAATAACAATTCTTTATAATTTTAGGTATCTTTGTTAGTTTTTTGACTTCTTAATCTCTAAACAATTTTTATATTCCCTCCATGGTAACACCTTCAATTTATTCTATTCTGGAATCCTCCCTTTTTACTTACTACTGACTATAATTAAACTTAGCTCTATTGAACATCTTTTTTAAATAAAAAGTCATCACTTCTAGTGTTTACTATACCTTATACTATAATTCACTCTTAATACTATTTATTCATCAGCTATTTATTCACTGTTAATTTCCAATCTTTCTCTTACCTTCACTTGTAAATTATTTATTGTTAATTATAACTTCACTAGTGTCACACTTCACTTTGGGGTTCTTACACCTACACTATTGCACTATATCACTGTTTATATCATTTGTTTTATAGTGGGTGACCCCTATACTTATTTCTCTTTCATGACTTAATCCTAATGACAATTAATACTTAATAACTAATACTTACTAACTAATAACAATTCTTATTGGTGGTTTAGGTTGCCTTTTCAATGGGTAGTAACCGTTATCTCTCCTTCCTCCTGATAACCATTGTTTTGGTTTCAATGTTGTTGTTGAGTGCTTTTTTACTTGTTTTGGTGAACCATTCTTGGTTTTCACTTTTCCTTGTTCGTTTAATATATTAGATTTTTTTTCATTCATTTCTTTGGGTATTTTGGGGTCATTTAAACCCGTGAACTTGTTTCCTTTTGGTTTGGGTTTATTATTTTCTTATTCTCGTTGTTTATTTGTGGTTCCCTTCTTGTTTGTTTCTTGATGTTGGGTCAATCACTTGGGTTAGGTTAAAGTCGTCGTATTGTCGTGTTATATTCCTTATATTTTAATTAAATCAATCAGTTTATTTGATAAGAAGTATTTTTACGATTATAAATATATTTTTGATCCCTGGTACTGGGTTGGCTATTTGTGTCGTGACAACATTTAATTATGTGAATAGTGTGGTTTCGAAATGGATTGTATTATGAAATGATTTGTGGTAAATGATAACAGATAATAATTTGGATTGTATATTCTTTTGTGTGTTGATGTCAAATGTATTTGTGTATTGCATTATGGTGTACTCTGTATCTTATGTAAGAGGAATTGGTTTAATAATAATTATAACATTTTTAAGACTAAATAAATGATGAGAGTAAATGTGAAATTTTAAAATGTAATTAAAATAACTTAGTTAAAAAAAAAACTGATTGAATTAAATAATTGGAGAGTAATTAATTAATTTATTAATGTTGTATAAATGAACGTTGGTGATAAGTTTAAATGATTTTCTGAGATTTAGATTCTATAATGAATAGTAAATGATTAAACATACAATATGTTTAGGTGTTGAGTTATACAGTATTGTTATTATGAGGTAAGTTGTGAATTTTCTAATGTAGTTTTCAACGATCATATTAATGATGTAAAAGGTGGTAAAAGATGAAGTTTGGGTGATAATTGTTTCAATGAGGCATTTGAGTCAGTCAAAGTTAATTTAAATGGGGAGACAAAATAAGAATTTTGGAATAAAAGTAATACAGAAACGCGTCAGTAGTAGGGACACAGTAGTGGGAGTGCATGTATGTAGAGAAAGTGAGTGATGTAAATGGAGAGTAAATAGATGGGAGAAGGGTACATAAATTTTGTAGTAAAGGTGGTGTGGTAAGGAGTCCTCAACGCAAGACGTTGTGGCGGGGAGGGGACGTTTTAAAGAGGGTTGCCAGTTACCTGGAAGAAACCAGGAACAGATAAGGGAATGAGTATAACGGAAGGGAACACACATCCTATGTACAAAGAGGGTATCAGGTATTTTATTATAAGAGGAGAGTGATATAAGTAGAGCAGATAAAGTGTTGAAGGGGGTTATTATTGAGAGATTGGTGTCACCCTATGCAAATCTGTTAGTGGTTGTTAGAAGGAAGAAAGGGAGTAAGGTTATATGTATAAATGCCCATTCAATAACTCAAATCATTGTGAATGACGGAGAATCACCCAAACTAATTGATGATGAAAATGTGAAATAAAAAAAAATTCATAGTGGAAATGTAATAATAAATGAAATGTGATGTAAAATGAATGTTGATAATAAATTTGAATTTGTGGAGAATCTAATTGTATAAGAAGTGGTAAATAATTAAAGGTTGAGTATTAACAGGTTTAATTGAAATTAAAGTTTTGGAATGTTTGGAAATTTTATTCAGATGCAACTGAGATGTTTATTTTAATGTAATGAAGTTTATGCTCATTGTGAGTGTTTACTATGTTTTATTATGTTAGTGTGAATGGAATAAATTTAGTATGCTATTATAGTGACGGCATGTTGTTGCTATAGATAGTGGTAAGGGTTTGATTGTGTAACATCTATGAATGTTACAATCAAAGGAGGCCCAAATAGGGCGTGATATACACTGTACACAAATATTATATAATATTATATTATATGGAAAATTGATAAGGTACAGTGTATAAAAAAAAATGATTTGTTAAAACATGCTCAAATGACAGATTTCCCCACATTTCGGGCGATTACTGCTTCACCAACACTAATTGTGGTTTTGGACGACAACCAGTTGTGAGCAGGTATTGTAAACCTGACCATGGTTGGTTGCCTTTTAAAACATTGGTTTGAATTAGAGATTAACAGGGGGGGGGGTGAATCAAGGGGAAATCATACCGGAACTATGGAACAGCGGCTATCACCCGTTCGCATAGGAACAAATAAAAGGGTGATCGACCGTTTTAAGGTTTTAATATATAATCAGTAAGATTTTGTAAACCCTTAGGGGTAACCTTATCTGAACTTTAAATGTAATGCCCAAGCAAGGACAGGAGACGACAAAATTCCTCCTTAATTTCAGTTCTTGTGGGGGCAACTGGGCACTACAGTCTAGGGGGGACCATAGTGTGTGTGGAAGGAGGTTACTAAATTATTAGTAATGAGTTAATGAATGTTAAATACATTGTGTTGATGATGTTGATCTGAGGAGATAACTAAATGATTTGTATTGAATTAAGGAATATTATGACAATGGAAGATGATTGACATTTTCAAGTAGATAATTTGTTCTGAAGTAGTAGACTTAAATGTGTTTTATTCTATATAAGAATTTTATTAATGAATTTAATTGTTTTGAAATATGAATTCTATGAGGGAAGGTATTTGTACTGTTGTAATGGGAAATGTTTATTTAAATTCTGATAGAATCAGAGAAATATTTTGAATTTTGGGAATAAGATGTAACAAGAGAAGGGTATGAAGAATGTTGATATTGAGGTTGAATGTTTTATATTTTGTTATAATAAATATGGTATTCATATATACGTTAGAAGTTGAAAGGAAAACCAGTGCTTCTTAACGCAAATCAGCACACAGCTAAGGGGAAACAGATCAGTTAGGGATATAGTATTATACCAGGCCACGATTTGATTTTTAATTTGATGTTTCAGAGTCTGGTGATGCTGTGGTGGCGGTCCTGAGCTGGCCTGCGCGTCAGAGCAGGAGCGTCACGAGCCTGTCTGGCCTTGTGGTTTTGGGATCTCGAGAGAGAAGTCCAGTAAGGTCATTCAGGTGCGGTCACAGTCACTGGACCAGAGGTAAGTTAACTATTTTTTTTAATATAAACTGTAAAGGGGGTTGTGGCGACATATCCCGACTGATCCCTTTAGGAAGTATGAGTGTGTCAATGAGAGTTTTTATGCTTCGGCATAAAACCTCTCATTGAGGGGGTATTGTAATGGTACATTTCAGTCCACATAGTGGTTTGGGGGGAAAACAAATATAAATTTTATTGTTAATTCAAAAGTATAAATAATAATGGTAGAGTTTTGTAACGACGTAGGCAAGTGCAGGAAATTGTATGAAGGTCAACATTGTAGACGCAAAAACAACAGATATATTTAGCCAAACGAACTTTGACTGATGAAGTCACCATTTACATAACAGCCAAGCCTATAAAGACGTCACTTGGAATGCAGTGCGTAATTCGCCTCGCTTTGAAAACTGGTTCGTCATATTCAGAAGACAATAAGATTTGGTCACGTGATCCCCTCTCCACCTCAGAAAATAACGCAGTACATTCGTCCCAGTCACGTAATACAGCTAGTGCCAGCCGGTCACAGATAAAAGTTCCGAAACGAAATCGCGGGTGCACCCATTCAAAAATGTAAAAGTATTAACAAAAATCGGAACGGAATTGCCAGAAATTAATTAACAGTTATGATGTAAAAGCACGTTATTTCAGCGAAGTGCGGGAGACCAAGAAATAGCAGGAATGATCGAAAGTGCGCAGTAAGATGGACTTACCTGTTGTAACCAGATAAGTAATAGAACGAGGCATCATATAACTTCTTCAGTCAGAAATAAATTCAAAACCATTACAAATTTTGTTAAAAGAACTGTTTTACTAAAATGAGCTCAAAAGGGGAATACAACATATGTACCGCATGAAAGCGTGCATGGTTGAGTGAGTGTTAAGAATCTATATTTAAGAAGTGCTGGGTTGTGATCTATTATATATATACAATTTAATTTGAAGATTTATCATACTGTATTTTGATGGGAGAGTAAAATGTTGAGGGTAATAATTACTTCTAACTTGATTCTATAAATTGCGCCTCATGGCCGAGTAGATGTTTTCATTCTTTCGAAGCAGGATTTAATGTACAAGTGTTATAAATAAAGTAAAAGGGGAATGTCATTGGTAAACAAAAAATATAAGAGTAATTTATTGAAAATAACACGTACTGCTATTTCCGTTCGCCTAACCGAAACTGGCCCGAAGGTAAGTAAATTTGATATCTCATTGTTGGTAACTAGAAAAGATGGTGTCCGGACAATGGACGAATAAAGTAAATAAAATTAAATAATTCAAAATTAATAAAAAGGAAGTATATTACAAGAGTATATACAGTGTATTGACCCTTTTTGGTACATCCCTGTATATAAGACACCGACGTTATTACGATCTGAGTCTCTATAAACAAATATTTTAAAAAGTGGTAATTTATTTCTCAATGTTTATTCAAAACTGATGTTCGTAATCTATGTTATTGGTAAAGACAGTTTTTAATTACAATGAAGTGATAAATAAATGATACAAAATACCCTTATGTAAGGTGCAATGAGATGGATTGCTAATGGCAAAAATAAAGCTTTCAGGTGTGTAGTTATATTTTTAACACATTTAAATCATAATATATTTTTCTCCCACTTACCTTTCTTCTGCCCAGGGTTACGTCGCACGAACGTTGAATAACAAGTATGATTTCAAGGTTGTCTCAATAACTCACTCGATTCGCTTATATAGAAAACAACTAAGATTTTATTTCATCATCTGTATTTTTAAAAAGGCATGAATTTGTTACTCTTTCTTTCAACATTGACATATTACTGCTTGATATTATTGCATATAATCTAAATATTTATTTCAACATTGTAAACTAATATAATAATTAATTAATTAATCAAGACGACCCAGCTTGCCACACGCTCACTTTCACCCAATTTACCTCCCCATTATTTAATAACGCTCATATAATTAAAAGGAACTAAAATCTGGAACTTAACTTGAGATGTCACTCTCGTCGCCGCATGCTGCACTAGTTATATCCAAATGTTTCGTTAGTTATATTCACTTTAAATTTTTTCCTTCACTTCACTGGCTACATTTTTAGGTATCGATTCATTTTTTAAGCACAAGTTGACACTTTTTACCAAAAATAATAAATTTAGAAGTGCGCGACAGTAGAGTTCCCGGCCAGGAAAACGGAGTTATTTTATCTGTGAGCGAGCGTCACCAGCCAATCTCCTACCATATCGAGTTGCTGGATAGGAAAATCACTGCCTTCTCCTGTTAAAATGTTCGTCACTGTTCACAAAGTACGCTGTCATTCATGTGTGTTAAACGTTGACAAAATTTTGAGGCCACTAGTCACGTTACTCAAATGAGCGTGTTTTCAATTACATTTCCGGCCTCAACCTCGCACATGCTGAACACATTTCACAACTTAGCCATGTTGGTCGAGGTGTCTAAGCGTCATGTCCGCGCGCCTGTTTGTGTCGCGCGCACTGGTGTATCACACAACACTTGATTTCCTGGAATTTTACTGCGTTGTCGCACACACGCTGCATTCCACTGTTCTTTGTTTGACTATGATCGTTTTCTGGAGTGGTCTTGCTACCGTATTTATACGTGGGGATCACATGAATTTAATAAAAATAAAATAAAATACCCCCTTTTGTCCCATTACAATACCCCCCCAATGAAAGGTCTTTTGTCGAGACAGAAGAACTCTCATTGCTACCCCTAACAGGATCGGAGAGGATATGGTGCCCACAACCCCCCATTAATTCTTAACGCATCATGGGTAAACTACCCCCTAGTTCGGCGACTATGGCTGCACCTGAACGAGAGTACTGGACTTCTCGACACGAGATCCCAACACTGTAAACTTCAGACAGATACTCACCACAGTACACCCAACCTTCTAACATTCTGCCCAAAAATCCAAACCCTGACCTTATACCATACCAAATCCTCAACCGATATATTCCCCCTTACATGCACACTGGGTCGCCTTTGGCAATTTCTGGGCGCGTACACATATTCATTAATATCTTCTAAACAAATTCCTTAAAATATTTTAAAATTATTTTTTCCAAATCAAAATGTAGCAAACAAACTAAATTCAAATCATTAAATTTGGTTAAAAATTTCATTTAAGCTCCAAATCAATCTGTTCTATTACCATTACTTTCATCAAAACCCAAAAAAATAAAAAAATCTTTAAATGAATCTATCAACTCTATCAATTTTCTTCACTACTACTAACAATCATAAAAAAAACACAAATGGAACATCTTATTAAATCATAAACTCACTTATTCTAACATTTGTTTATACATATATACTAAACAATGTAATTCAATAAACTCACTAGTAATACACATAAACAATAATATACTTGAAATTCAAAACATCATCTATATGGCAGGCATAAAAAATAAATTTTGTTTTTTTTCATAAAAAAGTTTAATTTACCAAAATCTCTTTTATCCTTCTCGAAAAATGAAATTATTTTAATTTAATTCAGTAATACCATTGCTTGAATTAAATATTTGAAAATGGTTCTGTATCTAACATCAGTCATCAGCTGATCTCTCTGGGTCAAGTCAACGACCTTGACATACATAGGTTACACAAAGCTACATCATAAAATACATGGAACATCTTTAATATTCTTTACCTTCAAACAGAGTACGACATAATAAAATAAAACATTCAAAATTAACATGGTTATCATTATCTTACAATAAACAATAAAATTTAAATTTAAACTGACCAAAAATTAAACATTTTATAGCTTTATATTATTCTCAAATTCTATTAAAATTTGCCACTTGTTTCAATTCTTATTACATTTTGACTATGATGTTCTTTCTTTAATATTTTCATTCTCCATTAGTTTGGGTGACTCAATTATTCATAACATTTCGATTTACAAGCTTGGCATTTACATATAATCTTACACCTCTTATGACTCTAATATACACTTAACAGCTTTAATCTAGTCTGACACCCCTCTATCAAAACATCTACCAACCATTCTCTACCCTTAACTTATTACTCTAACTCATTTCAAATCATTCTACCCTTATAACAAAATTCTCTCTACCCCTTTGTACTCAGGATGTGTGTTCCCTTCCCAATGCTCATTCCCTTATCTGGTTCCTGGACCCTCCCTAGGTAACCCTTTCTGGCGCTAATCGGTTCCCCTCCCACCACAACGCTTTTCGTTGAGGACTCCTTATCACACCACCCCCTTTACAAAATTCCCCATCAACTAATTACTCTCCCATTACATCACTTTCATCTACAAAATATCTCCATTTTTACCTCAATATATCACTCATTACTCTACATATTTTCCCCATAGCTACTGTGTCACTATTACCTCTCAAATTCTACATTACATTTATTCACAACAATATTATTGTGTTCAGCACCCCTTCTAAACTGAACTTGGACTGATTTAAATGTCCTAACGAAATAATAATCACCCAAATTCTAACATTTACCACCTTTTACATTACAGTTACCATTGAAAATTCAAAATTATCTCAATTCATTTTACCATTTAATTCACAGTCTATTAAACACATTGAAAATCTATTATTCAATCATTAATTATATTCAATTTTAATTATATTCAAATATTTAACTACATTGATAAAATTTGCAAATCACTGAAGTATTACACATACAACACCAGTAATCACCTGATGTTCCTGGTCAGGTGAATGACCTTTCTATTGATACATTTCAAAATTATATAGATTACACATGTTATCAATCCTTACCCCTAACATACTACATACAGTTAATACAAATACACAAAATTATATAGTTATTATCATACAATGTTATCTAAAGTCATTACAAGTAAATCTAGTGCTTAAAATGGTTTTGCTCTCATAGGGACATACATCGCTACTCATTGAGTCATAGTCATAGCAACAGTTACTGAACAGCTCTATGGATTGTCAACCCCCAACTCTCTCTATAGAGTCGTGTTATAAGCTTACCGCCCGCTGTTTACAGAGATCGTCACCCTCTCACTGAATTTACAGCTACACTCCTCTACGTCATTTACTTAAAATCCCCCCTTTTACCCAGTTACAATTAGGCAAACCACCTGCCAGTTGGTCTAGGTATTTACCTTGTGCACAGATGCGTTATCCGTGCCCCTGGCTTGTAACTGCCAGCTCCTTTTCCACACACACTATTGTTTCCTGGTGTTGGACTGTAGCGTCCATTTGCATCCCCAAGAACTGAAGTTACATATATCAGGTATAGACGCTGCCTATACCGTTCTTGGTTCAGCGTTATATAAAAAATTCGGTATTACTGATGTCCGAGGACACCAGTAATCCTACTAAAATGATTCACGCACCCTTAGTACGGAACTATCGACACTTTTGACGATAGCCGCTGTTCCATAGTCATGTAGTTTCCCCTGTTTTACCCCCCGGTTCAATTTCAAAGTTCACCAATTTTGTATCTACTTACATAATTCCATGGCCAGGGTCTGGTGAAACCGTGACCGCCCGAAATGTGGGGAAACTACCAAAAGACATATAAGGCTCACACTGACACCGTTACTCCAATTCACGGAAGGTCAACTCTTAAATGTTTGGGTAATTCTTAATTAAATTTTCATATTTACATTTTTTAGACACATCTACCTTTTAACTCTTAAACATCAAACCTTTCACTTTTCTTAGCTTGTACTACAAAATTCATAATTATATATGGTCACTTATTTACTAAAATAAAATATAACTACTGACATAGATTTAACATTATAAACATTCCAAATTATATTGATAAGTATTTACACTTGGATGCAACATTTTTATCCTTAACGCTAATGAGTCTGTAATCGCCCGAAAAGACGGGGTTTTGCCGCAAAGAGAATAGGGATGCGGTAGACATACTACGTGAATTCACGTCCCCTTTTTACTACCTTTAACACCAGATCTATTACTTTTATTCTCCCATTTGTTCTAACCCGCCGTCTACCCTATCCCTATTCCCCTTGCTACAAAACTCATCTTTTTAAACTACACTGGAACTGCTGTCAATGGCTAAATTTATTTTCGCCAATGACACTAAAATTTTATTTGAATGCACTGCCTTATTGAAATATAGTCTCCATAACTATTTACAGTCACTCGAATGCAGTGCTGGTACGTGATATGGTACACCTAACCACTGCACCTTGAGTGTAAAAAAAAAAAATAATTTATATCACGTACCTTTATGGGTCCCCTTCCCTGTTCAAAATGTGGTGAAATTTTTATTCTTTACCAATTTTGGTGGAGCCGGACCATCGTCGTTTTACCACCCGAAGGAAGCTCTGCCAACCATGGTCCGCCTCCAAGTGCCGAAACCCACGGCCAGGACTGGTAAGGTCGTGACCGCCTGAACATGGGGGAGAGTCCCTTCTAAAAGCATAAAATAACATGTTAAAATTCAAAATTTTCACTTTGACCAATATAATTTCAAATTCATAGCATTTTGCGTGCCCACTATCTCCTGGGTTACTTGGTTGCGTAGTACATAGGCGTTGTTCATTTTTAT
The DNA here is from genome assembly GCA_034769895.1 of Magicicada septendecula. NCBI lineage: Eukaryota > Metazoa > Arthropoda > Insecta > Hemiptera > Cicadidae > Magicicada > Magicicada septendecula. The sequence continues at coordinate 795,972,706 of CM068367.1, read as the reverse complement.
TTCTACAATCTCATAAGGTCCTTCATATAATAGGAAAAACTTCTTTATTTCTTTATCTTGTGCGCTAGACAAATCATGTCTCCTTACCAACACTAACTGTCCTATCTCGTATTTGACCCACTTACCCTTTTCATCATGTTTCCGCTTTCTTCTCTCTCCCTTGGTGAGTAGACTCTCGTTTGCGAGTTGTATTTTTACATTCCTGTCAATAGTTCTTTCTTCCGGTGGATATTCAAAAAGTTGTTCTAATATTCTGGATGGTCGGGTTCCTTTTATTAGCTCATATGGTGTAAAACCTGTAGAATCGTGGGTAGTGCTGTTTAACCAGTCCTCCACCTTCTTGACGTATAAAGGCCATTCTGAGTGTTTGGAGTGACAATACGCCCTGAATATCCTGCCGATTTCTCGCATCACCCGCTCTGCCTGGTTCGACTGTGGATGGTAAACTGCCGTATGCTTGGGTATGATGCCTTCCCACCCAAGCGTCTGTCTCCACTTACCGCTGATGAACTGTGGTCCATGATCGGATAAAATTACCTTCGGCTTACCTACATTAATCATGTAGTCCTTGGTGATCTTTTCGCTGAGCACCTTGCTAGTAGCTCTCTTTACGCTGTACAACCTAACAAACTTAGAAAAAGTGTCCAACACAACAAAAACATATACTACTCCACCTCTACCTTTAGGGAATGGCCCATACAAATCTACAGCAACTAAATCGAACGGTCTTTCAACTTTAATATAATTCATTTCCCCTTCAACCCTATAATTTACTACTTTTGACTTTTGACACAAATCGCAAACTCTTAACACTCTTCGAACTCGTCTCTCCATATTCTTAAAAACACAAGATTCTTTTAATACATTTGTACATTTTTTCGTACCAAAATGCCCATATCTTACATGACAATCCCAAATAATTTTATCTACTAACTCATCAGGTATCATTAACCTCCAATCCCGTTCACCCCCTTCTACTTTCTTAAACAGAATTCCCTGATATATTTGGAAATGTGTATTGTACTCTGACCCATTTATATCTGCTTCTAAACTAGCTATTATCTTACCCAATTTATTTTCTGATCTGTTCATGTTTTTAATCTCCCTTAACTCCTCCCCAAAAATTCTGTCTTCCCTTGTTAATCGAAAAATTTCTATTTCTTTCGGATCCCTCCCTGTCTTATTATCTATTACATCTATTCTGGAAAGAGTGTCTGGTACTTTGTTATCTGTTCCCTTAATGTATTCCCATGCAAAGTGATATTCTTGTAACGCTAGCACCCACCTGGTTAGTCTGCTATGAGTCAACTTACACGTGTTCAAAAATGATAAGGCCTTATGATCTGTCCTGATGACGGTTAGGTTTCCTAGCAGGTAAGTGCGAAATTTCTTTACTGCAAACACGATGCTCAGTAACTCCTTTTCTGTTGTCGTGTAGTTCCTTTCCGCTGCCAATAAAGTCCTTCTGGCAAAAGCGATGGTCAGGTGCTCCTTATCCTCACCCTCCTGGTAGAGTTCTGCGCTGAGGGCTATGTTGCTGGCATCTGTCTGTAAATAAAATTTTTTCTGAAAATCAGGATGATTCATCATTATATTTATAAATTTCTCTTTGATTTCATTAAAAACAGATCTTTCCTCTTCACCCCATCTCCATTATTTACTCTTTTGTAACACCGCACTTAGCTTGGAGGTAATCTGCGCATAATTTCTCTGAAATTTCTGATAAAAGTTGCATAATCCTAAAAAGCTTTGTAACTGTTTAATATTTTTAGGTTCTGGAAAACGTATGATGGCTTCTACTTTATCTGGGTTTGCTAAAATACCCTCTGGAGTGATAATAAAACCTAAAAAATGTATCTCAGTTTGTAGAAATTTTGACTTCTCCCAATTAACGGTTAATCCCCCATTTTGCAATTTATTCAATACGTATTCTATATGTTCTAAATGTTCCAAAAATGTTCTTGATGCTATTAGTATGTCATCAAACATATACAGTTAAAAAATCTAAATCCTTGGGTTGTAATATCATATCTAAACATTTTATAAAACTGGCTACGCTAGTGTTTAGTCCGAATGGCAGACGCTTAAATTGATAGTTCTTACCATTGAAGAGAAATGCAGTATATTTCCGGCTCTCTGGTGCTAGTGGAACTTGCCAGTATCCTGCTGTCAAATCTAAGGATGTCATATATTTGACTCCGCTAAACTTGTGAAAAATTTCATTCATGGCTTCCGGTGACTCCCGGTCAGGTATTATAATTTGGTTAATTTTTCTAGCATCTAAGCACAACCTTACCTTTCCATCCTTCTTGATGACCACCACTAATGGATTCGAGTATGGCGATATAGATCTCTCAATGATGTCTCCTTCCATCATCCGGTCCAACTCCTCTTGTACGGCTCTCCTCTTTGAAAACGGCACTGGATAACTTCTCTGCATGTAGGGTGAGTGTTCTCGAACCTTCAACTCGCATACGTAGTCCCTGGCTTTTCCAGGCAACTCAGCAAACACATCTCTGAAATGCTCCACAACTCCTGTCGTTGGGGATTCCCTACAACTACACCCTCATTAAAAAATTTATCTGCCCTATTTTCCCAGACTCTCTCATCATTCTCTACTCTCTCACTCTCTTGACATACATTCACTCTTGTTTCTATAATTCCCTCGCCTACTCGGTTTTGTATCATCTTTATTCCCGTAACTCTAACTTCATCTAACACCCTCTTAAAATTTACCCTTACTGGTTCACTCCCCTTATTAAATTCTACTATTCTCTTGTTAAAATCTATTACTGCTTTGTTTCTCTCAAAAAAATCGTTTCCCAGAATTATATCTAAATTCAATCCCTTAACTACTAGAAAGGTATTCTCAAATTCAGTTCCATTAAGGAATATACTTAACTGTACTTGTTTAGTAACTCTTTTACTTCGTACTCCGGTCACTCCCACTACTGTTACTCCCGCAACTGGCAATGATGGAATATTTTTATTTGCCCTTTGTAATTCACCCAGTACGTTTTCTGAAATTACTGATATTTCACTCCCTGTGTCAATGTTTTATAATTCTTACCCTCTATGGTCACAACTACCTCCGTCAATCCGGTTTTGGTTTCTGTCATTTCTGTATCGTCCTCCTCCAGTAACTCCTCCGCCATGTCCTTGATAATTATATTGCTTTGGTAGTTACACTTCTCTTGGAACCCCAGGTTCTCCTCCGACAATGGCTGGGCCTGGTTCCCCATTGTCTCTTCTAGTTTCCCGTGGATGGACCTGCTACGGCTTGGTTATATCCTCCTCTTCCTCTGTTGCCGCTTCCATTTCCCCTCGGCGCTCCTCTGTTGTTCTCTGCTCCTCTCTGCGGCTGATTTTGTTGGTTGTGTGTTCTCTCACTGCGTTGACATTCTCTCGCCTTGTTGCATCTAAAACATGTTGTTCTTATAGCATAATTTTCAACATTACAATCTGCACATCGCCAACCCTCGCCTCTATTATCATTATTTCCCCCACGGGCCCCTCTATGAAAGTTTGGCATTCCCCTGGGTTGATTATAATTTCCATTGATGTGTGACACTGGTGTGTTTATCCGCCTACTCATATCCCGTTCTCTTATGCTCTGAAATATATCTAATATTTTTTCTAGTTCAGTAATTTCTATAATTTCTCGCGTCATTAGTGTAATTTGTATTTCTCTCAGCAAATGCTTACTTATGTGACGGACAAATGACCGGAACAGTAGCGGTGGCTCTAAATATTTTGCTTCATTGTATAATCGCATTACGTACATTGTCACGTTACCCCCGTGGGTCCCAAAATTACCTGGTCCCATAATTTTACTCCGTAATATTTCTTGTTCTTCTTCTGATCAATATTTATCTCTAAAGGCCGTCTCAAAGCTCTGATAATTTACCCATTCTATTTTATGTACCTCCGCCCATACCGCGGAATTCCCTCTAAAACACTTCATTATCTTTAACAACTGTACTTCCCAACTACTTCGACAAAACTGATTGAATTCTTTCACTCTATTTAAAAACTGCATGGGGTGTACCCCCCTATTTTCACAATTAAATAATTCCAAATCAATATCACTATTCATATCTCTAGTAACTACTACTTGTTCAGTAACACTATTAAGTTTTTTACTAATCTCTACATTTAATTCATCTTTGACACTAGCTATGCTTTGTTCAATTGACATGAATTTATTATTATTTAAACACTCAACTTGTCCATAATATTTACTGTATCTTGTATGGCTTGTATCTCTGTTTTGCAATTACTTTCTATTTCATTTATTTTGGAATTGGTATTCGTTTCATATGTTTTAATCTTATCAACTGCACAATTAAACTTATACTCACTACCAGCATTACATTCATTTATTTTACATTCCAAATTTTCAGTTACTTCCTGTATTTGTTTATCGATTTTTTTCTGCCATACTACTCTCTATTTCATCAATTCTATTATTCATACTTTTTAATGAATGACTCAACGTTTTGTTTAATTCATATTTCAATTCGTTAAAATTACTCTCACACTTATTTTTTACCTCATTAATATCAATTTTAAGTTCATCAAATTTTCTATCAAAGTCATTGCTTAATTTGTCAAATTTATTATTTTGTTCGTCAAATTTGGCATTGAAATTACTATTATTAACATCAAATTTATTATTAATAAGATTAAATAAGTCATTTAATGACAACTCTTTTTCTCTTGTTTTAGTTGCTACGGGAGTGGAATTCGCTCTCGGCTCATTAATTACAGATTCGTCTATCAGGCTTGGAGTTGTCTCCATTCCTGAATCGTTAGCGTCAACATTTACTGAGTTTTCTGTTTCAACGTCATTTAAGCTGACGTCTTCCTTATTATTTTTGTTAGTATTCATTTTGTATATAACTTATTATATTTTCCTCGATATAAAATGCAATCTTACATTTATACAGTATTATTCATATAACATAACACAAGTAACATAGTATGGCTCTAACTTATTAATTTTTTATACGTCGTTAGTACGTATGTCCCCAACCTCCAAATCAAACTTGCATTCGCTTGTAGGTGCGGAAATTTAATTTATAAAATTCGTTCCAAGTTCGTGGCGCCAATTGTGTAGTTATATTTTTAACACATTTAAATCATAATATATTTATCTCCCACTTACCTTTCTTCTGCCCAGGGTTACGTCGCACGAACGTTGAATAACAAGTATGATTTCAAGGTTGTCTCAATAACTCACTCGATTCGCTTACATAGAAAACAACTAAGATTTTATTTCATCATCTGTATTTTTAAAAAGGCATGAATTTGTTACTCTTTCTTTCAACATTGACATATTACTGCTTGATATTATTGCATATAATCTAAACATTTATTTCAACATTGTAAACTAATATAATAATTAATTAATTAATCAAGACGACCCAGCTTGCCACACGCTAACTTTCATCCAATTTACCTCCCCATTATTTAATAACGCTCATATAATTAAAGGAACTAAAATCGGGAACTTAACTTGAGATGTCACTCTCGTCGCCGCATGCTGCACTAGTTATATCCAAATGTTTTGTTAGTTATATTCACTTTAAAATTTTTCCTTCACTTCACTGGCTACATTTTTAGGTATCGATTCATTTTTTAAGCACAAGTTGACACTTTTTACCAACAATAATAAATTTAGAAATGCGCGACAGTAGAGTTCCCGGCCGGGAAAACGGAGTTATTTTATCTGTGAGCGAGCGTCACCAGCCAATCTCCCACCACATCGAGTTGCTGGATAGGAAAATCACTGCCTTCTCCTGTTAAAATGTTCGTCACTGTTCACAAAGTACGCTGTCATTCATGTGTGTTAAACGTTGACAAAATTTTGAGGCCACTAGTCACGTTACTCAAATGGGCATGTTTTCAATTACATTTCCGGCCTCAACCTCGCACATGCTGAACACATTTCACAACTTAGCCATGTTGGTCGAGGTGTCTAAGCGTCATGTCCGCGCGCCTGTTTGTGTCGCGCGCACTGGTGTATCACACAACACTTGATTTCCTGGAATTTTACTGCGTTGTCGCACACACGCCGCATTCCACAGTTCTTTGTTTGACTATGATCGTTTTCTGGAGTGGACTTGCTACCGTATTTATACATGGGGATCACATGAATTTAATAAAAATAAAATAAAATAAAATACCCCCTTTTGTCCCATTACACAGGTAAAAGGATATCTTTACTCAAATTCACAATTCCCATCAAGAAAAGCAGTAAACAATATAAATGCTGTTATAATTTTATTTTAAAATGTTTTATACAAGATAATATTTTTCTTAATAACCAGATTTTTAATTGATTATTACTTGATTAATTTTTAATTAAAATATTTTGGCACATTCAATCCCAGATAATCAATCTAACCTTGTATTCAAGGTCCCCTTATATTCTATACAATATGATAATTATATTTTTAAGAAAGTAAAAATAGATTATATTGTTTTTTCTTCATAGAACAATGTTTGTTAGGTAACATATCATGAAGAAAGTTATAATTACATTAATATATTAACTGTACAATGTTCCTTATCAAAGGAACATGAATACAAACATGATGCTGTAAAGAATTGTTTTGATTTTGAATTAACGAATGTAAGAAGGTACATTTTTGCTATTTTAAGTACATAGCAACAAAATATATAATGTAATAATGTAAGTTATAATTAGGAATTGAAGAAGTTGAAGTCCGCAAATTTTTCAGGTATTATATGTTCCAGTAAATAACAGATATTTCAAATGAATTGCTTTACATTATTAGGGGACAGTTGAGAAATGTCAGAAAAGACAGAAAGTTTATAAAGAAATGTACATGACAAATGCCACAAAATACTGCTGAGGTCCTGAAAGTGAACAAGAGAGATCTATACAGAACATTTTCTCTAATCAGTCACAGTGAGCAAGTATAGCCAAGTGTTCTTGCCAAGTTTAATGTATTAGCGGTAGTTAAATTTAATTTGGATGAAAATTGATTCAATTTTAGTACACTTTTTTTACAGTGTTAATAGCAAATAGTGTGTTCTGATGTTTTCAGTTACCAGGAATAGCATCAGTATTGAGCACTTCAGGTTTATACACAGTAGATTATAGAGTTCTGATTGTAACTCGTACTGGCTGTGTGTTTATCATGCATGGAGAATTCTGCCGTCCTCTCACACAGCTCTCATCTCATGCAGTTGGATTAATTCAGATCAGTAACAGTTTTGTTACAGCAAATATGGATAACACTTTGCAATGTTTTACTTCTAAGGTAGCTATGAATTGTAATATTCTTCCATTTAATTTAAAAATTACTACTATTTATACTGAAGTTCAGTAACACCTGAAATTGCATTGGAGCATGCAATTTTATCTTGCACATTATACGAAACAAGAATACATAACATAGAGTACAATACATGCATACAAGAATGTAGTACAAAAGTACTACCTACTTAATACCCATTTGATATTTTTTCAGTTATTTTAATAAGTATTTTTATAACTTTGTTGTTTTACAATTTCAACAATATATTGTACTACTGTCTTAATTAAAACTATTAAGTATTGCTGCCCTGTAGTCAGTTGGTACAAATACTTACTTTACATATGGAAATAAAATGCACTGAATATTTATGTTACAGCTTTTATGAAATTATGGTAATTCATGTTGTTCATCTATTATTTCTAGATTTCATTAAAAAGGAATAGAATCACATAAATGGTTGCTATCCAATCTCCATACCAATAAAACTTCCTGACCTGGTCAGTACTATGCTAAGGAGCATTCAAATTATTCTAAAGCAGTGATTTCAACTGGCAGCCAGCAAAACCTTTTTGAAGCCCATGACTTATCCTGGGAAACAAATTGAATAATTACACTATTTATTTATTAAAAATTACTTAACATTATTTTAAACATTTTCAAATGTCTGTTGGCAAAAATGAATTGGCTAATTTTGCAAGCTGCTGGCAAACAGCAGAAGAGTTTTATAACGATGAAATGCATAATTTTTTAGAGTCTTATGCAAATATTCAAAATATGATAGACAAGTTTAACATAAGATTCAAAGAATTTGAATTACTGAAAGATAGTACCTGGGTATTTACTAATCTTCTTGATACTGTTGTTGAAGAATGAGCAACTGACATTCCACTAGAATTGTGTGATTTACAAGCTGATGCCTTCCTGCAGATCACCTAAGAAAAGGGACTGGCTTTCTTTCATTAAGCTGCTGTCTTGTGAATGCTCCCATGTCTGTGACATTTTAGACAGAAAATGATGTCAGTGTTTGGAAACATGTACATCTATGAAAGTTCATCTTGTTTTTGAATTAGCAGTCTCTATAATGGTGTAAAATGGTGAAAACACTGAAAAGCCTTCATCTGGAACATGACAAGTAGCAGTTTAGCAAGTAAACACCACAAAGTTGGATCTATGAAAGTGTATTCTTCACAATGAAGTTAATCAAGAACCACAGCAGAAGTTATCTCATGTACCATAGTTTCTACTTCACCTAATGAAATTGTCAGAACTCAGCTAGATGTGGACATCATACTTTAGTAGTTTTAGCAGATTGACCTCAGTTATCACATTGAAGATTGTACAGTACGTCGATATACGCTAGTTAATATCTTTCATATATCCTGATTATTATACTGATGGCTTTGTACCAATAAAGATAAAGAGTGGCGACGTGGCGGGCGTGGCGTGGCGTGGCGTGGCGGGTGGTGGTGGTGGTGGAGAGTGGTGGCTTTGTAGTAAGATATGTTAAATGTAAAAATTATGTCTTGTACTTATTTACAATTAAATACTGCCTCTCTTATTTTACTGTACTTGTTAAAAATTGATTGCTTATGATTGATTGATTGCATTTTGAGTACAGTTGTGGCTTGCAGGCACTTTTAAGTTGGAAACCACTGTTCTAGAGAATAAGATCAGGGTTAATAATGATTCAGAAAATAAGTTTCATTTATAGTTATGTTGTACAGAATAATTGTTGATATACAATAGGGTATTCTAAAACTACAGAAAATTAATGTGGTCCACAAAGTAGTCATAGGTATGTGATGTAGCACTAGGGTCTGTGGTTCTGGGTATCATGATTCTGTCAAATGGTAATGTTAGAAGTTGATTGTAATTTTGTAAGTCTGTTCTATAAGTGGCTATAAATAAATCTAATGATTTTTATAGTGGTTGATAGTGAAATGCATGTGAAGTTTTGTTTTCATTTAGGGAACAAAATGCTGTCAAAACTGTTTTGATGTTTCAAGAAGTATTTAAGAAAGAATACTTAAGTAAAATGTAAATTTACGGCAGGATTCAAATTTAAAATGATATGAAATGTCACTTGCAGACTAAGATCTGGCTGACCCTCACACAAGATTAAAAAAACAGTTATTTGAATGAATGTCAGGATTTGAAGAAACACATTCAAAATAACATAATGTATTTCTTAAGCTGTGTCTACAGGTGGGACTTGGTGTTCTAATTGTCACACAGAAAAGAAAAACAATTACCAACTGAGTGGAGAAAGTGGACTCACCAAATCCATCATCAAAACCATGATTAAATTTTCTTTTTCTGTTATTAATGAAATTATACCCATAGAATTTATTCCTCCTGACTAAACTGTGAAAAAATGTTTATGTAGAGGTGTTGACAACATGGTATGTGTGTGCAAGGAAAACGGTGAAGCAAGTGGCAAGTGAATTCTTCACCATAATAAACACCTATTCACATAGCCTTGAACAGCTGTGGCTTATAGTTTAAACACTAAGGGAGGATCGCACTCACATTGTGAATGTGAAATGAGCTCAATGCTTTGAAATGCTTCTGTGTATTTATCAACAAAATCGTATGCTTTCTAGAAGTCTTAGAAGATATTTTATTCTAGTTATATAATTTGATCTTATCACTATAATTATAAGAGCATGTGTGTTTGGTGTTCAGAGCAAAGTATGTTATTTTGTTGAAGGCTTATTAGAAGTGAATGTTCAGCAAGATATAATAATGAAGTATAGAGACGTATTACATTATAGACAACAAAACTTTGCCTATGCTAAAATAGACAAAAATGCTAAGATAAAAATGTTGCTAAATGGTAGTATAGATACATTAGAATGAGTAATTTTGATGGGAAAAATCCTAAATATGTTAAATGTAAGATTATAATTTTGGAAATTGTGTTAAACCATTGTGCCGTAAAGTGTTGTTGGTTGTAACTGTCACAAGAGTTTTAGCAATAAAGTAGTAAGTTTATACTTCAGAATTTCAATGTATATTTAATATAGTTATTCTCTGTAACTGTAGTATGATTACTAACAAGAGGTAGCTCAAAATTAAGTAGTATCTAATCTATAGGTGTGCCTGTTTACAGAAAATGACTCATTTTGCTTTTATATGTAACAAGCAAGCACGCACACACGCTCACACACACACCACACACACACACACACGTGCACATGAGCGTGTGTGTGTCTGTACATGGAATTACAGAAAATCCTAGAAAAGTGTTAAGAGTAGATTCTTGATAATCTTAAGTAGTAATTATTTAGGATCTTGATCAGACAACTCTGTAGAGAGATTATGTTCTGAATATTGCCAAAAAAGTTAGACATTGGTGTGTTTGTTTAAAGAAATGCAAACTGACATTAACGACAATAAGCATAGTGGCCAGTCAAGGGTGCTAATATATGACTTTGTGGTAAAAGTGAATACAAAAGTCCATGAGAGCATCAGTTCACAATTATTTATGAGCTTTCAATTGCATTCCCTCAAGTTTCACACTCAAATTGTAATGGTAGCATTTGTCATCCCCAAAACACAGAAATTTAACAAGCACTTTCTGTAATTGTGGCTAAAGTCTTTTGGGACCAAAAAGATGCTTATAGTTATTCTAGAATGTTCAATTAATGCTAATGCATACTGTAAAACCTTATAGAAATTTACATATACCGTTAAGAACAAAAGGTGTGGAATGCTATCTTCTGTGATTGTTTTTACATGATGTGTGTGTTCACACTGCTCGAAAACCTATTCATATTATCAAGAAATTTAGTTGGAATATTTTTTGCTAACCATCCTACAGGATGATAGCAACCTCTCACCAAGTGACTATCACTGGTCATTCACTTAGCGCAGTGGTTGCAGTCTCAGTACTTTGAAAATGATTACGATTGATGACAGAAATGGAAAATTGGTTGAAGTTACTGAAGTAAGTTTTTTTATAACTGTTAAACCATATATAAAATGTGTGTAGTCAGTGGTGACTATGTTTTCATTTAGACATATTCACCACTAGTTTGCTGTATTTAAAATTGTCTCTCTACCATTTGTTTTCATGTAATTCCTTACCAGACCTTATTTTGCATTTTGCGAATTTACCTCTAAGAAGATGCAGGTAAGATATTATGCCACAATGTATGACAAAGTGCTGATAAGAAATGAAAGGTTAAGTGAGAAATAAAAATATATAAAATAGAATTAAAATAAATAGTAATATAATACTTTGGCTGAGGCAGTTTTATAAGGGGAGTGCTTTAATATTTTAATATATATGTGAAGGGATGTTAAGAAGATTAACTAATCAGGAGATAAATAAAAAAAGGATATAATGTCTAGAGTAAAGGCATCAACATGTAGTTGCTATGAACATGTAAAAAAAAAAAAAAAAAAAAACCGGAGCCAACATTTAAAAAATTTAAAAATATCTAATGAGAATCAGATAATAATAATGTTAGTAATATGTGTGTGTGTGTGTGTGTGTGCGCGGATATTATGTTCATGTGCATACACTAATAAACGCATAGCCTTTTCTTCAAACAGGGAAATAAACAGTGGTCTGTGGATTTACCGGGATCTCCTGTGACATTGACATTTGTTCCTCTGACTGGACAAGCTCTGAATTTAATTGGCGTATCAGTTTCTTTGGAATCTGGTAGTTGTGTACTTTTGTATTCTGGTCCCCAACTGATGAATTCATTTATTGTAAATGATGTCATTTCATCACTTATTTTTGGAAGATATGGCCAGGAAGAGCATGCACTTGTTTCTGTGTCTAACAGTAAGTATTAAGTATGTAGTAAATGATAGTAAATAATTAACCTTTTAATTTTTCAGTTGCAATTTTACTTAAATACATCTCACATCAATTAAGATAATAGAGGGAATGTGCAAGCAAAAAAATTAAATTGTCTTAACTGGGACTAGAAGTCATGCCTCATAGCTTGTTTGAGGCTCTCATTATAAACCATCTTCCTGATTTAGACGTGTAGTAAATTAATTGGTCACACCACAAAAATTATCACCTTCTCTGATTGTTATTTGAATTTAATCACAGTTTACAATTTTTATATAATTTGCAGTCAGATTCACTGAGTTATGTTGTTGGAGTTATTCGGCATCCCTGCCAAATGCAGCAATGGTTAACATTAATTTAAATAAAAATAAGTTTACGTAGTGGCGCGACAGATAATTATCCATGCATCGGTCAGTCCTTCCCTGATGTCATGCCCTCTTCCTTTCTAATGAACTCGTTTCGCCATTCGCCCGGCGAGCTGATTTCAGTCGACCACCTGACCGGACCGTGAGCAGAGTCACCAGCAGTTGCCTCAATGGGCACTTTTCGTTGGCAGCCGCATCTACCAAGCATAAAGCTTGGTTCCACGACCGGGTCCACGTATAGCAGAGATACTTGCTCCAGTATTTCTTCGGCCTACCTTCGAGAATATACATGACAGCACTCTGTGGGACCAGCGGAGAAACACGTGTCCACAACGGGTTCACGCACAGCATGACCGGCAACAGCAGGCTGCGAGAGGACACATCTCCGATTTCCAAGTAACATTATTAATAATTAATTACCATGCAGCTTCCATGAGCTTCCAGTCTGCCAGATTGCTAGTTGAAAAGAAAATGAACTAAATTCCTTACTTTGTGTGATGCAAACTTATATTTCTACAAGAACTTTGTAATATATGAAGGTGTTAAAATTTCATGAACAGATTATAGCTTGTGCGCTACACGCAACAGTATTGTAAACTAGTATTGATTGATGCAGTTATTGATTTATGTAGTTATGGATTTATACAGAAATTGATTTATTCAGTAATTGATTTTTTAGTAATCAATTTATCCAGTATTTAATTTATTCAGCAATTGATTTTTGCTCCGCTGGCTGACTCATAATTTATAAAGTAAGAGGCTGATTTTCATTATGTAATAAATAAATTCACGTTGACCTGCTCACTAGTTAGTGGTACTGACTGTTTTCTGACCCCCCCCCCCCGTGTATTTAAGTTAGATATTACGACTATTTCAATGTATTTTGTGTTACGTTCATTTGGGCCCAGCACGGCAGCGCATAACAATGTCATAATGTACACTGAATTTGGAACTATTTGGAAATAAGCCAAAGGATGTATAGAAATTTTTATAACGTGATTGTTATATAAGCATTGCTTGCTAATTATTTGTATACTCTTCTACTTTTCAGTGTTGAAGTATATAAATATCAAATTTTCACAACTTTATTATGAAATAATTTATTAATTGTAGTTATCAGTTGTAACGTATATTCAAAATACACATTCACAATTTTTATTAAGACAAGTGGATTGTATAACTGATGCACATTACATCAACTCTTACAACTGTACTGCTCTTAATACTGTGGCATCAGGTATATATATGTTGTAGCAAGTTTTTGGATACATAAAATATTTCAAGGTGTACTGAAAATGTTCCAGGATTACAGAATGAAACATCGGCAATATCACATACATGGATGTACCCAAAAACCTGATACTACAGATATTCACTATGAAAACCTTTGCACGAGCATATATATATTTAATATTTATAATAACTTCACCTCAAGATGTTTTTTCCCTTATTTGGAACATGTTTTTTGGAAACTTATTGTTCCCATCCTCAGCCTTCTTAATTTTGAATCTTGTGGAGTACTTGTATGTTGGCTAGTTGTTGTTATGGTTTCCTGTTGGTTTTTGGTATTTTAAGTTGGTACTGTTGTGTGTGATTGTGGTTATATATATATATATATATATATATATATATATATATATTGTAAAGAAAGAGAAATAAATAGGTGTTAAGATGCGACGATGATGCCCCACGTTGCGAGCGTCAATTTGTAAAGAAAGAAGTGATATGGAAACGTCTTCGTTTTCGTTTAAGCCCCACGTTGCAGGCGGCAATTTGTAACAAAATGAAATATATAGAATGTGTCGAGTACGTGTTTAAATAAGTTCCACGTTGTTATGTGCCAATTTGTAAAGAGACTAATATGTGCCGGTGCTAGCGAAAATGTCCGTCTTATTCAAACCCCACTGTTGTAATCAATTTAGTAACGAACTGCTTGTTAATTATGTGAGGACGTATGTAATAATGTATGATACCAGCTGGAGACGTCAAATTATAAAGAGATCTTGTCTATGAGTGTAATTAGTTATAAGAGACTCCGGTGTAACAAACGCCAAGTAGTACGTTGTAGGTGGCGATTCGTAACAATTAAAATGCTGTTACCTGGTTTAATTAATATGTTATTAACTAATATACCTTGCGGTTGTGACCAGTGAAACCCTCAGAACGCAGATTATTAAGTCCACAAACTTAGAATTATATTCCTGAATTTATAATGGTAGTATTCTGTAGACTTAATTTAATTCTCAGTGGTTGTTTAATATGAGCAATATATATGGAGTATTTACTGAATGTAAGTGGTTTTTGTCTCAACCCTAGTCCCTCAACGATAAAAATTTCATTCAAATTTAGTATGGCAAAACCCGTTAGTTCAGCAATCTCCCGTCTCACCAGCTGCAAACTTGGAGCGCTGTTATTATAAATAAGTGTGCGTATAGGTTAGTTATTCTGAGTGTTTGTATCAATCTGTTAATAAATTATTACGCCAATTACATATAGTATTTTCTCTGCAATGATTAAAACGTTATCTCATACAACAAATGTACTTTATTTATTTTTCTCTGGTATTTAACCAGTTACGTTGTCTCAGACAAACAATAAGACAATACAATCGACTATCCCAACATGTATCGATTCTTAATTATTCGAATTCTAAAAAGAAAAACATATATACTTTGAAAATAATGACAAATAATTCTTATACCAGGGTTCGTGTAGTTCTTTGAACCATTAGTAAGGCCAGGTAAAACGCATAATTAAGGTTATTTGTTTTTACCTTAATCAATTGGTTCTGGAACCCTTTATTAATTTATGACATAATTGTCAGAACTACTTGTTAGACTTGAAACACTGGTCACACTCCTGATCCAGTTTATAAACATTAATTAGAACAACAGTATCTTTCAATTTTATACAATACTGACAACTTAGTACCGTGCCTAACATTGGTAACTATATTGTGCTGTATAAAAACAAATCTAATATAAAATATAAACATAATTATTGAGTAAGTATTATTATCAAACAACATCATTTCATTTTTAACACATTCAACATACAATATAAATATTCTGTAGACCTTAACATGTCACAGTACAAAACAAACATTTCATTACATCCAATCATTCATTGGTCTGGCTCTTTTACATTTAATATTAGTCATTGCCTCCTTTTTACTTGAGGTCCTTCTCAAACATATGAACTATCGAACAACCTTAAGTCAGGGTATGGTCTTTGACCATATTTCATTCAGTCTTTTATGTAACGTTGGGGAACCTCAACTATGTTGCGTTACAATATATATATAATTATTACTAAAAATAACTCATTTGCTGTGGTTTCTAGCATCAGAAATATAATGGTAGGATTTATAGCATTTAAAATATAATGGTAATGTAAGTATGTACAAAAAAATTTCAGTAATTTTAAGAATTAGGAATAACTTTAATTAAATATTTTGTAACACATTGTTGGTGGAAATATGAACAGTAATTTTTATTTGCAGGAGGAGCCTTATCTGTTAAGCTTTTAAAGAGAACTGCCCAGTTTGGCAGTGGAGAAAAACCTGTTGGCCAGAAGATACAGCCACTTAACATTAAACTTCTTGTACCTAAGAAGAGCAAACTGTTTGTTGAACAAACTTTAAGGGAGAGAGAGCAATGCTGTGGTAGGTTGAAATTCCTCTTTTTAAGTTGGAAATGTGATTATTATCATAAATGCATTGGGTATGTAAATAACGAACAAAAACTAGCTGAAAATAGTAAATTATTATAAATAAATCACCTTATATCCGTCGTGTGACTTGGTTACATCGATTAAAATGATCGGCTTCGTCGTGGTGCGCACCATTTAGGAAGCAAGTGAATTACATAGTGGACAATTATGTGTAACATGTGTTTTTAACGTTTAACGACCTCAATAGAGCGATTTTATCTGATGATGGAGCAGATGTTCCGAAACGCGTCATTTTAATCGACGTAACGAAGTCACACGACGGATATAAGGTGATTTATTTATAATAATTTACTGTTCATACGTGACTTGGATACCAAGAACTAATATGCATTTTAAATAGCTGAAAATACTTATTTGATAAACAAAAGAGCTAATAGAATAGGCACTTTACTTTTACATTTTTGTTATTATTATTATTTTAGTAAACTTTGTGTATGTGTGTAGACATTCATGGTTGGTTTCAACAATCATGGCTTGGCCTCAGTGTATCTTGCTGTGAAGCATACTTAAATGCAATAAGATCTGCTACTCTGTGTCAGAGAGAAGCTCTTAAATTGACAGCACAGGTATGCATAATTAGTTACAGAATGAAATAAGTCTGAAGTTATATTCTTCTGTAAGATGTGTTAAGACATAGGCTATGAATATTTAATGGTGATACAAATTAACCAATGCTACTTTAGAGATTGTACAACAAAAATTAAAATCTTTACTTATGAATGGTAAAACATAAAAAAAAAACTATACGAAACTTATGTGTAGGTAACTTACATTTGTAGTGCATGTTCTAAATTTTGAAATAAAGTATCCACAATAGGGTCTCTACAGTCTGATACTCACCAGTCCAGCACAGTCCAGTAATCTAGCACTCAGCAGGTCATTGGTATGGTAGCACATGGAAGTTTCTGTATTAGAACTTGTAGATGTTTGCAACATCACACTGGTCCTGAAGCAACTTTAATTCGACAATTAGAGCAGATCTGAGTTTTATTTTTTGTGTAGTTTGAGAATGTACTTGAAGTAATTCAAGACAAATCTTTTAAAAAAGCCCCTAAAGATTACATTTCAATCAAGAAAGTCTGGAGTTGATTCATAGCAAGAACAAATTTAAGCAGAAAACATCAAAATACAAATAAATTTTTCTCTTTCCTCCATAACTATGTGTGAGATTGTTATTGCTTTTCATGTTAGCTCAACAGTACATTGATTCTTGAGAGTGTTTGCAAAATTTTTTAATTGAATTTTATGCAAAAACTGTTTACTTTAAATTATACTATTCTTCTGTACTTTATTTATGTCATAAAATATTATTTAGCACATGCGATATATGGTATAGGAGATCAAAGAATGCAGGGTTAGAATGAAAGGGAAATTTAGAAATATAACTATAGTAAATGCTCATGAAAAAGAACGGTTCTATGAAGAATTGGAAAAAGTTAGTTGTAGAGTCCAAAAATATGATCTGCTGCTTGTTATGGGAGACTTCAATGTAAAAATAGGAAGGAAGGAATACCAATATGGACTTTCTGAGAAATACAGTCTCCATGAAGAAAACCGTGAAAATGTAACTCTACTATGTCAGTTTGCTGCAAGAAATAATATGGTAATTATTATTACACCTGCTTCCCACACAAAAGGATCCATTTAGGAACATGGAAATCAGGAGTAAATGGAGTAATTAACCAAATTGACCATGTTTTGGTGAGTGCATGCCACTCGTCTTTGGTTATTGATTCGCAGAGCTATAGAGGACCAAACTTGTAACAGTACATAATTGTGGGCTACAATGGTTTCAATTTCAATCCAGTACATTTTTTAATTGTCAGTATTCACCTGTGAGGTGCCCCAGTGTAACCAGCAACATACACTGTTATCATAAATTGTTGATGTCTGGAGACCGCCCAGCTCAGACGTGTTACGCAATACCTTGCCAGCAGCAGTCTTTTTGAATCACAG
This sequence comes from Magicicada septendecula, assembly GCA_034769895.1. Classification (NCBI taxonomy): domain Eukaryota; kingdom Metazoa; phylum Arthropoda; class Insecta; order Hemiptera; family Cicadidae; genus Magicicada; species Magicicada septendecula. The sequence goes on along the minus strand of CM068367.1, from coordinate 795,954,551 downwards.
TATGCAGATTGTCACCAGAGTAATAGCATCAGACAAAAAAGAGCAGTTACAAGTTCGTTGAAAACAGTGGCCTCGGACGTTCAAGATAGGCCATAAAATAAATTCGGCCTATCCAGTTAAGTGTCAAAATGTTTATAAAAAAGTAAAAATAATATATCGCGGCCAGGAAATTTAACCATCTAAGTGCTCGAGTAAAGTTACGTCGGCCGACTTGATATTAACTCATGTGGTAATATTAAATTAAATCAGTGAATTGAATTGAAAAAACACAGTGAACTCAATATTAACACATGCGGGAGTGAGTGCTAACCAAGAAAGCGTCTCAACAGACAGTGCTACGAATTGGACCATGGGCAGTTAAGTAAAAGTGAAAGCACATAATTACATGGCCAAAACAAATTTACAATTTCATATCAATTTCTATTATTTTACATAAAAAATGTCCCGTTAAAATGAGATCTCTAAGAGAAAGGGGTTTTTTATAAAAGAAAATAGTAAGGGGAAAAGATATAAACACGTATTGGTTCATACAAAAAATAAATAATTTGTAATAGGTTAGAAGTAAAAAAAATTTCCTTTGTTAATCTGCTAGATTTTAGGTTATTCGTTACTGATTTGTTGTATTACTAATACAAAACAATATACTAGTATTTTATTGCTAGTAAGACTAAGTAATTAATGCGTTTAATAAACCAGAAGCATTTGTTTTAAATATAAACTGTGTATTTATCTTTGTACCGTTTATCTCAAATAATCCTATCTGCAGCAGTTTACATCTGTACGACTCTGGAAAAGAACCCTAAGGTAAGAGTTTATAAATAAATGAATTAATTAATATTGTTTCAAACTGTGATACTGATCATTACATGGTGAAAGCGATCTTGAGAGAGAAATTGCCCTCGGTAAATAAGAATAGAACAGAGAGGCGGATGAGGATGAAATGGAACACAGATAAGTAAAATGACCCAGAGGAAATAAAAAGTTATTAGCTTGAAGTAGAGAGTAAGGTAAGGCAAGACCAACAAGTCCAACTATATTGAAGATGGACTTAATAAGTAACTGTTGTACATATGTTATAGTTTTTCCTTTTTTTTATGTACTGTGTATGGTAACCTGTGTTGTTATGTGCTTAGTTTTCCTAAATTATTTTAATAATAAATATAATGATTTGTTCTTACAGTGTTTTTTCTATTTTTATTAAAAATTCATTAATCCGACAGGCTGCTGTAATCGGCACCTGCATGTGCTGGTTTGATATATGCCAGATTACAGAGATACTACTGTACTAGAAACGATCTTTGACCAGTTCATTGAAATATGTTAGTTCTCATTAAAAAAGTAGTTTGTGATTAATCTTAATTTATTGTGTGTGTGTGTGTGTGTGTGTGTGTGTGTGTGTGTGTGTGTGTGTGTGTGTGTGTGTGTGTGTGTGTGTGTGTGTGTGTGTGTGTGTGTGTGTGTGTGTGTGTGTGTGCATCTTTTGGTGCTGTATTGAGGTATCTTGAAAAGAAGATTTTTGTTATTGCAGGTACTGGGATTGGGTCCAAAATTGAAAATACAGTTGTTTCTTGAAAATTTAGCTATAGATTATGTGCCTGCAGGACTAGCTGTGACTTTTCACTATGATGCTAAAGTGTACACTCTCCATAAACCTTACATTATGGTAAGTGAAATATATATAAACATATAGTGGGGCAGAGAAATAGGACGTTTTTGAAATAATAACAACATTGTTAGTTTTGCTTGAAAAGAAAATTTATTGGCAGAAAAACATTCGTGATTACATAGCATTTAATGATATTCATGTGTGGAAAATCACATCTTGCAAATGATGTCCATTTTCGTTTATGCATTGTTGTAAGCGTGTACAGAAATTGGCCTCCACTCTTTCTAGCAGGCGTCTGTCGATTTGGACAATGTTTTCACGAATATTGTCCTTCAATTCATCTAATGTACAGGGGTTTCTCTTATAGACGCGTGACTTGAGGTACCCCCATAAAAAATAATCGCACATTGATAAATCTGGGGACCGAGGGGGCCATGCAACATCATCAAATCTGGAAAGAACACCCATTGACGCTTTGGATGTGTGAGATGTTGCCCCATCTTGTTGAAACCATACACTCTGAATAGCAATCCGCCTTCTCCGTAACACAGGCACAAAAAAGGTGTTTAGTATCTCAATGTAACGCTCAGCAGTAACAGTTACAGTGACGCCATTTTGTTCAAAAAAGTAAGGACCAATGATGCAATTCTTTCCCAAAGCGCACCAAACTGTAACTTTTGGGCTGTGCAGTGGTTTTTGGTGGATTTCTCGGGGATTCTCAGCAGCCTAGTAGCAACAATTCTGTTTGTTAACTGCACCATTGAGATGAAAATGAGCTTCGTCACTCGTCAACAACATAATGTTTTCATTTTCCCCAAAAAGTGTCAACATTGTTCGTGCAAAGTTCAGTCGTTGTGGGTAATCTGTTTCGTTCATCTGCTGCACAACCATTAACTTGTATGGGTGAAAACGTAATTCATCATGCAAAATACGCCTTACCGTGTGATTGCTGATTTGAAGTTCCGCAGCGTGTCTCCAAGCAGAGCGGCGTGGACTTCTTAACATTGCTGTTCTTCTAACCCTTTCAACATTTTCCAGAGTACGTACTGTATGTGGGGCTCCTGGTGGTTGGGTTTTCATTATTGAGCCTCCTGAACGAAGATTATTAACCCAACGTAAGATTGTGTTACGAGAGGGAACAGAGTCATTTCGGTGGATTTCGAATCTGCGGCGAAACTCACGCTGAACCGAGGTCACTGATTCACCACTATGCAGAAAGCAGTCGTATGTGAAAAGACGGTGTTCTAACGTCCACGGGTCCATGATGCCGACTGAAAGTGAAATGCTATGAACAAAGGAACGGAGTGCCCCCACCCGCACTCATCTCCCCCTGCTACAGGCCGAGTACTAGCCATTTCAAAAACATCCTATTTCTCTGCCCCACCCTGTATAATGGGTATCAACATTTACTTTTAGAGCTTAGTTTTTATTCTTTATTCTTTCTTTTTTAATTTTTCAATCAATTTTTTAGTGGCATATTTTATGTTTATTTTATCAAAACATAAAAATTAAATATTTATATTTACTAAAAATCCAAGAAACATGAATTTTAAGTGGCTCTTGTTTATTTATTTGTAAATGGTGAATGTTTTATTTACACTTGGTGATGTGTGATACATGTTAACACATTTGTCCATTCATGAATTTTGTTTTCCTCATGAAATATTAAACTGTTTTTTCATTAAACAAAAATGTGGCATTACTATATGTGATAAAAATCTAAGTTATAAATAGTTAACAATAAACACCTGAAAAAATTCTTCAGATACTATATAAATCATCTGTGAACTGCATTATATATATAGCAGTTCAGTGAATTAGGAGGAAGTTAGTTTAATTTTTGTTTCTAGTAGTGTAACTAGTAAAATCTTAGTGAAAAAATTTAACTAATAATTAAAAATGTTAACAACAGTGACAAAAATGTCTAAAGAAGTACAGTAATCCCTCGTCAACCGCGGGTTCTCCAACCGCGGAATTCATTTATACGCGGTTTTATAAATGCGCAGTAGTTTCCAACCGCGGGGCTGGAATTCGCTTATACGCGGTTTATAGTAGCATCCGCTAGGCAGCGCTTCGTGCACACATATCCCTTCAAATCAGATTGAAGTCAGTCAGTCGCGCATTGCTCTTCTGCCGTGACGTATTGCGTGTTCTTTAGTTTTTAGTGTTCGTTGTTCTTATTATATAGTGTTAATTTACTCTTTTATAAACTATCCTTTTGTCATAATGTGTTCCAAACGTTCGGAAAACATAATTGGCGGTGATAAGCTAGCCAAAAGGGCTAGGAATGTACTACCGCTGGAGAAAAAGCTTGATGTTTTGAACAGGTTAGGGCGCGGCGAGAGTGCTGCATCTGTGGCCAGGTTAATGGCTGCCAACGAGTCAACTATAAGAACAATAAAAAAAAGTGAAGAAACAATAAAAGCTAGTGTTGCTAGTGGAACTGCTTCTAGTGCTAAAGTTACCTTTATGCCTCGTGATCCCATTATTGAAAAGATGGAAAAGGCACTTAATGTTTGGATCGAAGACCAAACACAAAAGAAAGTTCCTTTAAGTAGCTTAGTTATACGTGAAAAGCCACTGAGAATATACAAACATTTAGAGCAAGGTGTTGGCCAATCTAAATTTCAAGCTAGTAAGGGATGGCTTGCTCGCTTCATCCACCGCCATAGCCTTCACAATTTGAAAATAGTGGGAGAAACAGCCTCAGCTGACCATAGGGCTGCTGAGAGTTATCCTGAACAATTAAAAAAATTAATTGAAGATAAAGGATATTTGCCGGAACAGGTATTTAACGCAGACGAAACAGGTCTGTATTGGAAGCGCATGCCCAATAGGACATACATCTCTAAAGCTGAACGCTTTGCACCAGGTTTTAAGGTCTCGAAAGACCGTATCACCCTGCTCTTGTGTGCTAATGCTTCTGGTGACTGTATGGTGAAACCAGTGTTAGTGTATCGATCGCTGAACCCACGTGCCTTGAAAGGAAAAAACAAATGTCATCTTCCAGTGTTTTGGCATGCAAACAAGAAAGCATGGGTGACAGGTGCATTGTCAATGGACTGGCTGAATAACTGCTTCGTTCCTGATGTTGAACGGTATCTATCCAAGAAAAACTTAACCTTCAAGGTTCTCCTGATCTTAGATAACGCTCCAGGACACCCCGAGGCTCTCCAGTTCACCCATCCAAATGTTGAAGTTGTATTTCTGCCCCAAAATACTACTTCACTCATACAACCGATGGACCAAGGAATTATCGAAACATTCAAGCGATACTATACACGACGCACATTCAACAGGATACTGGAAGCTAAGGAGAATGATTGCTGGACAGTCACTGATTGCTGGAAACTGTTCAACATCACTGACTCCATCACCATTATTAAAGACTCTCTTGATGAAGTAAAACAGTCAACTTTGAATGCCTGTTGGTCCAAGCTGTGGAAGGAGTGTGTTAATCAACGTTTGCAACACAAACTCCCAGCCGTTAAGGATATTGTAGATGTTGCAAGACGTCTGGGAGGTGAAGGATTGGCAGACATGAAAGATGACGACGTCGAAGAACTTCTTCAGTTACACAAGGAGGAGTTGAGTGAAGATGAATTGGAAGAAATAATACGATCGAGTGAGGATGGGGATGATGACGAGGAGGACAAAGAAGAACAGAGAGAAATGACGTCTTCTAGCCTAAGCAAAGGAATACTTTTGGCTAACAATCTCGCTGAATTTTTTCTTGACATTGATCCCATCATGGAGCGGAGTATAAAATTCAAACGGGGTTTGGAGGATTTATTATCTCCATACAAGCAGCTTCAGAAGGAGTTTCAAAATAAAATGAAGCAGACTTCTCTTTTATGCTATTTTAAATCATCTGGTGGCAAGTCAACTGACGTCCCTCACTCTTCCACAAGTGCCGATTCCCATGCCTCGGTTTAAAATTGTTTTGATTAAAATTTTGCGTTTAAATTGTTTGTGTGTTAAAAATTGGTTTTATTTTAAAATTTTAAGTTGAAAATTGTAGTAAGCTATAAAACTGGACTTACTTAGCACTAAAAACTGGCCGCTATTTTTTCCTTGTCTTAGCGGCTTTTTCGTTATACGTAATGTAATACAGTATGTATTTTAAACATTTTGAAAATTTTTATAATTTAAGTAACTGTCAGCTATTTGAAATCATTGGACTGGTTTTATACATTCGAACAATGTAGTGTATACTGTATAATAAAGAGTCGTACAGTATTTTATATTTCTGGCTTTGTTTCAGATTCCCCTAACCTTACTTTTCCCATATAAAGTTAACTTCACCAACCGCGGATTCACTAACCGCGATGTTTTGTAGGAACCTAACCCCCGCGGTTGGCGAGGGAATACTGTATTTAAAGTTCATGTTAACAATTTTTTTTTCAGAATGCCAATGACGTTTATCAATAATTGTAATTAAAATATCGGTATGGGGAACCATACATGACTTCCATATTCTAAGATTTATATTTAAAATCATTTTCGAAATGAAATGTTACCATAGAAACTACTTCTTTCTACTTACTGCTTCAGCCTTAACCACAGTACTGTGGTCACTAACATATACCACCTCACGTTATCGCACTCGATTTTCACTGATGATGGAAGTTGATGGCATTGCCGAAACATATGGTTTTGTAGAAAACATTGGACTACGGCCAAATATCCTGGGAAGGAATTTTAACAAAAACTACTTCTTTGTTGCCGATAACGTTGTACACATATATATAAAAAATATGCATAAAATTAATGGCTTGTATAAGTTAATGATTGATCTCCATTAAGTAGTGCTCAAGTTTCCAAAGTTTTAATATTATGATGTCCGTAATTAAAACATCAGAGCAGGTTTAGTGTGTATGAGGGTACACCGTGGACAAAAATTTTCAACATTTCCTATTGAGCGTTGCTTAGAGTAAAGCTGCGAATCTACAGTGTACGTTTCACAGAACAAACACGCGGAATGAAGGAGCACTCCGAAGTCATTCATGGACCCTCAGCATCTTGCAGAGGGTTCATTCCCTAAAGACAAAAAGTCTGTCTATGAATCGTTCCTCTGTAAACACGTGCAGTTACACTGCCCAGCGATCCACAGGAAGCAAATCGCTATCCACGTTGGACACTTTTTCGGTTTGCACACGTTATGTTGGTATGGGTTTCGGCACTTTCCATTTAAAAAGCATGCAAATGTAAGAAAATAAACATGAATGAGGCCAGAAATAACGCGAATTTTGTGTGTGTGTGTGTGTGTGTGTGTGTGTGTGTGTGTGTGTGTGTGTGTGTGTGTGTGTGTGTGTGTGTGTGTGTGTGTGTGTGTGTGTGTCTTCCCTGCCTTTTTGTAGCGGGGCATTTTGGGGCCTACCTGAGACAATGTAAAAAAGTTTATATTTTATTGATAATAAATAACATAATTTGTATTTTTTTTATAAATAAATAATAATAACTTTATCCTTTGTTGAGTGATAGGGACAGAAATTATAGACTTGGGTAAATTTGTTATTGTGAAACGATCGCAACGTGGCTGCACTGCTGTTGACCTTATGAATACAAACTTATTTAATGATATTGTGTGGACCGTTCTAATAACTGCAACGGTACAAAGTCAGTTCAAGGACACAACAAAACTCAGTAAACACGTTACATAACGTACATCAGGCGATGTGTTGCGTCAGCAGCTTACATAACAACTGTGTGTCATCGGTTTCGTCAGAGCCTATCCTGGGTGTGTCACGCCAGCAACATTGTGACACAACCGAACAAAGACAGAGTCAGCTATCAACATCTCAGCGGACCAGACGCAAAATAAACTGTCGCGTCTGCCCGGCTCGCGCCGGTTTTGGGGCGAAGTTATTGTGTTCGCCGATGCGCCCGCAATTCCTTACAAAATGTGAATCAAATAGTTAAATATGAGTTAACAGCTAAAATTAATAACAGAAATGTGATTAACAGTTTATCCATAATAACAGTTCGGAAATAGGAAGTGAAAGTTTAAAAAACAATCGATGCAGTGCGGGTGGAGAGAAATGACGTCGTTTGGCAGATAAGTAGTACATCAGAACCCAAATAAAACAAATTTTCAAAATTTTCAGTTAATCAAGATGTCATTTAAAATTTCAATATAAAAATATTTAACATTTTTTTTTTATTATTTCAAAGCTATGAGATCTCACGGGGTATAAATTCATTGTGTGTGTGTGGGGAGTACATGAGTGAGTGAAACTAAATGAATTAAGAAGGCTGGTTTGTGTTGGTAGGTTAAGGTAATTCATGTTTAATTTTATAGAAGTTTGTTGTTTTCAATTTATATACTATGTTTCAATTACCATTATATACAGATAAATTTCATTAATCTGAATTGATAGTAGAGATGTCAGGAGATAGTGTGTTAGCAGTAATAAAATGTCAATAAAAATCTATTAAGGGGAAACAAAGTAAAGTTTTCTTTATTTCGAATAACCATGTTCTGTTCTCCCGGTTCGCCGAAACGAACCTTGGTAATGTTTTCCTTTACAGTTGGCAATAAAGATGGCGCCTGAAGAAATTATTAGGAAGTTTGAGTCAACAGTGAATCCCTTAGGTATTTGTATTTTGTATTTATATATTTTGTTTAAAAAAGTAGCTTCACATTTGGCGCCCGAACAGGGACGATTTATATAATATAATTATATAAATATAGGCCTACTTGGAGAACAGAATGGTTGTTGGGGTAAAATAAATTTTTTTTTGCATACGTAAAATAAACGCAAATCTGGGGTTATGTTGTGATAAGTGTGAAATGTTGATATTGATATTTTGTAGCAAGTATTGTGAAGCAATATGCATAATAATTAATATGTATGATAATTATTAAGTAACGTAAAGGGTATTATATAAGTAAATTTTGGAATGATTAAAGTATAAATAAAGTGCATAGAAAGTTACGTAAAGTAGCGCAAAGCGTTATACAAGTAGATACATTGTGGTGTGAAAGTAGATATGATATATTAGTATTTTATTTACAGTCGGAATTGTAATATTATAAAATGGAGAATCCAGATTTAAATTTGGAAAACACTCTTACGGAGTCGATGGTGATTGACAATGTATCGGCTCAATCTACCCCGTCGACAACACGAGTTGCAGAGTTGTCGATGGCAGATATATTCAATGTAATGAAGACAATGTCTGAAAGCTTGAGTAGTTTTAACGTGAAGTTTGACGTTCAGAACAATAAATTAGATAAACAGAATGAGAAATTTGAAGAGTTGAAAAGTGAGATACAAGAAATTAATAAACATTTAGAAAGCACTAACGAAACAATAAGAAACAGTTTAAATAAATTAGAACGGAATGTTGAGAAATTAGGTGACAATGTTTTAAATATGACAAAATGTAAAAATGACGAAATAGTAGACAATTTTGAGAGTATAGTGGGGGTGAAGCATAATGTAGAAACAAATGATGAAAATATAATAACGAATAGTACTGATGAAGTTTTAGAATGCGATAATGAAATGTTAATGAGTGTTTATGAAATAGAGAGAGAGTGGAAGAATAATGTAGTAATTGAATGGGGACAGAGGGCAAATTTTCCCCTTATTGTTTATAATGATGATGATGATTTAATGTTGTTTTTTCAGGGCAAGAGACCCTTATTGTTAAATGAAGTAATGTTGTATAATGTTGTACCCTCTGTCCGTAATAATTGTGAGAATATGATGTGGTGCTATGAAGAAAGAGAGTTATATATTGAGAGTGAAATAGAACTATATAAGTTAGAAAGAAAGTATAATGAATTGAGAAAAATACTAGAAGGGGTGATGATGAATCATGTGAAATACGTATCTGTTGAAAGAGAGATAGAGAATAATTTTGATAATGTCTTACCTAACTATAATGACTTACCTGACCTAGTAGTGGAGGACTAAAAAAATGAGAAAAAAATTTACCTGACATTAACAAGTAACACTGATATAGACGGGACAATCCTAACTTATGGTAACAAGATTTATAGTGGTATAATGGATGAAATAGAATGGATGGGTTATTATGATAGCAACAATTATAATAATTTGTGTGTGGATAATAATGATGAATGTTACAAATATGTTCGATATATATATGACGATGGTGGCTGAACTAGAATATCAGTGTATAGACCTTGTTAGATACTGTAAATTCTGGAAATGACCTTGCTGATTTGGACATGAAGTGAGATACACTTGAACAGTTGTTGACGAATATTTTGTAAATTTGGAATTTGTAAATAATAATGTAGTAACTTTGATTGTGTATATGTGGAAGGTTAAATAAATAAATGTGTGTAATTGTGGTAATAATAATAATAATATTTTGCCAGTTAAATAAGTAATAACATTAATATTGAGAAACAGTAATTGAATAATAATAGTTTATGGTAATGAATTTTGTATTGTTAATAATGATTTTAATTAAACAATTTAATACATGTTAAATATTTTGTTTGACTATTTCAATATTGTATAATTAATTTTTTTAAGGAATTTAAATCATTTTACTAGATTTGGAATTTGATAATAGATGGCTGAATTGTTTGAGGTAAACTAATATTTTGTGAAATGTTTCAGTGGTGAGGTGAGAGTATTGTGGTATGTTGTATATGTTTTGAGAAATGGGCTGTAAGTATTGAAATTTTACAATATGAATAATGTATAACAAAAAGGTTGACAGGAGTGATTGATATGTTAATTCAGTAATGAGATATTTTGAAATAATTGTGCTAAATAAAAATAATGATTAAAAATATATGTTAATAATAAATTTTAAGGAAATTTTGAAAAGCTGATTGCAACACAGGATAAATAAATAACGATGATAAATAAAAAGAGTTAATGAAAAAATTATAAATAATAATGTTTATAAATTTTTATATAAATTATTTAAAAGAGAATTGTTTGTTTAGTGTATGCTAATAATCCAGGTTGATTGCTATTTGTGTATTATGTTATGTGATGTATTATACAAGATGTGTGTGGCTGGGAGGTTATCCAAGGGGATAACATATTAAAAATTTGCTATATTTTAATTAATAATGATGATTTGCTACTCAATAATTTTGTTTGAATTTAAAAAAAAAAAAAAAAAAAAAATAGATGCACTAAATACTTCCTATATTGTGTTTATTATGTCTTATTGTGTTGATTGCATTTAGTATGTTAGGAATAAGAATTATAAAAATATGATGATATGTTTTCAATGTGTTTATAGATTTTAAAATAAAATGAAAAATAGTTGTGATAGGTAAAATTTTCAATGGGTTGTAAAAGATAGAAATGGGTGACAGTAATTGTTTGAATAAAATGTTTGAGTCAGTCCAAGTTAAAAAATATTGAGGTATTAAAGAGAATGAGAGATGAAAATAATGCAATGTTGTTTTGAGTTAATGTAATGTTATAGAATTTTGAGAAGTATAAGTGGAGACACAGTAGAAATGGAGAATTTATGTAGAGTTTTGAGTGATATATTGTTGTTTATTTTGTTGATGTTATTTTGATGTAATTGTAGTGAGGTTATGAGATTGAGATTTTTTGGGGATGGCAATTTTGTAGTAGGGGTAGTGTAATGTGGGAGTCCGCAACATAAGGGTTGGGACGGGATTTGGTATAGTTTTAGTGGGAAGGGGCCGCCTTAGGTAGAATCCAGGGGCCAGAGAACGGGAATTGAGTTTTTGGGGGGGGGGAACACGTATCCTATGTACAAAGGGTTAGAGAGTATTTTTTTTTTATTATATATTGAGAGTAGGTGGAGATTGGAGTTAAAATAGTAAGTAGTTAGAGGTAGAAAGGGTTAGTAAATTTTTGATAGTGGGGTGTCATACTAGTTAAAGATTTTGTAAGGGAGCGTTAGAGTAATAAAGGGGTAAGATTATGAGTAAATGCCAAGTTGATAATATGAATTATAATGAATAATGTAGAATCACCCAGATTGATGAAAGAGAATGATAAATGAAAATGATGGGTAAAACGAAGAGTGAAGTGGAAAAAAAAAAAAAAAAAAATTTTGTCATTTTGAGAAACGAATTAATAAGAGTAAATCAAGTTTAAAAGTAATTTTTTGATTGTATATGCCAATTTAATGATATAAAGTGTGTAACATTTTAATTGTAAGTTGTTTATTTTAAAATGAATTATTCATGTACTATGTTTTCTTATGTTAGGTTATGTTAGGTATTCTGATATAACTATGTTAATAATAAGTAAGAAAAAACAAAACCAGCGCTTCTTAGCGCAAACCAGCACCGCTAGGGGGAAACAGATCAGTTGGGGATATGGTGTTGTATAAGGCCACTATTTAATATTTTGATTTGTTGTTTCAGTGTTTGGTGATGCTGTGGCGGCGGACCTGAGCTGGCCTGCGCGTCAGAACAGGGGCGTTGCGTATCTGTCTGACTCTACGGTGTTGGGATCTCGAGAGAGAAGTCCAGTATTGTCATGCAGATGCGGTCACAGTCACCGGACCAAGGGTGAGTTGATTATAAATTTTTTTTTTTGTAAACCATACAGGGGGTTGTGGCGACATATCCTGGCTGATCCCTTTAGCAAGTATGAATGTATCAATGAGATTTTTTATGCTTCGGCATAAAATATCTCATTGAGGGGGTATTGTAGCGGGGCATTTTGGGGCCTACCTGAGACAATGTAAAAAAGTTTATATTTTATTGATAATAAATAACATAATTTGTATTTTTTTTATAAATAAATAATAATAACTTTATCCTTTGTTGAGTGATAGGGACAGAAATTATAGACTTGGGTAAATTTGTTATTGTGAAACGATCGCAACGTGGCTGCACTGCTGTTGACCTTATGAATACAAACTTATTTAATGATATTGTGTGGACCGTTCTAATAACTGCAACGGTACAAAGTCAGTTCAAGGACACAACAAAACTCAGTAAACACGTTACATAACGTACATCAGGCGATGTGTTGCGTCAGCAGCTTACATAACAACTGTGTGTCATCGGTTTCGTCAGAGCCTATCCTGGGTGTGTCACGCCAGCAACATTGTGACACAACCGAACAAAGACAGAGTCAGCTATCAACATCTCAGCGGACCAGACGCAAAATAAACTGTCGCGTCTGCCCGGCTCGCGCCGGTTTTGGGGCGAAGTTATTGTGTTCGCCGATGCGCCCGCAATTCCTTACAAAATGTGAATCAAATAGTTAAATATGAGTTAACAGCTAAAATTAATAACAGAAATGTGATTAACAGTTTATCCATAATAACAGTTCGGAAATAGGAAGTGAAAGTTTAAAAAACAATCGATGCAGTGCGGGTGGAGAGAAATGACGTCGTTTGGCAGATAAGTAGTACATCAGAACCCAAATAAAACAAATTTTCAAAATTTTCAGTTAATCAAGATGTCATTTAAAATTTCAATATAAAAATATTTAACATTTTTTTTTTATTATTTCAAAGCTATGAGATCTCACGGGGTATAAATTCATTGTGTGTGTGTGGGGAGTACATGAGTGAGTGAAACTAAATGAATTAAGAAGGCTGGTTTGTGTTGGTAGGTTAAGGTAATTCATGTTTAATTTTATAGAAGTTTGTTGTTTTCAATTTATATACTATGTTTCAATTACCATTATATACAGATAAATTTCATTAATCTGAATTGATAGTAGAGATGTCAGGAGATAGTGTGTTAGCAGTAATAAAATGTCAATAAAAATCTATTAAGGGGAAACAAAGTAAAGTTTTCTTTATTTCGAATAACCATGTTCTGTTCTCCCGGTTCGCCGAAACGAACCTTGGTAATGTTTTCCTTTACAGTTGGCAATAAAGAGGGCGCCTGAAGAAATTATTAGGAAGTTTGAGTCAACAGTGAATCCCTTAGGTATTTGTATTTTGTATTTATATATTTTGTTTAAAAAAGTAGCTTCACATTTGGCGCCCGAACAGGGACGATTTATATAATATAATTATATAAATATAGGCCTACTTGGAGAACAGAATGGTTGTTGGGGTAAAATAAATTTTTTTTTGCATACGTAAAATAAACGCAAATCTGGGGTTATGTTGTGATAAGTGTGAAATGTTGATATTGATATTTTGTAGCAAGTATTGTGAAGCAATATGCATAATAATTAATATGTATGATAATTATTAAGTAACGTAAAGGGTATTATATAAGTAAATTTTGGAATGATTAAAGTATAAATAAAGTGCATAGAAAGTTACGTAAAGTAGCGCAAAGCGTTATACAAGTAGATACATTGTGGTGTGAAAGTAGATATGATATATTAGTATTTTATTTACAGTCGGAATTGTAATATTATAAAATGGAGAATCCAGATTTAAATTTGGAAAACACTCTTACGGAGTCGATGGTGATTGACAATGTATCGGCTCAATCTACCCCGTCGACAACACGAGTTGCAGAGTTGTCGATGGCAGATATATTCAATGTAATGAAGACAATGTCTGAAAGCTTGAGTAGTTTTAACGTGAAGTTTGACGTTCAGAACAATAAATTAGATAAACAGAATGAGAAATTTGAAGAGTTGAAAAGTGAGATACAAGAAATTAATAAACATTTAGAAAGCACTAACGAAACAATAAGAAACAGTTTAAATAAATTAGAACGGAATGTTGAGAAATTAGGTGACAATGTTTTAAATATGACAAAATGTAAAAATGACGAAATAGTAGACAATTTTGAGAGTATAGTGGGGGTGAAGCATAATGTAGAAACAAATGATGAAAATATAATAACGAATAGTACTGATGAAGTTTTAGAATGCGATAATGAAATGTTAATGAGTGTTTATGAAATAGAGAGAGAGTGGAAGAATAATGTAGTAATTGAATGGGGACAGAGGGCAAATTTTCCCCTTATTGTTTATAGTGATGATGATGATTTAATGTTGTTTTTTCAGGGCAAGAGACCCTTATTGTTAAATGAAGTAATGTTGTATAATGTTGTACCCTCTGTCCGTAATAATTGTGAGAATATGATGTGGTGCTATGAAGAAAGAGAGTTATATATTGAGAGTGAAATAGAACTATATAAGTTAGAAAGAAAGTATAATGAATTGAGAAAAATACTAGAAGGGGTGATGATGAATCATGTGAAATACGTATCTGTTGAAAGAGAGATAGAGAATAATTTTGATAATGTCTTACCTAACTATAATGACTTACCTGACCTAGTAGTGGAGGACTAAAAAAATGAGAAAAAAATTTACCTGACATTAACAAGTAACACTGATATAGACGGGACAATCCTAACTTATGGTAACAAGATTTATAGTGGTATAATGGATGAAATAGAATGGATGGGTTATTATGATAGCAACAATTATAATAATTTGTGTGTGGATAATAATGATGAATGTTACAAATATGTTTGATATATATATGACGATGGTGGCTGAACTAGAATATCAGTGTATAGACCTTGTTAGATACTGTAAATTCTGGAAATGACCTTGCTGATTTGGACATGAAGTGAGATACACTTGAACAGTTGTTGACGAATATTTTGTAAATTTGGAATTTGTAAATAATAATGTAGTAACTTTGATTGTGTATATGTGGAAGGTTAAATAAATAAATGTGTGTAATTGTGGTAATAATAATAATAATATTTTGCCAGTTAAATAAGTAATAACATTAATATTGAGAAACAGTAATTGAATAATAATAGTTTATGGTAATGAATTTTGTATTGTTAATAATGATTTTAATTAAACAATTTAATACATGTTAAATATTTTGTTTGACTATTTCAATATTGTATAATTAATTTTTTTAAGGAATTTAAATCATTTTACTAGATTTGGAATTTGATAATAGATGGCTGAATTGTTTGAGGTAAACTAATATTTTGTGAAATGTTTCAGTGGTGAGGTGAGAGTATTGTGGTATGTTGTATATGTTTTGAGAAATGGGCTGTAAGTATTGAAATTTTACAATATGAATAATGTATAACAAAAAGGTTGACAGGAGTGATTGATATGTTAATTCAGTAATGAGATATTTTGAAATAATTGTGCTAAATAAAAATAATGATTAAAAATATATGTTAATAATAAATTTTAAGGAAATTTTGAAAAGCTGATTGCAACACAGGATAAATAAATAACGATGATAAATAAAAAGAGTTAATGAAAAAATTATAAATAATAATGTTTATAAATTTTTATATAAATTATTTAAAAGAGAATTGTTTGTTTAGTGTATGCTAATAATCCAGGTTGATTGCTATTTGTGTATTATGTTATGTGATGTATTATACAAGATGTGTGTGGCTGGGAGGTTATCCAAGGGGATAACATATTAAAAATTTGCTATATTTTAATTAATAATGATGATTTGCTACTCAATAATTTTGTTTGAATTTAAAAAAAAAAAAAAAAAAAAAAATAGATGCACTAAATACTTCCTATATTGTGTTTATTATGTCTTATTGTGTTGATTGCATTTAGTATGTTAGGAATAAGAATTATAAAAATATGATGATATGTTTTCAATGTGTTTATAGATTTTAAAATAAAATGAAAAATAGTTGTGATAGGTAAAATTTTCAATGGGTTGTAAAAGATAGAAATGGGTGACAGTAATTGTTTGAATAAAATGTTTGAGTCAGTCCAAGTTAAAAAATATTGAGGTATTAAAGAGAATGAGAGATGAAAATAATGCAATGTTGTTTTGAGTTAATGTAATGTTATAGAATTTTGAGAAGTATAAGTGGAGACACAGTAGAAATGGAGAATTTATGTAGAGTTTTGAGTGATATATTGTTGTTTATTTTGTTGATGTTATTTTGATGTAATTGTAGTGAGGTTATGAGATTGAGATTTTTTGGGGATGGCAATTTTGTAGTAGGGGTAGTGTAATGTGGGAGTCCGCAACATAAGGGTTGGGACGGGATTTGGTATAGTTTTAGTGGGAAGGGGCCGCCTTAGGTAGAATCCAGGGGCCAGAGAACGGGAATTGAGTTTTTGGGGGGGGGGGGAACACGTATCCTATGTACAAAGGGTTAGAGAGTATTTTTTTTTTATTATATATTGAGAGTAGGTGGAGATTGGAGTTAAAATAGTAAGTAGTTAGAGGTAGAGAAGGGTTAGTAAATTTTTGATAGTGGGGTGTCATACTAGTTAAAGATTTTGTAAGGGAGCGTTAGAGTAATAAAGGGGTAAGATTATGAGTAAATGCCAAGTTGATAATATGAATTATAATGAATAATGTAGAATCACCCAGATTGATGAAAGAGAATGATAAATGAAAATGATGGGTAAAACGAAGAGTGAAGTTAGAAAAAAAAAAAAAAAAAAAAATTTTGTCATTTTGAGAAACGAATTAATAAGAGTAAATCAAGTTTAAAAGTAATTTTTTGATTGTATATGCCAATTTAATGATATAAAGTGTGTAACATTTTAATTGTAAGTTGTTTATTTTAAAATGAATTATTCATGTACTATGTTTTCTTATGTTAGGTTATGTTAGGTATTCTGATATAACTATGTTAATAATAAGTAAGAAAAAACAAAACCAGCGCTTCTTAGCGCAAACCAGCACCGCTAGGGGGAAACAGATCAGTTGGGGATATGGTGTTGTATAAGGCCACTATTTAATATTTTGATTTGTTGTTTCAGTGTTTGGTGATGCTGTGGCGGCGGACCTGAGCTGGCGTGCGCGTCAGAACAGGGGCGTTGCGTATCTGTCTGACTCTACGGTGTTGGGATCTCGAGAGAGAAGTCCAGTATTGTCATGCAGATGCGGTCACAGTCACCGGACCAAGGGTGAGTTGATTATAAATTTTTTTTTTTGTAAACCATACAGGGGGTTGTGGCGACATATCCTGGCTGATCCCTTTAGCAAGTATGAATGTATCAATGAGATTTTTTATGCTTCGGCATAAAATATCTCATTGAGGGGGTATTGTAGCGGGGCATTTTGGGGCCTACCTGAGACAATGTAAAAAAGTTTATATTTTATTGATAATAAATAACATAATTTGTATTTTTTTTATAAATAAATAATAATAACTTTATCCTTTGATGAGTGATAGGGACAGAAATTATAGACTTGGGTAAATTTGTTATTGTGAAACGATCGCAACGTGGCTGCACTGCTGTTGACCTTATGAATACAAACTTATTTAATGATATTGTGTGGACCGTTCTAATAACTGCAACGGTACAAAGTCAGTTCAAGGACACAACAAAACTCAGTAAACACGTTACATAACGTACATCAGGCGATGTGTTGCGTCAGCAGCTTACATAACAACTGTGTGTCATCGGTTTCGTCAGAGCCTATCCTGGGTGTGTCACGCCAGCAACATTGTGACACAACCGAACAAAGACAGAGTCAGCTATCAACATCTCAGCGGACCAGACGCAAAATAAACTGTCGCGTCTGCCCGGCTCGCGCCGGTTTTGGGGCGAAGTTATTGTGTTCGCCGATGCGCCCGCAATTCCTTACAAAATGTGAATCAAATAGTTAAATATGAGTTAACAGCTAAAATTAATAACAGAAATGTGATTAACAGTTTATCCATAATAACAGTTCGGAAATAGGAAGTGAAAGTTTAAAAAACAATCGATGCAGTGCGGGTGGAGAGAAATGACGTCGTTTGGCAGATAAGTAGTACATCAGAACCCAAATAAAACAAATTTTCAAAATTTTCAGTTAATCAAGATGTCATTTAAAATTTCAATATCAAAATATTTAACATTTTTTTTTTATTATTTCAAAGCTATGAGATCTCACGGGGTATAAATTCATTGTGTGTGTGTGGGGAGTACATGAGTGAGTGAAACTAAATGAATTAAGAAGGCTGGTTTGTGTTGGTAGGTTAAGGTAATTCATGTTTAATTTTATAGAAGTTTGTTGTTTTCAATTTATATACTATGTTTCAATTACCATTATATACAGATAAATTTCATTAATCTGAATTGATAGTAGAGATGTCAGGAGATAGTGTGTTAGCAGTAATAAAATGTCAATAAAAATCTATTAAGGGGAAACAAAGTAAAGTTTTCTTTATTTCGAATAACCATGTTCTGTTCTCCCGGTTCGCCGAAACGAACCTTGGTAATGTTTTCCTTTACAGTTGGCAATAAAGATGGCGCCTGAAGAAATTATTAGGAAGTTTGAGTCAACAGTGAATCCCTTAGGTATTTGTATTTTGTATTTATATATTTTGTTTAAAAAAGTAGCTTCACATTTGGCGCCCGAACAGGGACGATTTATATAATATAATTATATAAATATAGGCCTACTTGGAGAACAGAATGGTTGTTGGGGTAAAATAAATTTTTTTTTGCATACGTAAAATAAACGCAAATCTGGGGTTATGTTGTGATAAGTGTGAAATGTTGATATTGATATTTTGTAGCAAGTATTGTGAAGCAATATGCATAATAATTAATATGTATGATAATTATTAAGTAACGTAAAGGGTATTATATAAGTAAATTTTGGAATGATTAAAGTATAAATAAAGTGCATAGAAAGTTACGTAAAGTAGCGCAAAGCGTTATACAAGTAGATACATTGTGGTGTGAAAGTAGATATGATATATTAGTATTTTATTTACAGTCGGAATTGTAATATTATAAAATGGAGAATCCAGATTTAAATTTGGAAAACACTCTTACGGAGTCGATGGTGATTGACAATGTATCGGCTCAATCTACCCCGTCGACAACACGAGTTGCAGAGTTGTCGATGGCAGATATATTCAATGTAATGAAGACAATGTCTGAAAGCTTGAGTAGTTTTAACGTGAAGTTTGACGTTCAGAACAATAAATTAGATAAACAGAATGAGAAATTTGAAGAGTTGAAAAGTGAGATACAAGAAATTAATAAACATTTAGAAAGCACTAACGAAACAATAAGAAACAGTTTAAATAAATTAGAACGGAATGTTGAGAAATTAGGTGACAATGTTTTAAATATGACAAAATGTAAAAATGACGAAATAGTAGACAATTTTGAGAGTATAGTGGGGGTGAAGCATAATGTAGAAACAAATGATGAAAATATAATAACGAATAGTACTGATGAAGTTTTAGAATGCGATAATGAAATGTTAATGAGTGTTTATGAAATAGAGAGAGAGTGGAAGAATAATGTAGTAATTGAATGGGGACAGAGGGCAAATTTTCCCCTTATTGTTTATAATGATGATGATGATTTAATGTTGTTTTTTCAGGGCAAGAGACCCTTATTGTTAAATGAAGTAATGTTGTATAATGTTGTACCCTCTGTCCGTAATAATTGTGAGAATATGATGTGGTGCTATGAAGAAAGAGAGTTATATATTGAGAGTGAAATAGAACTATATAAGTTAGAAAGAAAGTATAATGAATTGAGAAAAATACTAGAAGGGGTGATGATGAATCATGTGAAATACGTATCTGTTGAAAGAGAGATAGAGAATAATTTTGATAATGTCTTACCTAACTATAATGACTTACCTGACCTAGTAGTGGAGGACTAAAAAAATGAGAAAAAAATTTACCTGACATTAACAAGTAACACTGATATAGACGGGACAATCCTAACTTATGGTAACAAGATTTATAGTGGTATAATGGATGAAATAGAATGGATGGGTTATTATGATAGCAACAATTATAATAATTTGTGTGTGGATAATAATGATGAATGTTACAAATATGTTCGATATATATATGACGATGGTGGCTGAACTAGAATATCAGTGTATAGACCTTGTTAGATACTGTAAATTCTGGAAATGACCTTGCTGATTTGGACATGAAGTGAGATACACTTGAACAGTTGTTGACGAATATTTTGTAAATTTGGAATTTGTAAATAATAATGTAGTAACTTTGATTGTGTATATGTGGAAGGTTAAATAAATAAATGTGTGTAATTGTGGTAATAATAATAATAATATTTTGCCAGTTAAATAAGTAATAACATTAATATTGAGAAACAGTAATTGAATAATAATAGTTTATGGTAATGAATTTTGTATTGTTAATAATGATTTTAATTAAACAATTTAATACATGTTAAATATTTTGTTTGACTATTTCAATATTGTATAATTAATTTTTTTAAGGAATTTAAATCATTTTACTAGATTTGGAATTTGATAATAGATGGCTGAATTGTTTGAGGTAAACTAATATTTTGTGAAATGTTTCAGTGGTGAGGTGAGAGTATTGTGGTATGTTGTATATGTTTTGAGAAATGGGCTGTAAGTATTGAAATTTTACAATATGAATAATGTATAACAAAAAGGTTGACAGGAGTGATTGATATGTTAATTCAGTAATGAGATATTTTGAAATAATTGTGCTAAATAAAAATAATGATTAAAAATATATGTTAATAATAAATTTTAAGGAAATTTTGAAAAGCTGATTGCAACACAGGATAAATAAATAACGATGATAAATAAAAAGAGTTAATGAAAAAATTATAAATAATAATGTTTATAAATTTTTATATAAATTATTTAAAAGAGAATTGTTTGTTTAGTGTATGCTAATAATCCAGGTTGATTGCTATTTGTGTATTATGTTATGTGATGTATTATACAAGATGTGTGTGGCTGGGAGGTTATCCAAGGGGATAACATATTAAAAATTTGCTATATTTTAATTAATAATGATGATTTGCTACTCAATAATTTTGTTTGAATTTAAAAAAAAAAAAAAAAAAAAAAAAATAGATGCACTAAATACTTCCTATATTGTGTTTATTATGTCTTATTGTGTTGATTGCATTTAGTATGTTAGGAATAAGAATTATAAAAATATGATGATATGTTTTCAATGTGTTTATAGATTTTAAAATAAAATGAAAAATAGTTGTGATAGGTAAAATTTTCAATGGGTTGTAAAAGATAGAAATGGGTGACAGTAATTGTTTGAATAAAATGTTTGAGTCAGTCCAAGTTAAAAAATATTGAGGTATTAAAGAGAATGAGAGATGAAAATAATGCAATGTTGTTTTGAGTTAATGTAATGTTATAGAATTTTGAGAAGTATAAGTGGAGACACAGTAGAAATGGAGAATTTATGTAGAGTTTTGAGTGATATATTGTTGTTTATTTTGTTGATGTTATTTTGATGTAATTGTAGTGAGGTTATGAGATTGAGATTTTTTGGGGATGGCAATTTTGTAGTAGGGGTAGTGTAATGTGGGAGTCCGCAACATAAGGGTTGGGACGGGATTTGGTATAGTTTTAGTGGGAAGGGGCCGCCTTAGGTAGAATCCAGGGGCCAGAGAACGGGAATTGAGTTTTTGGGGGGGGGGAAACACGTATCCTATGTACAAAGGGTTAGAGAGTATTTTTTTTTTATTATATATTGAGAGTAGGTGGAGATTGGAGTTAAAATAGTAAGTAGTTAGAGGTAGAAAGGGTTAGTAAATTTTTGATAGTGGGGTGTCATACTAGTTAAAGATTTTGTAAGGGAGCGTTAGAGTAATAAAGGGGTAAGATTATGAGTAAATGCCAAGTTGATAATATGAATTATAATGAATAATGTAGAATCACCCAGATTGATGAAAGAGAATGATAAATGAAAATGATGGGTAAAACGAAGAGTGAAGTTGGAAAAAAAAAAAAAAAAAAAAATTTTGTCATTTTGAGAAACGAATTAATAAGAGTAAATCAAGTTTAAAAGTAATTTTTTGATTGTATATGCCAATTTAATGATATAAAGTGTGTAACATTTTAATTGTAAGTTGTTTATTTTAAAATGAATTATTCATGTACTATGTTTTCTTATGTTAGGTTATGTTAGGTATTCTGATATAACTATGTTAATAATAAGTAAGAAAAAACAAAACCAGCGCTTCTTAGCGCAAACCAGCACCGCTAGGGGGAAACAGATCAGTTGGGGATATGGTGTTGTATAAGGCCACTATTTAATATTTTGATTTGTTGTTTCAGTGTTTGGTGATGCTGTGGCGGCGGACCTGAGCTGGCCTGCGCGTCAGAACAGGGGCGTTGCGTATCTGTCTGACTCTACGGTGTTGGGATCTCGAGAGAGAAGTCCAGTATTGTCATGCAGATGCGGTCACAGTCACCGGACCAAGGGTGAGTTGATTATAAATTTTTTTTTTTTGTAAACCATACAGGGGGTTGTGGCGACATATCCTGGCTGATCCCTTTAGCAAGTATGAATGTATCAATGAGATTTTTTATGCTTCGGCATAAAATATCTCATTGAGGGGGTATTGTAGCGGGGCATTTTGGGGCCTACCTGAGACAATGTAAAAAAGTTTATATTTTATTGATAATAAATAACATAATTTGTATTTTTTTTATAAATAAATAATAATAACTTTATCCTTTGTTGAGTGATAGGGACAGAAATTATAGACTTGGGTAAATTTGTTATTGTGAAACGATCGCAACGTGGCTGCACTGCTGTTGACCTTATGAATACAAACTTATTTAATGATATTGTGTGGACCGTTCTAATAACTGCAACGGTACAAAGTCAGTTCAAGGACACAACAAAACTCAGTAAACACGTTACATAACGTACATCAGGCGATGTGTTGCGTCAGCAGCTTACATAACAACTGTGTGTCATCGGTTTCGTCAGAGCCTATCCTGGGTGTGTCACGCCAGCAACATTGTGACACAACCGAACAAAGACAGAGTCAGCTATCAACATCTCAGCGGACCAGACGCAAAATAAACTGTCGCGTCTGCCCGGCTCGCGCCGGTTTTGGGGCGAAGTTATTGTGTTCGCCGATGCGCCCGCAATTCCTTACAAAATGTGAATCAAATAGTTAAATATGAGTTAACAGCTAAAATTAATAACAGAAATGTGATTAACAGTTTATCCATAATAACAGTTCGGAAATAGGAAGTGAAAGTTTAAAAAACAATCGATGCAGTGCGGGTGGAGAGAAATGACGTCGTTTGGCAGATAAGTAGTACATCAGAACCCAAATAAAACAAATTTTCAAAATTTTCAGTTAATCAAGATGTCATTTAAAATTTCAATATCAAAATATTTAACATTTTTTTTTTATTATTTCAAAGCTATGAGATCTCACGGGGTATAAATTCATTGTGTGTGTGTGGGGAGTACATGAGTGAGTGAAACTAAATGAATTAAGAAGGCTGGTTTGTGTTGGTAGGTTAAGGTAATTCATGTTTAATTTTATAGAAGTTTGTTGTTTTCAATTTATATACTATGTTTCAATTACCATTATATACAGATAAATTTCATTAATCTGAATTGATAGTAGAGATGTCAGGAGATAGTGTGTTAGCAGTAATAAAATGTCAATAAAAATCTATTAAGGGGAAACAAAGTAAAGTTTTCTTTATTTCGAATAACCATGTTCTGTTCTCCCGGTTCGCCGAAACGAACCTTGGTAATGTTTTCCTTTACAGTTGGCAATAAAGATGGCGCCTGAAGAAATTATTAGGAAGTTTGAGTCAACAGTGAATCCCTTAGGTATTTGTATTTTGTATTTATATATTTTGTTTAAAAAAGTAGCTTCACATTTGGCGCCCGAACAGGGACGATTTATATAATATAATTATATAAATATAGGCCTACTTGGAGAACAGAATGGTTGTTGGGGTAAAATAAATTTTTTTTTGCATACGTAAAATAAACGCAAATCTGGGGTTATGTTGTGATAAGTGTGAAATGTTGATATTGATATTTTGTAGCAAGTATTGTGAAGCAATATGCATAATAATTAATATGTATGATAATTATTAAGTAACGTAAAGGGTATTATATAAGTAAATTTTGGAATGATTAAAGTATAAATAAAGTGCATAGAAAGTTACGTAAAGTAGCGCAAAGCGTTATACAAGTAGATACATTGTGGTGTGAAAGTAGATATGATATATTAGTATTTTATTTACAGTCGGAATTGTAATATTATAAAATGGAGAATCCAGATTTAAATTTGGAAAACACTCTTACGGAGTCGATGGTGATTGACAATGTATCGGCTCAATCTACCCCGTCGACAACACGAGTTGCAGAGTTGTCGATGGCAGATATATTCAATGTAATGAAGACAATGTCTGAAAGCTTGAGTAGTTTTAACGTGAAGTTTGACGTTCAGAACAATAAATTAGATAAACAGAATGAGAAATTTGAAGAGTTGAAAAGTGAGATACAAGAAATTAATAAACATTTAGAAAGCACTAACGAAACAATAAGAAACAGTTTAAATAAATTAGAACGGAATGTTGAGAAATTAGGTGACAATGTTTTAAATATGACAAAATGTAAAAATGACGAAATAGTAGACAATTTTGAGAGTATAGTGGGGGTGAAGCATAATGTAGAAACAAATGATGAAAATATAATAACGAATAGTACTGATGAAGTTTTAGAATGCGATAATGAAATGTTAATGAGTGTTTATGAAATAGAGAGAGAGTGGAAGAATAATGTAGTAATTGAATGGGGACAGAGGGCAAATTTTCCTCTTATTGTTTATAATGATGATGATGATTTAATGTTGTTTTTTCAGGGCAAGAGACCCTTATTGTTAAATGAAGTAATGTTGTATAATGTTGTACCCTCTGTCCGTAATAATTGTGAGAATATGATGTGGTGCTATGAAGAAAGAGAGTTATATATTGAGAGTGAAATAGAACTATATAAGTTAGAAAGAAAGTATAATGAATTGAGAAAAAATACTAGAAGGGTGATGATGAATCATGTGAAATACGTATCTGTTGAAAGAGAGATAGAGAATAATTTTGATAATGTCTTACCTAACTATAATGACTTACCTGACCTAGTAGTGGAGGACTAAAAAAATGAGAAAAAAATTTACCTGACATTAACAAGTAACACTGATATAGACGGGACAATCCTAACTTATGGTAACAAGATTTATAGTGGTATAATGGATGAAATAGAATGGATGGGTTATTATGATAGCAACAATTATAATAATTTGTGTGTGGATAATAATGATGAATGTTACAAATATGTTCGATATATATATGACGATGGTGGCTGAACTAGAATATCAGTGTATAGACCTTGTTAGATACTGTAAATTCTGGAAATGACCTTGCTGATTTGGACATGAAGTGAGATACACTTGAACAGTTGTTGACGAATATTTTGTAAATTTGGAATTTGTAAATAATAATGTAGTAACTTTTGATTGTGTATATGTGGAAGGTTAAATAAATAAATGTGTGTAATTGTGGTAATAATAATAATAATATTTTGCCAGTTAAATAAGTAATAACATTAATATTGAGAAACAGTAATTGAATAATAATAGTTTATGGTAATGAATTTTGTATTGTTAATAATGATTTTAATTAAACAATTTAATACATGTTAAATATTTTGTTTGACTATTTCAATATTGTATAATTAATTTTTTTAAGGAATTTAAATCATTTTACTAGATTTGGAATTTGATAATAGATGGCTGAATTGTTTGAGGTAAACTAATATTTTGTGAAATGTTTCAGTGGTGAGGTGAGAGTATTGTGGTATGTTGTATATGTTTTGAGAAATGGGCTGTAAGTATTGAAATTTTACAATATGAATAATGTATAACAAAAAGGTTGACAGGAGTGATTGATATGTTAATTCAGTAATGAGATATTTTGAAATAATTGTGCTAAATAAAAATAATGATTAAAAATATATGTTAATAATAAATTTTAAGGAAATTTTGAAAAGCTGATTGCAACACAGGATAAATAAATAACGATGATAAATAAAAAGAGTTAATGAAAAAATTATAAATAATAATGTTTATAAATTTTTATATAAATTATTTAAAAGAGAATTGTTTGTTTAGTGTATGCTAATAATCCAGGTTGATTGCTATTTGTGTATTATGTTATGTGATGTATTATACAAGATGTGTGTGGCTGGGAGGTTATCCAAGGGGATAACATATTAAAAATTTGCTATATTTTAATTAATAATGATGATTTGCTACTCAATAATTTTGTTTGAATTTAAAAAAAAAAAAAAAAAAAAAAAAATAGATGCACTAAATACTTCCTATATTGTGTTTATTATGTCTTATTGTGTTGATTGCATTTAGTATGTTAGGAATAAGAATTATAAAAATATGATGATATGTTTTCAATGTGTTTATAGATTTTAAAATAAAATGAAAAATAGTTGTGATAGGTAAAATTTTCAATGGGTTGTAAAAGATAGAAATGGGTGACAGTAATTGTTTGAATAAAATGTTTGAGTCAGTCCAAGTTAAAAAAATATT